>CAJGYO010000017.1:26923496-28123496 GCA_904845875.1 Miscanthus lutarioriparius | reverse complement strand
CATAGTATAAAAATTAAATTTATGATATATTTCCATCTAAATATTTTGTGCTTTGAGAGGGCTCCCACGTGGAAAATCTAGAGATGTCTCTCGTCATAATCATAGGTGGATAGACCAATTCTTAATAAGTTGGCAACTAACTCCTTGCTATATTTAATCATATTAGAGTTACATATATTTAAGGGTCCAAAAAAAGTCACAAAACTCAATATTTTAGTTGAGGCAACACATGGATAGTAATATTTTAGTGCTTTGCAACCAGAGAAAACACATCTATCAATGTTGTAACTTAATCCAACACAAGTTTAATAAGATGTTATATTTTTACCAACATCAACTTATATTATGAATATCATGATCATCATAAAATAAATTTAGATTTGACGTTTTATAAAAAGGATATAATGACATAAATAGATATGTATCATTCCCATTATGGTTTATCATGAAAATTTGATAGTTTTTCTTTCATTACAACGCACGGGCATGTTTTGCAAGCATAATATTAAAAAAGCAAAGGGATTATTTTGTCCTTTTTTTACTTTTTATACTAGTCTCAAAATTGTCAAGGGTAAATAAAACAAACAGCTTTAAAAATTTGAGAGAGGTGGGAGGATCAAAAAATCGGTTTTGTAAATGAAAGAAGTAAATCATACGACAACAAAAGTTGAGGGGTGAAAACTAAAAATAACTTTTCCCTTTTATAGCCCGGCCTAACTGCTGGGCCAGTCACAAAAAAAACTATTGGGCCGCCTGTGTCATCAACTGTTTTGTTTAGAGGAAAAAGTCCACATTACCTCACTCAATTTTCGTGAAAATCCATTTTTTTCCCCTGAACTCTAAAATCGGGCAAAACACCTCCATCAACTTTTAAAACCGTTCATCTTACCTTCCTGGCCCTGTTATAAGCTGTTTTGAAGGCGATTTTGTCTTTTTCTTTTTTATTTATTTTGGCTGAATCTTTGAAAAATTATAGTAAATCACAGAAAAATCATAAAATGAAAAATATAATTTTGTTGGACTTTACATGAGTAGATCTACACAGTGAACATATAATATGGTATGCTTTAGTACAAAGTTTTTTCTATAACTTTAGATCTATGCTTTTATGTAATTAATTGAAATAATTCATAGATGTGGTTTCTATGGTCCAATTGTGATAAAATTTTATGGTGGGCTAATTATTGTATGATTGAACTGTAGTAAAAATTTCATACTCATTCGATCTTGTATAGCTTAATTATAGATTTATTTATATTTAACAAGCATAAACCTAAATGAAATCTATAACTAAGTTATACATGATCCAATGAGTATGAAATTTTTACTACAGTTTAAGCATACAATAATTAGCTCACCATAAAAATTTCACCATAATTGGACCATGAAAACTGTAGCTATGAATTATTTCACTTAATTACAGAAAAATATAGATCTAAAGCCATAGCAAAAACTTTGTACTAAAGCATACCATATTATATATTCATTGTGTAGATCTACTCATGTGGAGTCCAATAAAATTAGATTTTCTATTTTATGATTTTTCTGTGATTTACTATGATTTTTCAAAGATTGAGCCGAAATAAATAAAAAAGAAAAAGACAAAATCGTCTTCAAAACCGCTTATAACAGGGTCAGGAGGTAAGATGAACGGTTTTAAAAATTTAGGGAGGTGTTTTGCCTGGTTTTAGAGTTCAAGAAGAAAAAATAGACTTTTGCGAAAGTTTAGAAAGATAATGTGGACTTTTTCCTTGATTAGAGATCAAGTCAAACAGCATGGAATGGACTCGTCCAGAGCTTTTCTCGCAGAACCACACGGTCCATGTCCGTAGGCACGTCCAAGTTATTACTACACAAAACTTTACGGAAGATTCGATGATATGACACTAACCAGACACCTGGGCTCGCTTCCGTACCAGGATCGGTTGATTCTGCACGGCCTCATGACGCAAACCAAACAGACTGGTCCACCAATGGACGAAGAGGCCCAGCCCGCTTACCGGCCTGGGACCGTGGCCGCGGGGAAGACCAAGAACTGCCGAGAAAGAAGTGGTGCGCGTGCGCGCTTCCCGGCGCCAGCCCCCCCTGCGTCCCCGCGCCTTCGTCCGTTCCATTCCGCGGTGCGCCAGCAAAGGCACCCGGCCACCCGCCACCCCGGCAAGAGAGGCCTTTAAAGCAACGGAGGAACTCACGGGGGCGAGCACGTAGAAGCAACCGTCTAGGCACGACCGGCGCCGGGAGAGGGGGTGTAGTGGAAGCCTCCCACGCTTCCCTCGCCGAAGCGCCCCCCCTCCTCCTCCTACACACGCACGCATCAGCGCCATGGGAACAGAGGTGCTCCGCCCGCACGACTGCCTTGCCCGCGCTAGGCGGCCGCGGCCGCTGCGCCCCGCCGCCGGGAGGAGGACGGAGGCGCGCCTGGGCCGTGATGCTCGCGGCGGCGACAGGTGGAGCCCCTCGGCGGCGGTGACGGTGCCGAGGCAGGTCGTTGTACGGACCAAGGTGACGGTGGCGGACGCGTACGCGGGGCCGGCGTTCGGCGCCATGTCGCCGTCGCCGCGGGCGCTGCCGCTGCCACGGTTCTCCTCCAGGACGGTCGCCGACGACGCGACGGTGCCAGGCGTGGACGACGCCGCCACGCGGGAGCTTCGGCGGCTGCTGGGGCTCCATTGACGCGTAAGACCAGGCAAATTGTAAAAAAGGACTATGGAGCCATGACTGCCCATGAGCCCAGCAACACGTACGCAAGGTTCAGAATTTCAGATGCGTGGGTGTCTCTTTCCATCGAATTCTTCTCGGTTTGCAGCTCTCTCTCCGTCTGCCGTGCGGCCCGACCGCCGGCTTCGGAATGCCTCCCTTTGCCTGATGTTTTTGTGAAGGACAAAGCGGGGGCCAGAAGCGGGGGCACCGCCGCCGCCGCGTAATGGTCCGAAACCAGTCGTCAGAGACAGAAAGAAAGACAGGAAGCAAAACATGCTAAGCTAAAAATTTTCCACCGCTTCACTCGATAGGTCGATTTTATGCTCGAATGTGAATCTGTAAATACTCCCCTTCCTTGTCTCGCCTTCTAAATTGAGGGGAGGTTACCTTCCTCTAAAAAACTGACAGAAATTAAAGTATGCCAGGTTCCCGAAAAGGAAAACTAGGTTTGTTCTAGAAATCCCATTGGATATTATGGAACTTGTAGGTGGCCAATGTTCTCTGAAGAAATTTGGCCAAGAAAGCAATAATTAACGGCATTGAGATTTGGTTTGATTTGATAGTTCACAGTTTCTACAATTACAAACTAAAAGGACAATCAGAAACCTTACAACAGACCAACACTTACAGACAGATGCAGTAATTTCAACAAACCCAAGCACAAAATTCTCTTCCAAAAAGATAAAGACGAGGCTTGCAGTTACAAATCGTATTTGTGGTAGATTCATGCAGGTTCTTAGATGTGGTTTTTGTACAACACATGTCATTTTGGCTCAAGTGTTTGTAGCCTTTGGCAGATTACTGTGGAGAACAAGTCTATATACAAGTCTTTCACAAACAGGATTGAAAAAAGGGAGTATAGGCCTCATGGCTTCTTCAGACTACTCACAAAGATATAGAAGCCTTATGACCTTATTACTTGCCACGTAGAAAGCTCATATCTTCTGGACAAGAACTTGAGCACCGAACTGGGGTTGGAGGGTTAACATCAGCATCGGTGCATGAGCATAAGATGGCGAAACAGTAAAGGCAAACCGCTGAAGGGTCATTGCAAGTGCCACCTTGGCCTCGACCATTGCAAGATTCTGGCCAACGCAGATTGTAGGACCAATCCCAAAGGGGAAGTAAGCACCTAGGTGATAGCTCTTGCCATCGGCAAACCTTGATGGATTAAACTCCTCTGCATCGGTGCCCCAGACATCATGGTCATGATGGATGGCAATAATAGGGAAGTCAAGCCGTGTGCCAGCCGGGATGTCTAGTTTACCAAGCATTATATCCCTAGTGGCAGTCCTATTGATGAATGTAGCTGGAGGATACAGCCTGAGGGTTTCTTTTAACACCATAGTTACCTGATCACGGCAACACAGCAAAAGCTTTACTAATTACATTCAAACAGAAATATTCTACATAAATACAGCATAAAATCATCTCACAAGCACTAAAATATGTATGAAATATTCAAATAGATAGATAGACTCACAATTTTGAGATCACTCAGGTTCTCCGCATTAGGGTGCTCATACTTTCCGCACACTTTAAGAACTTCATCACGGGCCTTCACTTGCCACTCTTGATGCAATGCAAGAAGAAGTGTTGCCCATGTCAACAAGTTCGCTGTTGTTTCCTTCCCAGCAAAGTAAAATGTCTTGCACTCATGAATTATCTCTTCAATTCCCATTTTGTATTCGCTCCCAGCTTTGCTGGCTGATAGCATTAACCCAAGCAAATTTTTTGAATCCTCGCATTTCGTTCCATTGATTTCAATCAATTTGCGCAAGGAGCATTGGATTTCCTGGTTTAACCACTGCCTTTTTCGGTTCTTCTTTGTTGGTACAAACCTATGGTGAAACAGGTCATATAATGATGTATCTATACACTGCCACTAAACAGCGTGGATCCTAAGAATGCAGTGAAAAGAGACAATCTCACCTGAAGCCAGGAATGTAAACAGTCCTCATTGCAAGAAGAGCAAGCATCATCTGTTCCTCTTGCAATTGAAAAATTCGTTTTCCCTCCTCGTAGCTACTTCCAAATGCCACACAGGAAATGACATCCGCACTCAAAGTGTGGAATGCTTTATGGACATCAATCTCAAACTCAGTGCGGCTTCCACCTTCGGCCTCCCATTTATCCAGAACAGATGACGCCGCAGCTGCTATTTCTGGTATCCAAGCCTACAAGGGACAAATATTGAGTTCAGTGGTAAATGATACTTGATTAGCTGCACACCCATCAGATAACCATGCAAATCAGAAAGAAGAAACACTGACCACAGATGAACATTAACTTGCCATGCTAAGTTCCATATAAGGTTCTTGTTCAATACAAGTATATTAATTAAGTAAAAGCTAAATTGATTGAAAGTCTAAACCTAGTAGTTCTACTAAGGATTAATGTTTTCAGCAAAATTGATTGAAAGTCTAAACCTAGTAGTTCTATAAATGAGTTAAAAGAACGCTGGCACATACTGTTACGAAACAATCACAAAACTAATAACTTAATCTCACATTAGCAAAAGATTTTAGCAAGACATACACCCCCTAGTTGTTGAGATAGAAAAAAAAAGAATAGCTACCAGGTGTGATTTATCAGAGTCTCACAAATTTTCATGTTCCAAGTCTCAAGAAACACCTCCTCACCTTCACCCTCTCCATGTTAAACGCCGGCGAAATCACGCGGCGGTGGCGCGCCCACGTCTCCCCAGAGAGCCCAGTGAGCCCCTCGCCAATGAGCTGCCTGGCGAGCGGGTTGTTGCCGCCGGCGCCCGCCTTATCAAAGGCCCCCGTGGAGTCGGTCATCGCGGCCTTCACGAGCTCCGGATCGGAGATCACCAGCCGCGGCCGGGGCCCGAACCAGTACACGAACGGCCGCCCGTGCCGCGCCGGCCAGACCGCGTACTGCGGCGTGGCGCGGGAGACGACGCCACCGTGGCGGAAGGAGGGGAGCGGCGCGGACCTGGCGGCGGCTAGCAAGTCGCGGTAGTCGGCTGCGTTGCCGGAGAGCAGGCTGCGCGGTGGCCACCGGATTCCCTGCCGCCGCAAGCGGCGTTCCAGGCGGAGCGGGACCCAGAGGAAGGAGTGGAGCAAGCGGAGCACGTACTGGGCGGCCGCGAGGAGCGCGGCGAAGAGGAGAGCGGAAGAGAGGGCGGCGGCCATTGCTTGCTAGTGTAGTGCTACTCCTGTTACTCTGCGGACTTCGGTACTTGCAACGGGGAACTGGCTCCGATGGACTGATGGAGCATGGAGGACAAGCATCGCATTGACTTTTTAGGGAACCGAGGCTACTGTTTTCCCGTTAGATTCCTTTCATCTCGTACACACATACGACAAAAACAACCTATTTACAAATAGGGAAAATAGGATTATAATTATCTAAAAATAATAGCCAAATCAACCATGACAATCAAGCGGCTTAGGACAGTTCCAATGGTGTATTGATGATGATTTCTATTCTCATTAAATAACTTGCCACATAGGTAAAATGCTGGCATGACAACGTAGTTAATGAAGAAAGAGAACAAAAATCATAGAAATTGTTTTCTCATGAAGAAACCAGGTCTTCTCTTGACCCAATGCACCAAGAAACTATGAAATCGCCATTGGAGAGAAACCACCAGTTTCTATGGGGCTCGTGCCGCACTCCCATTGGAGGAAGAAGATAGAGTTAGGAAAGAGAAAGAGAAAATAATTATTACTCATAGAAACCATGGGTTGAAAAGCAATACTTTTTTGGTACAATATCCTATATTATAGAAACTACTAGTTTTTTTCATTGGGACTGCCCTTAGATATGTGCCAAACCACATACAGGTCTGGTCGATTTCAAATAATGGCCATGTTTAAATGTCTATAATTCAAGAGGCTAAAAGTGAAGCAACACAAGATGTCACGAACAAAGATGCTGCCGGCATGGATCCTAGCAAATGGCGTGAATTTACTCCGCATACACCCGTGTTCGTCCGCCCGGACGTTTGCTTGCTGAACATGCGAACTGGCGTAGGCAGCGGCCTCTGGCCTCCCCGATTCCTGCACGTAGTCCAAAGTATTTCCCCACTCCCGACCGTAGCGATCGCTTCCACCGCGCTGTCTGCGCGCACCGGTTGGTTGCCTCCATCGTGGTCGCGCCGCGCCGCTTGCTCGCGCCCATACTGCCTCGCTGCCACGACCATCCCCCACCACGCCGCGACACCATCCCGCGTTGCACCCCCATCCCACCACGCCTGTCATGGCTACAGCGTTCACCACGCCACCACCACCCCAGCGCCACCAGGAGGAGGTCCACGCCTGTGCTCATGTGCCTGGATGTATATTGGGCCGTTGTTCTCGACATCCGCCTGACCCGACCTTGCTAGCTACCGTAGTTCCCCATTAGGTAGGTCGTGGCTGTTTCAAGTGTTTCAAACGTTTCAAACAGATGTTTCCAGTGTTTCATCTGAATGTTGCAAAAGTAGATTTGAGGTGTTACATATATTGCAATGATAGTATACGCATATTGCAAACGTATGTTTCGAGTGTTTCAAACCTATGTTTCGAGTGTTTCAACTAGATGTTGGAGAAGTAGATCTAAATGTTGCATAACATGCATGTTGCAAGCGTTTGTTTTAAGTGTTTAATATGTATGTTGCAAACGTTTTATCTGGATGTTGCATATGTTTTAAAATGGCTACACAGGTGTTTTCAAGTGTTTCAGGCGTTTTTGCAGGTGTTTCAGACGTATGTCGTAAGTTTTTAGTTGTTTTCTGAAATATGTTGCAAGTGTTTTCATTTAGATATTGCAAAAATAGATCTGATGTTGCACATGTTGCAATGTTACCCACCAGCCATAGCCATCTGCTGCAGCTGCTAGGGTGCCGTGCATGCGCGTGGAAAGCGGAGGGGGATGGTGGCAGAGACGCAGGCGGTCCCCGCGTGCACAAGGGAAGCAAGGGAGCAGCGCCGCAAGCATGGAGGGGAGCAGCGCAGCAGGGAAGCGTAGGGAGCAGCAGGGAGGAGAGGGGCGTGGGAAGCAAGACAGCACGGGGGAGCGGCGCGGGCGGTCCCTGCCTGTACGTGCAGTAGGCGCTGGTGTGGGCGTGCAACAGGCACGGGCGTCCGGACACGCACGTCCGTCCGGATGTCCGGGTGCTAGCATTGCCATTCGTATATGCCATTCCAAGTTTCTTGGAGGGTCAAAGCATCTCAAGTGTGACCAAAATTAGAGAGAGAATTACAAAGATTTATAAGATCAAATAGATATACTATGAAAATGTAATTAATGAAGAATCTAATGATACTTATTTGGTATCGTAAATGCTATTACTTTATTACATAAATTTTGTCAAATCTAAAATGATTTGAATCTCCTAAAAAGTTTGAGTGACTTATAATTTGGGACGGAGAGAGTACGCTTTAAAAAATGGTGCGCAACATAGGACCATATAAACTTGAAAGGGTTGATTGATGGAGCAGAACTTGTTTGTGTGCTGGATGGTGGCAAAACAGAAGTTATCAAATGTTCCACCTGGACAAACAGGAATACAAATTCAGTAAGTATAAACGAACATGCTAAACAGGACATTTCTTGTTTTCAGTATAGTTCATGGAGAACACACAATGCCCACAAGGGATTTAACTTCCTGTTTGCAATTCTGATACAAAGTAATATCAGGCCATATTTTTATATAATTACAAAGAGGAAGATAAAAAGATGGACATGTCAAGGACTTTACGGGTGTGTTTGGTTCACTTCCTCGCCAAGCCTGGCTAGCAAAACTAAGCCTGGTCAATTTTAGCCTGGCTTATGTAGTACAAGATGCATTTGTTTGGTTGAATTCCTTGCCTAAGCTTGGGTTAGAAAGAATTAAGTCCACTTTTGGCCATTCAACTATCATATTAGTCTAATTTTGACCCCCAACTACAAAACTGTCTGGTCCAGGCACCTCAAGTTTGAAAACGTTTCATTATTGGCACCTAGACATGGTTTGTGGCAGAACCTCCTAATCTAATGCCTTTCAGGAGTACTGTCTTCTATTAGACATTAAGTACTCAAGCGAGCACACCAAATTACGTAGTTCCGTCGAGCACACCCCAGGGGAGAACCTAAAAATCCACATTTTTTCATCAGGATCACAAATTAGAGAATAAAGCTTACAACATTTTAGCCATTTCTTACATCACTTTTCATGCAACATCAGAGTATAATATTTATTGTTATAACAGCGGAATGTAATCATGTTATCAGAGTTATGAACAATTTAATTTAACAACAGAATATAAACATGAATAAATATCTATTCCTAACATGATAAATCATTGATATATAAACTATGACAATAGATTATAAAACTTCTATTTATAAAAACATTTAGTGAGAGTTATAAATAAAAACTATGATCGCAGCGTAAAGGAATCCTCTCTGAGTCCACCAGGAGGAATCCACACACAAGGGTCAGCTCTAGCGTCCACCTGTCACCTGCAACAGGGGGAAATAAAACTCTGAGTACTCAATTATACTCAGCAAGACTTACCCAACAGGAGGAAAGAAAAAGACTCCAATAGTATGCAAGGCTATCTGGCTTGTGGGTTTATTACATCTATAGGAAGCATTACTAAGCGTGCGTCCTTATATTCAATTTTATTAGCAGTCAGTATTAGTTCATTAACTAATCATTCTATGTAAGCACATGTGCTACTTTCAAGCAGGTGGTAAGCAATCAGAATTCTTTTACCATCTTTCATCTTACAGTTCTTATTACGGTACTAGATTGTAGACAAGTCATACCGGATCGTCCGACGATTCGCGAATCAATGTGCCTAGCTGGGTACCCCAAAACACACGCCCCGCTTGTACCCCAGGCACAAGCAGAATCAACCCGCCAGTCTCCTGTCACGAGGTCCAGGTCTCCGTCCAAACTTGGACTCTAAGCCCTCGCTCCTGAGTCCTGAACTCAGAGCGGTGCTTGGACCTCCACCTAAAAACCACCCTGAAAGTCGGTCCAGAAAGAGACGAAACCCATGACAAGAGAGCAACAAGCCTTCTCTGCGCCCATACACAAGTATGTGCTCAGGATAATAAGTTTGTGACTTGCCTAGAACCCAATGCAACGGCCGGTCCTTAACCGACTCAGACAGGGAAACAATGTAACCAAGCTATGCCCCATTAGCCGTAGGACACAACCTCTTACACCCACCAATACCCAAACCATATCCCTGCCCGGTCTCCATTTAGCATTATATATATATATATATATATATTCCAAGTGATAATAATATGGTAACAACAATAATATATTTCCTATCTCTCGCGAGTGACAGGCAATCACTCGACTTCTATCGGAGTCCTGTAGCATAGCACTCTACACGATTCTGTCATACTAGTAAGACTCACAGGATAAAGATATATATATGCA
The DNA here is from genome assembly GCA_904845875.1 of Miscanthus lutarioriparius. Taxonomy (NCBI): domain Eukaryota; kingdom Viridiplantae; phylum Streptophyta; class Magnoliopsida; order Poales; family Poaceae; genus Miscanthus; species Miscanthus lutarioriparius. The sequence continues at coordinate 28,113,406 of CAJGYO010000017.1, read as the reverse complement.
AGTGGGTTTCATTCAACTCCTTAAACTTAATGCAGAAAAGTAGGGTTATGCAACGGGGCTTGCCTGGGTAAAATATAACCAAAAGTTAGCATTCCATCTTCGTGACATGATTCTTGGCACCATCTTTTCCGCTACTCCAGTTGATTCCACGATCCATCATCGTCCCTATTATGGTATGCAATGCGATGTAGAGATGACGCAACAGTTAATTAACAAGGCAACAACAACTCTTAAAACAGAGTACATACTACAAACTAACAAGATAGCTCTAATGACTAACGTACTAATCTCTGTATCAACATCATCGAGAAAGGTGTCATTTTCCAACAAGTGTTTTAGTTATACAATTCCAAGGTGTTTCTTTATTTCATTATATTGATTTAATCTTTATTCGAAATAGGGCATCATTATCTATCTAGCAGACTAATTATTCTGGAGCTACAAAAATTACAGTGAACCGTTAATAATATTAGGAATTTACTATAAATTTTTTAGAGTGAACATTATCACCATTTTCTCACAAAAATTCCCACAAGTTCACATTTTAACAATATTAAATATTTTAAAATAATTAGAGCAACCCTAGAAACATTTTAAAACTAGATGAACCAATTACGCTAATAGATAGATCATGATTTTAGGAGACTAACAAAATTAGTTTGGTATTTTTATGATTTTTCTACTATTTACTATGAATTTCCAAGCATTCAGCCGATTACTAAAATTAACAAAACACCGAAAAAGAAGAAAAAGATCCTTGGGCCCGAAGTGCCCCAGCTCGGCTTGGTCCAGCGGGCAAGGCAGCCCGGGCGGGGCGGGGCGCGCACGTGGGCGTGAGCGGCCCAGGCGTGGCGGCGATAGGCCGGTGGCCTAGGCGGCAATGCGGTCTAGCCCAATTGGGCAAGCCTAGGGCGTGATGATGGTTTTGCAAAAACGTCCCCATGCTTCTATCTATTTAGTATGCTACCATTTCTACTATTCATTCGAGTCAGTACTATTGCACCTAAGCCCTTACTTTTGTTTCTATTCTTGTTTTGCTAAGTTCCTGGAGAGCCCGAGCAGGGGATGGCGCACAGGGTGGCCGGCCGGCGGCCGATCCCGGGCGAGGAAAGCACGGCGGTGGCGGAGGTCCGATCGTGGGGTGCGTGTAACCGACCCACATCCATGGGTACCAACAGCATGGGATGAGGTGGCCCACAGCAATGGGGCGACGTGCGGTGGCAGCACGGCATGGCGACTGGACGTACCCACCTCGGCGGCACGGCGCCCATGGAGATGTAGCGGCGCGGGGCAACGCGGGCTCGGGCGTGCAGTAACTGGCGATGGGTGGGGCCACATGTGCTTGCAGCGGGCCAGCCACGCGCACGGCGGCGTGCAGAGATCGCAGAGGGGGAGAGCCATCACCGGTGGGTCTCGGGCCGGGGCGGGGAGAGGTGGTCGTGGTCGACAGCAGCGGGGCATGTCAGCATGGGCGGTCGGAGTGGAAGGTGAAGGAGCAGGCCATGGAGGCGGAGCCCCACGGTGGGTATCAGTAGTGGGGCGGCCCAGCGCGGATGACGACGTGGTTAGCGATTGAGGCGCTTGAGAGGGGGCAATGATGTGGGGCTACGGTCCAGCGTGGGGCCATGGAGGTTCGCGCGCGCTCATGAGGGGCCAGTGACGGATAGGAAGGAGACGCGGCGATGGTGACCTGGCGTAGGAGGCAAGCAGAGAGAGAGGAAGCAGAGAGAGCAGACACCGAGAGAGTGAGAGAGAGAGAAAAAGCAGGGCGAAGGCAGTACACAGCAGCAGTAGCTCAGGTAGGTGAAATGAACGGCCTAGAGTGAGCGGGGCGAGGTAGTTAAGGTGAGCGGCTGAGATTGTTCACTACAGTTGTCAGTTCACGAACAGAGCGCCAATGACACATCCCCAACGCGTTCTAGCGAAGTTCGGTCAATTTTTGCATGAGCATTGTAACTCTAACGTAACCACGTCCTAGTATACACCTAACTACAACCAATCGTGCGAAAACATAGATGTAGTGCTTAACCATTTTTGTTGGAAATCGAATGCTAAAATGGCATTGTCTACTATCGTTTCATACTTAAAAGAATTCAAGGTTTCAGTTAGAACTAATGTTCCTAAGCACTTTTGGTTGAATTTTTAAACGGTCAAAACTTTACCAAACTTCGCCAACAACTATTTCACGACCTAGCACACACTTTATACCAAACAATAGAACCAAAACATTAGGGCGTTATTTAACTATTTTGCATTTTAAAAATCACTAAAAAGTGTACTTTCAACACAACTTCAAATTTTTGCCGATTCAACGAAAAGGACTAATTTTAATTTCGATTTGATTTTTAAGCCGGCAAAAACCGTAGTCAACAACATTTGTTTTCCAAAACCCAAGTTGCATTTTCATCTACTCGTCTTGTACTTCAATTTTTATCAAAACCCCAAACACACGTTCTATATTATTATTGCTTTATAAAAATCACTTTTAAGTCAAACTATTAACTTATCCATATAACTAGGGATTAGGTTTTTCATTATCGCATTTGATTAAACTAACTCACTATACTTACAGATCTATTTCTTAGGCCATAATCTCTGTGCTAAGCAAGCTCATAACACCAGAGGTGTTACAACCAACCCCCCTAAAAGAATCTCGTCCCGAGATTCAGAGCAAGAATCAAAAGAGGGGAAAACGTGATTACATTTCGTAGATCAGAAATTACACGAAAGATTACACGACTTTGAATACTAAACCACACGGGGATTTAGGGATACATGGTTAAGAGCAACCTAATCCAACCGAGACTTAATCCAGAAGTCGAGATAGACGAGGGCAATGGAGAAACAACAAGATAATGATTATAAAAATATGGCGTATGACCAACAAATCCAAAAACAGGAGACTGAGAAGTCAAACATCATGAACCCTAAGACCGAACTAACCAACGGTAGACTTGAACTTCTTTGAAAACTAGATCCTTTCTTCTTCTCAGATTACACAATCACCTCTGACTGACGAACCTAGCTCCACAATGACGACTGGATCACGTAGCTCTGCTTCGGATTCAAGAGGATAGGGATGAGGAAGAAGAGCAAGGACCAAGGGCATCTTATAATGGCGAACGAAGATGGGGCGCAGCACACCGGAAGTGGAGACGACGTGGATGCGATACACTGCCAATTCACGCTGTGGGTATAAAGTTGGCCATGGTGCGCTCCCTACGCGAGCGAGCGGAGAGGATAAGAAAAGGAGAGGAGAGGGTTCACTCGATGAGGAAGGCATGTGGGCGGCCGTGTCCCCAAAAGAAGAAAGAAGGGGAGGGGAAAGGGGAGGTCTGGTATGGGGACGAGGGCGTGGGGGTCGAGAGATGACCGAATGCCAAGAAAAGGAGAAGCGCATAGTGCACGGAGACGGCGAGTGCGGCACGATGTTGCGGCCATGCGAGAATGGGGTGCTAATGGGCCTAACACAGATGGCGTCCATAGGACACGCAGAGACGGCGATCCGACGGGCGTAGCGCAATCAAGCTAGACACAGGACTTGGGACATGGCGTTCATTCAGGCTTTTCCAACCACTCCCGACTACCCACAGCTAACTTTTCCCTGGTGTTCTTCTTTCCTTCCCTTCCTTGTCCACAATATACACCAACCTTTGTATGAAGTGATATCACAACATACATGCTTCCTCCAAAACCACCTCCTCTTGTTTACTTTGAGAGAACACTATCTCATCAACCCGTTGTGGATTTCCCGTTTGAACACCTGAATATTTCCAAGAAGAATATTTGTAGCAAAAGCGGTACGGCGGTGTAACTTAGTAAAGGTACTTGGTCAACAACCTCGATACCAGTGCGTGCTGAGCAGCGTCACCATGTGGCAGCTGTTCCACAGGGGCCCTAGGTTTCATCATGGCACCATAAGCTATTAACTAGGCAACTATTACCAACTTACACGCCATGAAGGCGGTGGGGTCATAGACCACAGAATAAGAGGAGTATTATAAGGGAAGATTCAAACAACAAGGGTTCCTTTCGTAGTAAGGGACAAGGAATTCAAATCCAACGATGGATTTGACTTAAAGAGATTCAAGTGTTTAGCTGGGACATCCACAATTAGTCGATACAGTGCCCTACGTTATCCAATCATGGCTGGTCTGCTGGCACCTAAATGGTAACTTCTCTTGTAACCCTCTTAATATCACCCTAAAAACCCTAAACACGTCTAACGAGACTTAAGGGTAGATGGACGCAATAAACACAACAAAATAAAAATGCACATTCCAACGGTCTTATACGGGTACAACATACAGGCATTCACTCTCCCATTCTCAACACATCGTTCACCTTCCCTATGATCGGACTACCTCAACAACTATGGCCAAAATACAACGGAAAGATTACAATACTGGAGAACAGTGACGAAAAGCACTACCAACTACGGTACACCTTCCCAAGGCTAATCTACTCTATCGGACCACCCATCTTCATTCATGGGCTCAGCGGATTCTTCTACCGCCCTGGCTATGGATCTGCCTCCTCTCTTGGAAGTGGCTGAGTGAGAGGAATCTAGGGTTCTACTTCTGACACTTCCGAGGGTGGAGGTGCTGGTAGCACTGCAACACTGGTTCTCCTTCTTTCTAGCGGGTGGACAAGGATCCCCTCCACAATCAAGGGATCCTGCCATTCTGCAGCCTGCATCCTCTGCTTAGCCCTGGTGACAAGATAGGCTTCTCCCAATTGATAGGCATGCCAATCTTTAGCCTCCTTTAGAACTTCCAACATGGCAGTCTCCTGACTCTCTACGGCTGCCGCACTGGCATGAGCTTCGGCAAGTTGCACCTAGAGCATCCTAGAGAAGATCTCGGCTTCCTTAGCTCGATGGAGGCACATCCTTAGCTCCAAGGCTTGCCGGTCATACTACTCATCCAGAGCAAGCAGGTACGTGGTCAAGTGCACCATGGTTGGACTGTCTTCTTGCGCATCCCGCCCTTGCAAGGCCTCCATGCGAGCCCTCCATGCCCACTGATTCTTTTCTAAAGGAGGAAAGAACCTCATGGGGGTACGAGCAATGGGCTCCTCATAGATCTAGCAAAGGTACCGCAAGGCTTTGTAGGCTACAACTTGATAGGTGTCGACGAAGCAAAACCCGGTTGCGGTCACATTCCAGGCTTCAGTGAGGTTGGGAAAGTCTTCACTCTTGCCAATGTAGACGGTAACCTCACACCGTTCAGTGCCATGATTTTCATACTCACAGCCCTCATACTCAGGACGATCTTTGACTCTGATCTTTTGCAGGGTGGCATGTAGGATTCTAGGAAAACCCTCAATGTTCAGGCAGTAACTACTAACCCAGGCTCTTGCCATCCTTAGCGATGGTTGCAAAGAAGGACTGAGCTGAAAGCTTGCTCAAATGAAAAGCTAGACGAGCTAAAGTGCACCGAGTGGTGGTACCAATGGCTAAGCTAGGCCCTGCTTATAAAGGTGGAGCGTTCAGTGGTCCTAGCGTGGTCCACCAGGGTTCCAGCATGGGATCACTATGAACGAATCGACCAATTTTTTTGCGCGTTCGAGGCGAGCGATGTCTGAGGCCATTACTGACTAGTACTACTGTAGGGCAAGTGTCTGATAAGAGCGTAGAAAAGAGTACAAGGATACGTGGGTCATGATAGGCGTGAACCATGGGCGAACACGGAGCACGAAGCCATAGTGCAGAAATAACTTCGGAACAAGGACGGGTCAGTCGTGCATAATACGACACGCATGACACCTATGGAAGGCGTATCTGCAAGCAATACGGGCACTATAATGCACAAATAGGATATGCATGAATGCATGTCCTATATGTCCTTCCACTATTGCCAACATATAGGGCAACCGTTCATAGATTTTTGGCACATCGTTCTCTCCCTGTAGCTAGTCGATACTATCGGACTATGCTCGGGTCAGTGTACCTACAGAAAAATTGATTAAGCCTACCTAAGTCAGCAGAGTGCCATCTATCCTAGATACATAACCATAGTAATAGGGCTACTTATATAACTTCGCATAAAGATGTCCTATTCTTTTGAAAAGAATTTGTTGTCAAATTTTATTTTAGAAAAGGTTTTCGAAGCTTTATTTCCTCATTTATGCTTTGATACCACCTGGGGCAGAACCTCCTAATCTAATGCCTCCTAGGAGTACTTATCTTTCATTAGACACTAAGGGCCTGTTTGGCATGGCTCCACTCCTAAACTCCAGCAACTCCATAAAAAAATCCAGCCAAACACCCCAACTCCAAAACTCTATGGAGCTGCCGACTCCATGGAGCTGTAGTACAAATAGAGGTGGAGTTTTGGAGCACCTCTTTTGCAGCTCCAAAACCACTCAATATGAACCTCCTCGTGGAGTTGGTGGGAAATTACCCACCACTGCCACTGATTACACAGAAAAACGGTTCGATTCTATTTCTCTCAAGCCCCGCGCAGTGACTCCCTCCCTCCCGCGCCATCGTCTTCCTCCCCCGCCGCCATGGGTGGCCATCGAGCTCCTCTGCGACCGAGCCCTCCCCATCGCCTCGCCTTACAAAAGCACGCCTGAGCTCCGCGCGGCCATTTCCCTCCCGTCGAGCGTGGCCGTCCGCCTCCCCTCCGGTGACCGTGGCTGCCCGCCCGTCTCCCTCCGGTGAGCACAGCATAGGAGTGGCTCCTCCGAGCTCACCGGCTGTCGCACAAGCCCGATGCCCGGTGACGCAGATCCCACGTGGACACGATGCGGACGCGGCGACTCCCCCTTCCCGATGGCCGGCGGCGCAGGGGCCGCACGGACGCAGTGGCTCTCCCCTTCCCGATGGCCGGCGGCGCGAGAACATGACGCGGATGCGACGGCTCCTCCCTTCCAGATGGCCAGCGCCACACGATGCAGTCACTGATAGTGGGACCCACATAAGCAGGGCAAGAATGGCAATCTACCCTCAAACTCCTCTTTTTTGGAGCTAGGGACACCCTTCCAGCCAAACACCTCCATCAGACAGTTCCAACTCCACCCAGAGCTAGCTCCACCTAGAGTTCTGGAGTGGAGCAGCTCCACCCAGAGTTGGAGCCATGCCAAACGGGGCCTAAGTACTCAAGGGAGCACACCAAATTACGTAGTTTCATCGAGCACACCCAGGGGAGAACAAAAAAAATCCATATTTTCCATCAGGATCACAAATGAGAGAATAAAGCTTACAATATTTTAGCCATTTCTTACATCACTTTTCATGCAACATCATAGTATAATATTTATTGTTATAACAACGGAATGTAATCATGTTATCAGAGTTATGAACAATTTAATTTAACAGCGGAATATAAACATGTGATCAGAGTTACAGCAGAAATAAATATCTATTCCTGACATGATAAAGCATTGATATATAAACTATGACAACAGATTATAAAACTTCCATTTATAAAAACATTTAGTGAGAGTTATAAATAAAAACTATGATCGCAGTGTAAAGGAATCCTCTCTGAACCCACCAGGAGGAATCCACACACAAGGGTTAGCTCTAGCGTCCACCTGTCACCTGCAACAGGGGGAAATAAAAACTCTGAGTACTCAATTGTACTCAGCAAGACTTACCAGACAGGAGGAAAGAAAAAGACTCCAAGGGTATGCAAGGCTATCTGGCTTATGGGTTTATTGCATCTACAGAAAGCATTACTAAGCATACGTCCTTATATTCAATTTTACTAGCAGTCAGCATTAGTTCATTAACTAACCATTCTATGTAAGCACCTATGCTACTTTCAAGCAGGTGGTAAGCAATCAGAATCATTTTACCATCTTTCATCTTCCAGTTCTTACTACGGTGCTAGATTATAGACAAGTCGTACCAGATCGCCCGGCCATTCATGAATCAATGTGCCTAGTTGGGTACCCTGAAACACACGCCCCGCTTATACCCCAGGCACAAGCAGAACCAACTTGCCACTCTCCTGTCATGGGGTTTAGGTCCTCGTCCAAACTTAGACTCCAAGACCCCACTCCTGAGTCCTAGACTCAGAGCGGTGCTTGGACCTCCACCCAAAAACCACCCTGAAAGTCAGTCCGGAAAGAGCCAGAACCCATGACAAGAGAGCAACAAGCCTTCGATGTGCCCATACACAAGTATGTGCTCGGGATAATAACTTTGTGACTTTCCTAGAACCCAATGCAACGGGCCGGTCCTTAACCAACTCAGATAGGGAAATAGTGTAACCAAGCTACGGCCCGTTGGACACAGGACACAACTTCTTACACCCACCAATACCCAAACCATATCTCCACCCGGTCTCCATTTAGCATTCATATATATATATTCCAAGTGATAATAATATGGTAACAACAATAATATATTTCCTATCTCTCGTGAGTGACAGGCAATCACTCCACTTCTATCGAAGTCCTGTAGCATAGCACTCTACACGATCCTGTCATACTAGTAGGACTCATAGGATAAAGATATATATATATGCATATATATGCAAGTGGGTTTCATTCAACTCCTTAAACTTAATGCACAAACATAATATAAAGTGCAGAAAAGGGTTATGCACCGGGGCTTGCATGGGTAAAATATAACCAAAAGTTAGCATTCCATCTTCGTGACATGATTCCTGGCATCATCTTTTCCACTACTCTAGTTGATTCCATGATCTATCATCGTCCCTATTATGGTATGCAATGTGATGTAGAGATGATGCAACAGTTAATTAACAAGGCAACAACAACTCTTAAAACAGAGCACATACTACAAACTAACAAGCTAGCTCTAACGACTAACGTACTAATCTCTGTATCAACATCGTCGAGAAAGGTATCATTTTCCAACAAGTGTTTTAGTTATACAATTCCAAGGTGTTTCTTTATTTCATTCTATTAATTTAATCTTTATTCGAAATAGGGCATCATTATCTATCTAGCAAACTAATTATTCTAGTGCTACAAAAATTTCAGTGAGCAGCTAATAATATTAGGAATTTACTGTAAAATTTTCAGAGTCAACATTATCACCATTTTCTCACAAAAATTCCCACAAGTTCACATTTTAACAATATTAAACATTTTAAAATAATTAGAGCAACCCTAGAAACATTTTAAAACTAGTTGAACCAATTACGCTAATAGATAGATCATGATTTTAGGAGACTAACAAAATTGGTTTGGCATTTTTATGATTTTCTACTATTTACTATGAATTTCCAAGCATTCAGCCGATTACCAAAATTAACAAAACACCGAAAAAGAAGAAAAAGATCCTTGGGCCCGAAGCGGCCCAGCTCGGCCTGGTCCAGCAGGCAAGGCAGCCCAGGTGGGGCGGGGCGCGCATGCGGGCGTGGGCGGCCCAGGCGTGGCGGCGACAGGTCGGCCCAAACGGGGCATGCGGCCGGCGTCCCATGCGGCAACGTAGTCTAGCTCAACTGGGCAAGCCCAGGACGCAATGATAGTTTTGCAAAAATGTCCCCATGCTTCTATCTATTTAGTATGCTACCGTTTCTACTATTCATTCAAGCCAATACTATTGCACCTAAGCCCTTACTTTTGTTTCTATTCTTGTTTTGCCAAGTTCCTAGAGAGCCTGAGCAGGGTATGGCGCATAGGGTGTCGGGCCGGTGGCCAATCCCGGCTGAGAAAAACACGGCGGTGGCGGAGGATCAGCCATGGGGTGCACGGAACTGACCCACATCCATGGGTGCCAACACCACGGGATGAGGTGGCCCATGGCAGCGGGGCGACCTGCGGTGGAGGCGTGGCATGGCGATCGGACGTACCCACCTCGACGACGCGGCACCCACGGAGATGGAGCAGTGCGGGGCAATACGGGCTCAGGCACGCGCGCGCATGGTGACTGGCGATGGGTGGGGCCATAGGTGCTTGCAGCAGGTCGGCCACGCGCATAGCGCGGCGTGCAGAGCCTGCGGTGGGGGGAAAGCCATCACCGGCGGGTCTTCGGGCAGGGCGGGGAGAGGTTGTCGTGGTCGACAATAGCGGGGCACGTCAGCTCGGGTGGTCAAAGTGGAGGGCGAAGGAGCAGGCGCTAGTGGTGGAGCCCCACGGCGGGCATCAACAGCAGGGCGGCCCGGCGCGAACGACAGTTGGGTCAGCGGTTGAGGTGCTTGAGAGGGGCAGCGCTATGGGGCTGCGGTCCAGCGTGGGGCCATGGAGGTTCGCGCGTGCTCGCGAGGTGCCGATGATGGACAGGCAGGCGACACGGCGATGGTAGCCCAGCATAGGAGGCAAGCAGAGAAAGAGAGGCAGATAGAGACAAACACCGAGAGAGTGAGAGAGAGAAAAAGCAGGGCGAAGGCAGTACGCGACAGCAGTAGCTCTGGTAGGTGAAATGAATGGCCAAGAGCGAGCAGGGCGAGGTAGTTAAGGTGAGCGGCTGAGATCGTTCGCTATAGTTGTCGGTTCATGAACATAGCGCCAACAACACATCCCCAACGCGTTCTAGCGAAGTTCGGTCAATTTTTGCGTGAGCATCGTAACTTTAACGTAACCACGTCCTGCATCACGTCCTAGTATACACCTAACTACAATCGATCGTGCGAAAACATAGATGTAGTGCTTAACCATTTTTGTTGGAAATCGAATTCCAAAATGACATTGTCTACTATCATTTCATACTTAAAAGAATTCAAGGTTTCAGTTAGAACTATTGTTCCTAAGCACTTTTGGTTGAATTGTTAAACGGTCAAAACTTAACCAAACTTCACCAACAACCATTTCACGACCTAGCACACACTTTATACCAAACAATAGAACCAAAACATCAGGGCGTTATTTAACTATTTTGCATTTTAAAAATCACCAAAAAGTATACTTTCAACACAACTTCAATTTTTTGCCGATTCAACGAAAAGGACTAATTTTAATTTCTGATTTGATTTTTGAGCTGCCAAAAACCCTAGTCAACAACATTTGTTTTTCAAAACCCAAGTTGCATTTTCATCTACTCGTCTTGTACTTCAATTTTTATCAAAACCCCAAACACACGTTCTATATTATTATTGCTTTATAAAAATCAGTCAAACTATTAACATATCCATATAACTAGGGATTAGGTTTTTCATTATCGCATTTGATTAAACTAACTCACTATACTTACAGATCTATTTCTCAAGCCATAATCTCTATGCTAAGTGAGCTTGTAACACCAGAGGTGTTACACGGTTGTGGTTGTTTCATACCGACGTGTACCTGGTTTTGACCCGCCACGCTGGCGTTGATCGCCACGTAGGATGTCGGCGCAGTTAAAAAATGGGCCAGCCCACTCGACTCGCTCTCTCCCTCTCAGTTCCTCTCCCTCGAACCCTAGACGCCGCCACCACCGGCGCCTCCATCGCCATAGCCGCTACCACATCCTCTCCTTCGGTGCCTCTACGCGTCCACAGTCTCCCCTCCACCTGGGAGTCCTCCTCCGCCGCCTTTGCAGTCGTATGGGCTTGGAGGATTGAAACATAGAGGACGAACACGCTTAGGTATGGTTGAATCCGTCTGCATTTCTGCATGTAGGGATGGAAGTACTCTTAGGTTAGTTACCTCGGATCCATAGTCCTAAGACTCTACTATCTGTTGTAGGAATGGACCCTTTGGAATTTCTTGGTGTTCGATTTCACTTTGGTGGCGAGTTTTTCAATGATGGGAAGAAACTTCATTATCTAGGTGGAAATAAGGAGATGCCATTCATCGAGCATGACAAAATTTCTTTGCCTAAAGTAATTAGACATCTTAAAGACCACTACAATGCTTCAGATCCTGTTCTTCTCCATTGGTTGTTCCCTGACAAGGATTTACTGAATGGGCTCAGAGTTTTGGTAGATGATAAGGCTTGTTTGGACATGTCTGAATGTGTTACTAATGGAGGGGTTGTAGATGTATTTGTTGAGCTTATTGAAAGTGGGAGGACTAGTGTAGTGACTGGGAGGAAGATGCTAAAATGGAGAGTGAAAGAACAGACAGTGAAAGCACTAGGATGGAAACACCTCATGAAGACAATGTGGTGGTTGAGGATTTGGCTATAATGAACATGTCATCACCAGAACAAGTGAAGAAGGACTTAATAGGTGCTACTAAGTATTTGCATTGGGTTAGCGAGAAAGAGGATCCTATACAGAAGTTGGTTATGCAAGAAGAAGTGTCTGTTCATGAAGAGGCTCATGTACAGAAGGAACACAATTCATATATGGATGATCCCAGTGACAAGGATTACTTGCCTAGTGATGATGAGAGCAGTGGAGAGGATGAGGAGGCAATCTAGATTAGAGCTGAGCTAAAGGAGTTAAAGAAGAAATTGAAAGCTGGAGGCATGTTGGTGGTTGATGAGGAAAGGCATGAAGTCAATGTGGAATGTGCTAATGAAGAGGATGGCTGTGATTCCCATGCTATAGATACTGATGAAGAGGATGATTCATATGATGAAACATCTGATGGAGAGTTGGTTAGGAAGGAGAAGAAATTCCCCAAGTTTGATGCCAATGCTCTAGTGCCAGTATTCACTGTTGGGATGGCTTTTAGTGATAAGTTAACATTTAGGGAGGCTATCATCAAGTATGGGCTAGCAGAAAGGAAGGTGATTAAGTTTGTGAAGAATGAGAGCACAAAGTGTAGAGCAGTTTGTTCATGGCCAAAGTGCCCTTGGATTTTGCGTCTGTCAAAGACATCAAGGGCAAGTAGTTAGCATATAGCCACTTGTAAAGATGTGCACACATGCCCACCAAGGAGAGACAACTCTTTAGTGACATCAAGGAGAATAGCAGATAAATATGAGAAGTTGATATTGGCTAACCCATAGTGGTCAGTTGAGAGTATGAGAGAAACAATTCAGGAGGAAATGTTTGCATATGTTAGTATTTCAAAGATTAAGAGAGCCAAATCAATTGTGATGCAAAGGATGTATGATGCAACCAAGGGGGAGTATGCTCTAGTGTTTGACTACTAGCTTGAACTATTAAGAAGCAATCCTGGGAGTACAATAGTAGTGAAGCTTGACACTGAAGAACTTGAACCCATGTTCATGAGGTTTTATATGTGCTTTGATGCATGCAAGAAGCAGGGGTTCCTTGCTGGTTGCAGGAAGGTTATTGGACTAGATGGTTGTTTTTTAAGGGATTAACCAATGGAGAACTGCTTTGTCCACTAGGTAGAGATGCCAACAATCAAATGTACCCAATAGCATGGGCAGTTGTAGAGAGGGAGACCAAGGAGTCATGAGACTTTTTCTTATCTTTGTTGAGCACTGACCTGTAGTTTGGTGATGGTGATGGCTAGGTATTCATTTCTGATCAACAGAAGGGGCTCATCAATGCTGTAAACAAATGGGCACCTAAGGTGGAGCATAGGATGTTTGCCTGGCATATCTATGCTAACTGGAGGAGGAAGTTCACTAACAAGAAGTATCAGAAGCTTTTTTGGAGATGTGCAAAGTCTTCATCAATGAATCTATTCAACTACAACATGAACAAGCTAAGGGAAGAGACACCACATGGGGCTGATGCTATTTTGAGAACTGATCCTGAGCATTGGAGTAGAGAATGGTTCAAAATTGGGTCATTCTATGATTTTGTGGACAATAACATGTGTGAGTGCTTCAACCACTAGATTTTGAAAGCAAGGTTCCTTCCAATCATAAGTATGCTTGAAGGTATAAGGCGCCAAGTTATGGTAAGAATCCATGAGAATAGGAACAAGGCAAAAAGCTGGACAAGTCTCATCTATCCAAACACCTACAAGAAGCTGATGACATATATCACAGCTAGTGGGTTCTGTCATGCTATTAGCAATGGCAACAATTGCTATGAAGTAACCTACTGGGATCACAGATTCACTATGAATTTGGATGAGAGAACTTGCTCCTATAGGTTCTGGCAGTTGTCAGGTTTGCCCTGCCCTCATGCTATTTCCTACATCTACTATGCATACAAGCCTTTAGAAGAATTCATAGCCAAGAGTTATTCCGTTGAGGAGTACAACAAGACATATGCACACTACCTGCAACCAGTGGAAGGCAAGGCCTTTTGGCCAGTATCAAATAGAGAAAAGCCATTGCCCCCATGTATGTAAGGATGCCTGGAACACCAAAGAAGGAGAGGAAAAGGCAAGATGGGGAGAATAAGAAGCCACCTCAGGGTAAGTTATCCAAGAAAGGAACAGTTATAAGGTGCAGAGTATGTAAAGGGATTGGACACAACATGACAACTTGTAGCAGGAGGATAGGTTCTGGTAATGCAAGTGCTGGTGCTTCACGGTCTGCTAAAGGAAGTGGTGGTGCTTCTCAGTCTACTAGGGATAGTGGTGGTGCATCACAGTCTACTAGAGGAAGTGCTAGTGCATCACAGTCTGTTAGAGGAAGTGTTGGTGCTTCATAGTCTGGTAGAGGAACAACTTCAAAAAGGAAGTCATGCCCTTCATCTACTACTGCTAGTAGCAAAAGACATTGCTCTCAGTTATCTATTGACTGCAATGTAAGTTTAACTACTTATTCCATGTGGTCATTAATAGTAATATACTTTCTTTGTCTTAGTTATATACTTCCTTTGCCTTGCAAGATGGGCAAAAAGCTATGAAGTCATTAGCAAGAGTGAAGACAACACTGAAGGAAGGGGCTCAGGCTATGGTCACCCTAGAGGCCACTATACTAGGGATGTCTAGAAAGCACTGTAAAGCAAGCCTCCAAGTTTTAGGTGCATCTACCTCCAAGGTTGTTGTGTCAGCTGCAGGACCACCCAAACAGATTTATCCAAAGGAAGGAAGACCAACTACAGCTGATCACAAGAGAGCCATTCTTTCTACCTTACTGCTGACATGCCCAAATCCTTGAGCCCATTGTAGGACACGTGGACGCCTAAGAGGGGGGTGAATTAGGCAACTTAAAAATCTAACTCTAAACTATGGCCTCTTTTTCTACCTCTAGCAAAACCTATGCAAAAGATAATCTATCTAGATGATCAACTACGGTTTTGCTAGTGTATTGCTATCTCTACCGCAAATGATAATAACATGATCAATGTAAATGCGGAAGCTTAAAGAGCAAGGTAGAGATATGCAAACTCCCGTTGACGACTACGGTATTTTTACCGAGGTATCGAGAAGCGCGCAAGCTTCCCCCTAGTCCTCGTTGGAGCCCCTCGCAAGGAATCCCTCGCAAGGGCCAAGCTCCCTGTCGGGTAACTCCGTGGATAGCCTCGGGCCTTCCCCACGCGCAAGTGGGTCTCCGATGTGCCTTCCGGCAAGCCTCTCCAGGATGCTCCCCGCCGTCTTCACTATCAAGCTTTCGGCCGAAACGCCGCGGGCCTTGTTCCCTCCGGTACACGGTGGCGGCCACACCACAAACGCGGTTGGTGTGATCTCGCAAGACTTCAAGCCCCTCCGATGTACAACACTTGTGCTCACAAGCATGGGGTGGCAAGAGGTATGCAAACCTCACTTAAACACTAGGCAAACACCTAGAGCAAGCGCATAAGCGGTGGTCTAATCAACCTAAGCACTTCGCAAAGCACTTATGCTAATCACCTAATAAAACACTAAGCACTATGCATGTGGAGATCACTCAAATGGTGTATCAACACTCTTGATATGTTTCCTCAGCTCCACACATCTCAAATGGCCGGTTGGGGGTTGTATTTATAAGCCCCACTGAGAAAGTAGCCGTTGGGGTCGAACTCCCGCAAATCTGCTACTGACCGGACGCTGAATCGTCCTGACCGGACGCGTCCGGTCGTCCCGACCGTTGTAGCCGTGAACTACCGATCGGACGCTGCCAGCGTCCGGTCGCCTGCCACCGGACGCGTCCGGTCGCAGTTTCGCGCGCCTGGAACCTCTCTGTACTCGATCGGACGCTGCGTTCCTGCGTCCGGTCGGTTGCCGCCAGCGTCCGGTCCTTGCGTCCGGTCGCCTGTCTGCCGAGCCACCGGTCCAGCATCCGGTCGCTCTTTTAGCGTCCGGTCCAGCGTCCGGTCGCCTCTGCGAGCTCGTTTCTTCACGATCTTGCGCACGGCTTGGTTCCTATCTTCATGCTTGGACTTTGCTTGACATCTTGGGTCTTTTCTTGTGCTTCTAAGGTCTTGCTTGAGGTGTTGATCATCGGATCATCACGTCGCCTTCGTCCAAGTCACGTCTTGCACCCTATTGGACTACAAAACAAACACTTGCAAATTCATTAGTCCAATTTGGTTGTGTTGGTCATCAAACACCAAAATCCAAAGTAAATGGGTCAAGGGTCCATTTTCCTTACAATCTCCCCCTTTTTGGTGATTGATGACAACACGACCAAAGCAAGCAAATGATAAAAAATTTTAAATTTAAAAATTATCTACTTGCTAGGATGCAATGCAAAGGGCAAGGTTATATGATACTACTTGATAGATATCAATTAAAACTTTACTCAAAAGCATGTCTTGCCCTTGCAAATGTCCCCATGTGGCATTATGGATTAAAGTCTCGCTTCTTATAAATTCTCCTCATTACTTAGACTAATCCATAATCCAATATCCTCCCTTTCTCGGACCATTACCACTTGTAGACATCAACTTGATGCTTGCCTTTGGTCCTTCAAATTCTCCCCCTTTGGCATCAAACACTAAAAAGGAAGACATTAGTAGCACAAGGGAGGGTCAAAATTTCATGATCCTTTGTGTAGAGAGAGAAATGGATCACAAAATTTGACTCTCGCATTATATAGACTAAGCTCCCCCTAAATATATGCATACATATGGTAGAAAGCAAAGCATATGCATAATTAGCAAATTGTTGCATGAAGGAGTTTAATATATATAATGCATGGAGAAAGCATATAAATATCTAAATGAAATCAACATGATGATACCAAATGAAGAATGATGCTTATCTCCGGGGACACCATTTTCCTTGCAATGAGACTACTACACACATGATAATCTTGAAAAGGTATTAGTCTCAAAGCGTCCATCTTGTAGATGATCCTCTCCCTAAATTTGTGCATGGAGACATGGAATACTTGTAGTACTCATGCACAATTGATTTTGGAGTCAAAATACCACTTGAAAGATGATATTTGGGAGAAAATTATCTACAATTTGGACTTTGGCACATATTAGATAAGCAATAGTAAGACAAGCTCTGTGCCTTGCTTCTAAACAATTTTAAACCATGTAAGTTTGCTCCAAGGGTTAAGAATTAAAACCGAGCAAGCCTACCATAAGATATGCCTATTGTATGCATGGCAAATGATTTAAACATGTAAATGCAAACATAGGCATGGAAGATAACTAGATGCTTAAAGATACCAATTGTTGGAAAATCTAATACCAAATGGAGTAAATGAAATCTAGTTACCTAACATGGGAAGGGGAATTTGGGTCCATAGTATTCACTAACCCACTTGGCAATTTCTTTGTCCATCTTGATGCACCCCATGAAATGCACCCATACTTTGCCAAGTCTCCAAATTCCCCGAGTACCGACGGACTTCTTACTTCCCTTTCGGGATCCAAACCTTCTTGGTGCTCTTCATGTTGGAAATGATTTCCTTTGGCACCCAAAAGCGTTTGACCCCATTGTTTGCTTGCTTGTTCACCTTGATGGCCACCACCTTGTCATTTTTCTTCTTCTTCAAGAGATAAGGTGTGGAGGTCTTCTTGTCCACCTTGTTGGTGTAGGTGTTGGAGAGCTTGCTTGTTTGCTTTTTCTCCTTCATCTTTGCTCCTCCCTCATTCTTCACCTTGCACTCATAGGACTTGTGACCTTCCTTGTGGCACACGTAGCAAACCACGGTTTGTCCTTCATCAAGCTTCTTCACTCCCTTGATGGTGTTATCTTGATGAAGTTGGGTTTGCTTCGCCTTGCCTTTCACTTGAGTCAAGTCCTTGGTGAGGCAAACTACTTCTTGCTTGAGTTGCTCATTCTCCTTTACAACCTCTTGTGTGCATGTATCTACAATCACTTTCTCAACACAAGCTTGGTTGCACAAGGGTGAGTCTAAATATAAATCATTGCAAGAAGTAGAGGCATCCTTTTTAATTATGTCATTTTTTTTAGATGCCTTGGTGGAGGTTAAATTGACGGCCTCAAGATTAGCAACTTTATTAGTTAGCTCATCACAATGTTTGCACATGATTTCCATTTTAGCAAGCAAACTTTGATAATCATTTTGTGAGATAGCTAACTTTTCTTTTAATTTTTCATTTGTCTTTTCAAGTTGCTTATCGTTAATTGTGCATGCACTTGTTGTTGCACTAGCCTCAAGTTGCTTAATTTTAGTAGATAGTTCAACATTTAGATTTGCAAAGTTTTCATATTGTTCAAGAAAATTCTTGTATGCTTCTTGTGAACTACCTAGCTCTTCTTTTAAAGTTTTGAGCTTCTTTTGTTGACTAGTGCAAACTTTAGCATATTTAAGATTTTGTTGCACAATTGTATTGTAAGAAGGCAAATCATCATCACTATCACTCTCACTAGAGGATGAGCTTTTGTTACCTCGTGCCATAAGGCACACACGAGAAGAGCTTGATGATGAGTGCTTATGACCTCGCCTCTTGTGATGGTTTTCTTCTTCACTTGAAGAATCATCCCATGACCTTATTGTTGTGAGGGCTTTGTTTTTGCACGCCTTCTTCTTTGTCTTGGGTGTGGGCTTGTTTGGACAAACTTCCACAAAGTGCCCCATCTCGCCGCATCCGTAGCATCCTCTCTTTCTTTGCTCATTTCTTTGATTGGTGAAAATGAGATCTTGAATTTGGATGGGCACACCCTTGACATTGAGCCTTTGGATCATCTTCTCCACCTTGTTGATTAATTTGATTGATTCTTCATCAAGGTCGGAGGTGGAGGAGGAAGATTGATCATCATCACTTGATTCTTGTTCATCATCATCATCCTCATCTTCTTCTTCTTCACTTGAGGAGCTTGAGCTTGAGCTTGACTCAACTTTCTTGCCCTTCATCTTTTTCTTTTTGCTACAAGCGAGAGCTTTACCTTTGCTTGATGAAGATGCTTCTCCTTGACCCATCTTACGTGACATTTCAAATGCCACTAGCTTGCCAATGACAATGCCCGGGGTCATGGTGCTCAAGTTCTCCATGTTGTGAAGGATGGTGATGATGCTTGCATATTTCTTTTGTGGTAGAACGGAGATGATCTTCCTCACGATGTCCGCATCATCTAGCTTTAATAATCCTATTGAATGGAGCTCATTGATAATTAGATTCAATCGAGAATACATATCACGAACAAGCTCATCATCATTCATAGCAAAGGAATCATAATTTTGCTTAGCTAGACAATGTTTTTGCTCACGGACATTACTTGTACCGTCATGGAGCTCTTGAAGTTTTAACCAAATTTCATGTGCCGTATTTAAGGTGAACACTTGGTTAAACACATCCATGCTAAATGATTCAAACAAACAATTCTTAGCTCTAGCATTAAAATGCATTTCTTTTTCATCACTCTTTGTGGGTTTTTCGGGATTCTTGATGGGTTTCATCCCGTCACGAGTGACTCTCCATACACCCAAATCAACCGCCTCAAGGTGGCAAGCCATTCTAGCTTTATAGTATGGGAAGTTAGTGCCGTCAAATTGTGGAGGCCTAGCGGTATCCATCCCCACCACTCTACAATAGCGTCGGCTCAACGGCGGTTAAACCAAAGGTCCAAATATGAGCCAACCGGCTCTGATACCACTTGTAGGACACGTGGACGCCTAAGAGGGGGGGGGTGAATTAGGCAACTTAAAAATCTAACTCTAAACTATGGCCTCTTTTTCTACCTCTAGCAAAACCTATGCAAAAGATAATCTATCTAGATGATCAACTACGGTTTTGCTAGTGTATTGCTATCTCTACCGCAAATGATAATAACATGATCAATGTAAACGCGGAAGCTTAAAGAGCAAGGTAGAGATATGCAAACTCCCGTTGACGACTATGGTATTTTTACCGAGGTATCGAGAAGCGCGCAAGCTTCCCCCTAGTCCTCGTTGGAGCCCCTCGCAAGGAATCCCTTGCAAGGGCCAAGCTCCCTGTCGGGTAACTCCGTGGATAGCCTCGGGCCTTCCCCACGCGCAAGTGGGTCTCCGATGTGCCTTCCGGCAAGCCTCTCAGGGATGCTCCCCGCCGTCTTCACTATCAAGCTTTGGCGAAACGCCATGGGCCTTGTTCCCTCCGGTACACGGTGGCGGCCACACCACAAACGCGGTTGGTGTGATCTCGCAAGACTTCAAGCCCCTCCGATGTACAACACTTGTGCTCACAAGCATGGGGTGGCAAGAGGTATGCAAACCTCACTTAAACACTAGGCAAACACCTAGAGCAAGCGCATAAGCGGTGGTCTAATCAACCTAAGCACTTCGCAATGCACTTATGCTAATCACCTAATAAAACACTAAGCACTATGCATGTGGAGATCACTCAAATGGTGTATCAACACTCTTGATATGTTTCCTCAGCTCCACACATCTCAAATGGCGGTTGGGGTTGTATTTATAAGCCCCACCGAGAAAGTAGCCGTTGGGGTCGAACTCCCCAAAATTGCCATCGACCGGACGATATTTGAATAAATCTGGATCGACGCGTCCGGTCGTCCCGACTGCTAGTAGCCGCTGAACTCACCGATCGGCCATTTGCCGGCGTCGTCGTCGCTTCACACCGGACGCGTCCGGTCGCGATTCAGCAGCTACTGGAACCTCTTCAGACTTTCGATCGGACGCTGCGTTCTGCGTCCGGTCGGTTGCCGCCAGTCCGTCCGGTCCTTGCGTCCGGTCGCTCTGTCTGCCGAGCCACCGGTCCAAAGCATCCGGTCGCTCTTTTAGCGTCCGGTCGCCTCTGCGAGCTCGTTTCTTCACGATCTTGCGCACGGCTTGGTTCCTATCTTCATGCTTGGACTTTGCTTGACATCTTGGGTCTTTTCTTGTGCTTCTAAGGTCTTGCTTGAGGTGTTGATCATCAGATCATCACGTCGCCTTCGTCCAAGTCACGTCTTGCACCCTATTGGACTACAAAACAAACACTTGCAAATTCATTAGTCCAATTTGGTTGTGTTGGTCATCAAACACCAAAATCCAAAGTGAATGGGTCAAGGGTCCATTTTCCTTACACCCATGTCTATGTCTGTGTGTTATCTATTCTATCTGGAACTTCATGTATGTGTCAAATTTCATGAGTCTATGTGTGTGCAACCTAAACTATTGTAATGAACTTGATGTTCTGTGTATCACCAACTGTTGTGATGGATGTGATGTGTGCATCTCATTCAGTTTGCTTTGCTGCATCTGAGCTATACACTATATCAAGACACATGTAAGTTATGTTCTATAATGGTCCTGAGCATTTCACTGAAACATGGTCCTGAGCATTATGCTCCTGCATTACTGATACACTAAAGATCACAGTCCTACTAATATGAACTATATCTACATATAATACATCAAGGCTAACACCACAATTCAGTTACATCATAGTCCTACTGGTACACACATTCAGTTACATGATCCAAGGCCTCCAGCAAGCAACCACTAATCCTACACACACAAATAGAGCAGCAAACAAGAACTTCCTCTCCTTCTCCAATCTCCCTAGCCTCACCTCTAACTCAACTCGAGATTGAGCTATCAGTTGCAATTCAGCTTGCACAATGGCCACATCTCTCCTGGCTCCAAGAAACATGGCCACACTGTCTTCATTGTGCTTGACAACACCTTCCAATTGAAGCTGCAACCTTTGATTCTCTAGTCTTGCATCTTCCAAACTATGTTCAGCTACTCCAGTTGCTGACTTCTAGTGCTTCACTGCATCTCGCAAATCAAGCAGTAGTTGCTTCAAGAAGGTACTATTTGGTGGATCCACCCATCTAAAGAAGTCACAACCACCATCCTATGCAACACACCATAAACACAATATCAGAGACACATTCAATCACAGATGCACATACAAACTATAAAGTGCTCTAAGAACAACTTACATGAGCTCATGCACACTTCAGTTAACGCATTCCTGGGTTCAAATCTCTCCAAAATATGAACCTAGCAGCTTTTGCACCACATTTGCATACCACTGCTAGTGTGTACTCCAATGGGCCTTCACGATAAGGGATTGGTGAGGATGAATTGCCATGGCGACCCCAAGAAGATTGGCTTCCAAAACTCCTGCTAGATTCGCTTGAGGATGCCATTTCAACGACTACGAAGGCGGCGGCGGAGGAGTCCCAGGCAGAGGGGATACTGTGGATGCGGAGGCACTAGAGGACAGGATGCGGTAGCGGCTATGGCGATGGAGGCGGTGGCGGCAGCGTCTAGGGTTTGGGGGAGAGGAACTGAGAGGGAGAGAGCGAGTCGAGTGGGCTAGCCTGTTTTTTTAACCGCGTCGATGTCCTACGTAGCGGTCATTGCCAGCGTGGCGAGTCAAAACCAGGTACATGTCGGCATGAAACAGCCACAATCGTGTCTAGGTGCCAAGAGTGAACGGTTTTCAAACTTGAGGTGCCTGGACCAGACGGTTTTGTAGTTGGGGGTCCAAATTAGACCAACATGATTGTTGAGGGGCCAAAAGTGGACTTAATCCGGTTAGAAATTACATGTTTGGTTGGTTGCTTTTCTTTGCATACAATCACCGCATCTTTCAGCTGGTATGGTTACCCCCTATGGTGCATCTTGTCAAACACTTGGTAGGCATGTTACCGGCCACGCCCCTGCTATGCTCCTCCTCCCCCTCGCCATGGCTGGGGCTGCAGGCGCCTCTGCTCAGCCCCAATCGATGGAGTAGCCAGGTAAGATGGTCTCTGGTGGCCGGGGCTGCTGGTGCCCATGCCAGTGCTGGCGAGCTGCTGTGCTAGCCTTAGCTCCTAGTTGTAGGAAGAAGGCGATCAGCTGAGGACGTGAGGATGCCGAGGAGTTGTCGAGGAAGCAGATGGGTAGAGCCGGGTGTGGCCGGGGCTGGTGCCTATGTCGGTGCCGGTGGAGCATCGCCGTGCTGGCCTCCCCTCTGTAGCCACCTTGCCACGTCCGCGTCCGCTCAGCGGGATCCTCCTCTAGCTTGATGAGCTCGCCTTCGACTACGATGGCAAAGGATTCATCTCCGTCGCCGAGCTCGCTCGTGCTCCATGGCGCTCGGTGGATCTCGCCTCCACCACCACGGTAGATCTCATTGGAGTAGCAAGAGGCGGGAACGGTGGTGGATGAGGAGAGATTGGGAGGAAGATGCGTGCTCGGTTGCCATCCTTTGGGAGCTAGGACCTGCGGTAAGCTGCTCACCGAGACACCACCCACCACCGTGCGGATGCCGAGGTGGCCAGGATCGGGCGGCGGCGGTGCCAAGAATACGACTATACGACATGGAGAGAGGGAGAGGAACATCGGGAGGTGAGACGAGCGAGAGCCTAAGTCTGGCCATGGGAAAACGCCCGCATGGCTCATTTTCGGTTAGCCTGGCTACGACCCCCTCGTGGGCTTCCGCAAGCCTGGCTATGACCCCTTTACAGCCTACCAAATAGGCCCAGGTTGCATTCCTAGAGCCTGGCAGACCCTTAGCCGGGGAACCAAACACACCCTACACCTTCATGGCAAGGCAATATCAGTCACCAAGTGCTTCACAAATTCATAACAAGGACTGTACACCTTAATGACAAGGACTCACCAAACTCAAATTTGGTTGATCATACAAACATCACTCCTGGCCCTTCCTTCTGTCGCTTCCCTGAAACATAGAATTGCAGTAGATTTTTAGTAAGGAAAAAATACTAAACACTAATACAGAGAAAGGACATGCATCAGATTTCAAGGTTCTCAATAATAATGCTGCACAAACTTTTTGATATTATTTCAAACAATAGTAAAGGACAATGATCAGGAATTAGTTTCTTTTGAAACAACAGTAAGCAGCTGTTTGGTATGTCACAATTGTTTTTTAAAGATAGGGGTGGGGGGTCGCACCTGGAATTGTGTCTACCATAAAAGAAGGCGGTTCAGGCTTGAAAAGGTTTGCCATGTCACAATTGTGTCTTTATAAAAGAAGTCTCTCAGTATTTTGCTTGCCAATTTCACTACAGGTCAGTTCTTGGGCCACTAAACTCAAAGGTATGTGCCTTTTTGCACTTATAGATACACATTAAAGTAGCTGAATTGTGCAAAGAATGGAGGAAGGTCACTAGTAAATAAATGACAATCAAGGTCTGGGTTATTAATGCAGTTTGGTCAGGTTGTTACTAGTGACGTGTGACTGGACCAAGCATCTAATCAATGCATCATCTATCAGGAGAGAAGGAAAGGAAAAGGTAAAACAAGAACTAGTATAGTAATTAGTCATATAAATTCAACCATGATTCATCAAAATGTGAGAATAGTTTAGAGCCAGGGTAGATGCGGTACTTAGGGCATGAAGGTTGGACTTACTGACTTGCCTCTCTGCTCAACCAACTCACATGTTCGAGCCTGCTTTCAAAAGTGCATCCTTTTCCTTGGACGTTTTGATACACATGGGTGAAAGGATCAAGATGCCCAAGAGGGGGTGAATTAGGCTAATTCTAAAATTCTTTGCAACAGTTAAACCCTACACTTAGCCCACTTCACCCCTTGTGCCTAGAATGTGTTCCTATTGTTCTACCGCACAAAAGTCCTGCACCCTCGGTTCCAATCCTACTCTAGCATGACAATTCTAAGAATGTAAAGACAAGAAATGAATTGCTCAAATATAAATGCTTAAAGTAAAGAGAGGAGAGGGAACGCGACGATGTTTTGCCGAGGCACCGGAGAATCGCCACTCCCCACTAGTCCTCGTTGGAGCACCCACGCAAGGGTGTAGCCCCCCCTTGATCCGCGCAAGGATCAAGTGCTCTCTATGGGCTGATTCTTTGACACTCCATCGTGGTGAATCACCCACAACCGCTCACAACTTGAGTTGGGTCATTCACAAGCTCCGCCAAATGATCACCAAACTTTCGATCACCACCAAGCCGTCTAGGTGAATGCGATCACCAAGAGTAACAAGCACGAACTCTCACTTGACCACAACAAGGCTAATGAGAAGGGTGGATGCACACTTGTTACTCTCCTTGCACTAATGAGGCCTTAATCTTGGATTCTCAAATCTCAATCACCTCACTAGGCTCTTGCTCTCCTTTGCACTCTCAAGGGTGTTTCTCAGCTGAACAAATGGGCAAGAGACCTCCTTTGGATGAGTGAAGTAAGTATTTATACCCCTTCATTCAAAACATAATGTTTGGAGGATGAGTCATCACTTTCGGGGTGACCGGACGCTCTAGTCAGGGTGACCGTACACTCCGATCAGTTATCCCCGCCACTGTGTCAGAAAGAACCGTTAAGTTTTGACCGGACTCTGACCTGTGTCTGGTCATAAAACTACTCTCTGGAACCTTACTGATGTTGACCAGACGTTGGTACCTAGAGTCCGGTCACTTCACTGTTCAGTGTCCGGTCAGTTAACGGACCTGACCAGCGTCCGGTCAGCACTGACCGGACGTGTCCGATCAGGAATCTCCTCTCTAGAACCTCTCTATAGTTGACCGGACTCTGGTACCCAGCGTCCGGTCACTTTTCACTCAGCGTTTGGTCACAACCAGACGGCTCTAGTTGATCAAATGAACTGACTGGACTCACCCTTCAGCATCCAGTCACTACCAGACCAGCGTCCGATCAGTCATTTGACCCTCCATTCACTTCCAACTCGAAATCATATGTGAATGAAGTTTGCTCCAATTGATCTTAGGGCTATTCTAGAGCTACCTAGTGCTAGATTTGACAAGTGTTCACCACACCTAACTCACTAGAATCACCTACGTCAAGCTACTAGTCCATACCCCCCTTAATAGTACAGCCAAAGGAAAAACAAAGTCCTAAACTACTCTAAGTGCCTCTTCAACATCAAACGACACTTAGAACTAGTCCATCCTTAACATTGTCGTCTATCCTTTGAAAACCAAAACGATTTCCATCATAGGGGCATGACAACCATGATTGTCCAATCAATTGCCATTACCATGACCTAACTTAAATTGCCTCTGCAAAACGCACGTTAGTCATAGTAAACTCATATTATCATTAATCACCGAAACCCAACTAGGGGCTTAGATGCTTTCAATCTCCCCCTTTTTGGTGATTGATGACAATACAACCTCGAGTATGTAAAAGAGATGAGGTTTTCAACATGCTTGGTTCATATAAGCTTTTGACAATAAGAGCAAAGGAGTTAGACATGCTTATATGACCCAAGCCAACATGGTGTACTCAATAGATATGAAATAAGCATGAGTACAAGAAATAAAGCTCATTTGAATCGGAGTAAAATGTGAAATCAAGGCAAATGAGCATAACCAAGTGACATGACATATATATAAATCAAGGTAGAGAGCACACATGTCACATAAGTATCATAATCACACGTATGTAGTTCAATGCATGAAAGTAAATGTGAATGCATAATGTATCACACATAAAGAGCTAATGTATCACACATAAAGAGCCAAAAGAAATAAATCATATGCTCTCCCTAGACATAACGCTCCTCCTAGATCTAACATGCTCGATCCCTATCCCCCTTTGGCATCAAGCACCAAAACCTAAGGGTCGGATGGCGGGGCAGGAGCAGACGAGTCGGACGGTGAGTTGCGGTGAGAAATCTAGAACTGTGCAGCAGCATCCTTTGACCCTAAGCTCTGAGCGGTCTGACCCTCTGTCACTGGAAGTGAAGCTAAAGTGGTCTGGGTCTACTCTAGGACTGGCGTGGCCTGTGATTCTGTAGGTATCATTATAGGGGGTGGCTCTGATGATGCAACAGATGACGGGAGCATTTTAGTAGTCCCGGTAACTAGAGCAACTATGGTAGGAGCAGGTACTCGAAGCTCTAGTGGTGTAGGCTACCCTATAAGCTCGCTGAAAGTGGCACCGAGCCTCCTAGAAACTAGGGTGTCAGTCACAAGCACCGAGGAACTCTGAGGTGGAGTGAAACCCATAACAATAGGTGTGAAGTGAGGACCCGAGGCTGTCACTGGCAAAGCAAACCACTAGGACACCTGCTCTATAGGTGAAGCCAACTGAGTAGCTGGTTGTCCCTAACTCTGAAGCCCACTAGGCTGTATAGCTAGAGTCACTGAAGTGGTGGCAGGTTGGCCTATCTGAGGTGTAGTCTGTGGAGGAGTGGCCCCAATAGCAGTGACGACTTGCTACGTAAAACCAAGTAACTGCTGCTGGATCCGGAGCTGTTGCTGTTGCATGGCCTGCTGCTGCTATTGTATGGCCTATTGCTATCTCTAGAACTCATCCTGTCTAGCCTGAACCTATGCTAGTGCAGCTACGGTCTCTTGGGCCTGGCGTGCCTGATCCTGCCTTATCCGCTCAAGAATTGCTAGAAGAGCGGGGTCTATCTGTGGTGGCTATGGAGCTGAGCTGGAGCCACTTGCCTCTCTGTCATGTGGTCGAGGAGGCATCTGAAGAATAGCCTGATAATCATCATCAGAACTGTCACTAGGGTCGCTCTCGACCACACCCTCCTGCTGAGCATCTAGCTCCTCCTCTATCGTTGTAATGCCCCTGATGATCACATCCTATTGGGCTGCTGTCTCTAGGACCTCTGGGCGATGACTCGGCTTGCGAGGTGTCCTTGCACTACTATGGCAGAGCATCTAAGTCATGTTATAAGGAGGGAACTCTGTAGTAGCACCTGTGTACTCAGCCATCGTCTTTGGGGACTTCTGTGTAACTGCCTTTCTAATCAAGAAGGTAATATAGTGAGAGTAAGGCAGCTATCTGTGACCTCTGAACCCCTCTACAAGAGTGTCCTCCATCTCTGAAAGAATGACATCCCAAATATCAAATACTGTCTGCTGCACCAGAGAGTTCACCAACCATAACTGAATACGAGTCAATCCCTCATGATAACCCATCCTCGGGAGCAGAGTCCTCATGATAGCATCAAGAAATCGAGCTGTATGACTAAGGTCTCGTGGTGTCCTGCTGACCCCTCACCGAATGGCTCTATGAAGCATGGTCTGACAAGGTCTGTGGGTGGCACAAGCTCGCCGTGAGGGCGTCTAGAAGGCTCTGTCTGACCGTAGCAAACCTTGTGAAGGTGAATGGGTGACTCTAGAATCCTGAGGATCTCTCTAACCCTTGAGCTCTGTAGCCTGTAGTCACGGCCTCTGAATGCAAAGTGTTTGAATATGTGCCTCGGGTCTATCCAAAGTGAAGAGTAGAACTCACGGACCCATGATGGAACATAGCGGCATGTACGTCCAAGAAGTTCTATCAACCCTGGCAGATATGATAGATGGGGACGAATCTGCTCACCTGTAGCTGCAATAAGTGCCTCAGTGGAGCAAACTCTGTGAGATCTGAATGCAGCTCCATTGTTCAAATAAGCATTATAGAAATCCTCCTGCAGTGGTGTATAGAAGTGCTCTGAAGCATGCTCATCCCACCTTGGCGGAAACCAGTCCTCAAACTGCATGAAGCGAAGCTGCTGCACTTGCTTGGCTATGGCTGCCCTCAAGTCTAGGTGAGTCACCAGAGGTGGACCCTATGGTCTGGGAGGTGGACAAGAACCCCTCCTCTATGTCTTAGGCCTCAGCATCACCTGAGCACGAGTATGACCAAAGCGTCATAACTGAGGCTGAGGTGCCTGCTCTATCTCCTCGGTTTGCTCTGCCTGCTCAGTCTACTTAGCCTACTGAGTATCCTCTGACTGCACTGGTGGTTGTGTCTGCTATTGTGTCTCCCCCTGAGGCTAACTCTCTAAAGCGACACGCCGTCCTCCAAGCATGACAGTCCCAGCTGGACTACCATGAAGACTCTCAACCCTCTCGATGGCAGCCCTCTGAGCTGGTGATAGCTGATCTGCAATACGGACACCAGCCCTAGCTCCACCTCTTTTCGCTCGCTCATCGGCAACTGCCACTGCTGCTGCTCTCTCAGCCTCTACATCGACGAGCTTCCGCTTCTTCGTTGTAGTCTTCTTGGCCTTGCCTTTCTCCTGAGTAGTCAAGCGAGGTGGAGGCCTCAGATCCTCATCACCTGGACCACCTCCAGCATTCTTGACATGTGCCATTGCTGGAGCTGAAAAGAACTACTGCCATGGACGAGAATCAACTGCCAATTGACACTCGCGAGGTTTGGCCTAGATCCGTACTCACAGGCTTGGCTCTGAGTTCACTAACAACTACAAAGTGAACCACAAAAGCACTGACTCGCTGCATGATACAATATATAGAATATATAAATAATTAAAATATACATCTAGAGATGCGAAACCCTAAGAAGCAAGCTATGGATATGAAATTAGAGGTGATGGCTTGCTACCTGACGAATCAGCGACCGAAGGGCAAAGGAACGGATCTCGGGGCACCACTGGGTCAGCAATGGCTAGGGTTAGGATTTCGGCGCGATGTGGTGCGGCGGCTGAGCAATGCAGTGGGCATGGTGGATGGCGGCTAGGGCACCGATGTGGATGCGGTGATGCGACAACAGAGTAGGTCGCGGGCACGGCGTGGAGCACAACGGCGGCGACGCGGTGGTGGCGTGGGCGCGACTGCATGGCGGCGTGAGGGAGTGCGACTGTGGAGGCAGGGATGGAGCAGGAGCGGCTAGGACAAGCTTCGGGTGCGGTGGCGCAGGCGAAGTCGGTGCAGGATTAGGGCAAGCACAGAGCGGCGTGTCATACGGGTTATATGGTGCCCACCTACCGTTATGGATAAGAAAAGGAAAGGAATAGAGTCCTAGATCCAATTGATTTCTACTAACCAGACGCTCCGGTGGCAACGATCGGACGCTGCCACCTAGAGTTTGGTCGACAATAGAGAGGTCCAAAACCTCTCAAGTCATGATCGGACATGTTCGATTACCTCTGACCGGACGCAGCCAGAGTCTGGTCGATCCTGAGTTTGTCTTCTTCGTTTGACCAGATGCAGGGACACCATCTGACCGGACGTAGGATGAGCATTGTTTCAGCGTTCGATCACTCTTGTGCAGCAATGGTTCACCTCCTATGAACTGACCGAACGCTGCAAGCAGAGTCCGATCCAGCGTCCGGTCGCTCTTTTTCAGCAAATCTTCAATGTTCCTTCGCGTTGCCTGTTCCCAATCAAGTCCCAACTTCAATAAGACCCAAATAAATACCAATTGGGACCGATGTGAGTGACCTCTCTCAAACCCTCAAAATTTTCAAAATATTTTGCCTTAGGCTATACTTCTTTTTAAGAAAATAGACAATAAAAGGGTAATCGAATGGAAACGACAAAGCAACACACATGCATATGCAATGCAATTCTTGAAAGTAATTCTAGTTGCTTGTCAAGTTTGATCCAAGGTTAAGCTTCTTCACACACTTTTCGACGATTATCTTAACCATGTTAGACAAGCCCTAAATGCATTACCAAAAATTAAACATGTTGTATATTACAATGCAATGTAAGGGACAACACAAGCTCATTTTCTAGTGAAGTTACTAAAATCAAGCACATTGAGCTCATTCCTAAAAAGTAGCCTCATCTAGCGGTTTAGTGAAGATATCCGCCAATTGATCCTCGGTCCTTACACCTTCTAGTGATATATCATTTTTAGCAACATGATCTCTAAGAAAGTGATGGTGGATATCTATGTGCTTGATGTGAGAGTGTTGAACCGGATTATTAGCAAGCTTTACCACACTCTCATTGTCACACAAAAGAGGTACCTTTTCTAAAACTACACTATAGTCTAGCAAAGTTTGCTTCATGTAAAGTATTTGTGCACAACAAGCACCCGCGGCAATGTATTCCGCTTCAACGGTGGACAAAGCCACACTATTTTGCTTCTTGGAGGACCAAGACACTAGTGATATACCAAGCAAATGGCATCCTCCGGATGTGCTTTTCCTATCAATTTTGCAACCGGCATAATCCGAATTGGAATAACCAACTAGTTGAAATCTAGCTCCTTTGGGATACCAAAGACCAATGCTTGGTGTGTGCTTAAGGTACCTAAGGATTCTTTTAATGGCAA
The DNA here is from genome assembly GCA_904845875.1 of Miscanthus lutarioriparius. Taxonomy (NCBI): domain Eukaryota; kingdom Viridiplantae; phylum Streptophyta; class Magnoliopsida; order Poales; family Poaceae; genus Miscanthus; species Miscanthus lutarioriparius. The sequence goes on along the minus strand of CAJGYO010000017.1, from coordinate 28,082,448 downwards.
CTAAATGAGCTTCCTTAGGATTAGCTTGAAATCTAGCACACATACACACACTAAACATGATGTCGGGCCTAGATGCGGTCAAATATAACAAGCTACCAATCATAGAGCGGTAGAGAGTATGATCAACCGTTTTACCTCCCTCATCTAGGTCGAGATATCCATTAGATGGCATTGGTGTCTTGATTGGCTTACATTCATCCATATTGAACCTCTTGAGAAGATCATTTGTATATTTCTCTTGAGAGATGAAAATCCCTTCTCTCATTTGCTTGACTTGAAAACCAAGGAAGAATGTAAGCTCTCCAATCATTGACATCTCGAACTCCTTCGATATCAATTCACCAAACTCTTTGTAATAATCTTCATTTGATGATCCAAAGATGATATCATCAACATATACTTGACAATTGAAGATTTCTCCATCAACCTTCTTGGTGAATAGTGTGGTGTTGACCTTCCCAATGGTGATTCCCTTCTCAATGAGAAAATCCCTAAGGCATTCATACCAAGCTCTTGGGTCTTGCTTAAGCCCATATAGCTCCTTGGACAACCTATAAACATGATTAGGATATCTAGGGTCTTCAAACCTGAGAGGTTGATCAACATATACTAGTTCATTTATGAAGCCATTTAAAAATGCACTTTTAACATCCATTTGATATAATTTCATTTCATGATGCGATGCATATGCAAGGAGGATACGAATGGCTTCAAGTCTTGCAACCGGTGCAAAGGTCTCTCCAAAATCTAACCCTTCAACTTGAGAGAACCCATTTGCAACTAGTCTTGCCTTGTTCCTCGCTACAACGCCTTGATCATCTTGCTTGTTGCGGAACACCCACTTTGTTCCAATGACTCTTGCACCTTGTGGTCGCTCTTTAAGAGTCCAAACTTCATTGTGAGTGAAGTTGTTCAAGTTTTCATGCATGGCATTTATCCAATCCGAATCTTGAAGAGCTTCTACATTCTTAGGTTCAACACAAGAGACAAAAGAGTGATGTTCAATAAATGAAGCAAGTTTTTGAGAGCGAGTCATTACACCCTTTGAAGGACTCCCTATAATGAGATCCTATGGATGAGCTTGTAGTAGAGGTGAATTTCTTCTATCAACCACTTGAGGGGGAGGTTATGGAGCATCAATATCTTGAGCTTGTGCCACCATTTGATCATAAGAGACATGAGTATCTTTATTTTCTACTCTCCCATCTTTATCACCTTCTTATGGCACATTTGATGAAGAAGGTGGATCAATCACTTGTACATCATCTTTAGGCTTGATGTCTCCAACCGGAATGTTCTTCATAGCTTCCCTCAATGGTCCATTGTAACACCTCGAGTGTTAGCCTTGCACAACTTGACTTGCATAACATGAGCATGATCATCAAGCATTCATAAACAAGCATTTACAACTGAAACATTGGATTGAAACATCTGCAACGTTTGCTTGTTATCGCATGTTTCTTAAACATATGCAACTTTTCTCGTTATTTCATGTCTCCATGTGTCTATGCATATGATCATGAGTGGACACAGGTACTTGGTGGATGTGAGTCACACAAACATATAGCAACACCTAGGTTAGCAAATAGGACTTTTATTAATGGTCACATTTCATGAACCAACACTTAAGCTTCATGTGATTACACTAGCTAGCCCTATGAGTGACTACTACATGGAAATAATTGAATGACCTTGAAAATGACTTGAACATGTTTAGAGTATCATTATGAACAACTTTGATATTCATGGTTTGGGGTAAATAGGTCATTAAGCCATGCTTTGATGTGTATCATCATTTAAATGTGACATGTTTGACCCAGTTTGAACTAGGTGTTAGAGACCTTGCATGGAGGAGATTACTAAAGCAAAGTTGTAGTATTTGCTATAAGGAACAACTTTTATCTTTGGGTCATTAAATGATTTAGCTCCTAACATGTGTGAAATTGGATCACAAAAATTAGAAAAATCAACATTTGCAGCACTTAGCAAATTTTTGCTAAGTCATGAACCTTGACTGACTGACAGCCGATATTTGGGATGATTTTACTCCGTTCCTGTTGTGAATTAGCACGAGGTCTTTGAACAATAGTTGTAGCTGGTACATTGAGCTACAATTTTGGTTTAGACGGTGTGAGCTAATACTCCACGGATTAAGGGTTTGATCGACGTAAAAACCCATTGTCGTCAGCTCGGCTTGGTGGTAGATCGACGAATCGAACCGAACCGGCGCTCGGTGGGCCGGCGCCGAAATTTAACGCCGTGTGGACGCGATGAAGGCCGCGCATCGCCGCTGCTCTGATCCGCCGAGCAGCGCCAGGCCTGAGCAGGCCATTATCACCCTGCGTGCGCCCGCTCCATTTCCACTCACTCCCGCCAGCTCTCTCCCTCTCCAGCGCCCTCCCTTGCTCTCACCGCGGAACCAGGCAACGTCGCCGAGCATAGCACCGCCTCCGCCGTTGCCTCGCGTGCGCTACACCGCATCACCGCCATCTCAATCTCACCAGTCGTTGTGTCTCATCCACCTCCACCACCTTGACGTGTTGGTTGCTTCAGCTGCGCCTTGGTGAGGGCGTATTTCCTTTTTCCCCTCTCGCCGAAACCTCAGCCGCCATAGCCACCTCCACGGAAAGCTCGCCACAGCTCGGCTCGTCTGCGCTTTTCTTTTGATTTTGAGCATTAGCGTTTGGTCAGGACATGTATTAGCCGGTGCTAGGACGTTACCTTCGTTAGTGGTCCCACCGGCGTGGAACGCGACAACCCGCGCCGCCGTGTTATAACCTCCGCACCACCGCGCCGTGGTCAAGCGTCGTCGGAGCTTTGCGTGAAGCGTTTGTTGCTGAAATAGAGTCACTAGGACACCATTATACTATTGCGCGCCTCTCCTAGCTTTCCCATGGCCAGAGACGGCCGGCACAAAGTTGAGAAGCGTCGCTGTGCCGCCATGGCCGGTGACGAGCATGCTCCGCCGCACTAGCACTGTCACCACCTAGACCATCCGACGCATCTTGAGTAGTAGGTCACGATGGTGTCCGTGGTTTCGCCGGAGAACTCGCCGTCGACGAGCCGTGGCTGCGCAAGCTTGCTCAGCGCCGCCGGTTCTGTTTTGGTTTCACTGACAGGCGGGCCCTGCTGACCAGCGGGTCCCACCGGTCAGCGATAGGAGTAGAATAGGGTAGTTCATTTATATCCAGATCTAGTGTTGTTTTGTAATTTTTGTATCTTCAGTTTCGTAGCTTCAAAAATTGTGAAATAAATTTGTTAGTGTTCCTTAGGAAGTGTAGTATTTAGGAAAAATATGTTCTTAACATTTGCAGTAGAAATTTTTGGAGATTTAAATAGAAATTTGAAATTGCTTTTGAATGCATACAAATTTGTTTATTTTATATCTAGAGTTCCTGTGCTCCAAAAATTATGAAATTTTTATGATAAGCTATTCTTGTCATATATGAACTCTGGTAAAAATTTGAGGATCAGTGCATGTGTAGATTTATAGTTATAGATTTTTCTTTTATGAATAGTTAATCCTTGTATGAATTTTTATAAATTATTTATGAATCCAAAATTCATGAAATTTGTTGGAGGTAATCCTAGTACCATATGGATGCTAAGAAAAATAGGAAATCTATTGCTTGACACTCTTCACTAGGGTTTTCTATTTTTGCAATTGTAAGCCTTTTGTTCTTGTCATTTTTGTATAGAGTGTTTTATTGAATAAAATGGCATGAAACTTTTACAGTAGTCCTTTGATAGCATTAGTAAGGCACTGTAAAGTTTTGAGAATTTATGAAGTAGATCTGGTATATGTTTATTATTTAACCTAAATATCTAAGTAAAATAATAAAGGCATTTAAATAAATAGTTTGGGCTTCACCATTATACTATCTTAAATGTATTTGGTATGCTTAAACTATTGGTAGACTTTATGTTGTCAAATTTTGACTGATTACATGAAGTAGAAGTATTGTTACTTTGTATTGCAAATTGAATAGTTTCCGGACAGATTCTGGAGTTTGATGAGTTGCATGTTGAAGATGATGTTTGCTGTAAAAATGGTTAATAACAAAGTTGTATATGATTTGATAAGCTTTCCAGAAAGTCCAAGATCACTGCATTTGGATTAGTAGAACTCCAGTTATGAGTGAAACAAATAGCTATTGTTTTATGGTATAATCCATGCATTGTGGAAGTAGATAATTAAATAATCAAGAAGAGATATGCACCTACTCAATAAACATGATGCACTTGTTAACATATATGCATTCGTAATACTTATGCCATATTCATGCATCTAGGATTGGAAGAAGAGATAACGTTGCTGGAATTCGAAGAAGCAGAGGAAGGGGACCAGCAGGAGAATCCGCAAGCCGCAGCTCCCGAAGGCGTGGAGCAGAATCCTGAAGAGCTTCCGGAGTGCCCTGATCACCGCCCTACTTCCTTTCTACGAGGCAAGCCTCGGAGCATTCTAAGTCTCCCAGTATTTTACAAATGATTACTTAAGTACTTATGATTGATGCATTAGGTTATAAGAGTTGAATGGAACCACTTGATGCATATACATTCCTTGTTCAGCTATTACACCTATAACCGGTATAGGTCCAGGATCGAATATATGCTTAGCCATGCTTAGACTGGTAGAAGTCGGGTGATTTCTGGTCACCTGCGAGATATAGGTGGATACCAGAGCACGGTTGGTTATAATTGCTATCGTGGAAAAGAACCATGGTTAATGTAAATAGAGACCGGGCGGGATGTCGATAGAGAAGCAACAAGACATGGAGGTCTTGGGTGTGGATCTATCCCCGTCTGTGTCGATTAAGGACCGTACCGTTGTTGGCGCTTCTGACAAGATTGAACGCATGCCTCTCACTTAGCTGGCCGGATAACTCATTCCGACCGTGAAGCCGAGTAATTCAACTCAGGCCGGGACCCGTTCTGTTGTGCGCTCCTTCCGGGGAACGATCAGACTGAGCCCAAGGGCAAGCTAGGCCTGAACGTCCAAGCATCTGGTGTTCCTGATTGTGCGGCGCGGTACGGACCCGCGAAATGTGTACCTGAGTTGTACCAAAGGTGACCTAAGGCTATCGTGGCTGGTAGACCTAGGTTTGTGTTAGGAATAAATTCCCAGCTGGTTGAAATCGATTCGAATCGCCATCTCTCCCAGATAGTGAGAAACTTGGCTAGTCCCAACATCGTAGTAACTGTGTTATGAAACATGATGGTCCGGATGAATATGGAATTACAATACCTGCTATGGTTACTATTGTATGCTTCTAAATGATATACCACATGTTTGGCACATGATAGTTGCTAATCTAGAAATGGATAGTTATAATTAACTTAATAAAGGAATCGTAATTATACAATGAGTCAATTGCCTTTATGCAAAATGTTGTCAAGTTACGTCCACTTATACAGCCTTGCATAATCCTTGGAGTCATTTTATTTTTGGTTCATGATGGGTAAGTCTAGCTGAGTACCTTCTCGTACTCAGGGTTTTATTTCCCATGTTGCAGATGGCACTATGTATCATGGTTATTGCAAGAGTTGCTTCTATCCCACCGTGGATGAGGAGTAGGCCTTGGGCAGGCTTCTTATTAATCCTTCTACATGCTTTTGTGGACCGTGATCGTATCTTGGCACTGTATCAAACTATGTTGGAAACTTTATTTTCGAACTTAATTGCTTTCGTTTTATCTATCAAACTCGGTTTGTAATAACTTTTATTCGTACTCTGATGATGAAATGTATCTATGAACTTTATGTAATATGTGGCATGTATGTTGAATCCTATACGGTCTTGGTTGTTGTAAATCGTTTATCAAGACCCGTCGTGGTACTCGACGGACTACCGGGTTTATATGGGTTCAAGTATGACAGTGCGACCACTTGCGGGCTGCCATTGTACTTGTACTCTTATAAATTGGTCGGTTCTGCGACATCCATCACCTACATCATCAAGATTCTCATGTGCTCCTTGGGAGCCGTTAGATTCATCAAATTCCACATCATATGTTTCTTCAACCAAGCCAGTGGCATGATTAAATACTCAATATGCTTTGGACTTTGATGAGTAACCAACAAGAAAGCCAATATCACAATGTCTTTGAACTTCCCTCGGTGTTGCCGCTTCTTGTAGATGTAGCATTTGCAACCAAACACCCGGAAGAAAGAGACGTCCGGCTTCTTCCCATTAAGCAACTCATAAGGTGTCTTGCCAAGAAACTTTTGAAGGAATAGGCGGTTGGATGCATAACATGCGGTGTTGATAGCTTCCGCCCATAGAGCTTCGGGTGTATTGTACTCATCAAGCATTGTTCTTGCAAGTGTGATAAGTGTCCGGTTCTTTCTCTCAACTACACCATTTTGTTGAGGAGTATATGTTGCGGAGACTTCATGCTTGATCCCAACTTCGTCACAATAAACTTCAATGTTGGTGTTGTCAAACTCTTTTCCATTATCACTTCTTATCTTCTTGAGCTTCACTTCAAACTCATTTTGTGCTCTCTTGGCAAACTTCTTGAAACATGATGCAACCTCGGTCTTGTTATGAAGGAAGAACACCCATGTATATCTAGAGTAGTCATCAACAATCACAAGACAATAAAGATTTCCTCCTAAACTCTTGTAAGTTGTTGGTCCAAATAAGTCCATGTGAAGGAGCTCTAGCACTCTTGTTGTTGACATAAAAGCTTTTGTAGGATGAGTGTTTGCAACTTGCTTGCCGGCTTGACATGCACTACAAAGCTTGTCCTTCTCAAATTTCACATCCTTCAACCCTCTCACCAATTCATTCTTCATAAGCTTCTTGAGTGAGCTCATCCCAACATGAGCAAGTCTTCTATGCCATAGCCACCCAAGTGATGTTTTGGTGAATAGGCATGTCTTCAAGTTAGCATTTTCGGAGGTGAATCTCATTCTCAAGAGCTAGATCACTATCATGGTCAAGGTTCTCTATCACAATAGTGTTGGTGGTTGATAGCTTTTCAACATCTTTCTTGAGCTTCTCATTCTCATTCTTGATCTTAACATACTCATCATAGTTGTCGGACTCAACCACTTGCTTGCCTTTACTACTAGAACCTTGCTCAATGCTCTCAATAATCAAATCATCACATGATGTGCTATATCAATCTTAACAACATGGTTAGTAGCATCATGTGGCTCATTGGATAATAGCTCATGAGAAACAACAAGATTATCATGATTGATCTTGAGATTTGTATATTCCTCTTTTACCATGTTATAGCTAGTGATGATCTCATTATGTATTCTCTCAAGTTTATCATGTTTTTCTTTAAGCTCCTTCTTAGAAGATTTAAGCTCCTTGAGTTTGGATGACATAGCTTCATTTTCTTCTCTAAGCTCAACACTAGCTTTTTCCGCTATGTCACATTTAGCTAAAAGTGAATCATTCTTTAGTTCTAGCTTTTCATTTTTAGCTCTTGTCTTTCTAATAATTTTAGTATATTGGTTAAGCAACTTGACAAGATCATCATAGGAAGGTGATTCAAATTCATCATCACTATCACTATCATCATTGCTAGCATGATCATCACCACTACTATCATCATCATTTGATACCTTTCGTTCACCCTTGGCTATAAGGCATAGGTGTGTAGAGGATGATGGCGGTGGTGTCGGTGAAGATAGTGAAGAGTCAATCACAATAGCGGCCACCTTCTCGTTCTCACTATCATCATCGGATGAGCAACTTGATGAATCAATATCCGTGAGCCAATCACCGATGATGTATGCCTTGCCATTTTCTTCTTCTTGTGGAAATCCTTTTTCTTGCCATCCTTCTTGTATGGCTTGTTTTTCTTCTTCTTATCATCATCTTCGTTATTTGAGTCATCTTTCTTGCCCTTATACTTCTTGTATTTGTCTTTCTTTGGCTTGGGGCATTGATGTGCTAGATGACCAAGTTCTCCACAATTATAGCAATCCATCTCGGAGATTAGCTTCCTTCTATTGCTAGTGAAAAACTTCTTCTTTTTGCCATCAAACTTGACACCATTCTTGTTGAGCTTCTTAAGCATCTTGGTGGTTCTTCTCACCATGAGAGCAAGACTTGGATCATCAATTTTATCATCACTTGAGCTCTCATATTCAACTCTTACTGTGCCCTTCTCTTGGCTAGCCTTGAATGCCAAGTCTTTCTTCTTAGTGGAAGAAGAGCCATCTTGTGGTGTGATGTGCATATACATCTCATGTGCATTGATCTTTCCCAATATTTGAGTTGGTGTGGCGGTGGAAAGATCACCTTGATAAAGCACGGTCACAATGTGCCCATATTTGTCAATGGGGAGGACACTCAAGATCTTTCTTACAACATCGGATGGTTGCATTTGTGTAAGTCCAAGCCCATTGACTTCCTCTACAAGAACATTTAAGCATGAGTACATCTCATTAGCACTTTCTTTAGGAAGCATCTCAAATGAATTAAGCTTTTTCATGACTAGATGATAGCATTCCTCACGCTCACTCTTTGTTCCCTCATGGAGCGCACAAATGTCTGACCATAGTGCATGGGCGTCCTTGTGGTTCCACACACGGTTAAACACATCTTTGCAAAATCCTCTAAAGATGGTGGTTCTAGACTTTGCATTCCATTTCTCATAATTGACCTCATCGCCTTGAAGGTGTGTGGGATCCTTAGGTTTTGGGAAACCTTGAGAGGCGGCTCTAAGAATCCCAACATCTAGAGCTTCTAAGTAAGCCTCCATGTGGATTTTCCAATAAGGAAAATCATCTCCCTCAAAGATAGGAGGAGGTCCATCCCCGTGGGACATCTTTCTCTATGTGGTTAAGCCTAATTTAGTGAGCATGAGGCTTTGATACCAATTGAAAGGATCAAGATGCCCAAGGGGGGGGTGAATTGGGCTAATTCTAAAATTCTTTCCAATAGTTAAACCCTACACTTAGCCCACTTCACCTCTTGTGCCTAGAATGTGTTCCTATTGTTCTACCGCACAAAAGTCTTGCACCCTAGGTTCCAATTCTACTCTAGCATGGCAATTCTAAGAATGTAAAGACAAGAAATGAATTGCTCAAATGTAAATGCTTAAAGTAAAGAGAGGAGAGGGAACGCGGCGATGTTTTACCGAGGTATCGGAGAGTCGCCACTCCCCACTAGTCCTCGTTGGAGCATTCACATAAGGGTGTAGCTCCCCCTTGATCCGCGCAAGGATCAAGTGCTCTCTACAGGCTGATTCTTCGATACTCTATCGTGGTGAACCACCCACAACCGCTCACAACTTGAGTTGGGTCATCCATAAGCTCTGCCGGATGATCACCAAACTCCTGATCACCACCAAGCCGTCTAGGTGATGGCAATCACCAAGAGTAACAAGCATGAACTCTCACTTGACCACAACAAGCCTAATAAGAAGGGTGGATGCACACTTGCTACTCTCCTTGCACTAATGAGGCCTTAATCTTGGATTCTCAAATCTCAATCACCTCACTAGGCTCTTGCTCTCCTTTGCACTCTCAAGGGTGTTTCTCAGCTGAACAAATGGGCAAGAGACCTCCTTTGGATGAGTGGAGTAAGTATTTATACCCTCTCATTCAAAACATAATATTTGGAGGTTGAGTCATCACTCTGCGGGGTGACCGGACGCTTCGGTCAGTTATCCCCGCCACTATGTCAGAAAGAGTCATTTAGTTCTGACCGGACTCTGACCTGCGTCCACGTTTGGTCACAAAAACTGCTCTCTAGAACCTTACTGATGTTGACCGGACGCTGGCACCCAGAGTCTGGTCACTTCGCTATTCAGCATCCGGTTAGTTACCGGATCCTGACCAGCGTCCGGTCAGCACTGACCGAATGTGTCCGATCAGGAATCTCCCTCTCTGGAACCTCTCTGGAGTTGATCAGACTCTAGTACCCAGCATCCGGTCATTTTTCACTCAGCATCCGGTCGCAACCAGACGGCTCTAGTTGATCAAATGAACTGACCGGACTCACCCTTTAGCGTCCGATCACTACCAGACTAGCATCCAGTCATTCATTTGACCATCCATTCACTTCCAACTCAAAATCATATGTGAATGAAGTTTCCTCCAATTGATCTTAGGGCTAGTCTGGAGCTACCTAGTGCTAGATTTGACAAGTGTGCACCACACCTAACTCACTAGACTCACCTAGGTCAAGCTACTAGTCCATACCCCCCTTATTAGTATGGCCAAAAGAAAAACAAAGTCCTAAACTACTCTAAGTGTCTCTTCAACATCAAACGACACTTAGAACTAGTCCATCATTAACCTTGTCGTCCATCCTTTGAAAACCAAAACGATTTCCATCGTAGGGGCATGACAACCATGATTGCATAATCAATTGCCATTACCATGACCTAACTTAAATTGCCTCTGCAAAACACACGTTAGTCATAGTAAACTTGTATTGTCATTAATCACCAAAACCCAACTAGAGGCCTAGATGCTTTCAATGGGTAGTTACTGATTGAGCTAAAAAATAGCCCAAAAACTAACCATGGTTGGTTAACTAGTCGGCTAACCCTAGTTGAAGACCTATCTAGAAATTAGCCCACCTATCAGTCCTCTAGTTTGCATGCATTAGAACTATTTTGGGCTAATTTTTAGCTAGCTAGCAATTAGCCCTTCAATCCAAACATGCCTTTAGCTTGTTTAGAGCATCTCTAAGAGTACCCAAAATAGTCTCACAATCTAGGAATTTTGGCAAGATTGAAAAAACTTATCTCCATCCAAACTCTCTTCCCAATCTTTTGGCACTTAGAAAAACTATCCCCACACGCGGATCTTTACGGATGTGTATCGTGGTGCCAATACGAGGTGGAAGGTGGTGGGGAAGAAAAAAGTATGATAGGGTTCCTGATGTAAATGTGTAAGAGAGAAAGAAAGTATAAAAGTGGTTGATATAATTAGAAATAGTTTAGGATTCCTGATGTAAAATTACCTTCCATCTTTTAGTTGTGAGATTTTGGAAACTGTTAGAGTTGTAGCTTTTCATGTCTCCCAATATATTTTATAAAGTTAGAAAACCTTTTTTTAGTATTTTTTACTGTTGGAGATGCTCTTAGGCCCACTTCCTCAGCACTGCTAGTGGCATCCTAGCCGCCTCGTGCTACAGCTCTAGTCAGACCCAACAACAGCTAGCGGGAATGGAGACCAACCCTGATGACTCGACCCTAGGCTGTGGGTCCACCATCACTGCCTTCGGCTCAGCGTCTGCGGCGACCAGAAAGAACCTATAGATGCCACAGGACAACGAAGCAAGGTGCTTGTACTGGTAGTATGGCCAGGAAGAACCGTTGCTAATGGAGAATGGATGAATGGAGAATGGAGAATGTTGCTATGTTACTTGGCTAACTATGCTACCATTGTCTCTGCCTTCCTTTCGGGACACCATTATGTTCTCACAGGGCCCTTTATCCCTACGTGCGTAGCTGGCAGATAGATCAGTCATGACCATGCCTGTACAGGAAGGAAGTACTGTTTGGTTTCATTTGGTGCCCTCAAGATCATACTTTGACCAGAAGTATTTCTAGGTATAAATCCAACTAGTGGAAGCGTGCGCCCTCGCGCGCAGAATCAATAGGCAAATGTTGGGGCAAAAGATGTGTATTCAGTTTTGGCATGGTAATAGGATTAGGGAGAGGAAATGAATGTGGTTATGTTACATATGGTCATATCTATCATACAGAGCAATTACACAAGCTTAGGGTTACTTTATACATTCCTTAGTCGCTGGTGACCTGTCGACAGTGAAAAGTGACAGGGCCGCCAGGACACATAGCAAGCCGAGAGAAACCACGTGGAGCAGATCCCAAGCTCTCCCCAGACTTAGGAGGACACCGGACCAGATGGTCGTGACCGAGGGCGTGCCAGTCAATTTGACCCTACAATTGACAAGGAGAAAAAATTGATCAGTAATTTAAGGTGGAACATGCCGGTGTTTGTCTAGACAGTTCCAAATATACGGCTAAGTAGCCGATGAAATAAGGCTATCGACTAGAGAGTCGATATCTAGCATGTTCACGATATATGGTAAGTAAAATAAGCATATCGGCAATTATCATTTACTTAGTTGTAAGGATCTAACTTAGCCGATGATCATGAAAACATGTGAAAGATGTAAGGATATACGTGTAGGCATTCATGTGAGAAACATACTAGCTTTTAACTAAGATGAAAACAAATAAAAGCATGTAAATAGCCAGTACATCCTCAACAAAATAGGCTATCGGCTAAAACAGTCGATTCCAGTGATCTTGTCATATAGCATACGATCGCTCATCCATTGGATATCAATAAATCTACAAACAACTAGACTCAATCTATTGTACTGTCAATAGGTCGAGTCATCTGATGCAGCATTGATAGTAGGACCCTAGATCAGAGACCAGCAGTCAATAGACCTACTTATATCGCAAAGGAGTCATGAAGGCATATTACACGCATGGAAGCTCAGGCCATCGGCTAAATAGCTGATGGAGACATAGCGGGTGGTTGATGCCATGCTCTTCTTAATAGATAGATCTATTAACCGACAATGTCCCATCTGACACGCTATCAACAGATCAAGTCGGCTGATGCAGCATTGATAGCGGAGTCATACTGGATACTAGTGATCAATGAATCTATTTCTTAATAGAACACGACTTCAAACACCCGCCATGTGCGATCAGGATTGAGATAGATTAGTCATCAAACAGGATCTAACGTCAAGAATCGAATTCAACTGTAAAGATAACCAGCAGACGATAGATCAAAATAATAAGACTAACAAATCTCAATCTAGATCGGGCAATTGGTGATGTTGTATTACACAGTAACCTATTTAACACAATATCGATAACTTTAATTAATACCAGCGTTTACTAGAGATCAGTCATCTGTTGCAGCCTTGTATAGGTTGATACGAATCGATAAGTAATCTATATCGCGATTTGTAAGAGATCAGTCGTCTGTTGCAGCCTTACAAATAATAATATAGATCCATAACTAACTTATACCGTGACTTGCAAGAGATCAATCATCTGTTGCAGCCTCACAAGTAACAATATATGTCATGATGGATACTCACAAACAAGCTGGAGGTCAGGTCGCTTGCCCAAAGAACTCATCAAAATCTACTCTACTCCTACTCCTAAGGGGTGGCATAAGCCAAAAAGTAAAGGTACTTGTTTGGTTGATCGATGAGAGATGTCCATTACAATAGCTGGGGTTCATTATTTCTACCCGAGGCTTGACTACGAGTCCTGACCGAACAAGACCGGTTACAAACTTGGAAAAGAAAATAAAGTTTCATAAATTAGGATAACTTGGACCTCAATCTTTCCCTTCTATGAAGTCCGATGTATCTTCTTGCTTTACGCCTTGTCGTCCCTACCAATGGGGCCCATTCCCTTGGAATGATGACATCATCTTATTCATTTGATGGCCACTTGGTTAGTCGATCCTTGCTGAATATCTCGGCTTTCTCTTGACGAATTTAGACCTCGGGGTCCTTTCTTCTCGAACCAAATTTTGGTGTCAACACATGCCCCCAATTTTAGGATAAAATGATTTTATTCCAAAATTACTCATCTTGACCGTTGTGTGCACCACACTTCCAACCATCTGCTCTAATCTCATGCTATTCTTTGGCCTCCTTCCAGATTTATCCCATTAGCTCTTCTCGATTAATGATTATATCGAAGATCATGACGTTCGGTCATTCGATGGTGGTCATCCTCTTGACCTCATGAGCCATTCCTCTCCCCTTCTGATTTATGTTTATAGTCGATCTTTTGTTACTCCTTGAGTTCAACTGATACCTGTTCTTCAAATCCTTCTATTCTTACCGACTGCTGCATTGGTGATCCTTTTTGGATTGATCATCTCTTCAAACTTGGACCATCAGCTAATTGATTGATCTTTAGTTTGATCAACTTCCAGGGCCTTCTTTCGGATGTGCATAAAAATGTAAAACTGCAATAGATAACATTTCACGTCCGCATCCCGGATTTGAATGAGACTGTAAATAATATCGATGAATGAAATTTTCAAATCCGCTGCTTCTACAACTGTTATCCTCTCATTAGGCCATGCGTGGTTTCCTTGATATTTGAGATGGCCTTCCGTCTTCCATAAGTCGAATTTATTTTTCCTCGGCTCAAAAGATCCATTAGTATCCCACTCTGGTTATAAATACACCCTTGAAGGATAGCTGAGGGATCACATCTGATCTTGCCCCCGCCTTTGTCACTATGCAACTTTTTCCTTTCCAAATCTAAACCATCCTTCCTTTTTCCCAAACCATGGCCGACGGTAAGTGTCCTGCTGGCGATATCCCGGAGGAAGAGCTCTGTATGCGCCAACGCCTCTACCGTCAGGGGTAAGTTAGACCTTGTTCACATCTTTGTTCTTTTCAATGATCGTCTTAACTGACTTGTTTTGATCTGTAGAGCCATATCCCACGCCAGTACCCGTCGTCATGTGGTAGGGCCTTCTGGTGCCCCCTGAGATGCCAAGTCGGTGACATCGGCAGGATCTTCTGATGACTCCTCCGACTCCTATAATGGAGACGACGCCCATCGTTATCTCCACGAGCGGAGCACGGCGATGGATCGCTACTCAAAGGTGACTCGTGAGAGTGGTTGTCTAGAGGTCACCTTGAACTGAAAGTGCATCTAGCCCTTTAGTGGGTTTTGGTTGATTGAATGACAACGTGATTAAAGGACTAACCCGTTTGCTAAGTGTGAACAGGTAATAGGTTATCTCACAGGTACTTAATGAAAGCCAAAATGATGTGTTGTTGTATAAACAATCTAGTTCGAGCACAAGACAACAATGCAAATGGAATTCATGTGAAGGCTTATTTTTTGTGGGATTTCCATGTACTATGTGAAAGCAAGCTCATGATTATTAGTTAATGAGACATGAGGGATTGCATATGGAATGGTCTCATATTTGAAGCTTGCTAAATTAAAATGAAAAAGATAACAATACATATGAATGGATGATTCAACACAAGATGTGACTTGATGGCTTGAGATGGTGAAGATAGCAAGGAAAGGCTTCGAGGTACTAAGCAAGGGTGAAGGGCAAGCGACGGCTTGGCGGCCGAAGAACCTAGCTAGGGTGAAGAAGAAAGTACTTGCATTTAGTTGAGGTACTAGTCAAGCTAAGATGGTCATATTGATGTGAAGGATCAAATCTATAATGAAGTATTTGATGGAAGTGACTTGATACATTTGGGATTATTCAAACTTGATGAATGGAATCAAGTCACATGCTCAAGATGGCTATGCTCAAGTGAAAAGATCAACATCAACATGTTAGCACCCTTACTTGATGAAGATTGGAAGGGACGGCATCAATTCAAAAGAACAACTCAAGTGGTACAAATTCATATTTCCGTTTGTCTTGAGTTTAATAGGTATGCCGTACTATTAAGAGGGATGCATCATGTTGATAGATAATGTTTCATAAGTGCTCAAGCCAACCCATGTGAGTTTTGAGTATTTGAGAGACAAAAGAGCTAATCGATTTGTTGTTGGTTCCGCAACACGGACGTGTCCGTATTCATACCGGACGTGTCCGTGATTTGTCCAAAGCATTTGTAAAATTGTTGTTCTCGGGTTGGTTAGTCGGGAGTTCCGACGTGAGGTCGGGAGTTCCGACGGTCGGAGTCCCGGCATGGGTCGGGAGTTCCGGACGTGTCGCACTTCAACCGACTTGGAGGGTTCATCGTCTCTGGTCATACCGGACGTGTCGGTATTAATACCGGACGTGTCCAGTATGGATGACCGAAGCCAACGGCTAGTTTTCAAAAGCCGTGAGGGTCGGGAGTTCACGTATGTCGGGAGTTCCGACGGTCGGAGTTCCGACATATGTCGGGAGTTCCGACACCTCACTAACTTTAACTTCAGTTACATGTTTTTCAAAATTCCGAGGGTCGGGGTTCCGACTTGAGTCGGGAGTTCCGACGGTCGGAAGTCCCGGCATTCTTCGGGAGTTCCGATGCCTCACAACATCATCAGTAACTTAATTCTTGTTGGTATGATGTGAGTCATAACGGACGTGTCCGGTATGCATACCGGACGTGTCCGGTATTGCAACGGCTATAAAGCGGCTAGTTTTTCAAGGGGCTATAAATACCCCCAAGCCTTCACCTTTGGAGGTGCTGATTCTCTTGACTTAGACACACGTTTTGAGCCTTGCCAACCCCTCTCTTAGTGAGTGATTGATCAAACTTGCAAAATCAATTTGTGGGTTGAGTGAAATTCAAAAGAGAGCCATCCAACCACTTGAGCACTTGTGCATATTGTCAATCTCGTGATTCGCATTTGTTACTCTTGGACTCTTGGTCCTAGACGGTTAGACGTCACGGAGAGCACCCGGGAGATTGTGGTGTGCCTCGGAAAGTTTTAGAATCGATTCGCCGCCTCGGAATCAATTAGTGGAAGGAGGAAAAGGAGTTGGAAAAGACTCGGCTAGAGTGACCTTCGTGGTATCCTCTAGGGCTGACCTTATTTGGGTCGCCTGCAGCCCCTCAACGGAGAGTAGGACTCGAACGAGTCCGAACTTGGTAAAACAAATATCGTGTCTCAATTGCATTTCATTTGATATTTGTGTTGCTCTAGCACTTGTGCAGGTTCTCTGTATATCTTGATAGTTAAATTAGGTGCCTGCAGTTTGGTTTGAAGATAGAAATCAAAAGGAGCAAGTTCGGGGCTGATCTCACAGAAATCGTGTGTATCGGACACGTCCGGTATTTCTACTGCACTAAAATATTTATTTCTCTGTTCTAACTTGATGTTGCGGGTTGTAGCTTCTAGATATATTCTTTATATCTTGTTTACTCTGTGGCTAACTTGTGAGGGGTGGTAGTACTCTTAATTTGGAGTTTCCATTTTGGAAACTCCCTTTCTAATTGTTTCCGCATTTAAAGGTGTTAATTTTGAACGCCTATTCACCCCCCCTCTAGGCGACATCCTAGGTCCTTTCAATTGGTATCGAGCAAGGTTCTCACCTAAAGCTTCACCGCCGTGAGAAAAGGATGTCGACGCCTATCGAGTTGGAGCCGGTGCTTCTCCAAAATGATGGTTCAAACTTTCTAACTTGGTCAATACATGTACTCAATGCTTTTAGAGATATTAGTCCTCTTGTTGAGCATATTGTAGTTGCAAGCATACCTCTTTCTATAGTTGATTGGAGCAACTACAAAAATTTGTCAAAAGAGGAAGAGATATGCGTGCAACTCAATGCTCAAGCTATTAATATTATTTTGAGTACATTGAGTGTAGAGGTTCAAGATGAGGCAATCTTCAATGGACAACCACCTCCGGGAGAGTGCTCATCTCATTTGGACTAGACTTTTGATTTGTATGGAAAATCCAAATGTGATGATGCACTTGAGATTAAGTCATTGGAAAGTATGTCCATTGTGTCATCATACAATGAAGAAGCCTCACAAGACCTCAAGAGCACCGAGCCGAGCAAGAAGTGCAAGAAGACATGACGTCTTTGTCGTCTTTCACATACCGGACGTGTCCGGTATGGCCGAGGCAGCAGACCAGCAAGCAGTTGTTTGCAACGATGCTCAAGCCCGGTGGCGACCAAGTGATGAGTCAACCTCAGTATCCCATGATACTCATCACTTGTGTCTCATGGCCAAGAAAAGCAAGAAGAAGAATAACAAGAAAGATCAAGAAAAGGAGAAAGCACAAGTAGATGATCAAGATGAGAGTGATGTTGAAGTTGAAGATAACTACAACCTTGATCATCTCAAACCAAAAAGACAAGTTCATCATCATGAAGATAGTTGAAAAGAATGATGAGCTTGAAGAAGAGATTGAGAAGCAAGAGCAATCACTTCAAAAACAAGAATTGTTTCTTGTCTCCAAGATGGAAGAACTAAAGGATCTAAGTGAAAGGTATGAAAAATTGTCAATTGAGCATGCTTTAGTTACTAACTCCTCTTCTAGTGTTTCGCAACTAGAGAAGGAAAACCTTGAGCTCAAGGCAAGGCTAGATGAACTATCAAGCAAGTATAATGTGCTACAAGCTAACTATGTTCATCTCAAGTGCTCTCATGAAGAATTAGTAGAATCAAGCATCATGCTTGAGGTGGCTCATGAGGTTGTGATTACAACGGTAAAATCATCTCAACCTCCCACTCACACACTCACTTGTACACAATCTAAATTGAATATTTCTTGCGCTAATGAGTGTGCTTTCTCAAGCAAGCCAATCTTCAATTGAGCAAAATTTATAGAAAATGTAGAGCTTAAGGAAGAAGTGGAAAAGCTAAGAAATGATGTGATTCGATTGAAGGGTAAGGAGAGAGCACAACCTTCTCAAGATAACCGTGATAACATGGTGAAGAAGCTTGAGAAGGGTTCAAACCTTGCTTTCTCCAAAACCCAACAAAAGAATCACATTTCAAGCAAGGCCAACACAACCAAGAGCAAGAAACATGAAAAAGGATGTGCTATGGTTGTGGATTGTATGGACATGAGTGGGCTATGTGTCCACACAAGAGTTGGGCCGATAAGTGTGAAGTGGCCGATCAAATGGACTCAAACAAGTTGGCCAACCAAAGAAAAGTGATGGACAAAGCACTTGTCTCATGTACAAGAAGTTGGGGCATCCAACCAAGAAATGCCCAATGTACAAGGAGGCAAGAAAGGAAGCCCAAGTTGCAACAAGAAGATGCTATGGATGCAATGAGATGGGCCACAAGATTGATGGATGTCCATACAAGCAAAACAAGCATAGAGCAAACAAAGGTCGCATATGCTATGCTTGTGGAAGAAAGGGGCATCTAAGCTATGATTGCCCAAATGGTAACATCCCTAAGCCGAACACATTTGTTTATGATAATATGCTTAGGAAGACCACAAATGGAGTTAGCACTAGCAAGGTGATGTGTTCACCACAAACTAGTACTAAGGTCATTTGGGTGCCTAAGCACTTGTTGACTAACCCAAAAGGACCCAACAAGAGTTGGGTACCAAAATGTGCTTAGGGTGATAATGTAGGTACTTGGTTGTGAGATGAAAGTTTCGGGGTGGTTGAGCAAGAAAATTGAAAATATTCACTCAATCTATCAATCAATTCTTATCATAATCTCATATATGGTTGACCCGAAGATAAATCAATGACCATATCGTTTACTTCATCTCTACCATCGGTAACAAGTACCTAAAAACCTTATAGGATAGCCACTTTGTGTTTAGTGTTCAATGGCTCACAAATAAGCATATTTGTGAAATAATTGGAAGTGGCTAATTAGTTTCATTTAATGATTATCATGTCTGCCATGTGATGCTTTTAATGGCTCTCTAGTAGAGCAATGCATTTGTTCAGATGCAGGCATACAAGAAGTACTAGAGCTAAAACGAAGAATCACAAGCAGCGCTTCAATTGTTTCTATCCTGCACCTACCGGACGTGTCTGGTATGCCTACCGGACATGTCCGGTATGGCCAGGGCAGAAAGGAAAAGTGTTTATATTCTTCACATGCCGGATGTGTCCGGTATGTCTACCGGACGTGTCCGGTATGGCAGGAACCAAAGCACTAATTGGGATGCAATTGAGGTTTGATCCATTTGATTTCATATATCCTTAATTTGCTCAGAAGCTTGTGATCTATCAAACCTAAGTGGGTTGTGAGTATGTCTCAACGAAATTTAAATATGGCAAATTACTTTGTGTTGGTCAAAATAGAAAATTGACTCCCAAATTCTTAAAAGAATAAAGTGCTTGTTGAAAGTCATTCAAATTACTTGTGGTACTTAGTTAGGGGGAGCTCAGTTTCTATTTTGCACCATTGTGGACTAACAAATTTATCTAGCATTATTTGTAGTCCTTTGGATGAAAATTGATTTCATATATGGTATGATTATTTGACAAATGAGGTCAACATGATGTTGTCATGCCATGTATTATCTCAATGGTGATATTGTGGGCTCAAGGCAAAGGTATGTATTTACATACATGCATTGTAAGTGCATCTAAGGCCCTTTATATGCTAGTGTGTGCATTTGTGTGATATAGGATAGATGTTTTACAAAATCCCTAACTAGCATGTGTAGGTGGTGTGGTTTTTGGGTCTTTGTGACCTAGTCATGTCATATTGTGATTGTTGCTACCCTTGGTTGATTATTTGCCTAATCACATGTGACATGGTTCTCTCAAGTCTATAAATATCCCTATGTCCCACTAAAATCTCTCAAATTTTGAAAATCATAAATTTGCCAAATATTCGAAAAAGAGAAAATCAATTCTTGGCTAATTCATGTCCCCTAAGTGAGAATCCTAAGCCTATTTCAATTAATGCAAATATTATGCCTAGGAAGGTTTGTCATGGTACCCTATTGGTTAGTATTGCAAAAATATTCCGCTATTCATACTAAGGCTATGCCTAAGTATGTTGTGTCTAACATGGGAGGACCCAAACTAGTTTGGGTACCATCGAAAAAAGTGGATGATCGTTTGTAGGTACCATGGCATTGGAGACTTGATTCAATGGAATTATTATTGTTCATCTTATGTTGAGTCAAGTATTGAAGCCTAGTGCAATTCTATCCCAATGCCAAGTCAAAATTGAGTGAAGTCCATATGCTATCAACATACAAGTGTCATATTCAAGTTGTAGGAATTTATTGATATATTTGAAGGCATGCAAATAAGTGGAGTTGAAGCTTGCAAAGATGATCATAAGCTATCAAGGTATATCTCTTGTTGATCAAAGTTTATTTGGGTGCATATGAGTTAATTGAATTGGATATATATGCATATGTTGCTTGCTATGAGATGTTTGAATGGATTAAATGCTTAAGTAATCAAGTTTGAAGTTGGTTTGATTGGATATGTTCATAAGATTTCTTCTAGTAAGTGGTTTGAATGGACATATGTCTTGTGAGAGTATTCAAACAAATTGATTTCAAGTTTGGTTCAATTTGGAGAAAAATGGCTCAATTATTGAAATCTGTCCAATATTGAAAATCTAAGCTAGCAGTGATCATAGACATGTTTGAGTAATCAAATCTATTTGTATTGGCTTGAAATTTGGTCTGCATGCTCTACACTTATGGTATTAGTTGCTGTGCAAATTTCATGAGATTTGGATAAGTGATACTTCAGATTTGGAGTAGATCTTGTCAGCTATAGTGCAGCAGTTTTCAGCATGTACCTGTGTGGAAAGATATGAAATCTGGTAGAAATATAGAAGTCCAAAGAAGCTCAAATTTTTACAGCTACTAGAAGACTTAGTGTGTCACATCTTCACCAAATTTCGTGGTTTTTGGATATGTACTTTGGGAGATATGATTTATTCTTTGAAGAGTACAGAATCTGCCAGGAAAGTGACAATTATCGGATTGATCAAAAGTCACTTAGATTCAAAGGTCCGCAAATTAGAATCATATCTATAAGTGATTGAGGTACCTATGTTTTGGTTTTGGTTTGAGATAGAAGCATGACAAATGATGAGTACAAGACAATTTATTTGAAGAGTGTATCTAGTACACATTTGGTACTCAAGCTAGAGATCAAGACCAAGATCAAGATGAAGATGGAGTTTAAATTCTAGTGATAATTGGAGATCTTTTGATAGAAAGAAAAGGACTCAAACAAGTAGAAAGAAAAGGACTTAAAGAATGATTTAAAGTTATTCATCAAATTAAGTCCAACAATATGGATCAATCAAACAAAATCTTTCAAGTGGATCAAGTGATTTTCTTTTAAGTTATTTCAAGTAAGTATCAAGGATGGTTCTTTGGAGAGAGGTCACTTCGCCCTAGGCTTGGATGGCTAAAATCAAAGTGGTAATCTAAAGGGACATTTGAGGTACTTGGTTGAAGAAAATCAAGAGATTGGTCTAGAAAGCAAGCAACACCCAAAAGAGAACAAGTCATGAAATTTCAAGTGGTATCATGAAATTTCAAGTGGTATTACAAGTGGTGCATCTTTTAGTTCTCTCAAGCAAGCAATGATCAAAGAAGAAGCAAGCCAACCACAACAAGAAGAGTGCACTTGATCATTAGTGATTCTCAATTCATATGGGTGAAGAATAGGAATTCAAAGAATTGGTATCTATTGGTCTTCACCAAGCTTATAATTGGACTTCATGGTGCTACTGGAGAAATGAATTGAAATCTATATGACTATCTTCCTCTCCAACATAGCAAAGGTATCATTGTATTGTGCATGATCATTTTTCATCCCTTACTAGTATGCGGTTAGTGCATATAGTACATGCTTATAGGATCATGCACTACAAATGAAAATTTTTAGATTCATAGACTACCACTATTGCCTGAATGATTATATGATCTAGTGGTTAGTGTATGAGTTTGTTCATGAGCTAGTAAACCCATGTACTTGATCTATTTTGAATTGCAAACAAGTGACAAGTACAACCTCTTTAAGATGACAAAGGGGGAGAGGTTAATACAAAGAGGGAGAGATTTGTACAAAGTTTGAACCTTAAGCACCCTTTGTGCTTTGTGTGACCCTTTGTGGCGATAGATGACAAAGGGGGAGAGATATGATTAAAGCTTAAGGAGGAGAGAGATGAAAGCTTAAGGGGGAGAGATATGTTTAAAGCTTCAGGAGTGCAACCTTGTGTCTAGCTATGACAAGGGGAGAGATATGACTTGAGAAATCTTTGAGATGAGTGCTATGTGTGTGATATATATGATGTATTTACTTTCATAAGGACCATGCATGTTTTAAAGTGACTTTGTATGGTGTGATGCTTTTTGTTTAGTCTTGTGTGATATATCATGTCATATGCATCATGGTTTTTATTTTGACACACACATGCACCCCACGGATGCAATGATTTAGGGGGAGTCTCCTATATGTTTTAGTATGTGCAATTAACAAATTGAGGTCATTTTGTGAATTCTAATCATAAGCACATATTAAGGGGGAGCCTCTCATAAATCATTGAACCCAAAAGTTTAAATGTTTATATCATTTTGTAAGCTTTAATCAAGTTGTCATCAATCACCAAAAAGGGGGAGATTGAAAGTGCATCTAGCCCTTTAGTGGGTTTTGGTTGATTGAATGACAACGTGATTAAAGGACTAACCCGTTTGCTAAGTGTGAACAGGTAATAGGTTATCTCACAGGTACTTAATGAAAGCCAAAATGATGTGTTGTTGTATAAACAATCTAGTTCGAGCACAAGACAACAATGCAAATGGAATTCATGTGAAGGCTTATTTTTTGTGGGATTTCCATGTACTATGTGAAAGCAAGCTCATGATTATTAGTTAATGAGACATGAGGGATTGCATATGGAATGGTCTCATATTTGAAGCTTGCTAAATTAAAATGAAAAAGATAACAATACATATGAATGGATGATTCAACACAAGATGTGACTTGATGGCTTGAGATGGTGAAGATAGCAAGGAAAGGCTTCGAGGTACTAAGCAAGGGTGAAGGGCAAGCGACGGCTTGGCGGCCGAAGAACCTAGCTAGGGTGAAGAAGAAAGTACTTGCATTTAGTTGAGGTACTAGTCAAGCTAAGATGGTCATATTGATGTGAAGGATCAAATCTATAATGAAGTATTTGATGGAAGTGACTTGATACATTTGGGATTATTCAAACTTGATGAATGGAATCAAGTCACATGCTCAAGATGGCTATGCTCAAGTGAAAAGATCAACATCAACATGTTAGCACCCTTACTTGATGAAGATTGGAAGGGACGGCATCAATTCAAAAGAACAACTCAAGTGGTACAAATTCATATTTCCGTTTGTCTTGAGTTTAATAGGTATGCCGTACTATTAAGAGGGATGCATCATGTTGATAGATAATGTTTCATAAGTGCTCAAGCCAACCCATGTGAGTTTTGAGTATTTGAGAGACAAAAGAGCTAATCGATTTGTTCTTTGTGCGGCAATACTGGGACGTGTCCGGTATTCATACCGGACGTGTCCGGTATTTGTCCAAAGAATCTGTAAAATTGTTGTTCTCGGGTTGGTTAGTCGGGAGTTCCGGACGTGGGTCGGGGAGTTCCGACGGTCGGAGTCCCGGCATGGGTCGGGAGTTCAGACGTGTCGCACTTCAACCGACTTGGAGGGTTCATCGTCTGGTCATACTGGGACGTGTCGGTGATAATACCGGACGTGTCGGTATGGATGACGAAGCCAACGGCTAGTTTTCAAAAGCCGTGAGGGTCGGGAGTTCGGCGTATGTCGGGAGTTCCGACGGTCGGGAGTTCCGAACATATGTCGGGAGTTCCGACACCTCACTAACTTTAACTTCGATTACATGTTTTTCAAAATTCTTCGAGGGTCGGGGTTCCGACTTGAGTCGGGAGTTTCACGGTCGGAAGTCTGGCATTCTTCGGGAGTTCGATGCCTCACAACATCATTTGTAATTTAGATTGTTGGCGATTGATGTGAGTCATACCGGACGTGTCCGGTATGCATACCGGACGTGTCCGGTATTGCAACGGCTATAAAGCGGCTAGTTTTTCAAGGGGCTATAATACCCCCAAGCCTCCACCTTTGGAGGTGCTGATTCTCTTGACTTAGACACACGTTTTTGAGCCTTGCCAACCCTCTCTTAGTGAGTGATTGATCAAACTTGCAAAATCAATTTGTGGGTTGAGTGAAATTCAAAAGAGAGCCATCCAACCACTTGAGCACTTGTGCATATTGTCAATCTCGTGATTCGCATTTGTTACTCTTGGACTCTTGGTCCTAGACGGTTAGACGTCACGGAGAGCACCCGGGAGATTGTGGTGTGCCTCGGAAAGTTTGTAGCAGTCGATTCAGCGCCTCGGAATCAATTAGTGGAAGGAGGAAAAGGAGTTGGAAAAGACTCCGGCTAGAGTGATCTTCGTGGTATCCTCTAGGGCTGACCTTCATTTGGGTCGCCCGCAGCCCCCCTCGGAGAGTAGGACTCGAACGAGTCCGAACTTCGTAAAACAAATATCGTGTCTCAATTCGCATTTCATTTGATATTTGTGTTGCTCTAGCACTTGTGCAGGTTCTCTGTGTATTCTGATAGTTAAATTAGGTGCCTGCAGTTTGGTTTGAAGATAGAAATCAAAAGGAGCAAGTTCGGGGCTGATCTGCAGAGAATGTGTATACCGGACACGTCCAGTATTTTTCTACTGCACTAAAAATATTTATTTCTCTGTTCTAACTTGATGTTGCAGGGTTGTAGCTTCTAGATATATTCTTTATATCTTGTTTACTCTGTGGCTAACTTGTGAGGGGTGGTAGTACTCTTAATTTGGAGTTTCCATTTTGGAAACTCCCCTTTCTAATTGTTTCCGCATTTAAAGGTGTTAATTTTCAGAAACGCCTATTCACCCCCCCTCTAGGCGACATCCTAGGTCCTTTCATGAACACCTCCTAGGCTGCCCTCGCCGCCATGGAGGAGGAGACCAAAGCCATTCGGGCACAACTGGCGGCGTGCTGATGCCAAGGTTGTGGGTAAGTTCTTCAAGACAATTCTGAATTTGATTACTCTGTTTTCCCGATCCTCTCCCGATGACCTCTTTCTTCTTGTTGTAGCTCTGATGGAGCAACTAGAGGCGCTCCAGTTGGTGGCAAACGATGCGTTTGATGCCTGGGGAAGTGTGTTGGAGTCCCGCCTCTAGGACGTCCCTATGTGTATTTGGGAGGTGGCTCTCCACGGCATCCGACATGGAGCCGCCATTGCCTCGACGATTGCTTAGGTGCGCTCAAGGCATGACCTCCATCCGCTGTAGCCCGGCTTCCCAGGCAGCGAGGACCTCGACATCTACCAAGAGTTGGTGGATGACTTCGAGGGAACTTGAGTGATGATGTAGTTGCAATAACCGGCGCCATTCGCTTAGATGCTCCAAATGTAATTTGGGCGGTCCTAAACTCGTGACTTCTAATCGTTATGCATTTCTGATCTGTGAATCTTGGTGCAAATATTTGGCCGATGCATTTCTCCACTTTGTATAAATTCTTCATTGCTTAGCGATCAACTTCCAATGATTCTTCCAAGATTTCAAAATTGGCTTCTCACAACCATCTACAACTGATGAACTTTTTAGAGCCAGCCTTCAGGTTTGGTTCGTAACACAAAACTGCAGTGAATCATCCTTCAAATCCACAACCCGGATCTGAATGAAAATGTAGAAAATCCTAGTAAAATGGAAATTTCTTGCGTCCGTGATCTCCATAACTGTTGCTTTCTTATTTGGCCATGCGTGACCTCCTTGATTATTGGAACGGCCTTTCGCCTTCTATTAATTGCTCTTTATTTTGACGCAGCTCGATAAACCTACCCATGTCAACCTTGGTTATATATACTTCCAGGGGATAACCGAGAGGTCATATCTGCACTTGCTTTTGCTCTTGCCACTGCACAACTTCTCCTTCTTCATCCCCAGATCAGAAAACCCAATCCTAGTTAAGAGCAATGGCGGACGGCAAGCGCCCTGCCGGTGACATTCTAGAAGAGGATCTCCCTCCACGCTAGCGTCTTTGTGTCCTAGGGTAAGCTTAGTCGTACTCAAAACTTCCTATTCATTACTAAGACTTAATCATTCTACACCCTATAGGACCATCTCTTGCGCCGGTACTCACAACATGCTGCTGAGCTTTGCAGCTTGAGGTACTCAACCAGCGGCATCGGCGGCTTCTTCCAATGATTCTTCTGATTCATATAATGGAGATGACGCCAAGTGTTATCTTCATGAATGGGACGAGGCGCTAGATCACCACTAGGAGGCGACCCAAGAAACTGAGTGCTTAGAGGCTGCCCTGGCTGCCTCCCAAACCGCTCTTGCCGCCGTGGAGGGGGAGAGCAGCGCCATCCGGGCGCGACTGGTAGACTCTGACGCCAGAGTCATAGGTAGGATCCGTAGGGAAAAAAACCTTGCCTCTCTATCATTCTGCTCTGTCATGCTTTTCTTCATGATTCTCTTCTTTCCTTTTCATAGCCCTAACGAAGGTATTGGAAGCCCTCTAACTAGCGGCGAATAATGCCACCGAGGCTCTGAATGCCCGGGGCGATCTGGTGGTGAGTCGCCTCTAGGACATCCCTGTGCGTGTTGGGGAGATCACTCTTCATGGCGTTCGGTATGGTGCTACGGTTGCCCTGACCATTGCCCAGGTGAACTCTAGACACAAGCTCTGGTGTCATCAGCCTAGTTTCACCAGCGGCGATGATCATCACGAGTTGGTGGAGGCCTTCGTTGGTCATGCGAATGCTGTGGTGGACACTTCTTCGGCCGAGGGAATCATGAACAACGTTTTCTTTGGCCCGTACTTTGTATTTAGGATCTCTATCATGAATAAAACTATTGATTTCCTCCGTGTTGATCTCCCTGTTAAATGCCATTGATGCTTTTCCACATGACTTGCATTTTTTCTTCTTTTTTATTTTTGCACTATAGGCGATGCGCATCGCACTAGCTTTTGCATCCTTAGGCTAAATTAGGACTACTAATTTTGTTCTAAAGGCGATACTCTGCTAGTATCGGCTGTTCATCCTGGTGGTGACTTGAATTCGAGTAATAGTCTTAATTGCTAGGGTCAAAATTCCATAACAAAAAATCACCTCAAAAATTGCCGATGTTCATTCAAGTACTAAATCAACAATCATCAGCTATCAAGCTTTAAAAATGTTGTGTGTTCAAATCCAACTCTGACTCCTTGAAACAGAATGGCTATATTCTGACGAACTAATCCATAAGAAATGTTTTAGTCGCTCCGTAATGACCAACTAGAGGAGTCATCAAAATAAACTCTCAGAGCCGATTGCTTAGATTAGTTGTTGACGTTCAACGTTGATCCTGATGATGCCTCCTTCCTAGATTCTTCTAGAGAAGCACTCATAATCTTCAAACTCCCAATACGCTGGATGGGCAGTTGCTATGCTTATAGATGTGTCGGCTTGGACAACTTCAATATTATCTCCCTACCATTGCATAAGGCATTGGTGCATTGTCGATGGGATGCAACAATTAGTGTGGATCCAGTCATGTCCAAGGAGCAGACTATACATTCCTTTACCATCGATGATGAAGAAAGTGGTCGGTAGAGTCTTACTCCTGATCATCAATTCGACATTAACTGCCCCCCGTGTCTTACATGCATTACCTCCGAAGTCCTTTAACATCATGTCGGTCTCAAGCAAATCCCCATGACCATTTCCAAGTTTACAGAATGTGGTATAAGGCATCAGATTGATAGCAATACCTCCATCGACTAACATCTTAGTCATCAGCTTTCCATCGACAAATCCCTTCATGTATAAGGCCCTTAAGTGCTGATGTTGAGATGGTTTATCAAATGTAGCTTGTTTGGACTGGAGGGTTAACTGAGCTACTGCTTCCCCTAATTCTTCTTCATCACACCCTTCTTCATTGGATTCTTCTTATTCATACTTGTAGGGAGCTCTGAATTCTACAGGCAGGATGAAGACCATATCAATATTAGTCGATGGCTTACCCTGGTCGGCTGTTTGTTTGACGCGCCATGTCCAAGGTCTGTTATACTTGTGAGCTTCTAATTCTCTAGTCCTCGGGTGTTGAACTCTTCTTTTCTGGCTCCTTGTTAGACCTCCTAGACACCATTGGCCTTCTTGCCAAGCATACTCTTTCTCTTCATCACGACCGACCCAACTCTGATCATATGCACGCTTACCTAGCCGATCGTGAACTCCTTCATTTTTTATGTGCCAATCCATGTTATTAGATTGATAACTTAAACGTTCATGGATAGATCGGCAGTTGGTTTGAGATTGCCTGAACTCTTAATGTTGATTACTGCACTCTAGGCAGTTATGTCTTGTGGGTAATTTCAAACCTTCGTTCCAGCAGTATCGGAAGAAAGGACAATTCCAATGTCTCTGCTTGTTCTCTTTCATACCTTTCTTCCTCGCACCGACGTTCATACTCTTCTTCTTTAAGCCGGCGCTAGAAGTCCTCTTTTTGGCATTGCCACTTGCTCAATAAAATTCTGAAAGTTACACGAGGACGCATAGCCCCAGCTCTGGATGTCTCATCTTGTTCATATCGGCTCTTTTGCTGATCGCGCTGTCTCTTAGCTTCTTTATATTCATTAGCCGATATTTGAACCTTGGGGTCAACCGACCCATCTTCTCTGGCTTTAGCCAACATCAAGACCTTTGTCTTTTCTTTAGCCAACTAAAACTCTACCATATGCACCCCTAGGAAAGGATGCTTATCTATGTCCATTGTTGATTTCTTGGCTGGCTCAAACTTGATCCTTCCTTGCTCGATGGCCCTCTGAATGTTAAAGCAGAAGATTCTGCACTCATTGGTATTATGATTAGTAGCATTGTGGAACTTATAGTACTTCTTCCCTTTAAGTTCTTCAGCCGAAGGGATCACATGATTTCTCATGTAATTTCAACTGCTTCTTTGCCAGCACAAGTCAAAGATCTTATCGGCCTTCTTGACATCAAAGTTATAGGTATTTTTCGATTCCTTCATCCATGGACAAGATATAGGAGCCTTGCCCCATGTCAATTCGGTGATCACAACTTCTAGATCGTCCCCATTAGAGTCTGCATCATAGGGATCAGTCATAGAAGCAGTACCCTTTAAATACTTCTCTTTGCGCAGGGTCCGATGTTGATTCTCAAAGGCAGACACTCTCTGGATTAAATGGGCCAAACTTTCAAACATGGCCATCAAACTTGTCTCTGATTAATGGAGACATCCCTTGAAGGGCCAATTTAGCCAATTAGCCATCATACATATTCAATGAGTAGCAATGGCTCCTTACTTCTCTGAATCTTTAAATGAACTCAGAGCCTAACTCAGTGTTCCTCTGCCTCATGCTTGTCAAGTCTGTAATCTTCTTCTCTCCTGTTCTACTATAGAAATATGCGTGGAACTTGTTCTCTAGATTGACCCATCCAGTGATTAAGTTTGGTTCTAGGGATGAAAACCAACTGAAGGCTGGTCCAGACAGGGACAAGGGCAAGAATCTAACTTTATGCGCCTCCTCAATAGATGCTTCTCCGAGCTGAACAAGATAGCGGCTGATATGTTCCATGGTTGTCATCTCATCTATCCTGATGAATTTAGAGAAATCTAGGACTCTATAGCGTGGTGGAAGTTGCACAATATCATACCAAGCTGGGTACAGGCGCTGGTAAGAGCCAACCTATCATTTAGGCTTCAAACCAAACTAGCTCTGCATCATAGCAGTTATCCTATTGACAAATTCATCAGCATCCATGCCAGCAACTTCCTGTCTCGGCTGCCCTTGAGCCTGAGGCTGAGATCCTTGTACTTGAGCTTGTTGACCTTGAGCCGAAGGCTGCTAGAGTTGTTGTGCATTATAACTATAAGGATTCTGATACCCAGGATGTGGCATAAGCTCATACGTGTTGGCATCAGAAACCAGGTGATATCCTTCTGGATAGTCGATCTGAGCATTGTGAGTTGCATATCCTTGCAATCGACTATTGAAGTAATTAGGATCAATATTCTTGATGATCATCTGCACTGATGGAGTAATTTTATGGGCCAACTGAGGCCTTTGGTAGAAAGTATTGAATCTTCCCTGAGCTGGCCGTTGTGCAACCTGCTGAGTGGCTGGAGAGGTTGGCTGCTGGACTAAATAAGCTTGGTTTTATCCAGTAGGCTATTGATTCATCTGAGTGGCAGGGGCACTTGGTGATTGCTGTGCTAGCGGTTTCTCCCCTGTCATTTGACCTTGCCCCCTATCGTTGGTAGGGCTTGATCTTGCCCCCCTATGGTTGGCAGGGCTTGACTTTGCCCCCCTGCTGCTTGTAGGGTCTGATCTTGAGCCTATCCTCCTGGAAGCTGCTGTATTGGCGGCTATTGGAACTACCCACCATTCGGCTACTGACTAGAACCAGGTATGTTGTTTCCCACAGCCGAAGGATTAAAGCCATTGAAGTATGTTGATCCCACTTGATCAACCGGCGCTCTAAAGAAAACTTCTTTCAAAACACTACCAAATGTGTTCGTCAACACCTTATTGTGGTTTGTAAAGGCTTCATGAACAGTCTTGTTGACCAAATGAGCAGTAGTTCTTGCTTCAACATCTTCACTTTGTCCATACAGGAGAACGCTTGGTAAGGCAGTCTTCTGGATGACTGAATCGCACGTCGTACTGTAAGACAACAGGCACTTCTCTTTGAATTCTTCTGCGGCCTTGTCGATGAGTACCTTCTGGTCATCAGGCAGGTCTTCAAGGTTGACCTTGAGGATCGTCTGATTGTCCATGTCGATGATTGTTGTCCCACCGGGCATGCCAAGTTGTGTGTCGATGGCGAATAGTGATAGGGCCGTCGGGACACACAGCAAGCCAAGAGAAACTGCGTGGAGCAGATCCCGAGCTCTCCCAAGACTTAGGAGGAGACCAGACCGGATGGTCATGACCGAGGGCGTGCCAGTCAATGTGACCCTACAATTGACAAGGAGAGAAAATTGATCAGTAATTTAAGGTGGAACATGCCGGTGTTTGTCTAGACAGTTCCAAATATACAACTAAGTAGCCGATGAAATAAGGCTATCGACTAGATAGTCGATATCGAGCATTTTCACGATGTATGGTAAGTAAAATAAGCATATCGACAATTATCATTTACTTAGTTGTATGGATCTAACTTAGCCAATGATCATGAAAACATACGAAAGATGTAAGGATAGACGTGTAGGCATTCATGTGAGAAACATACTAGCTTTTAACTAAGATGAAAACAAATAAAAGCATGTAAATAGCCGGTACATCCTCAACAAAATAGGCTATCGGCTAAAACAGCCGATTCTAGTGATCTTGTCGTATATCATATGATCGCTCATCCGTTGGATATAAATAAATCTACAAACAACTAGACTCAATCTATTATACTGTCAATAGGTCGAGTCATCTGATGCAGCATTGACAGTAGGACCCTAGATCAGAGACCAGCAGTCGATAGACCTACTTATATCGCAAAGGAGTCGTGAAGGCATATTGCACACGTGGAAGCTCAGGCCATCGGCTAAATAGCTGATGGAGACATAGCGGGTGGTTGATGCCATGCTCTTCTTAATAGATAGATCTATTAACCGGCAATGTCCCATCTGACACGCTATCAATAGATCGAGTCGGCTGATGCAGCATTGATAGCAGAGTCATACCGAATGCTGGTGATCAATGAATCTATTTCTTAATAGAACACGACTTCAAACACCCGCCATGTGCGATCAGGATTGAGATAGATTAGTCATCACACAGGATCTAATGTCAAGAATCGAATTCAACTGTAAAGATAACCAGCAGATGATAGATCAAAATAATAAGACTAACAAATCTCAATCTAGATCGGGCAATTGGTGATGTTGTATTACACAGTAACCTATTTAACACAATATCGATAACTTTGATTAATACCAGCGTTTACTAGAGATCAGTCATCTGTTGCAGCCTTGTATAGGTTGATACGAATCGATAACTAATCTATATCGTGATTTGTAAGAGATCAGTCGTCTGTTGCAACCTTACAAATAACAATATAGATCGATAACTAACTTATACCGTGACTTGCAAGAGATCAATCGTCTGTTACAGCCTCACAAGTAACAATATAAGTCGTGACGGATACTCACAAACAAGTCGGAGGTCAGGTCATCCGATGCAGCCCTGCTTGCCCAAAGAACTCGTCGAAATCTACTCTACTCCTACTTCTAAGGGGTGGCATAAGCCGAAAAGTAAAGATACTTGTTTGGTTGATCGATGAGAGATGTCTATTACAATAGCCGGGGTTCACTATTTATACCCGATGCTTGACTACGAGTCCTGGCCAAACAAGACCGGTTACAAACTTGAAAAAGAAAATAAAGTTTCCTAAATTACGATAACTTGAACCTCAATCTTTTCCTTCTATGAAGTCCGACGTATCTTCTTGCTTTACGCTTTGCCGTCCTTGCCAATGGGGCCCATTCCCTTGGAACGATAACGTCATCTTATTCATTTGATGGCAACTTGGTTAGCCGATCCTTGCTGAATATCTCGGCTTTCTCTCGACGAATTTAGACCTCAAGATCCTTTCTTCTCGAACCAAATTTTGGTGTTAACACGACCTACCGAAGGTCAGGTGCATCAAAGATCCATTTTCTAATGACACGGACACGTATACAGCTGCCTTTCTTGTTGTCTGCGTTGTCAACTGTGACAAAAGAAAATGCTGCATCTGCATCCTGGGCACCTGCAGATGTCCATATAGTATGTTTAGTCTCATAAGAAATGCGGTGACTATCTGAAGAGGCGTACAGGTCCATATATATGTAAAGCGTGGGTGATAACCTGTGATCTATAAAAGACAATGAAGCAGAAGGAGCAGTATGTTTTTTGGGTCTACTATACTGGAGTAGGATTTAGCAATAATAAAGGTATCTTAATTTGATGCACAGAACATATCAGTGTGTATTGGCACATATAAGGGCTTGTTTGGGTGCAGCGACCCCCGCCGGTATCCCCGTCCAATCCGCGGGCGGAGAAACACCCGTGATTCTGCATCCCTTTGTAGCTCCGGTACCCGTTTGGATACAGTGTGGGGCGAAAAAATACACGTGGCTTTTTGGTCCTTGCCCGTTGATCCACGGGGGAGGGAATAAACGCCTGTGACCTCGTGTTTCTCCTTCCCATCGCGTTCTCTCTCGTCGCGCGGCGTCGCCTCCTCTCCGACTCGCAAGGTAAGCCATGGCGGCTAGGGTTCGAGCTCTACCCCTCTCCTACTCATGCTCCTCCGCATCTTTGCTCCCTCCGTTCATAGGCCATCTGTTCTTTTCGTCTTCCTCGCAGAGCACCGCTATGGAGCCTAGGGTTTGAGCGCCGCCCGTCGCTGCTCCGTCCCCAATCCACTAGCTCCACCCTCGTCGAGTTGCTGCCTGCACCCTCTACATCCCGGATCAGCCTTCCCGTTCGTGGACTCCTAGCCACAGGTTGGACGCTACCTCCTCCTCTTGTTGTACGTTTCTTTTAGATCTGTTGGGTGTTCATGAATTGTGTGGTGGTCTTATGGCAACCAGTGCTTTTTTATTGTCAATCCTGTCGATTTCTTTCCACTGGAGCATGTTTGGGTCAATGGCAGATCACTTGTGCATTCTTAATTTAGTGCTCCTATATCTGTATGTGTGAATATTTTTTATGTGGATTCGGATTCTTTAATTTTGCAGTATTTGTTGTTTGTTCTGCAAACTGCAATGTCTACCTAGGTAGCCTCCAATCCACGGTGCTGCACTGTATGCGTATTTGGTTCCTCCTACTTAATTTGGATTTGGTTCCTCCTAGCGTCACATATTTCTTCATCTACAATAGCCTGTTAACCTAAACCTACAAGGCTACAAAGACAAGTTGCATATGTAATCTCTGTTTGTGGTACAATCCATCTCTCTTCTCGTTCCATTTGTGTTTAACCATCTCTGTTTAGTTTAGTGTCCGTTTAGTTCTCAAGCGTGCCTAATGTCCTTTGTTGCTGTGAAAGAAAACAAGCTATTGTTTCCTGTGCATGTGTGTATGTGCATGCAAATGTGTTCTTTACTGTGCTTGCAGTGTTTATATCACTGACTTTAATCTGCTCATGATGTGGACATAACTCTGTTATTAGTTCACCCGTGCTTGCAAAATTAGTACTACTACCTGTGATCTAGTTCTAGTTTTCGGTTCAGAGAGAAAAATAAAGTGCTAATCACGTACCTTATTTTTCGGGTAGAGAAATTAATACTGTTTCTTGTGATCACAAGAAAATATTTTTCTTGCTTCATATTTTCTTTAAAAAGTTTTTTTTTCTGGCATAGTATAGTAGCTCTCTGACAGAAAATGGCTATTCAGAACATTATATTCCTTCAGAAAACTATTTCCAAGATAATCAATTTGGGAAATCGATTGTAATGGTAGAAGCCAAATATTAGTTGTAATATAGTAGCTGTAATGGCAAATACCGTTATTCATTTTAAAATATCACCTGAGAATTTGCCGCTGGGCTAGATCAATTTAGTCAGTAATAGCTGTAGCTGTAGCTGTAGCACATTTTAAAATACCATTATTCATTTTAAAGCTGCACCTTTTCTAGAAATAGGAATGTGAATGCATCTTGGTTAAAAAACTTCCGGTTTCAGTAATTATGTATACAAGGCACTTTCTACTTTTCAGTATTCTTCCATATGAGTCTATTTAGATGGAGGTAACATAATCGAGTAAAAAAATTCAATAGCATCCTGGAAAGCTTGTCACTTGATAGTGGTGCACGACATGTTTTTTATTAGACCGGAAAGCTTGTCACTTGATAATTGTAGTTGGTATAGAGCTGATGCTAATGTCAAATATAAGGGTCACACTATGAATATGTGGACATGCCTCTATTATTAGTTCGCCCATGCTTGCAGAATTAGTACTGCTACCTGTGATCTTGTTCGGTTCAGAGAGAAAAATAAAGTACTAACACGTATTTTATTATAAATACACAAGTAGGATAATATCTCAGCTTGTTTCTATTTGCAACTTTTAGATAATGGGCTCTAGGAAGGAGAAAATTAGGAAATTCATACAGATGAAAGAAGAAGATGATGATGAATTGTTTCTTGTCATTGTTCCTGCAATACTTGAATGTTTGAATGAAGAGAAGAGGCCAGAGCATACCTCCGAGTATACTGGTGCTAAGAAGGTGAAGGAAATTCTGGAGGGGCACGAGAATTGGTGTAAATCTGAGTTTCGTATGAAGACACTAATATTTAAGGAGACATGTAACTATCTTAGGCGTGAGGGTCTATTGCGTGACACACGAGGTGTTACCGTTGAGGAGCAGCTAGGGATGTTTATGTATATAATTTCACACAATGCTAGCAATAATAGATTGAAGAAAGCATTTCAGCATAGTGGTGAAACTGTCCATAGGCACATAAGGGCAATTTTCAATATCATTCTCACTCTCACCTATAGATTTGTGAAGCTTCCTACTTCCAACCAAACTCACCCCAAGATCGCTATGGATCCTAGATTTTGGCCCTTTTTCGGGTAAGGCATAACACTAGACCTTACTGTCTCTTCAACATTTTGCTCTGTTTTTAAGTTTCATTTTTTTTACAGAATTGTATTGGTGCTATCAACGGCACACATGTGCCTATCACAATTGCAGAAGAGAAAGCCCCCCCATATAGGAATAGGAAAGGCACACTATCTCAGAATGTCATGGTAGCATGTGACTTCAACCTAAACTTCACATTTATCTCTTGTGGGTGGGAAGGGTTTGCTTCAGATGCTGGAGTTCTTCGATCAGCTATTTCCAAGGGTTTCCAAGTTCCTGAGGGAAAGTTTTATCTTGTGGATGGTGGGTATGCAAATGCACCACAATTCCTGGCGCCTTATCGAGGAGTTAGATATCACATTGCTGAGTTTCGGAGGCTCTCATCTCGAAGAAGAGAATATGTTGATCACAAAGAGCTTTTCAATCATCGTCATGCACTTCTTAGAAACCATATTGAGAGGGCTATTGGGGTTCTTAAGAAAAGGTTTCAAATTCTGAAAGTGGGAACACATCATCCCATAGAATCTCAAATAAAAATTCTAGCAGCAGTCGTTGTATTTCATAACATAATTAGATGTCTAAATGGTGACGAGAATTGGCTAGATCACCAACCTACTTATATACAAGAATCTGATCATGTTAATCTGCCACAAGGAGATGATAATCATCAAAATGATGTGCAGTCGCTGAATTTACAAGACCATGCTGCAAACGTCCTAAGAGATCAGATTGCCATGCAAATGTGGGAACGCTACAATCAAAGTCGTGCTTAGGAAGTAGCAGTCAAATCATAGAGCATGAAGATTATTTTGTAGTGTGTTATGTAATAAATGTTGAACATGCCAATGTGCTATTGTATAAGACATCTATGTTTATGACTTCCTATCTATGTGAGTTATGTTATATGTCGCCAAACTATTACAGTTGTGTTTGAATGTTATTTTTGTAAACTCTAGCTATGACTAAAGGACAAAGCTCAAGAGCATCATGGAGCTTTAATTATGAGAAAGGACTTCTTGATGTACTTCAAGAACACAATCATGAAAGGTTTAAGGGCCAAAATGGTTGGTCACCTGAAGGATGGAGAAGTATCATAAAGCATTTCAATGAGAAGTTTCCATCCGCTGGATTTTCGAAGGCACAGATTCAAGACAAGGAGAAGGACATTAAAGGAAACTACAAGGCCATTCGGGCAGGGATTAAGGAAAGTGGGGTTGGCTGGAATGATTCTTTGTGCATGATTAATGCTTTACCAGATAAATGGAAGAAACTTATTGATGTATGTTGTAAGATCATTTCACTTGCTAGATAATTTAGCTTGTTACTATGCTGCTAACTTTAGTTTGCATTTGCCAGGATCATCCAAGGCTTAAGAAGTTCCAAGCAAAAGCATTTTCTTTATATCATGAGTGTGAGAAAGTGTATGAAGGTAAACTTTTTATTCAGCTACTAGTGCAGATAGCTTTTTTACCTGTCCTAAAGTAGTGTTCAGTATTTAGATTTTTTGAGCTACTAGCATTTGTTTTGAGATAGCTTTTTGTTAGCCCCAAACCTTCAAGTCTTCTTCAGTGAAGGTTATTGGTGCCATGGACCATGCTAGTCTGTTTTATGGGAGCTGGGGCGCTATGTTTAGCATCCTTTGGTAGTCTTTGTGGATACATTTGTTTTCGTGGTCTTGACTCGAGGTGATTGTGAATATGTGACTGAGAGATTAAGAGAAGGTAGAATGTTGTTAACTTCAATAGCTGGCAAAACACTATTGGGCTGGTTTTCTTGTTTTGGAATATTTTGCTGCTATAGTTAAGTGGTTGACTAGTGTACTGTTGCTCTAAAATTTGGCCAGAAGAGGTGGCGGGTACTACACTATACTAGACTGGGCTGAATCAGGATTTGTGTAGTTAGCTACCACGGTGGTTGACCCAACAGACTGGAGGACTGGGTATGTGAAGCTGGAATCTTCCTACCGAGCAGTCATGTGATAGATATGATTCGTTGGATTTGATCTTGATGTTTCTTTTGTCTTCAATTCCATCGCCATTTTTTTGTTTTGAGATAGCATTTGTTTTGAGATAGCAAAAGCATTTTTTTACATGTCCTGCTACTACTATCCTTTTTTGCTAATATTTTTGGGACATTCATGTGACTTGAGTTTATTTATCCACATGAGACAGGAAGCATTGCAACGGGTGAATTAAATTTCACATCAACAGAGCCACTTGAGTTGCACCCACCGTCTTCCACTCAACATGTCAACGCCAGTGACATAGATGCTCTAGATAGCAGCATGAACCCTTTCTCTGCAAGTATGGATGATCATAGGGCATCAAGTGAACCTATAGACCTCACTGGAGCAGAACCAGCTTCCTCTGCTTGTTTGGGACAAAAGGGATCAGGAAGTGAGAAAAAGAGAAGCATTGCTGGAGTTCTACAAGGCTATTTGGACCACAAGATAAAGCAAAGCAAAACTTTTGTGGAATCACTCGATGAAACAAGTAAAGGTGACTATTCTATCAAGAAGTGTATGGATCTTCTGGAATCCATGGAAGAGCTCTCAGATGAAGAGAAGGTGCAAGCAACAAGCGTCATGAAGTGTGAGGTGAACAGAGAAATTTTTATCAACTTCACAAACCCAAGAGTTCGCCTATTGTGGATCAAGGGTGAGATTGCTCCAAAGGTAAGTTTACTAATGAATTATTTTAGCAGGGTACCCCAAGTCTTCTTGGAACTATTTTTGTTCTACATATAAACTGTGTAAACTGGATCCTTTGCCATTTTTCTTTAAGGTGGCTCTTTTGCTGTGTTTTATTGTAACAAATAACAACAGCCGTCATAAGCTTTATAGGAAAGAAAATAGCAGTCCTTGACATCAAGAGAGATAGAGCTATAGCTGTGCACACAAGATATGTATATTGAGACTTCCTATGTCTTGACACTTAAATTAACTGAGCCATACTATTTTGGTATCCTCCATTCTTTTTTGGGTTAGCCCTAGCATGTCACTAGCATGATCTATGTGTGACATATCCTGGCAATCTGCCTTGGCTGCTGTATTTCCTTTAATCAAAATTTTTGAATTCAGTGTAGGTGGTTATAGAGATTCTAGACCTATGTATTCCTTAATGTAATTGAGGCCTTTTGTGCTTGCCCGATCTGTGTGTTGTTGATCCAAGCAATTTGCATCCCTCTTATATTAATTTTTTTATTTCACTGGAAGATCTTCTAGTGCTTCTATTGTATAACTTCATGACGCTTGATAAAAAATTCATTTAACTAATTACCTCAGTAAAACAGAGATCTTCTATATTTACATCTGTGATAATGACAATGTTCGTTGATGCAGGTTTGAGTGTCCAGGACATTTGAAGAGGCATCTCATGAAGTGTCAAAGCTACTGAACGTATCAGTCACTGAGAAATTTCCAATTTGCCGCATTCCACGATGCCGCTTTTATGTTTATTCC
Organism: Miscanthus lutarioriparius; assembly: GCA_904845875.1. NCBI lineage: Eukaryota > Viridiplantae > Streptophyta > Magnoliopsida > Poales > Poaceae > Miscanthus > Miscanthus lutarioriparius. The sequence goes on along the minus strand of CAJGYO010000017.1, from coordinate 28,042,987 downwards.
TTGCTTGAAGTGGACATGTCTGTCTTTACTTCCATAATCTTGAAAGTCTATGCAAATGAATTACGTATCAGTACTAAATTTATCTGTGGTGCTAAGTTTCAGCTTGAGAAAACATCATGTCTCTCCTCATGTTTTTACAGGCCAAATCATGCAAGTTTCGGCTATCGTTGAGTCATACCACTGATGATTGTTGTAAGAGTTGATTGCAAGGATTTATGTGTGGATAGATTGTGCTTGTGTCTTTGCTGGTTATGTATATCTTTAGTTATGTATATCTTTATGTATATCGTCGAGATCTGTGATTTTAGTATTTCTGAAATCTGTGATTTTTTTCTGACTGTTTGAATGTATTTTCGTTGGCCGGGATTTCTATCCCTACGTATTCCAAACGGTGTCACGGAATTCCTCCCCGATGGGCCTACTGTTACCTGGCGGGGAGAGGGTGGCATGTGCATGGAAGAAATTCCCTTTGGGGTCTACATACACATGCTTTTTTCACCCCTCCATCCAAAGGAGCCCTAGGTGTTTAGCGGCACAAACCTAGCTAGAAGCAACGAAGAAAGTTAGAGGACAGTAAAGAATATAAGTGTATTGGCACATATCAGTGTGTATTGGCACATGTAAGTGTTGAGCGGCATCATACAGGAGAATAAAGAATAAACTAATATGGGAGGTATTGTTTCAAAAGGACCACACTGCAAAATATATTCATGAAGTATGGATAGCCTGTATACCTAAATAGGGCCTGATCAAGTAACCAAATACATATTGATGCAACCATTTGGCCCTGTTCGTTTGGCTGAAATTGGCTGAAAAAACAAACCAAAGCTGAAATGTTGTGAGAGAAAAACACTGTTCCGGCTAAAAAAAAAAGCCAAATAAATCAGCTTTTAAGGTAAGCCGAACGAGGCCAATTTGTATTTTGACCAACAACCTAAGTGCTAAACTGACATGGCAGATAAAAAGAGAGGAATCCACCTATTTGAAGGCCCCGAAATTTTCCTGACTTAACAGGCTATAATATAGAACAGCGACAGTAATATGTGTCACCTTTCCATGGGCGCGTTCGCTGGTCTGAAAAGTTCATACCAGCCGGCTGGTTCCCCACTCATTTCACTGTTCATCAAACCAGCCAAACAGTATTTTTCTCTCACAAAATCAGCCAATTTCAGTCAAGTTTCAGACCAGCGAACGGGGACAAACTAATCAAACTGTGCATTGCCTGAAATTTAATATAGAACAGTGACATTAATATGTCTTATCTTTCAATATCATGAAGCTATGAGAGATCAGGGCTTTGCACGTACCGGAGGCTGGACAACAAATCGAATCGTGCATTGCCTGAAATTAACACTCCCTAGGGTTTACTGTATACTTGCATGCCATTATCTAAATGTAATGTATAGCTAAAGTGATATGATCTCTTCATAGAATCTAGGGGCAACCAGGTCTTGGAAAAACTTTGGAATTCACAGAAGGTTTTTCACCTTTCCGGATAGGATATTTGAGACTCCCTGAATGTGGTAATATTCTTTATCAGAAACTGCTGAAGTAACCAATATCTCAAAGGAAAATTTAAAATTGGAGAATCAAACAACATTAAGTGATGGGCATTCAAGAAATACATGTGAGGTCGAAAATCTGTTTGAACACTACATCATTTCCAAGTTTCATATGCTTCTTTGAGTTTCTGTACAAAAAGTAAAGAATCATGTTTTGACTAATGTTGGAAAAAACCTATAGAAGCTCAGATAAGAACAATTGACACAGCTGAAGCACTACTCCATGTCTCCATTCCATTATAGACATAGCCAAATAAATTCCATGTTGATTGAAACGGTCTATCGGACCTTAGATGGATGCCCAAGAAAATAAAAGCAACAGAGGTCAAAACTATATGAAGTAACAACCATAAATTCAACTCAACTTTCCCCCACGTCGCTCCCACGTGAGCGGCTCGGGCGGCTCCTCCCCCCAAACCCTAGCAGCCCCTCCCCTCCCCCCCCCAGGCCATTGCTGCAAGCCTGGCCGCCCGGCCAGCATGATGGCGTGGTGGGCCTTTCTCCTTTCTCTTGGCGGGCGCGCGGCAAGAAGCAGACCCCCCCCCCCGCGAGAGCTGTGTGGAGCTCGTGGGGGGAGGGCCGTCCATGGCTATGGCGGCGCCGGTGGTGGTGCCCAAGCCGGGCGAGGGGGCGGCGTGGCTCTCCTTCTTCTCCTCCACGCGTTCCCCTCCTCCTCTCTTGATAGCGTCGGCGGCGACTGCTGGGGCCGCCGGTTCGGGCCACATGAGGTCAGATCCGACACCCGTGAGGCCGGATCTGGACTCCAGGTGGCCAGTTCGGCTTCGGGGCCGGCGGCGGGCGGTGCCTGCGGTTGTGGTCAAGACGGAGGCGACGGCATGGGGCACCGGGTTCGGGGCCTGGTGTCCGGATCCGGCGGTCCCAGGGCAGGGGGCGGCGCCCGAGATGGTGGGGCACACGCTACATGGTACCGGGGCGGCGAGGTCGGCTGTGACATCGGTGGGTGCCTGGACCGACGAAGATGGTCAGTGACGGCCTCGTCGCGGCGGCCTTTGGGACGCGAAGCGGCGGAGCCAGTCCCGCTATATCGTGGCGGACGGAGGGGTGACGGCCGACGATTGCAGGTTGTCGGTTGGCTGCTATGCCTTGACCAGATCGATGCCCCTCTGAAGGGGCTTCTGTGGGGTGGCGGGACAGCGACAATAGCGGTGAAGGCTGGCAAGGGTCCGGCTTCGCGTCCTGGCGTTCGTGCTAGAGGGTTCTTGGGCGAAAGCCTTGGCGACAGCGACGCCATTGGGCGCCGCTTCCCTGTTGGGGGCGTCGTGTTTCCCCTCTTGCATGTCATCCAAGGGTGAAAACCCGGTCCACTTTGGACGTGCGACGGTGGCGCCATCGGCGTCACTCCCTTCCTGAAGGCGTCGCATCTGGATTATCGCCGCGTCTCGATGCAAGGCATGGGTTCGTGACCGAAAGTCGGAGCTGCTCTTCGATGGTTGAGCTTGACAACGATGACCGGTGGCGGTCGTTTCTTTGGACCCGTCGAAAGGTGACCAGTGGGTGGCCTGCCATAGGAAGTCCAAGCTGCTGGCAGCTTTGCTTCCATGCTCAGCAACGATGATCCATGACAGTGTGTCGTGTTTGTGCTCAATCGCGTCGCGTGGGGTGGTTAGCCCCTCGGGTGCCATTTTGACTACTCGGTTGGCTAACCTTCTTGTACATTATTACTTTCTTTCATTTTAATTGAGCGGCAGAGCTCCTGCCTTTTGTTTCAAAAAAATAAATTCAACTCAAATTATCCTCGAAGAAAACAACTTATATGCTGCCTGGCAAACCTTCGCTTCAGCTAAAGTATGTAACTCCGATAAATTACATTTAGCAGGTGCACAGGAGCAAATACAAATTTGCAACGGATTCACTAAAGCACAGGAGCTAACTAAAATTGGGACAGGGATTGCAGGGATTGCAGGATGTGATGTGCTTCCACCTTAAGTGTCTGATGGACATACTGTGCACAGGAAAAGCGTTATTAAATCTAACGATTAGGTCGTGGATAAGCGTGATTAAATCTGACGATTTGGTCAACCTTGACGGTTTTCTGAATAAATCATCCTGTAAATACAGATGCACCAAAACTTGTGGAATTCATTAGTTTAAACCCCTAGACCTATATTGGTAATCCTTTTTATGCATTTATATAAGTTATATTGACGGTTTATGATGAACGCCGTCAACACACACCGTGTTCATTATGTAAATCAATATATGAATGCAATAAATGGAGAGAAGTTGTGACCTTTTATTGAGGATCTTTTACTGCACCACGGGGAAAGCCTTCGCTATCGTCGTGGTTTTGAGAAGGTAGAACCTGAATTTGTTGTAGCCCCAAAGAACCAAAGGAAGGGATAGATCAATCAATTAATCTGAACACAGTAATAGAAATTCTGCAGTGCAGGTACAAAGCATATCCCTTGTATGTATTTGCAACTACCTTATCTGGAAACATGTAGTAGAATCAAAGGCAGATAGCACAGTGTTTATATAGGAGATACCTTTAGTTCTGCAACTGATTGTTAGTGTCGTCGTTCCTTCATCTTGAGATCCAGCTCCTTGATCTAAGAAAAGGGAAAAAATCCGTGGTCTAAGAAAAGAAAAAATTATAAAATAAATCCAAACCTGTAGACAAATCATAATATTATTTTTCTTTTGAAATAAAAGGCAGGAAATTGGTTACAAAATCGATCATACATTAGAATTGAAGATAGCACGTCATTGAAGGAGTCGCCTTTAGTTCTTGCTCCTTCAGCCTGAGCTCCATCTAGCAAAACAAATAATAATAATATTAACAGAAACCGATTCATGTAGCAAATCAGAAGACATCATCTTTGTACAACTCACATTTACTTCCAGAATGGATCGGTCATGTTCTTGTTCCTTTAACCTGAGGTCCACCTCTCTGATCTGAGAAAAAAAAAAAAAAAGATAAGTCTGAGCATGCTGTTAAATGTCATAGATAACTTGTAAACTATCATTTGCTTGAGAAATGCATTCTCAGATTCTGATTGGTGTCAAGGTTTGGCTGTCTAGGTTTGCATTCTGAGTCCACAATCTGAAAAATCAAGTCTCCTAATTAATAAGGAGTAACAACAATAACTATTCATGCTCTTAACATGCAAACAACAGTAGCTACCTTCGCTCGTACCTTCTACTGTGCAATACAAATTTCTTCTTCCTCTTTTAGTTTTCCAGAGAGCTAACGTTGCTCATAAGGCATATCTAAAATTCTCTTTGCATCTCTAAATAGCCACAAATTTAATTAGGACACTAAAAAAGAAGTAGCACAGAGGAACCGGAAACAATGTATATATAATAATAACTTGCTGAACTGGAGACAGCAGGACAAAAAATAAGTTGTAAAACTGCAGGACTACTAAACAAGCCTAAGGATAGTAAGAAACTTGAACCACATGATGTACCATAAAAATTACCGGGGCGTATGTGGAACTAAATATGAAAGCTGAAATTTAACATAAAAATATGCTGAAAGAATTCATCTGTTTATGAACCTAAGCTAACGTTGCTCAGATGCATTTGTCAAAAGTGATTCTCCACAATTCCTGAACTTTGACAAACCGATGAACATGCAGAACGATTGCTTGATGGTTTAAATTAGAAACATGGTAAAGCCACTGGAGTAATTTATTATGTAAGGTTCAGTTGGATAAGTGAAGAGAGACGGGGCAGGATAATTAGGATGTAAAAGAGAGGGGCAAAGGCGAAGCAGAAGCGAAAACTGGAAACCAAACTACAATGAGATGAAGACCAGAGCTATGATGCTTAAATTACAGGTTAACACAGATGAGATTCATATAAGGCTGATAAGCGAAGCTGATCAGATATAAACAAATGCAAAGCCGATTTTTAACAAAATATAGTCATAGCTCATCAGCAATGGGAAAACAATGGAAAAACAACAAGGTTGACATATGGAAGCTAAAATTGAGAGGCGTAAACGTACGCACATGGCAATATTTTTCGCTAAGAACACAAAGAGTAAGCACGTGTTTGGGAAAAAATCATTGTTCATGACAACGCAAGCTTATCTTTAAACAAACCGCAGATATTTTTTGCAGATAGCAGTGAAGTGAAGGAAAGAAGATTGGATTGTTGCTAGGGAAAAGTAGGTCATCATTGCATATGCCAAAGTGCCTCAGTTGATTATTAAGAATTAAAAAAAGGACTATATATATGTAATGTTCATATCGTTTCATAGGCCAAATGCCTCAATTAAGAAGTCGAATAGAAATATCATAAAGGACTAAGTCCTCATCATAACATAGGGATCATAAAAGAGTGATAGTCATAATTGCATATTCTCATATGCCATATCTCAGAAAAAAGATATTTTTTTCCAGCATCAATGGCATTGAAATATGGTGAACAGAAAATGCAAAATAGCAATGGCATGGAAATATGGTCAGGTTTATCGGGTGCACCTCATAGACATTGTCATACGCTGAAATTGGAATAGCTACATCATCAGCAATGGCATATGCTCAGTATAAAATAAATAAATCAGCAGCATAGGCATATGCGTGTATATGCTGAAAAGACTACAACAGCAACACAATGAAACTCCCTTCCTTTGTACCTGTACAATCGTAACCCAAAGGAAGAGAAGCAAGGAAGCTGAAATCAATCCGGAAAAACAAAAACGAAACCAGATCAGAAGAGGTAGCAAGCATGTAGTAACCCATTTGCAGCACGCGTATACGTAGCTAGGGTTTCGGCAACCAGAGGAGCACACGTTCCCTGGCGGGAGGAGGCGTTGAGGAGCCCGCGCGCGGAGGATGGGGGAGAGGGAGGGGACCGCGGGGCCCCTCCCGCGCCGGCGCGCCGCCCGCAGGGGGGGCCGCCGCGTCGCGCCTGCCGCCGACTCGGACGGGAAGGGGAGAGAGAGAGAGAGGAACGGGAGGGAGAAACGGAGGAGAGAGGCAGGCGAGGGAGGGCTGAGGAGGAGGAGGAGAGGGGGCGCCGCCACCGCAGCCCGCTCGCGCCGTCGGCCTGCCCGCGTCGGAGAGAGCGAGAGAGAGCGAAGAGGAGAGAGAGAGAGAGGAGGGGGCGAGAAGCTGGATGGAGAAGTGGGGGATATTTAACTTTTTACCATCGTAACGGATGGCCACTCTCGAATAGCAGGTTTAGAATTGATGCTGCGATTTTCGTAGCTGAGAGAGAAAAACGATACATTTTTATCACAATTGTTGGCGTGGCACGCCTACTCAGCTGGCCAGCGTGGTAGGCGAAGAGAAAATGATTGCCCCTACCCCTGCCCTCTCTATCCCTCCCCACGCGTGGCCCGGCCCACTCTAGCTCGCCCTTCCGCTCCTCCTTTCTTCTTCCTCCCGCTCTGCTCGCCGACGCCGCCACCCAACGCCGCCGCACACCCCGCCGCGCCCAACGCCGCCCCCACCGCCAGCCATGTCCTCCCCGAGCACCTTGGCGTTGGAGTGAAGGTACGTGCCTTCGAGGCCCTCTCTCCCAGGTCCGCATTTGCCATTTGATTTTGGGGTTAGGGTTAGGGTTTGTTGATTTGATTTGGTTTTTAGGCTTCTCTGTTTCTCAGGCCGTTGTGCATTGGATTCTTCAAACAATGGATTGGAGTGGTTGTCTCGTTTGGTAAGCTAAATCAGTCCCTCCCATTGTACGCTAGCTATGCAGTGTAGGATGTACTCTAACTCTTCATTTATTTCTTGTTGATGCATTATGTCAGGATTGATCCTGGCAACGCTTTAGGCTAGTTGTTAAGGTTTCTAATTATATCGCCGATGGGGAGTATGGGGTAGTAGAAATGGCCGAGCAAGAGCATGAGTTGTGGTTGGACAGAACTGGGCAGTATACTCTTGAGAAATTTCATAATGACATGTCCACAAAGATCATATGGGGGCCATCACAAACTCTATCAGTGTGGGTACTTGACAATGAAAGTGTAGGTTCCGAATGGAAAGTGAGAATGGATGAACATTTTCAGCAGTTGGTGAAGGATAGATGGGCACAAAGGGTTGCTTTTCTTGTAGTTTATGTTGTCAATAAACATGCAACCTCTGGTAATGCTAGTTCTTCACGTAGATATGCATCTAGGGTCACTATAGGTGAAGGCTCAGGAAGCTGCAGCTAAAGCTTCTGTTGCAGCTGAAGCTGCAGCAGCTGCAGAGAGAGAAGTCCTAGATGTGGCTCTAATTGAGGTTCAACATGCACCACCCTCAACCAATGCAGCAACTAGAAGGTATGCCCTACTTATAAAATTGCATATTTATGAATATCATCTAACACTTGGTATGTCCTTTAAATAGGAACCTTTGCTGGGATCTACAGGTGCTGAATGAGGTCGATGAAACAGCAAGTGCTTCTGTGGACATGCAACCTAAGAAAATGGCTCTAAGGAAGAAGCAGCTAGCTACAAAGGTGAGGAAGAGCCCAGCCAAAAAGGGGAAGAAATGAGAGCAACATCTGTGACATGTTCATTTTGGTTGTAAAGGCCCAAAAATTGTCTCTTTTGTGTGACTAAGACCTTCTGATCACTGTGTTTGAGCTTATTTGGTTCATGCTATCTGCCTATTGTGAACTGCTATGCTGGATTTGATATGGCCAAAATCTAAACACAGATGCATGAAACCAGACATTTTATTTTCATTCAAACACATTTTTCATTGCCATTCATTCATGCATTGTCACTTCATTACATCCCCATTGCAGCAGCCATACATCAGTAAACATGCCTACATTGTCACTTCCTAACAACATACATCAGGACACATCCAACTACAAAGCATACAACACAGGCAATGAACATGTTCATCTGCCAAATCAGTGACTCCATCTTCTCCTCCAATTCTTTCCCTTCTTGTCACCCTTCTTGTCACCATTTGGACTGTCAACTTCCTCTTCCTGTGACATGTTCATCTCTTCCCAGTTCGACGACTGAACCAGGATAATGCCGTTACGCTGCAAATCCTAAAAATATTCCTTCTCGAATCGGTAGTATCCACAAAGCTTTGGGTACTGGAAATATCAACTAGGATTAGAGGGAGATTTAGAGCCCTAAATGCCAGCGAGGGGGAATAGATGAGATTATACAGAACTCACCCCGTTCCTCGCGCATTTGAAGTACAGACGGCCGTGGTTTTCGCTGTCTTTCTTTGTCCGCCCCTCCACCACCCTAGCAATACCGCAGTCCGGGCACATGATCAGTGGGAAGCCACTAAGCTCACCAACCGGATCCATGGTCATGGAGGCGATCTTTGGAGCTCCAGATCCTTCTTGCAGCCTTACTCCTGCCCCTTCCCATGGAGGAGCTGGACATGTCTTGGGACATGGCTCGCATGGTGGGGGCTGACAGAAGTTGGTGGCGTTGGGTGGGTGGCGTCGTGGCAGAGAGCGGAGAGAAAGAAAGAAAAGGAGGAGCGGAAGGGCGAGCTGGAGTGGGCCGGGCCGCACGTGGGGAGTGATAGAGAGGGTAGGGGCAGGGGCGGTCATTTTCCCTTCGCCTGCCACGCTAGCCAGCTGAGGTGGCATGCCACGCCAGTAATTGTGGTAAAAATGTATCGTTTTTCTCTCTCAGCTGCTAAAATCGTAGCGTCAATTCTAAACATGCTATCTGAGGAGTGGCCATCCATTATGATGGTAAAAAGTTAATTATCCCGAGAAGTGGAAGCTGGGATATATATTTGCTTCTTTGGATTAGAAAGAGAAGCAGGGAAAGCAGAGAAGAAGAAGCGGAGAAGCCGAGGAGAAGCGCGAGAAGCCGCTGTCGACAGAATCTGCTCCAAGCGATCTAGGCCGCACGATCGAAGATCTGACGGCTAAAAAATTGAACTGACGTGGACATGGGGAGGAGGATGAGGGAGAGCGGGGCCCCTCCCGCACCGGCACGTCGCCCGCAGGGGGCGCCGCCACGTCGCGCCTGCCGCCGCCTCGGACGGGAAGGGGAGAGAAAGGAAGGGGAGGGAGAAATGGAGGAGAGAGGCAAGCGAGGGAGGGCTGAGGAGGAGGAGGAGGAGAGAGGGGGTGCCGCTACCGCTGCCTGCTCGCGCCGTCGGCCTGCCCGCATCGGAGAGAGATGGGGAGAGCGAGAGAGAGAGCAAAGAGGAGAGAGGAGGGGGCGAGAAGCTGGATGGAGAAGTGGAAGCTCGGATATATATTTGTTTCTCTGGATTCGAAAGAGAAGCGGGGGAAGCAGAGAAGAAGCGAGAGAAGCCAAGGAGAAGCGCGAGAAGCCGTTGTCGACAGAATCTGCTCCAAGCGATCTAGGCCGCACGATCGAAGATTCGACGGCTAAAAAAATTGAAGTGACGTGGACACGGCTTCCTTTTTAGACCCCGCGAGGTCTATAGAGTTAAATTTAACCACTTTTGTTGCACAAAACTTTCATATAAATAGATTAATTACTAATAAAAATGAAGTTTTAATCTTGAAATACGTGTATGTCTTATACTTTTAGACAGAGGGAGTAACAATTTGAAGAAAATGTTTTGGCCACTGCCACGACTCAATATATAGTCAGTCTGTTCGTTGGTTGGTTTCTGAGTTGATAAGCCCTGCTGGTGCTAGTTTGTTGTGAGAGTAAAACACTATACCATGCCTGATAAGTTCTAGCTAAAACCAACAAACGAACAGAACCGGTATCTTAAGTTGTACACAAGGGTCTCAAATTCTCAGGTACGGCCTAGAAAGAGGACAACCTTGATATTTTCTTCAGTTTCCTTAAGTTGACTCGGAGGAGCATAGTCGTCATGAGGAGGGGTTTCTATTGCTAGAAAAAAAGATAGTCGTTTTGTAAGAGTGGGGCATTTGCAAATTTGGCACCTCTTTTTGGAAGAATGGGCTCCAGTGACAGTTTGCATTTTCACAGTTTCCTAGTGTCAAGTTTGCGCAATAAAGCAGTGGGAAATTTGCAATGTCCACTTGTCCAATTGAGAAAAAAAAATACAAGAGCTGAGATGCACTTGGGCCGACGTAGGCTAAAACTTTGGGGCTGAGCTGAGCTGAGATTGGGCGGCGATGGTTGTTTGTACGCGGGAGCGAGCTGGGCCTGGGCGGCTAAGGTGTGCGCGAGACGAATTACGCCCGGTCCTGTGTCCTCTACGGCCATGCTGCTAAACCCCACTAAAAAACAGGAGCACGGTCGCAAATCAACGCTGAATCCATCGATCAAAAAAACATGCTTGCACACCTGTGCCGGCGGCGGCTCACCATCCCCCCCTCTGCAATCCTCGCCGCCGCCGCCAGCGGCAAGAACCCCATCCACTCCAACCACGCGCGCGCCCTCCTCTCTCAAAGCTACTCCTCCTCGTCCGCCGTCGAGGCTGCGCCCGACCGCAAGCCCTGCCCCACCACGGTCTCCTACCTGGTTTCCTGCGGTGTCTCCCCCGCCGTCGCCGCATCTCGCAAGATCCGCATCCGGGACACGGCCCGGGCGGACGCCGTTCGGGCCCTCCTGCGCGAGTACGGCTTCTCCGACGCGGATATCACCCGCACGGTGCGTATAGAACCGCTGCTGCTCACCTTCGATCCCGACCGTACCATTCGCCCCAAGCTCGACTTCTTCCAATCGCTAGGGATCCAGCCCCGCTTGCTCCGCACCGAGCCCCACATCCTCGCGCGCAGCCTCGACAGACACATCGTACCCTGCGTCGAGTTCCTCCGCACCATCCTTGGTTCCGATGACAACATCCGCATCGCCGTCTCCCGCGTGCCCCGCGCGCTCATGGCCGACCTCGACAGCGCCATGCGCCCCGCCGTCGAGGCGTTCCTCAGCCAGGGTCTCTCCAAGGAAGCCATCGCCAAGCTTTTCATGATCCACATGGGAATGATCAAGACATCGCCCGAGCGCATCCGCGAGGCCTTCCATGACCTCAAGGCGCTCGGCTTCCGCGTCACGGATACGGGCTTCCTCTACGCCTTCCGCGTGATTGGCAGCCTTAGGAGGGAGACGTGGGTGCGCAAGGTGGCGCTTTTCCAGAGCCTCGGGGTGTCCGAGGCTGACCTGCTCAGGGCGTTCAAGACGCAGCCCACCATACTGCTCGTCGGAGAAGAGACCATGAAGAAGAAGTTCAGGTTTTTCCTGGACGTGCTGAAGGTTGAGATAGATGATGTGATGGCGCAGCCACTGACTCTGGCGTTGAGCTTGGAGAAGAATATCATGCCAAGGTGCGCCGTGCTGAGCGTGTTGATGAGGGAGGGTAAGGTTGAGCGGACACAGAACTTGATTACCCCACTGCTTTCCAATTCTAAGGTCTTCTCGCAGAGGTATGTGTTGAGGTATGCTAAGGATGTGCCTGATGTTGTTAAGGCATTTGAGGGCAAGATTAAATTTCAAGGGTTTGGCCGTTTGGGGTTCGTGGCACTGAATGACTGAAGCCCAAAGCTCAGTCTTCTGAAATCATGCTTATGTGTTAGAGGTAAGGCTATATAGCAACATTTTTAAGAACAATGCAAGTTTGCAATTGTAGCCTTGTTCCATTTGTACTCATAGTGAAATGTCCATTCGGTTGTCTTAGTTTTGCATTTTTATGGTCCCTATGCATCCAGGAACATAGACATTGTGACATTCTCAGTTGTAGTTGATCAAGCATGTGTGACCTGACAATTCTTAAACCATGCTGTGATTCATATGCTTATGACCTGGATGTTGTTCATTTTGAAACTCTGATTCTTTGTACTGCTCTGCTGAGCGGAAACCCTCATGTTACTGAAAGTTGTCTGATTTCATCTCTCCCTAAATGTAATATGCACCCTATCAATTTTGTTTCGGCTAGTGAGAGAATATGCAAATGATGTGCGAGTCTTCCGGATATGTTATGGTATTTGAGTGTAGTTATAAATCTGAACGGATGGGGAACAAGAATATCTGTAACTGGAGTCAAAATCTCAAATCTTCTGAAATGAAAATGGTTAGGCTGCAACATCTATCATTTGCAGACAAATTTGTTGCGTGACAGAAGTCCAGTATTTTTTTGCCATAATTTCTGATGTGGTTTAATTTCAATGCATCTTCTTGAATTTTGTGGCCTCTGTGCATAAAAAAAACATTAGACTTGTTTGACTGTACTCATGACTCATATTCACCTAATTTTCCACCCTAATCCACCCAAATACATGTGGATTGAGGTAGATTCAAGTGCAACAAAACAAGGTCTAATATGTGATGCCCTCTAGCTCAGGCATTCAATCTAGCATCCATGACTCTCATTCATCTGGATCTGCGTATGCATCTTGCCAATTCTTCCATTATGCCTTAACTTATTATATACTGGTCGCTGGAATGGAATTATTAATAAGTTTGTGTTTGTGCGCTGTAATGGGACAGCAATCATATACGCAGGGTTGATTTATCCAGGCAAACAGTGTCAAAGAAATCAACTCAACGTTCTCTGTTTTATAACACCATATAGATCACATTAGTATTTATTATGGTGTTAGCCCCGCAAATTTAAATGATACTTACAACAGAAATACATCGCGAACCTTCTGGAGCAGGTGGTCGCTTAGCTAGGCAAGCCGACGTCGTCTCCCCTGAAATCAGAGTATCAGACCCTGGCATGTGCTCACAAATGTGCCCTTTGTGCTTGATGGTGTCCGGACCCTCCTGCCATTCTAGTTTCTAGCGGACAAATCTATTTGCAGACAATGGTACAGTGTTATTATCTCACAACAAATCATCTCTAGCTGGCTTATCAGCCGCAGAAACCATCAGCGGAACAGCTTCAGTATGTGTTTATGGTCATGGATATTTCATCAAAGAAGCAGTTTGAAAATAGTCAACTTTAGCACGTATATTATGGTGTTTTACTAATTGAGGTATAGACGTACTGCTTCCTAGCTGTCAGAAATCAGGTCGAGGGATTAATTGATTTCTAATCCATTCATTAAGGATTTTAGTAAATACTAATCCATTCTGGTTCACCGTTAACTCACGTATTTTCCCATCAGGATGAGGACACATCTGTATGGCATAGGATTATCTTAGCAAGCAAAAATGCTTGACAAGTTAATTGCAAGAAACCAAAAGGGAATAAATGGCGTTTAGGTAATCCAATTTTGTTTCTTTTATTTTAGTGCCGGCATGCTCAGCAACTCCTAGAGGTTACAGTAGGCAGCGCGAGGCAGCAGTAGCTTGATATGAATTGAGGTGCTGAAGTTGCAGATATTGTACTCGATGTTTCATACAGAGTTGAATCGCCATCGTTACCGACAAGATCTTTACCTGGAGTTTTCTCTAATGCTGTCACGAATAGCTCGAGGGTCTTTGGCGAGGTAGCAGACCAGGCCTTAATGATACTGGCATGGCACCGAACCTGCACCAAGGAACCTTACCTGCTAAGAACACAAGCAGTATTCAATTCCTAAGTTCCTAGTGTTAGGAAGAATAATGCAGGCATGAGAAGTATAATATTACCATGGTTTGCCTCTGCTAACCCTTGTGGTCAAGTACCTATACGATCGTTTTTGACTTCTAGAGGACAACAACCTTACCTAATTGAGACATAGCCTGGAATTTTGAGGATAATTGCACCTACTACAGCTGACACTTGGGGATTAGGAGGTGATCAATGTAGGGCTCTAGCTATTTCATCGACTAGCAGGGACGGAGCCAGGATTTGACCATAGGGGGCCGTTTTGGTATTACCAATGATAACCACATATGATAAAATATGCGAGCGTACATACACATATAAGTATATTGAGTTAGCAAGAGTATAAATAATAACCAAATCAATATTTGTTTTACAATACAAAAGAAAGTTAAGAGTCTAAAATAATACTGAAAATTATAGCAAAAGAAAAAATTAAATAGCCCTAAGTCTCTGATCTCTACCTAACTAATATAATTCATAGAAAAAATCATTGTAATAACTAAAATAAAAGAGAGGGAAAAGATAAAGCACTAATAATTAAGGTCGTAACTAGCTAATTGCTCGTATATTATGCAGATCAACTAAGATATTGTGTAGGAAAAACTACAACAATAATAACAAGAACAAAATAGAGGGAGAAGATAACATAAATATTAGACGTAAATCATATAGATATCAATAAAGATTAACACAAAGAAGAGATGATAAATAAATACAATATTAATTAGTAATTTTTATTAGCTAATTAATGGGTTATATAGTGGGCAATAGGGAGGTTGGGGGGTGCCCCCCTGCCCCCCCCTTCCCTCCGTCCATGTCAATTAGGCTGAGGTTTCTCATCCGCCCTGCATGAGGTCTATTTGATTTTTTAATATTATATTAGTGTCGGTTTCATAAACCCAGGGTCCATAATGGACCTGCTTTCCAGCAAGAGCTCGGCCCAGCAGACGACGTTGCGAACGACGTGTAACTCCTGTGCCGGCCCAGATACCTAACGACAGGATGTAAGAGTGATCCAGTCTCCGACTGGAACGCTTCCGACTCTGACCTGCCTTTCTCCGACTGAAGGCCTAGCCAAGGAGGGGCGACGCTCGCTTTCGACTCCGGCCCGCCTCTCCGACCGGGAGGCATGGCCAAGGAAGGGCGACGCTCGCTTCCGACTCCGACCCGCGTCTCCGACCGGGAACACGCCAAACCTCTGCCTACGGCTCTTCTCTGACCGCCGTGGTCGGAGCCGACTGGGAACAACCGAACGGGGACGCCCGCTCGGTGAGAACCCGAGAAATCAGGCGGAGCAAGTAAGGCAGGGCACTCAAGTCAAACCGCAGTACCGAGGACCATACCCTGCACACCTATAGGACAGTACTGTCCGGTCATGTTAGAAGGGGACTTATAACCTTTCAGGCATGTCAGAACACGAACAGTGTGTTGTTGGCGCCGACATTTGTCCTATATTATGGTAGGCGCCGACATTTGCCATACCAGAAGAACATGATGGAACCAACCACATGCATCAGGGCGTCAACAGCATTGTAGGCGTCGACAAACCGTCTCGTACCCGACGGCGTGGGCAACAAGACTAGGTAGCACACACTCACTCTCCCTCTCTCTCTCTCTTGTAAGGCCACCCCTTCATCTATAAAAGGGGATGCGCTCTCTCCTAAAGGAGGAGGATCGATTCAACAAACAACAAATGGATCACTCCGATTCTCTCTGCTTGGCTCTAGAACTCTGAAGCCAAACAAAGCATACGTTCGAACACTTAGCGTACGTCGGATCTCCTGTCATTCTTGGCCCTTCGGTTCAGAGTCCGACCGGACCTCTGATACTCCCCATCTTACTCCCTGTCATTTGTAACCCCACAGCAAACTTCAACCACCTAGGCTCAGGAATAAAGTCACCGACCGACTCAAAATGGACGTAGGGCATGTTGCCTGAACCAGTATAAACCATGTGTCATTGAGTGCTAGGCCATATCCGATCACAACGTATAGTAAAACTACAAATATTTATGTGTTGGTCACTTTTCGCACCGATAGTTGGCGCTGTACGTGGGAAGGACGCCGTACGTTCACGCTTTTGGTCATCGGATGGCCCACCTTTCCGCCATCTTCGGCATGGCGGGCTCAAGTGATACGACTCGCTTTAGCTCGCTGGAGTTTTCCGCACTCCCATCTATTGGGATGTGGGTTCCTTCCATCTTCGAGCCATCCTAGGCCTTCCTCTTCGGAAGCCTAGACTTCATCGCCGACCAGCTCGGCTTCCTTCGCCTTCGCGAGGAGGCACTTGTCCTGGCGCCCGTCGGAGGAGGAGCGCACCCCGTGAGCTTCGGGACACCCGGTGACCTCAACAACGAGGCGCCTGCGCTTCGCTTCGAGCCTACGCTGGGCTCAAACCCCCACTATGAGTAACGTACATGCTGTTCTTTACTCGCTTTCTTATATTTTTCGCCAACTCTCCGGAGGGACCTCGTTGTCCCTGCTGCGATCGTCATGCGACCGGTTCCCCTACGACCATGAGTCCCCCGCAGACGTGTCTGCACGGGGGCTTCGAAAGATGCAGGCGCCTCCCCCTCTCACATCCGAATTCGTGGGGATGGTAGGCTACGCTCCCGCCTCTTTTCATGACCTCATGGATGACGATGTTGAGAGCGATGGCTCCAGCATCGGTGACGTCGTGGCACCTAGCCACCCTCTGTCCTAGGAGTGCGCTATGGCGGATGTCCCGGGACAACCACCGGTGGTAGCGAAGTCTCTACAGACCCACACCCCTCTAGACCCTTGTGCGGAGGCCCTCGCATGTGCGCAGGAACACGACGAGGAGCTACGACAAAGGCGGCAGAACCAGTCACCACCTGCGTCGGCGCGCTCAGCGCAGCATGCTGCGCCACGCACTCGTAACCCGGTGAGCGGCGCCTAGGTCGTGCTCGCCAGGTTCAGCGCAACATCATGGACGGGGGAACGATCCCCCATAGTTCGCTCGGGCTGGCCAGAACATCGCCGCTGCGGTGATGCTTCTGCGCGGGCCTTCAGAGCCTGTCGACCCCCAGGAGCAGGAGGTCCACCGGAACCTCCGAGCGCTGGTGGAAACCACCACCGTTCAACAGGCGGAGAGCTCCACGTCGTGACACTGACTCATGGCCTCTCTCCCCACCAGGGGAATGGGGACGCACCAGACGAGTCACTCCATCCGCTCACCGCTATAGTCACCGGCCACCTGTGCGCGAATGCCTCGGGCCAAACCGAGACGCTCGTAGCATCATCAACAACCCGCGTCAGGCCTGGCATGATGATGACGTCCATTAGGCGATGGTGAAAGCAGGCGGCATGTGCTCCGGTCGGACCATCGAAGGGACCGGTGAGACACACCCAAGGCACGGTCGCCGACCCGACGACCGGAGTCCCAGCCTTAATGGCCAGGGACCATGGACCTTCGGCCTACGCATCTAGAGAACGTCATTCCCACAGTGCTTTCGACCGCCTACCAACATCGCCAAATATACCAGGGAGATGAATCCCGGTATATGGCTCGAAGACTTCTAGCTCGCCTATCGAGCCGAAGGAGTGGATGATGACCACTTCATCATTCAATACCTCCCCATCTGCGGGGGGAACATGTTTGAGCATGGCTCGAATTCCTCCCGCATGACAACATCCGCGATTGGGTAGACCTCAAGAGGATCTTCGTCGGGAATTTCTAGGGTACGTATGTCCACCCGGGGAACTTCTGGGACCTCAAGAGCTGCCAGCAGGAGCCCAACGAGTCCCTACGGGATTACATCTATAGGTTCTCAAAATGATGCAACTCCTTCCCTGATGTCATCGATGCGGACATCATCAACACGTTTCTCTCTGGAACAACCTGTGAGTCTTTGATCCATAGGCCTAGCTGTCTAAAGCCCCGGACCACCTGCGACCTGCTTGACGTCGCCACGAATCACGCCTCTAGGGAGGAGGCGGTCGGAGTAGTCTTTAACGGAGGCCAGGACAAAGGCAAGGCAAAGCACGAGGATCAAGACGAGGGCCCCTCCACATAGAGGGGCAAAAAGAACAAGAAGGATCGGCGCTGACCGGCCAACTCTGCGTTGGTCGCCGCGGCTGATCGTGCGGGCAAGCAGCCCCAGCAGAGCCAGCCTGACCACTTCAACAAGCTCATGGAGAGCCCGTGCACCAACCACGCCTATCCCATCAAGCACCTCTACAAGGACTGCAAACTCCTCAAGCGCTTTCTACAATAGGCCGGTAGGCCGAAAGAGGGAAAGGGCAAGGAGGCAGCAGCCAAAAAAGGAGGCATGGCGGGCAAGAATGGGGATGGCTTTCCCGATCCTGAGGAATGCCTCATGATCTTTGGGGGGTCCGATGCCGTCTACTCCAAGCGCCAGCATAAGGTGTGCTACAAAGAAGCATGCGTCACCAAAACGGCCATCCCCTCCTTCCTTAGCTAGTCGGAATCTCCAATCACTTTTGATCAAAGGGACCATCCCTCCCATGTCGCCAAACCAGGTCGTTACCCGCTCATCGTTGACCCCATTGTTCGCAAGAAGCGCCTCACCAAGGTACTGATGGACGAAGGCAGCGGCCTCAACATTCTCTATGTCGACACCCTCAATGCCATGCGCATCCCCCGGTCGGAGCTCCACCCAGTGAGCTCTCCCTTCCACGGTGTGATCCCGGGGACGCAGATGTACCCACTCAGGCAGATCGACCTACCCGTCACGTTTGGTGACCGGGCCAACTTCCGCTCGAAGGTCCTTACCTTCGAGGTGGTGGACTTCTTGGGGTCCTACCACGCCATCTTGGGGCGGCCATGCTATGCCAAGTTCATGACAATCCCCAACTACACCTACCTGAAGTTGAAGATGCGGGACCGAACGACGTCATCACTGTGGGTAGCACCTTCTCGCATGCCTACACGTGCGACCGTGAGCATTATGAGCTCGCCATCGCCGTCATCAACTCGTCCGAGCTCCCACAGCTCGGGGAGTTGTCGACCCCAGCAGTCCCGGACTACAACAAGCTAACCTCCTCGACTGCCTTCCGCACACTCGAGGAAACTAAGGTGGTGGGGATCAACCCCACTGACCCGACCAAGACGGTGCGGATCGGGACCCAGCTCCTAGCCAAATAGGAATGCGAGCTCACCGACTTTCTGTGCACCAATCGCGATGTCTTCACATGGAACCTTCTGACATGCCGGGCATACCGTGGGAGGTCGCCGAGCATGCATTACGCCTCATCCTGGGCTCAAAGCCCACCAAGCAACATCTGTGTCGCTTTGACAACGAGAGGCACAGGGCCATAGGTGAGGAGGTCGCCAAACTCCTGGTAGCCGGATTCATCAAAGAGGTATACCACTCTGACTGGCTTGCCAATCCTACTCTTGTGAAAAAGAAGACCGGGAAATGGAGATTGTGCGTTGATTATACTAGCCTAAACAAGGTGTGTCCGAAGGACCATTTTCCTTTACCACGCATAGACCAGATAGTCGACTCCACCTCGGGATGTGAAATCCTCTCCTTTCTAGATGCCTACTCAGGCTACCACCAGATCGCGATGAAAGAGTCCGACCAGCTTGCAACCTCATTCATCACCCCGTATGGTTTGTACTGTTACGTAACCATGCCTTTAGGTCTGAAGAACGCTGGCACCACCTATCAATGGTGCATGCAGCAATGCTTCGCCGATCAAATCGACCCGCTCGACCAGCCTGACCAAGTCAAGCGGCCAAAACCAACGATCGCCGTCTATGTTGATGACATAGTGGTCAAAACGGCTCAAGCTTGCGACCTGATCGCAAACCTAGCCACAATGTTCGCGAACCTCTGAAGGTTCAACATCAAATTGAATCAACATGGGCCCTATACGCAACATCAAGGGCATACAAAGGCTCACCGGCTGTTTGGCCGCCCTGAGCCGGTTCATCTCCCGGCTGGGTGAGCGGGGGACGACTCTCTACAAACTTCTCAAAAAGACAAATGCATTCGTCTGGACTGAGGAAGCACAATAGGCTTTGGAGAGCCTCAAAGGGTCACTGACGTCGGTCCCAATCCTTGTCGCTCCCGAACAGGGAGAACCCCTCCTCCTCTACATCGCGGCAAGCAGCCACGTGGTGAGCGCTGCCCTAGTCATCGAAAGGGAGGAGCCGGGACACCATCTTAAGGTCCAACGACCTGTATAATTCATCGGGCAGGTACTCACCGCTGCCAAGGTTCGGTACCCCTAGGTGTAGAAACTTCTATACGCCATCCTGATGGTGACCCAAAAGCTCCTACACTACTTCACTGACCACAAAGTCTCGGTCGTCACTTCATACCCGCTAGGAGACATCGTCCGCAACCGCGACGCCGCGGGACGGATCTCCAAGTGGGCACTCAAACTAATGAGCCACGACATCATGTATATCCCCCGCACCGCTATTAAATCTTAGGCTCTCGTGGATTTTATCACCATATGGACAGAGGTCTAGCTCCTGACCCCATACATCACCCATGAGTACTAGACGATGTACTTCGATGGGTCCGTAACGCTGCCCGGCTCGGGGCCTGGAGTGGTTCTAATCTCCCCAGACGGGAGCAGGCTCCACTACGCGATCCGCCTCCACTTTTTAGCCTTAAACAATGCCACAGACTACGAGGCCCTCATCAACGGCATGCGCATCGCCATTGACCTCGGCACTGCACGGCTCTACGTTCGGAGCGACTTAGAGTTGGTCGTCAACCAAGTCATGACTGAGTCCTCTTGGAAAAGCCCCCTCATGGCAGCATACTACCAGGAGGTGCACAAGCTTGAGGACAAATTCCAAGGGATCGAACTACATCATATCCCCCGAAAGGACAACGATGCCGCCGATTTTCTCACAAAATTGGTTGCCAGGCAGGTTTTGACTCTAGATGGGGTCTTCATCAACGACCTTCATGAGCTGTCCGCCTGCATCCTAGAAGGTCCGATCTAGACACACCCCGATGCCAACCCAGCGCTCGGGGGCTCCAACCTCGGTGCTTTTGTGACGACGTCGCCCGCCGACATCGCCATGGCAGCACTCGATCAAACCGACTGGCGAGCGCTGCTACTCGCCTACCTCCTCAAGGAGGTACTCCCACCCAAAAGGATTGAAGCACGATGGATCGCTCGACGCGCCAAGACATTCGTCACAATCGGTAACGAACTTTACAAGCGAGATCCGTCAGGAGTACTCATGAAGTGCGTCCCTACCGACCAAGGGAAACAACTCCTCCTCGAGGTCCATGTCAAAATCTGTGGACATCACGTGGCCCTGAGGTTGCTGGTCAAAAAGGCCTTTTGCCAAAGTTTTTACTGGCCCACCGCGCTACGAGATGCAGAGGAGGTCATCCACATGTGTGAGGGATGCCAGTTCTACGCTCGGCAAACTTATTTGCCGACACAGGAGCTCCAAACCATCTAGATCACCTGGCCATTGATGGTCTGGGGTCTCGACATGGTAGGGCCCCTCAAAAAGGGCCCGAGCGGCTTCACTCACCTACTCATAGCGGTCGACAAATTCACTAAGTGGATAGAGGCAAAGCCCATGATCAACATTCATTCAGAAGAGGCAGTCAAGTTCTTCCTTGACATCATCTACCGATTCGGTGTTCCTAACTGTATCATCACTGACCATGGAACTAACTTCATTGGGAGGAAGTTCCTGGACTTCTATGATGGATACGACATCAGGATCGACTAGGCCTTGGTCGAACATCCACGTACCAACGGTCAGGTCGAACGGGCCAATGGCATGGTCCTCTAAGGATTCAAACCATGTGTCTTTGATCGACTCAACAAGTACACCGGGCGATGGGTTGCAGAGATCCTAGTGATCCTCTGGAGCCTAAGAACGACCCCAAACCGATCCACAGGGTTCACCCCCTTTTTCCTGACCTACGGAGCTAAAGCAGGGTTGTCGTCCGACCTTGACCACGATGCCCTAAGAGTGAAGGCCTTCGACCATGACCGAGCCACGGAGGCTCAGCAAGACGTGGTCGACCTGCTCGAGGAGGCCCGTGAGATGGCCATCATTTGCTCCGCTCGCTACTAGCAAACTCTCCGCGGGTACCATGAAAGGAAAATCAGAGGGAGGATCCTCAAGGTCAGAGACCTCATACTCCAAAGAACCCAATCAACCAAGAAGAAACACAAACTCTCTCCACCATGGGAAGGACCCTATACAGTGACCGAAGTGATCCAACCGGGCGTATACCGACTAAAGGACGACAACGGCAATGTTCTCACCAACACTTGGAACATCGAACAGTTATGTCGTTTCTTCCCTTAAAAATTTAGGTCCTACCGCTTTCTTTCATTCAACGTTTGCTCCTACAAGCACCCCGGCCCGAACACTTTCGGCCCGGGTCGCTCGAGGGCTCCACGCGGGTACGATACCACCTGTCTTTTTTACTATCATATAGTAAATACTTTTTACCCAAACGAAAGGTTAGTCCATTCCTTTAATTACCCTACGTAACTTTGTTTTAATTTCTTGACCGATCACACCCCGCCATGACCTATAGTTACGAGCAGCTGAGCCTCACGGGCCATGCCTGGGTTCTTAAGGTTGCAGCCTATGGGTCAAACAGGCAGGTGCGAAAAAGAGAGGATAAAAAATAGAGCTATGCTAGGGTAAAAACAAAGAACGGATGGGATAAGCTTTCCCTTACGAAGTGATTCATCATAAAACAAAATTGATGTATTCATCAATACAAAACAAGTTGTTCACACGGGGGCTCCCCACAAACTTAACTTTTACATTTACTAACTACTTCTACTCTAAATTCTACTGTGGCCGCCCGATGGCATCGACTGACAGCGCGACCGATGAAGATAGGGACTGCTCGTTCTCCAACAGGGCGACGTTCGGTTCGGTCGGAGGCGGGACAACGCTCGCTTCCGACCCAGCCTCGACTCCATTTGTAGGATGGGCAATGTCTTTTTGACGCACGCCTTCAGCCACGACCACACGGTGAGCCTCCATCACCCACTACGCAGAGACTTGCTCGGCCACCAACTATGCGTGTGACAGCAAGCTTTCCCTGAGCACATGGATGGCATCCGCGCTCCAGCCGTCGGCGTACTCGCTGCAGATGGCGGCGAAGTCCAGGTTTGGGTGGTGCATCGCCACCGAAGTCAGCACCCCTGACGTCCCGTAGAACATCCTATCGGGGATAAGCGCCCGAACTTCATCCGGGACCTCCGCCAGTCGGATGGTGGGCGTGCTGGTGCTCGGCGCCAACCGAAACACCTCCGAGACGATGACCTGGGAGACATTGCAGATCTGGTCAAGCTCGCCCTCGAGAGCACGTCACTCTTCAAGGGACTTGGCCAGCGCCTCCGCGCTCTGACCAATCATCGCCTTGGCCGTCACCAGGTCCTGCTCCAAAGAACCGATTCTCCCGCCCAGTTCTAGAAAAAGCACGACAAGTTTAGAAGCAAGGGAAGAAAACTAAGGCATCAACCAAAAGCAGAATAGGTACATACCGAGGTGGGTGTTCTTGAGGATGGAGAGTCCTTCCTCCTGTCGAGTCACCTGCTCGCGCAGCCGAGCGTTTGACTCCTCCGTCCCAAGCATCTGCCCCTGGAGCATGAGCACTTCTTGGTCGACCTTCGACCGGGCCTTCCACTGACTTTAGAGCCTCTAGGGAGTTCTAGAGCACCGCCTCGGTCTCTGCCATTGACTTCAGGAGCACTGCCTTGGTCTCCGCCTGGTGGACCTTTGCCACGTCAAGTCCCCGCTCAGTGGCAATCGCCCGCTCCACCGCGAGCAGTTCCACCGCCTGCGCTTCCATCGCCTCAGCCGCCTGGTCTTGGGACTCATGACGGGCGGACTCCAACTGGCGCTCGAGCTCGGCATCCCGCCCTGATACCACGGCCTCCCACTCTATCCGAGCGTGCTCCTCTCGGAGAAAATGGGACTTGCAGCTCGACATCTCCTCTAAACCCTACAAAGCAAGAAGCAAGCATGCTGAGACAACCAGTGAAAGACCAAGGAGTTAAGGATGAATGTAGAAAACTTACCTCTATGACGTGGGGCAGGTCGACCGTGACCGCCTGATAGATGACCTTGACCCGCTCCAAGGCCTCCTCGAGCCTCGCCCTGGTTTGGGCGAGATCAGAATCCATTGCGAGTCCTCTCCCCCCAAGTAAGTCCTAGAGCTGCACCTCCTCCTCATCCTGAAGGATGAACCGAACCTTCCTCGGGTCATCAGGGGAGGGCCACACCAGCTAGTGGGTCACCCCCAACCCGCTGGAAGGCCCAGCCAATGACCGGACCACCGCCAGCTCCTACGATGGCGGGATCATCGGCTGCTCCACCCTAGCACCTGCCTCACCGAGGGAAGGGATCTCCATTGCCTCGACCTCGCGGCCTGCCGGTGGAAGTTCTGCCTCTGGTCTGGCCGCATCTCCTCTCGACACCTCCAGCCTTGACTAGGAGGGCGATCCATGCGTCCCTTCGCCATAGCAGGTGCGGGAGGGATCATGAGGGTCACCTCTGACCCAGCCTCCACCATCGCCACTGGGATTGCCTCCATCACCACCGCTGCCGCTGTCGCCGAGCCCACGACCAGTCGGGAGGGCATGACCCCTTGAGGCGAAGGTCACACTGCCGCCAGCCTGCTTTCCCCGCCGCTCGTCATGACCCGCTCCAGGTTGGGCCTCCACTCCTCCCGCATGGGAGGCAGGGAAATGCTTAACACCATCAGTATCTGGCCACTATCAAAAAAGTACAGGTCAGTCGCACTAAAAAAACTCAACTTTGAAATAAAAGAAACATGGGTACATACCTATACGCAAGGGGCAGGGCCCTAAAGCCCCAACCCACTGGCAACAAGCCCGCTGGATGGGGACCGCTCATGGGTCGTGACCCGTGCCCCCTCACTTTGACCGAGGGGGGGGGCGAGTCGACCCGGTCGGCTGCCGATTGGCCCGCGAGTTGCCACGACCGCTGGCTCATGGTGCACCCACTGGAGCAGCTAGTGGGGCATCCCCCCATTGTGAGTCATGCACATGGGCTGATCCCAAAGACACGGGGGTGCGAGTCTGCTCCTCCAAAGGGTGCGGAGACCGTGTCCACTTCGCCTCCCGCTCGTCGATGGCGTCCGAGCTCGCGGCGCGCTTCATTGGCATGGGAACATCGCTGCGCCTCTCTACCTCCCGTCCACCGCCGGCAGACACGGTCGTAGGCTCACGATGCTCCACTGAAGTCGCACCGACGCTTCGGCTACCCTCATCTTCAAAGGTGCTCGCATCGCCACCCAGCTCTGTGGGCTCCTCTGACTTGAGCTCCGCCTCCACATCGCTCCGATTCTCGCCGGCCCGCACTCGTCAAGTGATCTCCATCTCCTTCCTGTGCTTCCTCTGAGCCTTCTTAGCTCTCTTCTTCTTCATGACTGCTGCCTCCTTCAGGGTAGCTTGCCAAGCCACGCCCTCCAGCCCCTTTGGAAGATGTGGCCGGGATTTATAACCGGCAAGTCCCTACGAAATGGATGACTCGAAGTCAAATTATAGGAGAGCAAGATTGAAAGGGACACAGAATAAGGAGAGGAGAACGTACTAGAGTTGAGAACTTCGGATGTGAAGGGGTCTGGGCTTTCCATCGAGGGTCTCTTGGGCCCTTAGTTGCAGCACCTAGTCGAGCCAACTCTAGACCTCGTCCTTTGCCAACTCCTCTAGCGACGTGTGGTCGGGATCTATTGGGCTCAGGTAGTTCCACATCGGCCACCTCCTTTCCGCTAGCGGGGCGACTCAACAGTAGAAGGTGTGGAACACCCGTAGCCTATCAAGGCCATGCTGCACTAGCTTCTGGAGCTCCGCCTCGATGATCCCCAGCTTGTTCTTCCGTCTAGAGGGGCCCAAGGACCAGCTCTCCTGCCTCTCCAGCCTTCTAACGGTGAACGGCGGGAATGGCGCCTCCGCCGGGTTCCTGATGTAGAACCAATCCCCATGCCACCCCCGATTGGAGTCGTAGGGGGTATACGTTGGTAGGAGCCCGACAAACTCGGCTTCTTCTGTAGGGTGAAGCCCCCAACCGGTGTGGTCCTAGGCGGCTTCCCCTCCGACAAGGCTCGCCCGGTGAAGATCTACCGGAAGAAGTCCATGTGCGGCTGCATCCTAAGGAAGGTCTCGCAGACGGTGACGAAGCCGGTGATGTGCAGCACCCTAGTTGGATTGAGGTGCTGTAACTCTAGGCCCCACTCATTGAGGAGCCCATGTAGGAACCAATGCGTAGGATATCCTAGCCCGCGCTCCTGGAAGGCGAGGTAGGAGACAACCTCGCCAGCCCGAGGTCACGGAAAAGCCTCCCCTGTAGGAGCCCTCTAGAGCGCCACCTCCTTCAGCAGGAGCAGCCCCTTCTCGGTGAAGGCGGCCATCACCGTCTTGTCCACATTGGATGGCCTCTAGCTCGACATTGCACTCTGAATTCATGAATGGATCTGTGAGTTTGCCTCTCCCTTGCTTTACCATCTCTCACTTAGGAACCACCGCGGCACACGAACGCACTTGGCGAGAAGGAAGAAGGAGGAGAGGTAGCAGTTGGAGAATAGGTGAAGGAATGGGACAAAAACCCTCTCCCTTTCCCTATTTAAGGAGGAGACACAGTAGTTGGACAAAGACAAAGGGTTGGGGTGAAAAACCCTCTCCCTTCCCCCATTCAATGCGGATGGGATGCGGTGGGACGCGTCTTGACTGATGGGATGCGCCCTACCCAATGAAACAGTGCCTGGTTAGACGGGACATGGCCTGGGCATAGCCCACCACTACCACACGTCGAGGGTAGGAAACAAGGTGCAACCGCACACAGATGGCCCTCCACCTTCCCAAGCCGAACTTGGAAGGGTCCAATGATGGGATCTCCATCCGGGAGAGACCAGCGGGCTTCCTGAGTCAATCGGACGGCTCAAGCGACTGCTGAGAGACAGGTAAGGAGCAGAAGGACGCCCCATGTGGGCCACGCCGACTCTGTCATGAACGATGAACACGGATCCCATTCAGACATATCCGAAGAGAACTCCTCAAGCCTATCACTCGAGTCATCAAGGTAACTCTACCAATCCCTCTTACTTTATTTTTCTAATACATGATCATTCATTCATCCATTCTCATACACGCATTCACAGATTCATTTGTACAAGTCATTTATTCATCCCATACATCCGAAGCATCGCATATGCAATTAATGCATCACAACGCTCCGTGTTGCGTCACGAAGCAGTAGTTGCCTCATTCAACATGAGCAACGACCGACCGGGGTTTGAAGGCCAGCCCACGAAGGGCTCGAGGCCGCCTCACGTCAAATAGAGCCAGGGGAGAAAATGCAGATGAGCCCCAGCGGCCCTCGCCCGATATGCTCAGAAGCACACAGGGTCATCTCAAACTTCTCGTTCGATCCTAGCCTCAAGCCATGCCCATAGAATCTCCATCAAGGGGAGGCCAGCGGGCCACCTGAGTCGGTCTTTAGAACAACCTGGGCATCTATCGGGAGGTGAGTTACGGAGCAGCGGAATGCCAGATGAGGGCTATGCCGACCCCGTCATGAACGACGGACCTGGATTTCGCTCGAACGTGCCCGTTAGTGAGCTCACCGAGCGCGTCACTCGAGCCATCGAGGCAAGCGACGTTAGCTTAACCCCTCCGATTACAAAAACCACGGACGGGGAAAACGCACAAAACTAGACCAAACCCTACCGAGCCCAACGGGGCTTGGGGGCTTAGGTCGCCGACACCGATTCGGGAAATCAACCGACCGCGCAGGTCGTGGGCGGGACAAGCACGGGCGAACACCCCAAATGGTAGTCTACGGCCCCAGGAAAGAGTACCAAGATGCTTCGCCTCCAACCGACTCACCAACCGCCCGAGGGCTCGGGGGCTACACCCGCGGGTGCGCTCGCACGCACCCACTGTCAAAACAAAAAATTCCACCACTAGCAAAACGAAAAACCCCCTAGATGATTCTACCCGGATCGCCCGAGGGCTCGGGGGCTACACCCATGGGTGCGCTCGCACGCACCCGCTGCCAAAATGAAAAATTCCCCCACTGCCAAAACGAAAAATTCCCCTGCTGGAACAATGAAACCCCCCCCCTAGATGATTCTACCCGAATTGCCCGTGGGTGCGCTCGCGTGCACCCGCTGTCAAAACAAAAATCCCCAGACGATTCTACGAAATGCCGAATGCCCGGGGGCTCGGGGGCTCCTGTCGGGTTCATAAACCTAGGGTCCCTAATGGACCTGCTTCCCAGCAAGAGCTCGGCCCAGCAAACGATGTTGCGAATGACGCGCAACTCCTGGGCCGTCCCAGATACGTAACGTCAGGCTGTAAGAGTGATCCAGTCTCCGACTACAACGCTTCTGACTTCAACTCGCCTCTCTCCGACCGGAAGGCCTAGCCAAGGAGGGGCGACGCTCGCTTTCGATTCTGATCCACCTCTCGGCGGGAGGCCTGGCCAAGGAAGGGGACGCTCACTTCTGACTCTAACCCGCGTCTCCGACCGAGAACATGCCAAACCTCTGCCTGTGGCTCTTCTCCGACCGGCGCGGTTGGAGCCGAACTGGAAACAACCGAACGGGGATGCCCGCTCGGTGAGAACCTAAGAAATCAGGCGGAGCAAGTAAGGCAGGGCACTCAAGTCAACCCATAGTACCAAGGACCGTACCCTGCACACCTGCAGGACAATACTGTCAGGTCATGTCAGAAGGGTACTTTATAACCTTCTAGGCATGTCAGAACACGAACAGTGTTGTGGGCGCTGACATTTGTCCTACAGTATGGTAGGCGCCGACATTTACCCTACCAGAAGAACACGATGGAACCAACCACATGCATCAGGGGCGTCAACAGTATTGTAGGTGCCAACAAACCATCTCATACCCGACGGCATGGGCAATAAGACTAGGTAGCACACACACACACTCTCTCTCTCTCTTGTAAGGTCGTCCCCTTCATCTATAAAAGGCGATGTGTTCTCTCCTAAAGGAGGAGGATCAATTCAACAAACAACAGACGAATCACTCCGATTCTCTCTGCTTGGCTCTAGAACACCGAAGCCAAACAAAGCATACGTTCGAACACTTAGCGCACGTCAGAGCTCCCATCACTCTTGGCCCTTCGGTCCGGAGTCCGACCAGGACCTCTGATACCCCCCATCTTACTCCCTCTCGTTTGTAACCCCATATCAAACTTCGAGCACCTGGGCTCAGGAATAAAGTCGTCGACCGACTCAAACTAGACGTAGGGCACGTTGCCTGAACCAGTATAAACCCTATGTCATTGAATGCTAGGCCACATCCGATCACAACGTATGGCAAAACTATAAATATTTACGTGTTGGTCACTTTTTGCACAGACAATTAGTTACTGATCTTGTGAAATTTGTAGAATTATGCTTATATATTTACACATGTACTACCAACGAGATTAGGGTTAAGTTATCATCAGTGTGGGACCTTCTTTACAATTTATAAGAGACAGTGCACACCCGGGGACCAACACCTATATGTCGGTTGGCCCCGATTAGGGCTCATGATGGTTTGAGGTGTTTCTAGCTGTTCTATTTTCTTCCTTTGCCGACTTAGGTTTCCAATAAAGGGTGCTCATTGCAACTAACAGAGTATGTTCACTGCAACAAGAACGAACGAATGATGGAAAGAAGAAAGAATCAAAATTCTTATGGGACACCTATGTCATAACTACAAATTTTTTGCTTCCACCGTCCTAGCAGGTTCCATCTCCGGGACCATATCGACAAGAGTTCCTATGTCAAATTAAAAACATATGTGAATTGCAAGCCTTTAATGCAAAGGATAAATTAAAAAAATAGGTCAAAGGAATAGTATATCCAGCATACAGCAGAAGTGCAGAGTAGCACCGAGACACAATCATTTGACATTTGAACGTGTTCGCTAGCTCCCAGCCCCCACCGTCCGCACGGAGCTATTCGGCTGATGGTTTCTACGGCTGATAAGTCAGTTAAAGCTGATTTGTTGTGAGAGAAAAATATTGTTCCATGACTAATAAGTCCAAGCGTTCAGTATTCCGCGTCGCACGACCTCCTGCCACACCACCACACAAGACACAACCACACTTGCACTCTGCACAAATGCAAACCGAATTCCGGCGCTCCGCCTTTCCGCATGCGGTGACGCCCAAGATCATAAACCCCCTCAATTCGTTGGTTGCACTCGCACAACGAAATGGTATATGCCTACGGTTCACTGGGTATTACTTGGCCTGATGCGGGATGCTCACCAAATAGTCGTATTGTCATAGCAACCAAGGCGATTAACCGGCAGCAGTGCTAGTTGCAAAACCGCTAAGCATCAGCCATGTGCCCATCTTCTGCTAACCTGCCCCTCTCCAAAAAAAACAATGCAATACAATAACAACAATTGTAGGCCTGTGGACCTTGTTAAGATTTATTTAGTGATCAATTAGGATTAATCTATGTTATTAGCAATTGCTAATGATGGTTCCAGTAGGCATAGAAAGGCGTCTAGTCACTTGTGTCACTGACAAAAGTAACTACCCATTTTGGGCATGTATATATACACAATGTACTATCATCAATAATACACACATCATTTTACATCGATCACTTTCACTTTCACTTTCCAACACATTATCATGCACGCGTTCTCCACTAAAGTTGAGAAGCCAAGGAAAAAGAAGAGCAGGTCACCGGAGAAGAGTTTGTCGGTGTCGCTGTTGAAGGACTCACCACAAAGAGTTCGCAGACGTCACTGTCTCCACTGCAAGGTTCAGGATGATGACCTGTTACCTTCCATGAATTCTATGGTGGAGACCATTGTTGACGTCATGGAGACAGCCATGATTCACGACCACCACGCTGGAGGGATTCGCCGCCACATGTTGCAGAGCGCTATTTTGCGTGTGCTCCGCAACATCCGTCAGCGAGCTCCTCCACGTCGCCTTCTTGGGATGCATAATGGAGGGAGAGGTGCCCGTCGTCCGATGCCATGCCCGCCATCTCCATTGCTGCTCGCCCCCAAGAACTGCCTTGAGCATGGCCTGACACTGTTTGTCAAGACCATGGGCGAGGGCTCGTCGCCTAGGGCTATGCCGCCGACTCCACTGAACCCCTGCCATTGCCATGGAACAGAGGTGGTGGCACCATGGCCACACGATGTGGAGCCCTTTGCTTTCACCAACTATGCCAGTGTAGTGATGTGGCCACCAGGCTTCGCCTACGATCTAGAGGTCACGCTCCTATGCCGACGAGACGGCCAATCACTGCCTGGGGTTGTGCAACAGTGGCCTCCCAACCAGCAGTGTCCTCGGAGCCAGTTACCTCTCCCCCTCCGATGGTTCCCCGGCTCTGAGTGGCCTAGGAAGGGCCAGCGGTGGCGGATCCGCTGTTCCCGGCTTACAACAACAACCCTAGTGGCCGGACCTCACCGGAGACGGGCAACTTTGCCCCTACCGGCCAACCTCCATGGCTATAGCGAGGGCCTCGGCTTGAGTTCACCATAGGAGGAGGAGGAGGAGGCACAGAACGGCTGCTGCAGCCTCTATCTGGCGGCTCTGGCCTGCCTGAGCCAGACAGGTGCACACGACCCGGTGGCGGCCATCGATCTAGCGGTGGCCTCGCCTTGGAGGCTATGACCTATCTCGACTAGCCTTACACTGGCGGCGGTTGGCGCTGGCAGCCTCGATAGTTGTGGCCTGGCCCTGGTTGGCCTTGTGCTGGCAGTGGCTATCACTGGTGGCCCTAGCTGGCCATGGAGCTGCTGGCAGCAACTGACGCTAAAGGCTGGAGAGGCGGTGCTCAGCGGCTTGTAGGGCACCGATGGTTGGCAGTAGAACAAAAGGTAGTCAGGAGGTGGCTGGGGTAGGGTCGAGATGGCGGACTAGAGGGGGTGAATAGTCCTTTCTAAAATTAATCACCCCGGCTAACCGAAACAAATGTGGAATTAAAACTATCGGTCTAGCCAAGACTACACCCCTCTATCTAAGTTCACGAGCACCTTATAAAGATCCTAATTAGGCAATAAAGGTGCCGGGCTAGCTAGAGCTCACCTAAACAATTCTAGAGCAAGGTCACATAAACCTATGCACTAGTACTTTAGCAACTCAGGAGCTCCTACACACGCTAGTGATGCAAAAGCACAAAACTCCTAAGCTCACTAGCAATGCTCAATAACAAGGCTACACAAGCCAAATTAGAGACCGCAAATCACTTAGCTACACAAACTAAGCAATGTAACTAACAAGGTTACACAAACCAAATTAGTCATGCAAGGGAGCTACTTCTATGCTACACAAGCAAGAAGGTAACTAGCTAGCTACACAAGCTAACTAATTACAAGAGCAACTACACAAGCACAATGTATATAAAAGAAAATACAAGCTTGTGTAAAGGGGATGGAAACCAACGGAAAGACAAGGATGACACGATGATTTTTATCCCGAGGTTCACGTGCTTGCCAACACGTTAGTACCCGTTGTGTCGACCGCTCACACCCGCCAAGCCCACATGTCGGGCACCGCAAGAACTTACCCACAAGTGAGGGTAGCTCAATGACACGCTCTACTAGAGTAGCTCTTCATGGCTCCCACAGGGCGAGCACAATACCCCTCACAAACACTTCTCCGGAGCACCGCACCATCTTCTTTGCGTTCTTCAACGGAGACCACCACCAATATGTCTAGGAGGTTACAACCTCCAAGAATACTAAGCATCACTGGCTTGCAACTCGATCACCTAGTGCCACTCGAAGCAATCTCACAATGCAACGCACTAGAATCACTCACTCGCAATGGATTTGCACTTCTCGCAAGCACAAGTGAGTTAGAGGCTTCTCACTCGCAATGGATTTGCACTTCTCGCAAGCACAAGTGAGTTAAAGGCTTCTCAAACCAAGCACACACAAGGGCAACACATCCTCAAGGTGCTCAACCTCAGCCAAGCCCGAGCTCCACCTCTATTTATAGCCCTCAAGCCAAATAGAGCCGTTGGAGCCTTGGAACACATTTCTGCGCGGGCACCGGACAGCAACGTGCGGGCACCGGACATGGGGTGGCGGTGCCCAATGGTCGAATTGCAATAGCTATTTTAAACTAGCCATTGGGACCCTAGCACTGGACATAGGGGGTGGTGCACTGTCCTAGGGGTGGCGGTGCCCCCCGACGAGTTTCCCCCTCTCAGGAAAAAAGTGGCGATGCCACACCGCCATGGTCACCAGACAGTCTGGTGATCTTAACTTGTTCCAAATTAAATTGCACCACTTCAAGCTTGTAGAGCTACTTGTTAGCTTTCCAAAAAGTCCTAGATCATTGAAATCAGAGTTCGGAGCTAAGAGTTATGCCCAAAATACGAAAGGCTGCTGCTGTTTTTGGGCACGGCCCTGGGGTGACGGTGCCCTATCCGGTGCACACTGAAAAGGGCGGTGCCACCCTCTACAATGGCTGCAAGTTGGCTACAAATTAGGTTGCAACTTTTGACCCTCGGACAACCAAAACCTTGTCCTTTTCTTCTCCTTTTCAACTCTGAATTGATCCAAATCAACTCCAACACCTTCTCCTTTGCAAATGTGCTAACACCACCAAGTGTCCACCATCTTGTGCATGTGTGTTAGCTTTTCACAAACATTTTCCAAAGGATTAGTCACTTAATTCAGCATGCCACTCGATCCTAGCAACGATACAAAGTTAGATCACTCGAGTGGCACTAGATGACCAATATGCAAACAAGTTTGCCCCTCTTGATAGTATAACCATCTATCCTAAATCCGGTCATAAACTTCTCTACACACCTATGACTGGTGAAATAAAATGCCCTATTGGTTATACCTTTGTCTTGCGCATTCCATTCCATCTCCTTCAATGTTGATGCAACACATGCACCAACCTTGATCAACAAATGATATGATCCACTTCATATCATCACGTGACATTATTGGTTCATCGATCTTGACCTCACTTGCTCTTCACCGTTGCCTTCGTCTATCGGCGCCAAGTCTTGCTCAAGCTTCACCGCCACGTGGTCCATCGCTCCAAAGCCTCTAACTTGTCCTTCATGCTTGCAACCGGTCCATCAAGCCAAGTCTTGTCTTGATCTTCTCCACCTTAGTCACATGACTCCATGTCATATCTCATATGCAATGAGCTCCTTCATTACATGTTCACCTGTGGACTAATCTCTTGTGTATCTCTCATAAACACATATTATCCCACCTAGGTTGTCACTCAATTACCAAAACCAAACAAGGACCTTTCAGCTGGGCGGTTAGGGTTCCTAAAACACTAACGGCCGCCCTTTATACGTAGCGACTGCAGCACCCACATGGGGCGAATTGAAAGCCCATGCCCAGGTTGAGCTTGCTAGCCAAGTTAGGCTACCTGCATGCGGTTGTTGGGCCCGTGCTGGTCACCATGGGTAAAAATTGCCTCGTTTGGCCTGGCAGAAATAAACTTCTTTGTTAATTCTTGTTTTAACAACAATATAATTAATTTAGCTTGTGCTTTAGCTAGATTTTAATCTCGGCAGGTACATCAGCATTATGTATAATTATTGGATGTTCAGTACCCATTGTTTTATGCTAGTGTACATATGTGTTTGTCAAAATACAATACAATACACTTGTGATTTATCAAAATCAAACAAGGACCTTTCAGCTGGGTGGTTAGGGTTCCTAAAACACTAACTGCCGCCCTTTATACGTAACGACTGCAGCACCCGCATGGGGCAAATTGAAAGTCCATGCCCAGGTTGAGCTTGCTAGCCAAGTTAGGCTACCTGCATGCGGTTATTAGGCCCGTGCTGGTCGCCATGGGTAAAATTTGCCTCGTTTGGCCTGGCAGAAATAAATTTCTTTGTTAATTCTTGTTTTAACAACAGTACAATTAATTTAGCTTGTGCTTTAGCTAGATGTTAATCTTGGCAGGTACATCAGCATTACGTATAATTATTGGATGTTCAGTACCCATTGTTTTATGCTAGCGTACATATGTGTTTGTCAAAATACAATACAATACGCTTGTGATTTTATTATAGATTGTGTGGTATATTGGTGGCCCCAAAGTCCCAAACCCCATATTTGCACCAAATACATGTTAAATTAGCAAGTTTTATTCAAATGCAATTTAACAATGTTATCTTCAGAATTTAAAATGCTATTAATTACTATAGGATTAATGTATAATATATAAGATATCTTGATTGTTTTGGTTAATTAACACAAGGTAATGAAGACTAAGGCATTGGCTCCTAAATCATTTTGAATTAACCTGCCTAGAGACCGTGCCTATACCTATGATGAAATCACCTATTACTGAGAGGTTTGCATCATGTTTCTCTAAAACTTGATTACCTATACTGTGTTTTACCCAAAATAATGATTTTGGATACTAGAAAATGGTCTATATCTTAGTGATGATTACTATTCTTTTCATCATTCATTTTGATATTACACAAGATGGTAGAGACGTAGGCACTGGCTGTGTTTAATTCATTTTTGAATTATCCTGCCCTGCTTAGGCAACAAATCCTTTGCCCACCGCTAAGATCTACTCTTTGTCTTTGACGTAGATATTATCTACTTTGTCTATATCAAAACTTATGATAATTTTGTGATTACCAACAATACTCCAAAACTATGATGAGATATAAATTTTAAATATTGCATTAAGTATTACAACATTACCGTGTTGATTTTAATTTAACATAAGGTAAATTAATTAACCCATGGTTGTCCGTGTAGGACTATTGTCGGCCCCTCAATTTGAGAGTCCTCAGTGCTTCCGTATTTACGTCAGGATCATGCACAAATACGCACTAATCTTAGGGATGGTACACATATATATTATAAAAAGTTCTGAGCTTTATTGATATCTAAAATAAGATCTACAACAGTGGCCCGAAGGGCATTGTCATAGGCTACAGAGTTGGCGGAAAGCTACGGCCGTGAAACAACATTATTAGTGGTCTCTAAAGTAGGATTATTATATAGCAAAATAGCATCCTATTCCATGGGGAACTAGAGCACGGACGAAACCCTAGCCTCGATGTCACATTCCTACGATCTCCTAACGAGAATCCTATTCCTCACGGTACGCTTCATCTTCGAAGTCATAGTCTTCTTCTGTGCTGAGGTCTGTGAGTTGACAACGGGTAAGTACATCCGTACTCAGCAAGTCCCAACCATGGGTGGAAATAGAAGTGTAGTGGTGCTTATAATTTAAGGGTGAGTCCTAGCAGAGTATTACCATTCCCACTAGTTCCTGGGTTAATCATCAATTAATTACCAGTTTCATTGCACATAAAAGTAAAGCTAATCAAAGTATCCCATCCTAGCATTTGCCTATTCCAAGGACGTGGTTATCCGAATAGATTTAATAAAACTCTTCCCCACACGATAGGTGCAACCTCATCCATGATCAGTGGATAAAATGGACCTAACGAGATTTCGTACCCGCTAGGAAAGCTAACCTAGATTTCTATATAATCTCTACCACGGTTTCACAGAGATTGGAACACAAAACCGCAAAGATACCAAATCCCGCCAAACGTGATGATACCAAATCATCACAAAAGAAAAACATGGCTCGAACACGGCCAAGAAAACAGTGGCTCAAACACGGCCTAAAAACCTAACGCTTAACGTGGAAGATCACATAGCATCCACACCAACCAGACACGGAAGAAAACCTATCCCCCGTGCCGGCTCCTGATCTTTCATTGCCTACAACTTCTATCCAACGGGGTGTGGGATTAAGCCTACCCATATAGACATGTGGCTGTACGAAAAGACTCACTAGGCGAGAGGGACTATGAACCGGTTCTTATGTAACCGAGGCGAGTATCTCCCACAGGAACCCTATCCAGGCATTCCTTCCATGATAAACTACCTTCATAGTTTATCACCACTCGCCCCATGTCGGGGTTTAGTTTAGGTTTAACAAATTTTAAGTTCAATTATTATCCCTAATTCTAATCGTGATGTGAAGCTCATAGAATAACAAGATAACCATTTATCTTAACTATATCGCATCAACCGAGCTTATTTTCTAGGGTGATAGTCTCATAGTCAAGTTTTAGCATTTTAGGGTTTTTAAAGCAAGATGGTAGGGAGGGGAACTAGGACTTGCCTTCGTTGATGTCACCTTTCGGCACGTCTACGTTATTCGGGTCGTCCTCCTCCTGACGATTATTATCGTCTGTCGGACGTATCGCTCGTATAAGACTACCGCTATCCGTAAAAAAAAGGACCTAAGCAAACATAGAACTATATGGTGGCACTAAGTACATATGATAGGGTTTGATTTTAGATGATTTTTAGAAGTGGTTTCATGCAAATCAGAGTCATGGTTTAAAAGTTATGAATTTTAGAAGTTTATCCTATAGCTAATTAATCTATGTGGAATTTTATGTGTATTTTCTAGTGCATGAAAATGGGTGCAAACTATATAATTAATTTCCTTATTTCATCTAGTTTATTTACAAATTTTCTGGAAATTTTTCTAAGCTAGAAAAATGTATTTATAACACTATGTGTACACTAGCCGTGTGTACTCAGCGTTTTCTTAAGCGTACCCTGTGCTGTGTGTGTGATGTGTGTGTGTGACAGGTGGGTCCCGTGCTGGCATCAGCAGTGATGGTGGCGTCGACGTTAAGGCCATGGGCCCATGTGTCAGTGAGAGAAGGACAAAGAGAGAGAAGACGGACGGGGATGGAGGGGGACGGTGACGCCGTTCCCTTTCGGTCCCACCTGACGCGCGACAGAGAAGAGTGGGAGAGGGGGGACGACGACGATCGGCAATGACCGTGCCGGCGATGAAACAGGGGAGGGGGAGCAGGGCTCACCGGAGCGGCTTACGCAAGCGGCGTTGGCCCTCAGGAGAGGTGGTTGAGGAGTGGACGGGGTCCGCTGGGGCAAGCCACGACCAATGGCGGGGTCGCCATCGATGCCGGGTGCCTATGGCGGTGGTGGGCCGCCGAGGTGGTTGTGGCGGCGCTGTGCTCTAAACTCGGCCCTAGTGGCCCTATCCTAACTATGTATCTATGTGTACGTGAAAAGGGACGAGAGGGGAGTGGAGTGGGGGTGACGGGGTGCTCCGTGGTGGCTTCGCCGACGGTGGCCGACGGCCATGGTGCCTCGGCGGAGCGGGCTCACGAGGGCAGTGCTACATAGAGGCCTACACTACCTAATACCTAATGCAAAATAAAAGGGGAGGGCTCAGGGACTCACCGGTCACTCCAATCAGCCAGAGACATAGCGGAGAGGAAGGAAGGAGCAGGCGACGCTAATGGCGCCGGCGAACTCCTGAAAAGGGGAAAATGAAAAAAGAGGGGAAGGAGGAGGGAAAAGAGGAAGAAGAGGGGGAGATGGGGTGTTCTCGCCCGTGGCGGAGCTAATTGTGGAGAGGGCGAGGCGAGAGCGTCGCCGGCCGGGCCTATTTATAGGATGGCTAGGCCGGTGTCCCGGTGGCGAGATATTTAGCGTGGCCGTCCTTATCCATCACGCGGCCACACCGTTGACCTCATCTGGTCACATCGCCATGGCTGGCGCTTGCCCGTGCGCACGCCGGAGTTGCCTTGGCGACTACTCCGGTGGCTCTGCACGGCGACGACCATGGCGCTGTCGTTGACGCGTTCACAATGCGAGGAAAGAGGGAGGAGAGGAAAAGAGAGGGGCGCCGTGGGGTCCGATGTCGTTGTGCCTCTGCTGACCTTCGCTGGCACCAGGGTGGCGCTGGCTAGCGTTGACGATGCGGCGGGGCCGCATACGGCTTGCCGACTCGGGGTGGACGACGAAGCTGACAGGCGGGCCTAGGGCATCGGTGGGAGAGAAGGGGAGAAGGGGAGTGTCGATGTTTCACCACCGATAGCCTGCCATGGGGGTCCCCGGGGCAGTATTGTTCGGGCTTCAGCGTATGTGGAACTCGACGGTGAACGCAAGAGATAGTCGATTTATCCTGGTTCAGGCCCTCGACTGTGGTCGAGTAACAGCCCTACGTCTAGTCGGTGTTAGCCTTTGCGTTGGATTGATTGTGTTGTAGAAATCCTTGATCTCCCTTCTCTAGGAACCCTGCCCTCCTTTATATAGTCAGGAGGTCAGATTCCTAGTTGGTTTACAATGAGAGTTCCTAGTAGAATTACAAAATAATACTACTACTAAGATTACATGGGGAGAATCCTAGTTAGACTAGATCTTCTCTCTTCCTTAAGGGTATCTTGTGGGTCCCTTGACCGACAAGCTCCCAAGAGCACTTCATGGTTGAACTCAGGAAGCCTTGTCTTGTTCCTCCAGTCTGCCGAAGCGAGAACAAGCGTCGCCCGAAAGTGCTTTCTTGAGTGAAACCATGTAGCGCTTCTTGGAATCTTCGAGTGGTGTGTGCTTTTTTTAAGAAAAAAGTACTCCCATCTGGGTGTAGCCCCCGAGCCTCTTGCTACTTGGAACAAGGAACTGGAGGGTCTTGTCCTGAAATTGCTCTGATTCTTCGTTGAAGGGCTCTCGAGCATACTATATCCGAGTTCTTTTTGGGTGGGTGCAATTTTTCGTAAAAATTGCACTCACTGAGTGTAGCCCCCGAGCCTCTTGCTTTTGCTTGCAAAAGTTGGAGGGTCCAGATTCTTGTCTTCAAAAAAAAATTTTTGGGGCTATGTATCCCGCAGCCCCGAGCCTTCTCCGAGTTCTTTTCTTTAGAAAAGAAATCGGATGAAGGGTCTTGATATGTTGTCGTCGTTGTAGTCTTGAGTTTCTTGTATTCTTGGTCCTTTGTCTTTGATTCCGAGCCTCCGGGAGTAGTTGAAACGAAGGCCGGGCCCCCGAGCTTAGTGACATAATATATGAGTTGTTTTCGATCAATCTGAGTTGTTTATGGACATGCATGATCTTCGTTGAAAGGTCTCCGAGCATGTTCCTGGGTTCTTTATCAAGAAGAGCTTGGGTATAGCTTAGTCCGGCTTCTTTTTGTCGTGAGTCCTTGAAGTAGTTTTGTCTTGAAAAAGTCTTCTTGGTGACGTGCGCTTTTTTTTGAGAGAAAAAAGTATACTCACTGAGTGTAGCCCCCGAGCCTCTTGCTGTTTGGAACAAAGAGTTGGAGGGTCTTGAGTCTGATTTGTTCGAGGAACTGAAATTTAACTGAAAATTTCTCTTGTTGTGGTAGTCTGCCGTTTGCCAGGTGAGGTTGTATGGTGGCGGTTGGGTATAAATGTTGCCTGTTTACAGGTTGCACAGTGTTGGTATATTCTTCCGAATATGCTCATTTTCGAGTACTGTGCCTGAGTCTTCTATTATTGAGTCCTATCTTTTCAATGTGTCCTTTGTAAGGCCTGTTTCATTGGTACTCCTAGTCCATGTGCACCGCTCCTTCGATCTATAAATACCCTCTCGGAGTGCTTGTTTTCTTCCATTGAACATCTTGAATCTTCGTAGTCATGAATATGGTAGTTTACGAAGTAGAGCAGCCCCCGGGCGTCTTTTGTAGTTCCTGTGTGTCTTGTTGTAGCTGGAGAAAGTCTTGTGATAGGGGTTAGAGGTAGACTAACCCCGCAGCAGCAATGTACTAGGAAGTACGTAGCGGTAGTTGGAGGAAGTCTTGTGATGTGGGCTTCCTTCCTTCATCCGGCAGTTCTGGGTTGATCTTCGCCGTCTATCTTGAGACTGTCCGGTGCAGATCAACACTTGATCCTGCATCACGTCGGGCTTAGGTAGACAGATGTCTACCGACTTCCCCTGGTCTTTGTCGTCCCGCCGTGCTGCTGATTTCTGCCTTGGATGCACTTCGTCCGTCCTTTGAAGAAAACAGTGTAGCCGATCGCGGTTTGTTCTACCGAGTAGCAATTTGGAGCACGTAGTCGTTCTAGAGCCTAGTTGCGTCCGGGCTCCTCTTTGCTACTTTGCTTGTCGTAGTGCCGAGTTCATTGGGTCTTGTAAGATGTGTAATCTTCTATCTTTGAAGCCATTTGTAATGGAAAGAATCTTGTCTTCAGAGTTGCCATTCATTTTTCTGCTGTAATCCTAGTTATTCATGAGATTTCCGAGTTCTCTCTTTAATAACCGAGTTCTTTTGTTCCTCGCGAGGTAGCCCTTTCTTTCTTCTTGGTTGACGGGTTGTTCTTGTAGTGATCTGATAACCCTGCCGTGGTGCTGGACGGATAAGTCTAAAATCTGCCCGTTAAATTGTACCATTGTGTGGATTTGTGCTGTCCGTCATTTTAGCTGTGTTAATAAATGGACCGTTGCGTTCCCCCACCGTGCTTTAACGGGCCTTGTGGGCCGTTTTTATCACTGAAAAATCTATTTAAAGACATTTTATCTTCCTTTTCTTTGCTACCCAGCTCTTGCCTTGAAACCATAGCTTTCAGAAATCCGCCGCCGTCATCATCGCCGTCACCCGAGCACCACCATCCTAGCTTCATCTTCCCCAGTACCTTTTTGCTTCCGCTAGTTCATGGGTAAGAAGAAAACCGTGAGCAAGTCCCAGGCAGCCTTTGTGGACGAGGAGTCATCCCTTTCTTTGATCGAGAACAAAGAGTTCGTGGCCATGAGGGCTGCTCAGAAGGTTTGGCTGGCTCCAACAACAACCGAAGACCAGCTACACGAGCTCGTCAGTGATGGCTTGATCCAAAGCAAAGACATCGCTGAATGGAGAGTTCCGAGCGAGCATCGGGTTCCTACTCTGGGTCCTGTTGAGATTGTCCTTTTCGTTTCCTTTATCCGCGCCGGACTTTGCCTTCCTGCTTCCGCCTTTCTTCACCAGTTTCTTGGTTATTTTAGGGTTAGTCTGAACCATCTAACCCCTAATGCCATTCTCCATCTTTCCGTTTTCGTTCATCTCTGTGAAGCTTTCCTTGGAATCCCTCCTTCTCTATCTCTTTTTCGCTACTTCTTTTGTCTAAAGCCTCAACCTCGTCACGAAGAGACCAATGTTCTCGGCGGCTGTGGGGTCCAGTTTCACCAGGGTCTTAAAAGCAAGTTCTTTGACTATGACCTGGTTGATTCTGTGAGGGATTGGCGTGCTGATTGGTTTTATGCCACCAATTTGATTCCTTCTCTTTCCGTACATTCGGTGCGGTCCCTTGGTTAATGACCGGTGGGATAAGAACCCGTGTCGCCTTCTTTGAAGTCCGAGCAATCCAACCACTCCTAAATAAGATTAGTATCTTTGAAACAAATGTGGTTTAAGCCGGTTTTGGGATTGTTTGAGTTTCCTTCGTCGCCGAAGTTGACCTTTGAAGGAGCGTGAGCATTTTGGCTTTGAGTACTCTAGGGCCGAGGATCCTTCACGTATGGTCCCAGCTCTTGAGTGACCGATGAGGAGGTACTTGAGCGTCTCGAGAAGATGTTGAAAGGAGCAAGCGTCGTCCCGCTTCATTGTCTCCGAAGTTCTCTGCTAACAACTCGCCCCAATTTGTAAGTTGTTTATCTCTTTGTCCGGGTACTTTGTGTACTCTTGTTGTATCCATTTTTGTTTAACTTTTCTATGTCTTGTTGTATAGGAGTTTGGGCGCAACTTTATTGACCCGATCCCCTAGATGTTCTCCTGTTTTGGCAAAAGTCGGGAGAAACTTCTTTGGAGCTTCATGCAACGAAGAAGTTCCGTTCTCCCAGTGCTTCTGGAGTTTCTTTGGATTTGTTGACGTATATGAAGAATATGTTCCTCGTCTAGTCCCTCATGGTCCTCATAGTGTCCCGAAGAGGGGGCGAACGGATGGGTCTTCATCTGGCCTGCCTGTTTCCAAGAAGTCTCGCAAGCCAAGTACTCTTCCAGGTACTCCAGTTGTAGCTAGCATGCTCTTAGGTGAGCATATTTAATACTCTTTGACTCTTTGTCTTCTCCTTTCTCTTTATCTTGAACCGGGTACTTTTACCCTTCCTTCAGCGGGTGGTCTCATGGCCTTGGTTGAAACCGAGGAAGAAGATGATGAAGTACCCCTCATCATCGGTTGTGAGTTGCTTTTATATTCCCCTTCTATTGCATTCCTCCTCTTTGTCTTGATTTTTAGTCTTGATCTTTTTTGAAGTAAAGTAAAGGCGTCGGGCACGAGTTCTTTCGAGGTCTCTCACGCCGGCTTCTTACGAAGCTCTAGTGTTGAGTTCCTTGGTACCGAGCTCCTCCGCACTTCGATGCCTAGCTCTTCCGTGGCCTCGGCTAAAGCTTCTTCAAGCTCTAGTATCAGCTACACCGCTCCTGTCGCCAAGTGGTGGGAACGTTTTCGCCACCATTGTTCCCCCTGCGAGGCCTTCTTTGTGTTTTACGAAGAAGAAGATAGTCGGGTGAGTAACTTCTGGCTTCGTCTTTTTTGCATCTATTTCCCTTTTCCTTTGTTCTTATCGGTAAGTTTATCTGTCAACTTTTCAGGCCTTCGTTTTCTCTTGACCCTCTGTCGACTTCTTGCCAGTTTTCTGGTGTGCTACCAAGTATCGAACCTCAGGGTTTGGAGCGCTCGGTAGGCAAAGCGGTTGCTGAGGAGACAAGGTTTCCTGGTGAAGGCGCTGCTATTGGCTTGGTTGCTTCTGAAGTGACCATGGCCATGGTGGCAGGTTCATTTGAGGGATTGGCCTTGACTTCCCGTGAGATTGCTCCGGTCGTGCCTTCTTCGCCTCGACCGGCTTCTCCTTCTCCTTCTCTTACTTCCGGTGGTCTGCCTTTTGCCGATGAGGTGGTGCAGCAGTTTGATGCCACCCATCGACTATCGGAGTTAATCGCTGCCTGGGGGAGCTTATCGACTTCTTTTGGTGAAAAGCTCCAGGTAAGTTTTACTGCCACTCCTCCTTTGGATGCTCGTTTTTCTTCTATCCTCATGCCTTGTTTTTCTTTGTCTCTTCTTGCTTAGTCTTTCTCTCGTGATCATTCTGGCTTCTTTTTCTCATCGAAAATGAGAAAAAGTTGTCTTCGAGGTGAAGCAGCTGAAAGCCGATCTTGACCTCCTCGGCCGAGTTGAGTTGGAGAGCAGGCGTCAAATGCACCAAAAGGAGGAGAAGACCCTTCGTGCCGGGTAGTAGAGGCGGAGAAAGCGAGAGGGATGCTTGTGTGGAGTCTGTGAAGAACAAGTGCAAAGGTGTCATGGAGTTCGCTTGTTTCTTCTTATATTTTGACTTCTTTTTTTT
Source organism: Miscanthus lutarioriparius (assembly GCA_904845875.1). Lineage (NCBI taxonomy): Eukaryota > Viridiplantae > Streptophyta > Magnoliopsida > Poales > Poaceae > Miscanthus > Miscanthus lutarioriparius. The sequence goes on along the minus strand of CAJGYO010000017.1, from coordinate 27,998,978 downwards.
TTCTTGACTTGTTTTTTCGGTGCCTTGTCTAGTTCTCCGAGTTGAAAAGCGAAGCTCTCGGAGAATATCGATGAAATGAAGGCTCTTATGCGCTCTAGTCATAACAAGGTGAGGAGGTAATTACTCATCTTGAGGAAGAACTCGCCCTTGCTAAGGCGATTAGGCGTGGAGCGATAGAGATCTTGTGTGAGCTCAAAGAACTATTAAAGACTTATCTAGCAAGTTGGCGACTGGCTCACGAGAACTAGAAAGCTTTATGGAAATCCTTTCGTTCGAGAGCCGACGACTCGAACTCCAATGGACGATGGGCACTCTTGGGCTCGATTGATTCCCAATTCGACTTGTTTTCAAGAGTTCGTGAAGAGGTGCGCCTAATCGTGTACCAAGAATGTCTTGGCTCAGTCGGGTTCTTGCTCAAAGGCGCCTCTGTCCAAGATAGCGAGAGGAAGCCGATAGTCAAGAGTACATTGATGCCGTTGAGCGGATGGAGCCTCGAGGTTGAAGACTTAGCGATGAGAGTTGTAGATAATCTTAATGTTGTTATCTCCTCTCCGATGATGATGCTTGAACATAATCGACCTCTGTACTTTTGATTTTTTATAATGAGTAGTTATATTCTTTTTTGAATGAAGATACTTTGTTGATACCTTCTCTGCTTGGTTGCCTTGTTTATTCCTTGGATGAGTTGTCCAAGTGATCGAGTTGTTCAACTCATTTGAGTACTTGGTCTTGCCTTCGTCTTTGCCATGTAAACAACCCCGCATGTTGACAACTTTTCTTGATCTGTTGAGTTCTTGTCGGCTTTTCGCCTTTGCCGTATAAAACAACTCGGTGTAGACCGTTGCCTTGACATACTTTGTAATCTCAAGTGTCCTCGTGTAGCCCCCCGAGCCTCTTGCTTTTTGGTACAAGGATTTGGAGGGTCTCGTCTTGAATTTTCCTTGATCCATCTTTGTTGGTGTTAGCTTATTAGCTACCCTCATCGACGGGCTCAAGCATCTTTTCAAATTTGTTTTGCTTTCTACCAGAGGTAGGCTCGGACATGTTTTAGATCATTTTGCTCTTTGGTTGGTGTTAGCTTATTAGCTACCCTCATCGTGAGGCTCAAGCATCTTTTTAGCTATTTTGCTCTCGATCGGTAGGCTCGAGGCATGTTTTGACCATTTTGCTCTTTGGTTGGGTGTTAGCTTATTAGCTACCCTCATCGGCGGGCTCAAGCATCTTTTCAAACTATTTTACTCTCTACCGATAGGCTCGAGGCATGTTTCAAACCATTTTGCTCTTTGGTTGGTGTTAGCTTATTAGCTACCCTCATCGGTGGGCTCAAGCATCTTTTCAAACTATTTTGCTCTCTACGGTAGGCTCGGGCATGTTTGACCATTTTGCTCTTTAGTTGGTGTTAGCTTATTAGCTACCCTCATCGGTGAGCTCAAGCATCTTTTGACTATTTTGCTCTCGCGCGGTAGGCTCGGGCATGTTTTTGACCATTTTGCTCTTTTGAAACAACTCGGGGTTTAGCCATCATAAGACATATGTTGTCGAAAAACCATCTTTATTGATCATGATCGTTTGATAAGCCATAATACACATTTTGTCGAGGGACAACATCTTTATTGGTCATGAACGTTGATCTCTTGTGTTTTGTACATGTACTCTCCTTTGAGTTGTTTTCATGCGTGGAATCTTCTCGGTTGGTCGATGTGCCATGTATTATCGACTTCTTTCTCATCTTTAGCCATTAACTTGTAACGTTCTGGTCCGGTGACTTTTGAGACAATAAAAGGACCTTCCCATGGTGAGTAGTTTATGGCGTCCGTCGCTTTTTTTTGTATTCTTCTTAGCACTAGGTCCCCGACTTGTAGTGATCGAGGTGTGTACTCTTGTTGTAGTGGCGTCTTAATCCTTGGAGGTATCTTCTTCGATTGAAGGGTAGCGTTTACCACGACTTCTTCGTAGTGTCAAGTTCTAATCTTTCGGTGTATTCTCGCTTCTCCTTCGTCATCTTTGTTATATCCTTGGTGACGTCCAAATCAAGTCGATGTGTAGTATGACTTTTGATCCATAAACTAAGAAGAAAGGCGAGTATCCAGTAGTTTCGCTTATTTGGGTCCGTAGTCCCCACACTACTTTGGGTAATTCTTCAATCCATTTTGATCCATAGTTTGCTAGTTCTTCATGTAGTCTTGGTTTCAACCCGGCTAGTATGAGTCTATTGGCTCTTTCTACCTGTCCATTGGCTTCGGGTGTGCGACGATGCGTAATCTATCTTTGAAGCCACAATCTTGCGCTTAACTTTTGAACTCTGTGTGGTACGTAAAGGGGAGCCTAAATCTGTTATGATTCGATTGGGCATGCCAAAGCGGTACATAATGTCTTGGATGAACTCGACTGCTTTGGCCGCGCTGTATTTTACAAGTGGTTTGTATTCGATCCACTTGGTGCACTTGTCAATCGCCATGAAGATGTACTCAAAACCGCCCTTTGCCTTCTTGAGTGGTCCTACTTGATCCAACCCCCAGCAGGAGAAAGGCCAAGCGGGTGGGATGCAGATGAGGTTATGAGCTGGCACATGAGCTTGTCTTGCGAACATTTGACAACCTTTACATTTTCTGACGAGTTCTTCTGCGTCTTTCAGAGCTGTTGGCCAGTAGAAGCCGGTACGGAAGGCTTTGCCGACTATGTCGATGTTTCACCACCGATAGCCTACCACGGGGGTCCCTGGGGCAGTATTGTTCGGGCTTCAGCGTATGCGGAACTCGACGGTGAACGCAAGAGACAGTCGATTTATCCTGGTTCAGGCCCTCGACTGTGGTCGAGTAACAGCCCTACGTCCAGTCGGCGTTAGCCTTTGCGTTTGATTGATTGTGTTGTAGAAATCCTTGATCTCCCTTCTCTAGGAACCCTGCCCTCTTTATATAGTCAGGAGGTCAGATTCCTAGTCGGTTTATAATGAGAGTTCCTAGTAGGATTACAAAATAATAATACTACTAAGATTATATGGGGAGAATCCTAGTTAGACTAGATCTTCTCTTTTTCTTGCGGGGTATCCTATGGGTCCCGCACCGACAGGGAGAGTGGGCGAGGCCGAGCCGAGCTGGGCCATGGCTTGTTGGGCTGGCTCGCGCGTGGTAGAGAGGAGGGGGAAGAGGAAGGGCTGGGTTGCGGCTTCGGGCCGAAAAGGAGGGAGGGGAGGGAATGAGCCCAAGTGGCTTTTCCTATTTTCTAATTTCCTTTTCTATTTTCTATCTCTTATATGTGTATGTTTGAATAATTTTAAATTCAAATTTGAATGCATGAGTGTGTAAAAGCGTGCCACCATAAGTTCAACAAGCCAAACAAACATTCACAAATAAAGTTGCACACCTAAGGTTTTATGTTCCTATGTGGTTTTATTTGTAAAAATTGTTTAGGTTGGTTATATATATATATATATTATTTTCTATGTAAATTTTAAAAGTTTAAATTTTTAGTGGTTTTTAAAACTAGACCAAATTTTAGGGTGTTACAACTATGGCTACTAAAGACTGCGAGGAACTCACTTTGTTCTACGTAGGCTTTGATACCAAGATTGCACTTGCATCTTATGGTCTTTTAGCTACCATCCAGAAACCCTAACCTGGGGTTGTCTTGTAAGATAAGCAAATCTATAGTGTTTTGGCTTTATTACGGTTTTATATTAATAAGGATCTCAAATATGAATAGCTTATGATTGAAATTCCTCGTGAATCATGGGTCTCTCTTAGGCCTTGTTTGGATACGCATGTATTTATCTCAATTTATATGTGTTGAAGTGGATTAGAGCGTAATTAAACTAAGTTATATTCCAATCCATTCCAACACCCGTAGATTGAAGTGGATACACATGCATCCAAACAAGACATTAAAAAACAATATGAATAACAAAAAGAACTTATTTGGCCCGAGGTCAATCATAAATGGAATCATTTACATCTCCAAGATTTTAAATATGTGGCAGCATATAATCATATTGTTCATAGAATTTGCTTTACGTTGAAGTTTTTGAGAAAGAGTCCATGGATGCAGATAAGACAGAGAAACACTAAGATCTACTATACAAGCTGGGCCAATCGCATCTAAACAATTTCGTAGCCGGTAGCCCTAATCATTTTCTGGGTTCACTTTGCACAAGTTATTCTCGTCCCCCCCCGGTCGTTGCATCCGAACCTCACCAACGCAACGAATCTGAATCCAAGGCCTTGTTTAGATTGGGGTTAGGAATCAGTATTTTATACTGTAGCATTTTCGTTTGTATTTGACAATTATTGTCCAATCATGACCTAACTAGGCTCAAAAGATTCGTCTCGTAATTTACAATAAACTGTGTAATTAATTATTTTTTTATCTACATTTAATACTCTATATATGTGTCTAAAGATTTGATGTGATGGAGAGAATGAAAAAACCAAGTATACAAAGCTCAAGCAAGTCCGCGCCCGGCGCGGCATCCCGTCGTGCGTCGTCCCAAGCCCAGATCCTGGTGCCTCCCAAGTCCCAAATCCCAGCTCGGCAGCTCCCATTGCCCCGGTACCCAGATCAAACGTGCCAATCAGGAAAACAGCCTCCCGTACCGTATCCCCCGAGGGCCCGAGGACAGAAAATAGCGCGTCTTTGGCGCGGCGAGTCCGTGCGCTGCGCAGTTTTCTCGGCAGCCGTGCGGAGCTTCGAAGGCAAGCCCGGGCCGAGAGGGCGCCGAACTTCACCGGGTGTCAGGGTGTGTGCAAATCAAGCAAAACCCCCCTCTCCGAAGCTCGTTTTTGCAAGGAACGAGCGGATAAACAGCGTAAGCGTAGGTCGCAGCGGCGGAGGAAGCCCGCTTGGCAAGGGATCTATCCCCACATATTCCCCTTGCGTGCAAGCTCCCCTCCCCGTTGCCCTCGCCACGGGCACCCGAGGGAAGCCTCGTGCACTGGCGGATAGGCAGTGGGCCCAGAATGGCAGAGACTTCGTTCCGGGGACGCGGAGCCGGGTGGGGAGAGGCAAACCGGGTGGGATTTCTTGGGATTATTTAAGGGGGGAGGGAGGGAGATAGGCACACGAAAGCAACAGCGAGGAGAGAGAGAGAGAAGGGAAAAGCGTGAAGCCAGGGAGTTGTTGGTTTCGGTTCTGGTCGGCGTCGGAGGGGAAGGCCGGGGACGACGAGCGGCGAGGCCGAGGGCGAGGTGCGCGAGGGGAGGAGGAGGAGGGACATGTTGGCAAGCTGAGTCCGTGGATCGCAGCGGCGGCGGCGGGGATCGGCGGGAGTGGGGGGCGGCACTCGGATGGTATTGGGTTTCGCCGGCGCCGGAGGCGGCGATCGTGGATGGGCAGCGGCGGGGTCGCTGGGCGGGGGTTGTAGGAGCGGTGGCGGCGGCGGGGAAGTTGGAGCCGGAGCGGGTGCTTGTGCTGGTCTCCGGGCTGGGGCAGGGGCAGGGGGAGGAGGGGAGGGAGCGGCGGGGAGGAGGGATGAAGCGGGGGAAGGGGGGAAGGAATGGGCTGCTGCCGAGCTCGCTGCGGATCATATCGTCCTGCCTCAAGACGGTGACCTCCAACGCCGGCTCCGTGGCGTCCACCGTTCGCTCGGCCGGCGCCTCCGTCGCCGCCTCCATCTCCTCCCAGGCCGAGGACGAGAAGGACCAGGTCCAGTGCCCCGTCCCCGCCTCCACTTCTTCAAATATTTTTTGTTTTTTTTCCTTTTTTTTACGCTGCTAGGGCAGATGACTGTGGGCGCTGGGGTTTGCTAACTTTAGTGCTGTGCTTGCAATTTTGTATACTCAATTATAGTAGCATTCTGCAGTAGTAGGTTTGAGTAGTGCCTGCACGCACGTCCTTTGTTCCAGTAGCAATTACTCGCCCTTCAAGTGAGTTGACCATTAGCCATGTTACAGCTGTATAGGAAAGGTTAGAAAATACTAGAATATGTGGATTGTTTACCCTTGCAATCGTGTACTCAATAATGTCATTTTGCAGTAGGAGGGTGGGAGTAATCCGGCGAGGTAGAGCTTATGTTCTTGTAGTTTCGAAATTCCAGTGGCAATTAATGGAGGTTTAAGTGAGTTGACCATGAATTCAGTTTAACTAGTTGGAAGGTAGTAAAATACTGGAATGTACAGTTTCTCCGAAGAGAAAAGGTCGGAGAGAGCGTTCACCCAAACGCTAAACAATAAGGAGTTGGTCACCTATGTTTTAGCTGTTTATTTGAGCTAAATGACAGTTTAAATGGTCTAAATGGCCATTTAAACAGGATAAGTGTCTGATTAAATGGTGACGACTAGCCACTGGGTGGCATCTAAATATTGTTTAAACGGGCTAAATGGCTGTTTAGGTGAACATCAGAGTTATTTTTGTAGTAGTTCAGTAGAATTCTTCTGTGCTCATATTGCACATGGCTAATGGGTGCCTTGTTATTGTTGGCAACAGCTTTTTGCTTTGGATTTTTCTTCGGTGTTCTTAAATTTTGCCTCGATAACAAAATGTCTGTTTCTCCAAGTTTAGTTAATGCTTGGCTCGATTCAGTTTCGCTATTAACAATTTTGATTGGAAAAATGTTTGCCACTGTATGTTTCTGCTAATTTATACAAGAATTCAATCTTGATGACCCATCTATAAACAGGTGTTGTGGGCTGGATTCGATAAACTAGAGCTTCATCCATCATCATTCAAGCATGTCCTGCTCGTTGGTTATTCAAATGGGTTTCAAGTGCTCGATGTTGAGGATGCCGCAAATGTTTGCGAATTGGTCTCAAAACGTGATGGCCCAGTTACGTTTTTACAAATGCAACCCACTCCAGTCAGCTCTGAAGGCATTGAAGGATTCAGAGCGTCACATCCCATGCTTCTAGTTGTTGCTGGTGATGAGACAAACGGCCTGGGTGCGGTTCAAGGTGGTCGCTTAAGTGCTCTTATCAGAGACACAAACAGTGAGCCTCAAGCTGGAAATTGCATTTCTACCCCTACGGTTGTCCGTTTCTACTCTTTGAAGTCTCACACCTATGTACACGTTCTACGATTCCGGTCTGCTGTATATTTAGTTCGCTGCAGTCCAAGGATTGTTGCTGTAGCACTTGCAGCACAAGTAAGTTTCTCTTTGCACATTTATTTATATTTTGTACTGCAAACTGGAGTTGACAAAAATGATGTTCTTAGATAGAACTTTAAAATACTTATTTTACTACATTTCAGATCTACTGCTTCGACGCTGTTACTCTTGAGAACAAGCTCAGTGTCTTGTCATATCCTTTGCAAGGTGCACCTGGGGTAAATATTGGGTATGGGCCGATGGCTGTTGGCCCCAGATGGTTAGCCTATGCCACAAATACTCCTTTATTGTCAAACACAGGCCGTCTAAGTCCACAGAACCTCACACCTTCGCCAGGAGTGAGCCCATCTACTTCTCCTAGCAGTGGAAGTTTAGTTGCTAGATATGCAATGGAGTCTAGCAAGCAACTAGCTTCTGGTATTATTGACATGGGATATAAAACATTTTCAAAGTACTGCCAGGAACTTCTGCCAGATGGTTCTAACTCCCCTTTGTCATCAAGCCCAGGCAGGAGATCCGGTAAAATTCCTTCCAGTGTGCATCCACTGGAAGCTGACAATGCAGGAATGGTTAGTTAAAACCTCACTAAGCCTTGTTTTTTTTGTTCATTGTCAAATTAAGTGCATGGAAAGTTAAAATCTTCTATGCGAAGTAATGAAAGTTCGTTGGACACTTGCAGGTAGTCATCAAGGATTTCACTTCCAAAGCTGTTGTCTCACAGTTTAGGGCTCACACAAGTCCAATATCTGCTCTTTGTTTCGACCCTAGTGGAACACTTTTGGTGACAACCTCTGTTCATGGCCATAACATAAATGTTTTCAGGATCATGCCAACCTGCATTGCTAATGGCTCAGGGGCAACACGCTATGATTGGACAGCATCTCATGTTCATCTTTATAAACTGTATCGCGGCTTGACATCAGCTGTATGTTTGCTAAGCAATTGAAAAGTCTTCCTCAGAATGTTTTATGATTTTATTCATTTTGTTAATTACCTTGCATTTGCGTGCAGGTCATACAAGACATCTCGTTTAGTCATTTTAGCCAATGGATATCTATTGTTTCATCTCGAGGTACCTGCCATATTTTTACATTGTCCCCATTTGGTGGTGATGCCAGTCTGCAGCCACAGAATTCTCACAGTGATGGGCCACCTCTTGCCCCATGTCAGTCAAGGCCATGGTGGTCAAAGCCGTCCTTTCTTATGGACCAACAGATTCATCAAGTTCCCTCAACTGTGACAAATTCGGTAGTTAGTAGGATAAAGAATAACACTTCTGGTTGGCTAAATACTGTCAGCAATGTGGCTGCTTCTGCAAGTGGAAAACTATCTGTACCATCTGGCGCAGTAACTGCTGTTTTCCATAATTCCATCTACCAGGGTTCTTTGCCAGTTCGGTCTAAGGCTAACGCTTTAGAGCATCTACTGGTGTATTCGCCATCTGGTCATGTTATTCAACATGAACTTCTACCTTCTTCAGGTTCTGAGTCCTCTGGTAGCAGCCCAAGAGTTGGTTCAGGTTCTAACTCGCAACTCCAAGATGATGAGATGCATGTTACTACTGAACCAATTCAATGGTGGGATGTGTGCCGTAGGACAAACTGGCCAGAAAGAGATGAAAACATTGCAAACATTGCATTGTATAACCAAAGAAGCAGTATGATGGCAATGGATGCTTCCGACTGTGAAGATAGCGAGCATTCGGATTCCACTGCATCAAATGATGGTATCTCTGGGAAAGAGATTATGAGAGTCCGAGAAAGGTCAAGCTGGTATCTATCTAATGCAGAAGTACAGATAAACTCATGGCGAATTCCCATCTGGCAGAAATCTAAGGTTTGCTGCAATGTATTTAAACAATGTGGTAAATCATGAAAGATCGAGAGTGACAATCAATCATGTTTTTGCAGATTTGCTTCTATGTGATGGACCATCCTGCTGCAGACTCAGTTGAATCAGTTAGCAGTGGTGGTGGAGAAATTGAGATTGAGAAGTTACCTCTTCACGAGGTTGAGATCAGGAGAAGGGAATTGCTCCCTGTATTCAAGCAGTTCCAATATTCTGAGCGACATTCTAGTGATAGGTAATGTCAATGAAACTACTACTCTTGGATTCTTAATGTTGTATAGATGAGTTATTAGCAGCAAACATCTGATATTTGGTCAGTTGTTAAATTATTTTTTTGTTCTTTAACATATTTTTTTTCTATTTTTTGTCAATATTGAAATTTCATAGGTGTTCTTTAAATTTGTTATTTTATGGTGAATTGTGATATGCGTTTAGAACATTCAAAATTACCTTTTCCCCTGTAATTCAGCTGTATTTTTTTTTTGTTGCTATTTTGTTGTATGCCAAGACTCAAAAGCTGGTATGATGCACTTAATTGCCACTATTAGTTCTCACTAATCAGTTCTGCAATGCATTGTTAAGTCTAGGATATCAATTATTTATTTCCAGTGTGTTCACAACATTAAAAGATAGCATTAGGTGATATCTTGCTCAATACCTATGAACAACAGCGTGTAATGTCAACATCAATAATATCAATGCACATGGTGATCTGCGACACCTTGACTGTAGCTTGTTATAAATGATTATACCTGAGTTTTGCTAGTTCGATTTTAACATATTGTTTTACACTTCAATAACTGTAGTATTGTAGAGATTTAACCTCGTTAAAACTGAGAGGTCCTGATTTTCTGTTGTGTATATGTAAGTTTATTTTCCTGGAAATTGTCGAGTTTATTAATTAGATGGTATCTGGTGCAAATGTTTATTTCTCGCATATTTCGTGAAAATGATGAGACTTAAGTCTTGATTGGTATTTCTTTCAAGTTAAAGCGTTGTAGGTAATCCTCCTTGAAAATGCTTTGTGTTTCTGAACGAGCATATATTCTTAGCAAGCAGTGACTACCTTTCATTTCTGGACTACCCTCTCTATTCCAAATTATAAGTAGGTACATAGCTTTTGCTATGCACCTAGATATATGCTATGTCTAGATTCATAGCAAAAACTATGTTTCTAGAAAAGCCAAAACGACTTATAATTTGGAACGGAGGGAGTACAAATATTTTTTTTCCAGTAATGAGCTCTTTGGTGGCAAATGAATGCAAGAAGTCAAAAAAGAGTCTCGATAATGAAATAGATGTTTTCTGGATGTTTATGCAACTCTGAATGAAATCAAGTTGTGAATTAATTTGTGCAACAAAACAGATATTAAATATTATTAAATACTTATATTACAAAACTCAGATGAGGCAGTGAAACAATTTTCAGTGATCTTTTCTAGTGCTCAGGAACGTAAAAAAGGCAAAATCCAGGGAATTTTTTTCTTAAAAATAAAGTACTCCCTCCATTCCAAATTATAAGGCGTTTTGGCTTTTCTAGATACATAGCTTTTGTTATGCACTTACATATACACTATTCTAGATACATAGTAAAAACAATGTACCTAGAAAAGCTAAAACGTCTAGTAATTTGGAACGGAGGGCGTATTATAGCATTATTATCATTGCCTCTACACTTCCTCACCCTACCTACCTTTGTGACCTAGGCCTTGTTTAGATTGAAAAAAAAGTGAACCCGATGAATAGTATCACTTTCGTCTTATTTGGCAAATATTGTTCAATCGTGGACCAACTAGGCTCAAAAGATTCATCTCGTGATTTCCAACTAAACTGTGTAATTAGTTATTTTTTTTACCTACATTTAATGCTCCATGCATACGTCCAAAAATTGATGTGATGGAGAGAGAGTGAAAAAACTTGGAATTTTGAGGGTATCTAAACAAGGCCCTATCTGCAATTCTACATCTTGCAGGATCCTTTGTTTCACTTTCAGTATATCTGACTTGCAAACAGTTGTCATCTTGTAGGAATTTGCAAATGGAGTTTGAATGTGCTATCTTTAGTGGTTTAGCTAATGAACCTTAGATTATTATACGAAATGAAGTTTATTCCTGGTGTTGTGTTTTTTGTATTATATTGAATGTATCATGTGGGATTATGCAATGATGTAGGAATATTGCAAATGGAAGCAGTATTGCAAATGGAGGCTTTCAGAATGCCTTATCCCACATCAGTGATGCACAGTATAACTCTGTAAAGGATAATGGTGAATATGAAACCAAGCCGGTGGCTCCTTTGTCTGGGTTTTACGCTGGTAAGCATACAATGTCAATGTATTCGTCATTGTTGATTGGAAAATCTCTCTTTTGTAGATACGAGGAAAACAGCTAACACAAATGGTCTAGCTAGGCGAACAGTCTCTGGACCTGGCTCAGCTGTTAATCTTCAGCAAGTGGGGAAGTGCAATTCTATAGAATCTCCTAATGCTGCAATTTTGGCTGGCAAAGCAGAGAATGAGAGCAGTGGCTATATATCCACGCCACCTGAAACAAATGCATCTATCAGATCATTGGGCAGATATTCTCTCTTGGATGGACCTGTTGACGGAATGCTGTCTCCTGCTAGTAACACATCATGCAAGCCTGAAACAACCAATAATTCTGTGCTCAGCAATGTTGCAAGCACTGACATACCAAATGGGTGTCTCACCACTGTCGATTCTGGACAGCAGGAGGCGTCTGATTCTCACAGCCCAGTGGAGTTTACCCAGTATTTCCAAGAGGGCTATTGTAAAATATCAGAACTCGATGACTGCCGTGAGTTAACTGAAGCTGTTACTGATGCTGACAGCAGCAGCAGCCACTGCGAGAGAGAGAAGCCCGAGGAAGACGGGGATAACGATGACTTGCTTGGAGGAGTTTTTGCCTTCAGTGAAGAAGGTTCTAGCCATCTATTCTTTTAAGTTATAGGTCTCCATCTGTCTATTGATATTCATCTTCTGATTTCTGCCCTTAAATCATGTTGCAGGTTGAACTTACTATGCTGCCTTACTTGAGATTGAGATACAATGGAAAAAAAGTGCTCAAAACATTCAGTGTGCAATAGTATGTAGACGATGGTGAAATTCTAGTAGGCTTTCATTGAATAAAGCTGTGCGGAATTGATCATCTGCCATGGTACATATTTTTCAAGGTAAACCTTACGCCTAGTTCTCAAAATGTGAGGCCAAGATTCCTCCAGGCAATTAACTAATCTGCGGTTCCACGTTGAAATTTGGAAGGAGTTGGTGTTGTCGAGAAGTTGCTATTGCCTGCCGCAACACCACTTCCTTAGTGTTGGTTTGTACATATACTGTAAGACCCATTTGTTTTGTGCCATACTTCTGGGACATTTGGGTGGTTCTGAATCCCATACCTTGGCAGTCATATTTGTTGACAGCCTCTGCCAGGGCCTGTGAATGTTCCATGTTTATTTGTACATATACTTTTTGTTTTATTGGGAAAAAGGAAAAAAATCTAGTGACGTTTAATGTGATAACTTTATAAACATTCAGTAAAGAAAATTGCATTCACGATGTTATGCTTATTTGCATGTGTTGGCCGCCTGTGTCAGAGTGTGGCAGTTGGATGGAGCCAGCAAAGTTCCTAATCTGGTGGACACTGCGTGCTTCGGTGCTTACCTGTATCCGTCCCGGTCACCTCTTTTTTAGACTGTCTCCAACGATGAGACCTAAATCCAATATCCATTCTCTGATTTAGGTGATATACAGTAGAAAGACTTCGGTACCTAAAATGGAGATTCTTCAACAGGCCACGCAAATTAGCCCTCTTCTTCCTCTTCCTCGGTCTGTCCGCCGCCCACCCATCTCCACACCCCCGGCGCCTGCGTGGTGGCGAGCCCCATGTCGAAGACGGAGCAGCCGGCCTTGGCGAGCCCTGCGAAGAGCGCCGCGCCGAGCCGCGGGCCCGACAGCCGAGGGTTGCGCCGACGGACACCCGCAGCTGCTGGGGCTCCTGCAACTCGCCCCGGAAGCCGGATCTCCTCGAGTAGCCACTCCCCAAAGCTCTCGGCGATGACCTCGACCGCCGCCGGCGTCAGGTCCACGGCACGGCCTTTCTCGCCCTCCAGCGCCACGCATCCGGCTGCTCCTCGCAAGGCGCCAGTGCTCCGCAGCAACATTTCACTGGTCAGCCCGGCCCAGCGTCCGCCGCGGACCCTTTGGAAGCGCATGGCGGCTCCCGCCTCGGGCTCGCTTTTGCCGAAAGCCGGCCGCGCCGTCGTCATGAGCCGCAAGACTCGCCATGGGCCCACCGCAGAACGCGCCAGACATTTGGGTCGTCTCCCTCACGAGACGCTTATTTGCCTTCCGATTGGGCTGTTACGCAAAATGCGTCCTGTGTTTGCGTGATCCGTTGGAGCTCGTTTTTTGCTACCCAAACTACTGTGCATCACCTATTTTGCATTTGGGTGGCATCGTTGGAGATAGTCTTACGACCTTTTTTTGAAACGAATAGTCACCGCTTTCTATGTTATTACCTGGCGGTCGGTCGGTCAGTCGCATTCGATGGAAGGTAATTGTATGCGTTTTATATATTTCTCTTGGGGAGCAATATTCCATCAAACGTATAATCGTCCTCATGTAGGCCCAGTTTGGATTGCAGAATATCAAAGGAAAAATACAGGAGTCGCAAAACGGAGGAAAGGAAGTGAGAATGCGCGTTTGGAACAAAGGAAATTCCAGTTCCTTTCCTGTGGAATGCTACATGCAAACGCTCGTTTTACAGGAAAAAAAAGAATGCTCATTTTACAGGAAAAAAAGAATCCACTTAGATCTCTGGTTTTGATTTCCTTCGAGCTTGCCCAAGGAGAGTAGGAAATTAACATGTTACTTCCTGCGTTTTTCCTGTGTTATGGATTTCTGCGTTCTAAACACCCATTTTAGTTATTTCCCGTGTTTTTCCTTTCCTCTGTTTTATCACTACGCACTCACCCTATTCCTACGTTTTTTTCTATTCCTGTGTTTTTTATTCCTGTGTTCCAAACAGGCTCATAAAATGCTCCCTTCATCCTGAAAAATGCTCCCTCCGTCCTTCAGTAAATTTCAATTTCAAGGTTGTCTTCGGCTAAACTTTTTATATTTGACCAAATTTATAAAAAAAGTACAAACATATAAAATATACTCCCTCCCTCCATCCCTGAGTAAATTTCAACTCCAAAGGTTGTGTTGAGTTAAACTTTTTATATTTGACCGAATTTATAAAAAGGGTACGAACATTTATGCCACCAAATGAGCACATCATAATAAAAATATAATGTATGCATCTAATCTATACAGTATATACTAATTTGGTGTCACAGATCTTGACACTTTTTTCTATTAATTCAGTCAAATTTTAAAAAATATGACTTTAGGAATTAATTTACTCGAACAGGAGAGTATGAACTACTGTGTAATTTTACATTAGATTTAAGCTTGCAATTTTACATTAGATCTAAGCTTTAAAATACCCTGTACCGGTAAAATATGAACTACCGTGCAATTTTACATTAGATCTAAGCCTTAAAATACCCTGTACCAGTAAAATATGAACTATCATGCAATTTTCCATTAGATCTAAGCCTTAAAATACTCAGTACCAGTAAAATATGAACTATTGTGCGATGTTACATTAGATTTAAGCCTTAAAATACCTAGTACCACGGGTGAAAAACCGAAAATTACAAGAGACAATACCATCCGTAATTTTCACAATAACTTTCAAGAGCCTTTTTCCTGTGTGCCATTATGAAAGATGCTCCATTCCTACATGCTACCAAAAATTTCACACGGACCCTGGTGCCATGACGCTAAACTCTTTTGTCCAACACGCTATTCCGTCTCTATTCTGTTTGGTTTTGACCGTTTGGCAGCTCTTACATATGGGACCGGGCAGGGGAAAATGTCCATGTTGCCCTTTTCAGTCACGGGCATATGTGGCTGTGTTGACCGATATTGACCGGCATCTCCCTCAGTCTCTCACTCGACTCCCTCAATTCCCTAACCCTACCGGCGGAGAAACCCTAACAGCGGCGGATCCGGTGGCGGAGGCTGTAGCGAGCTGGGAGAGAAGACGACGAATCCCCCGTGCTTGTGGCGGCGCAGGGGGTAGTGGAGCGTGGATTCGACCGTGGATCCATAGGATAGGCGTGGCATGGCAGGGAACAAGGGCATGGGCGAGCAATCGGATTGGCTTCCGGACGAGTGAGTTCACTGCTTCCCCCTTGGTTTCGTGGTGCCCCGTGTTTGTAGTGTTGATTGGTATTTAGTGCCTTGCGTTTGTGCCCCGTGTTTGTAGTGTTGATTGCGTGCTCCTTGTTCATCTGTAGGATGGACGCAGAAAGTAGCTACACCTTAGAAATCCAGATTGTTGCTCCCAGTTCTCGTGCGTGGTGGTTTTCATAGAACAAAGTCGTGGATGCTGACCGCACTAACTTCACAGACCTGGTTGCTGAAGTTGTCGATAAGTATCCTCATAACTACGGTGACTGTCGGTGCGGGACCCACGGGATACCCCGCAAGGAAGGAAGAAGATCTAGTCTAACTAGGATTCTTCCCATATAATCCTAGTAGTAGTAGTATTCTGTAATCCTACTAGGACCTCTCATTGTAAACCGACTAGGACTCTGGCCTCCTGACTATATAAAGGAGGGAAGGGTTCCTAAAGACGGGACGACTTTACAACACAACACTCCACAATCAATCCAACGCAAAGGCAAACGCCGACTGGACGTAGGGCTATTACTCGATCAATGATCGAGGGTCCGAACCAGGATAAATCGACTGTCTCTTGCGTTCACCGTCGAGTTTCGCATACGCTGAAGCCCGAACATACTGCCCTAGGTACCCCCGTGGCAGGCTATCGGTGGTCAAACATCGACAGTGACATAGTGAGATTGTTTTATTTCTGCATGGATAGTAAAGTGAACATCCAAGTCTGCACTGATCAAGATTTGGTTGAAATGTTTGCAAAACATAAGGCTTCCAAATGCTGCTTGTTGACTGTTGCATATCATAGCCCAAGTAGTGAGCCCCCTGTGATTCCTGATTGGGATTCTGGTAGCACTGTGGACTCTGTTGAACCCCCATTCACCCCTTCAATTGCTTGTCCAAGCTTAGCAGAACCAAGCCATGCCACACACACTCAATCTGCTGAACCTGAATACCTGGCTAACCCAAACCCAATGAATGAGCATGTGGGTGTTGATGAGGAAGAGTTGTATATTGACCTTGGTCCCCAATACCTCCACCTCCTTCCAATCCTCAGAGCCAAGGTGGGAGTAAAGAATGGGAAGGTGAGAGTTCTGGTGCTGATGAATCCTCTAAGACAGACTCTAATGATATGGTTAAAGATAGAGAGCCTGAACATATGTTTGATGTTGATTATGACAAGAAGGACCCTCCTATGTTAGTAGGAACAATGTATTCAGACATGGATGCTTTTAAGATTGCTTTAGCTACTCATGCTGTTAAACATGAGTTCAACTATGACATTGAGAAAAGTGATATAGGGAGGTTGAAAGGTCCCTATGTGGTTTTAGTAATTGAGTGACAACCTAGGTGGACTAATTGTGTTTATGTGAGATACACAGGTGATTAGTCCACATATACATATGTGTGAGCAACATATGCCATGAAGGTGGAATGGCTCGGAGATGTTGCAAAGCTCACACATGTGATGATGAAGGAGCTCATTGCACATGAGACATGGCATTGAGTCATGTGATCAAGGTGGAGAAGATCAAGACATGACTTGGCTTGATGGACCGGTTGTAAGCGTGAAGGGCAAGTTGGAGGCTTTGGAGTGATGGACCGCGTGGCGGTGAAGCTTGAGTAAGACTTGGCGCCGATGGACGAAGGCAACGGTAAAAAGCAAGTGAAGTCAAGATCGATGAACCAATATGATCACATGATGATATGAAGTGGATCATATCATTGTTGATCGTGTTGGTGCATGTGTTGCATCGACATTGGAGGAGATGAAATGGAATGCGCAAGGCAAAGGTATAACCTAGGGCATTTCATTTCACCGGTCATAGGTGTGTAGAGAACTTGATGATCGGGTTTAGGATAGATGGCTGTACTATCAAGAGGGGCAAACTTGTTTGCATATCGGTCATCTAGTGCCATTCGAGTGATCTAACTTTGCATCGTCGCTAGGATCGAGTGACATGGCAAGTTGAGTGGCTAATCCTTTGGAAAATGTTTACAAAAATATGCTAACACACATGCATAAAGGTGATACACATTGTGTTTAGCACTTGGGGCAAGGGTTCGAAACTTCACCGGTGCCCTGTACAAAAAAGACAGGGTTTCACAGAGAGTGCACTGGACGCTGGTCACGTGGTGACCGGACTCTGGGGAGCAGCGTCCGGTCAATTATAAAAGAAGGTGGTACTCTCGACCTGAGACCGGACGCAGGCGACCGGACTCTGGCTGAACACTATTCAGAGTTCGGTCCCGCTGACGTGGTGACACAGAGAAGAGAAGAAGGACCGGACGCTGATGATGCGTCCGATCGTGACCGATCGGACGCGTCCGGTCGTAGTTGAGCAACTCAGGGAGCTCTCTAGACTCGACCGCACGCTGCCCCTCCCGCGTCCGATCGTAATCAATCTGACGCGTCCTGTCAAGAATGGAACCCCTCTGGAAACGTCCGGACTCGGCAGAGGTGCGTCCGGTCTTGGCACTGTGCTGCGTTCGGTCATCACTTGACCGTTGAGATCAAGCGACTGAGATTGAACGGAGGCGACACGTGGCGTGCATCCGTTGATCGGACGCTGGCAGGGTACATCTGATCGATCTGACTGAAGCGTCCGGTCACCCCGAGCTATGCCTAGTGAAGGGGTACAACGGCTCTATTTTCGTGGGGGCTATAAATAGAAGGGGGTCTCGGCCTTGGGCTATTTGCTAAGCACACTAGAGCCTTGGTGGCTTATGTGGTAGTGCTTGGGAGCCCTCTAACTCACTCTAGCTTGATAGTGTTCATCCGATTGAGTAAGTGAGCGATTCTAGTGCGATTGCATCGTGAGGTTGCATCGAGTGGCACTAGGTGGCCGTCTTGCAAGCCGGTGGTGCTTGTTAGTCTTGGAGGTTGCCACCTCCTAGATGGCTTGGTGGTGGTCTCTGTCAAAGCCCGCAAGAAGCTTGTGCGGTGCTCCGGAGAAGAGCTTTGTGAGTGGCATTGTGCTCGCCCCACGAGAGCCATGAAGAGCAACTCTAGTTGAGCGTGTCATTGAGCTACCCTTACTTTTGAGGTAGGTTCTTACGGTGCCTGACATGCGGGCTTGACGGGTGATGCCAATTAGCCGCTGAACCACCAAGTGAGCGGTCGACACAACGGGGACGTAGCGTGTTGGGAAGCACGTGAACCTCGGGAGAAAATTCACCGTGTCAACATTGTTCTTCTCGTTGGTTTGCAATCCCCTTACACAAGCTAGTGATTACTTTCATATACATTATGCTTGTGTAGTTGCTCTTGTAATTAGTTAGCTTGTGTAGCTCACTAGTTACCTTTTTGCTCATGTAGCATAGAAGTAGCTCCCTTGCGTGGCTAATTTGGTTTGTGTAACCTTGTTAGTCACATTACTTAGTTTGTGTAGCTAAGTATTTGCGCTCTCTAATTTGGCATTGGTTGCCTTGTTATTGAGCATTGCTAGTGAGCTTAGGTGGCTTTGTGCTTTTGCTTACTAGTATGTGTAGGAGCTCCCTCGTTGCTTGAAATACTGGTGGCGTAGGTTTGTGTGACCTTACTTCTAGAATTGGTTAGATGAGCTCTAGCTAGCCCGACACCTTTGTTGCTTAATTAGGATCTTTGCAAGGTGCTAGAGAACATAGATAGAGGGGTGTAGTCTTGGCTAGACCGATAGTTTTAATTCTACACTTGTTTCGGTTAGCCGGCGCGATTAAGTTTTAGTAATGACTATTCACCCCCCCTCTAGTCGCCATCTCGACCCTACAGAGGTATAGGGTGAACTGCTCACAGCAGAGTGAGGGCTACAGGTGGAGACTTCATGCCTCAACTCTAAGGGATGGGCACACTATTATGGTAATGTGTTAATACATTGTTTTCATTGACTGCTCCCTGTTTTTCTCGCATTGTGTGGCTTGTAATAAGTGCATTACTTGACTGTTTTGTTGGTGAAAAGGAACCCCTACCCTCATGAGTGTCAGAGCACTAGGAGGCAAGGAATCTATGTAGGGGTAACATAGTTCTAGGTGTGCAATCAGTTGATTGATTGGCTGAAGGAAGATGGAACTCTAGGTGCCACAGAACTGCAAAGGAGGTTGAAGGATGCACACAAAACTATGGTACCCTACAAGAGAGTGTATAAAGGTAAAAATCTTGCCATGGATAAGATTTATGAGCCTTTTGGGGCAAAAGTTTTGATAACCTATATAGGCTTAAGGCCCAGTTAGAAGAATCAAGTCCTGGATCATTTCTTATCATTGATAATCACACAATCAACAACCAGATCAGGTTCAATAGGCTATTCTTTGCACACGAAACCATGTGTTGATGGATTTCTTAGAGGCTGTAGACCATATCTTGCAGTAGCTAGCACATTTTTAACAGAAAGGTTTAGGGGACAGTTGTGCATTGCTTGTGCAGTAGATGCACACACCTAGATGTATCCAGTAGCTGTTGGTGTAATTAACTCAGAAACCAATGAGAATTGGGTGTGGTTCATGGAGAGGTTGAAGGAAACAATAGGCACCCCAGAGGGCTTGACATTCTGCATAGATTGTGGCTATGTAGTCATGAATGGGGTTAGTGAAGTTTTTTCAAATGCTGAACATAGAGAGTGTATGTATCACTTAGTACAGAATTTCAAGAAGAGGTACAATGGGAAGGTATTTGATGATCACTTGTGGGCTTCTTTATATTCATGAAGCCCTTACATGTTTGAGAAGCACTATCAAGCAATGGTTGTAGCCAAACCTGAGGCAATGAAGTATCTGCAAGAAACTCACAAGAAACTTTACACCAGGAACCAGTACAGGACATTGTCAAAGGTTGATTATGTGACTAATAATTTGAGCTGAGTCATTCAATAATTGGATCAAGCCTGAGAAGCTTAAGCACCTGGATGACTTGTTGGACACTATAAGACAGAAGATTTTGAACAAATGGAATCATAGAAAGAAGGTAGCCAAGAAGTTGGAAGAAAAGATTCTGCCTCACAGCCTGCAGAAGCTAAGGGAAGACAGTTACAACCTGGACATTGAAGTGATCACAGCCTCCCCTAATGGTGTGATAGAACTGTGTGCTAAGGGAGGTAGTGGCTTCAGGTTTGTGGTCAGCCTACCGACAGAACCTGTTCCTATAGGGTTTGGCAGGGGTCAGGAATCCCATGCAAGCATGCAATAGCCTACATTACTTCAATTCCTGGTAAAAAATTGAAAGACCATGTGGATGATTACTTCTCTGTCAATAAATTCAGAGCTGTATATGAGGGTTCTATCCCTTGTATTCCTGACAAAAGCATGTGACTCAAAGCTACTCATGGCTTTTTCATGCACCCTTCCTGTCTTAGGTCCATATGAGGTAGAAGGAAGAATAGGATGAAATCATCACTTGAGGGAGGTAGCAACAAGAAGAGGGCAAAGAAACATGAGTGCCCCATCTGCCATGAGTTAGGGCATCACTGGTACACTCGCAAGAATAGAAATCCAGAAGATATCGCTGCAATTGAGGCTGAAAGGTAAACTATGTAACTAAATTACTTTGCAAATACATGTACAGCTTCAGTAACTTAGTTAACTAATGTAACTTTTCCTATGCAGGGGGCTTCCAAAGAAAAGGCTGAAAAAGCAGCAAGCTGTAACACAAAGACTAGCATTGTGGTTGCTACTTCATCCCAGATGGCGTTCCCACACAATGAGGCAGTAGTCATGCTACACACAAGAAAAGGAAGAGGAAATCTTCTTCTTCTTCTTTTGGTGCCAAGAAGAGCAAGGGGGCAGCTACCACTACTACGTCAAGCTCAGGTCCAAACAGTGTGTCTAACATGTATGTTTACTAGCTCTTCAATTGATCACAACACTTCTATTATGACTGCTAATGCTAAAGCACACTCTGTCTTTTTGCCACAAGATCTAGAACTGGTTCCAATGACCCAGTTCCAATCAAACTGTGCACCTAGCCCCTGACTCGATTACAATAGAGACAGAGTCACTAGAGACTATGCTACCTCAGGCTTCACCAAGGAGGAAGATAGGGATCAAGAAGAAGCTTACACCAAAGAAGCTCCAAGTTGTAGCAGCCAGCCCATCCAGCCTAGCTAGCCCTGCTTCAAATACCAGAAGCCAGAAGAAGCTCCAGCTGCAGTGAAAGGTGCCTGCTCAATGTTTTTTTGGTGATGTGGTTTTGGAAAAACACCTGCTATGTGATGGCACGACTGTTCTTTTGCTCTATGATGGCATGACAGTACTTAGCTGTAGATAAAAATCAATAACTTAGCTGCTATGTGATGAATGTTGGTTACATGTTGATGACATGAAACCTTTGTGATGAAAAACAGTAAGGTAGTCGATGTTATGTGATGAATGTTTGTTTACTGTTGCAGTACTCTAATTGTTATTATATTGTTCTCATATGTTGTTGCATTATGGACAAATGAACAATCTTCATATTCATCATTCAACATTGATTCATTCATTCATCCATCCATACATCCATTCATCCTTAACTACTCACACACATAGATATGGCTGAGGACCTATATATAGGAGGAGAAGCCCAGGGGCTCAGTTGGCACCAACAACCCTGACTTTGGCGCTAAAACGCTCGTCCTAGGGCTGGCCTGGGAATGACACAGAAGTAAACCAACTAGTTCACAGAGCCTCTCAAGTCTAAGTGCATCTAAGTCATTTGGCTGCGCCGTTACTCACCATTAAGAGCAAAACTGGACGGAATGACGTGTTGGACAAAAGAGTTTAGCGTCATGGCAACAGAGTCCGTATAAATTTTTTAGTGACATGTAGAAATAAAGTATCTTTTATAATGACAGACAGGAGGCCCAACTTTCAACCGAAAATCCCAAACCCGCTTTGCCTAGCTTAGCTCGAAATCTTGGCATCTCGTGAGGAGTCCCGGACCCCGTGTCCCCGTGTCCGAGGTACATCCAACGTGTCCAATCACCGCCCAGAATAAGCCACCCAAGGCCACAAACAATGCACCACGCGGAGTCGCTGACTGCTGCTTCCCAACCGGAGGGCCGGCGAATGGCACCCCGATCCACACGTTCATTGCGAATCGCGCGCCCTTCGCCTCTGCTGCAGCCCATAGCCGAGGCCGAGGCAGCCCGCGCCGCGCCAACGCCTTCGCCTCCCCCGATGACCAGACGCACGCGCACCGGCTCCCCGTACCGCGAGCGAGAGCGACGCGGGCGCAACCGCGCAAGCCTCCAACCAAAACCCTCCACCCAAACCCGTGGTGCGGGGCAGCCGGGTAGGCGCCCTCGCGCGCCACCACAAGCGCAAAGAGACCTTGCACCCCACCAGCCTAATCCCCCCGCGGGCGGGCAGATAACGGTCGCGGCACGGAAAGGGCGAGAGAGGAGGAGCTGAGAGCGCTAGAGCGCTAGTCCAAGAGGCGCGGAGGAGGAGGGGACACATGGCAGAGGAAGGGGAGGAGGCGGTGCCGCCGGCCGCGATGGTGAGGGAGGAGGACGCGGCGTCCGGGGAGGCGCCTCCGCCGACCGTGGACTTTGGGCTGCCCGCTGAGCTGATGTCCGTGCTGCCATCGGATCCGTTCGCTCAGCTGGACGTGGCGCGCAGAATCACCTCCATCGCGCTCTCGCACCGCCTGGGCCGCCTCGAGGCCGAGGCGGCGCGCCTGCGCTCGCAGCTCGCCGACCGCGACGCCGAGGCCGAGGACCTCCGCGAGCGCGTCGAGCAGCTCGACGCCGCGCTCGCCGTCGCCACCGGCCGCGGAGCGGCCGAGGCGGCGCTCCTGCGCTCGCAGCTCGCCGAGCGGGACGCCGAGGCCGAGGACCTCCGGGAGCGCGTCGAGCAGCTCGACGCTGCGCTCGCCGTCGCCACCGGCCGCCTCCGCCGCGCCGAGGAGGAAAAGGTAATCGCTAGTCAGTTTACTAGCCGCCTCTGGGGCGCTGCGCCGCCTGGCTGAGGCTGAGCTGTGCTTTCCGGGGAATGGTGGCTTCGGTCGGTCCCACCTGTCGGCGACTCTGGTCCCGCGACGCTTGCGCCTAACGTCATCTCTATTTCCAGCAATGTAGCTGCGTGATATGTATGCTGCGCAATTTGGGCAACCGAAATGACTTAACAGTCGAATGCTTCTTCTTGTTCTGATCGTGGACGATGGACGTACAGGAGGCATTGCTGCGGGACAACTCTGCGCTGTCCAACACCGTTACAAAGTTGAACAGAGATGTCGCCAAGGTACCAAAACACTATTGCCTTGCACTTTGGGAAGAATTTGACAGATTTCTGTGTGTTGCGCTACCAGTTTTGAACAATTACGTAGCAATCTCATCATAATTTCAAACTGAACTTTGTCGTCCTTAACATTATAATGCAAAAAAAAAAAAAAAAGGAATGGCAACGGGTAGGGAAAATGTTAACATGTCAAGCATTTGAATCTCGTAAGCATGTCCAACCATTGATTGGTGCTGTACATAAGCCTTGATTGCTATACCATTTACTTTGTTGTGCAGTTGGAAGTTTTCAGAAAGACACTTGTGCAGTCACTCCAGGAAGATGACAGCAGTGATGTAAGTCTGGCATTCAGGCTATGTCTAGTTGTTAACTCAAGGACCCAGAAAATGACTAGCATTTCAATTCTTCCCTTGTTTGTATTTGTAGCTGAATTGAGAGTGGTTTATTTTTAAATTACTTTTCTATAGAATACTGCTCCCACGGCAAGAGTTGCAGCAACTTCAAATTTCTCCTCTGCACCATCAGGTAGTACATTATTCTCGTGGTCTTGTGCTAGGTCCACATTATTCTAGTTCCCTAGGGTAATGTTGACTGTTGGATTTTGTCAGATGAAGATTCTGCATTTCCAACTTCCAAATCATCACAAATTTCAGAAACTGCAAGTTCAGTTTCGGAGGAAAATAGCCAAGTTGACCCAGATGGTACATTCCCGTTTCATATAGTTAATCTTGTCTAATACAAAAATATGTTGAATGATGTTTTACGCACAGAACCTTTTTGTACTTGCAGCACCTAGGCCACCCTGTCCTGGACGTCCACATGTATTTTTGCCGTCATACAACAGCACACCAAGGATGACTCCCCCAGGCTCACCTCCAAGGCGTTTTGCATCGGTATCACCGCCAAGGCGGCATTCAATCTCCGTTACGTCGATGAATATGTTTAATGACAGGTCCTCAGGCTTTTCTGGTCAGCATAGCTCTCCATTTGACGCTCCAAGTCAAACAGGTTAGCTCATAACCCCAAGAGCTAGTTATACTGTATGTAAACACTTGAATGTTAATGCTGCTTTGTTCAGCAATCAGCATATATTACATTTAATTGGTCAAGATATGTTACAATTTCACTGCCATCTGGTTGTAAATATCAAAATGTATTGCAGTTCCACTGGACCCAAAAGTGAACTGTTTGTTTGCTTACTAGGTTCGGATTTTTGATTTCTGTGTTTAACACGAAATCATAAATAAGCTATCCATATACTCTTTCTCATTGAGAGTTATTTGTTTTAGGACGAACAAGAGTTGATGGAAAGGAGTTCTTTCGTCAGGTCAGGTATGTGCAGAAGTTCTCTTTTCCAAGTATTCAGTTTAGCAGTAGATTTTTTTCTCGGAAATATACCTCAAGCCTTGTGAGTGTAATATTTGATGAGCTAATAGAAGGAGTTTGGTGTACTTATTTTTCTTTTGGAAATTATGATCATGTAGTTTCTTCAAGAACTGCACATAGCTGCACAGTAGGCTTAGTTGATTCGAGGATCTTGTTTTCCATAAATCTAGAAAGAAACCTTTCAACTCCATTGATTCTTAATTGTTACAAAGAAAATTTTGTTCATTTTTCCAAGTGTGTGATTGACTTCCCTCTTTAACTGTTGTACATGCAGAAATCGATTGTCGTATGAGCAGTTTGGTGCATTCCTGGCTAATGTGAAGGAGCTGAACGCACACAGGCAGACCAGAGAGGTATAAATGGATCAACACTGAATGAACATCTGTTTGGGGATTTATGAACTAATTTTCTGATCCCCCTTTTGGTATTCTTTGAATGTCTCTTACAGGATACCTTAAGAAAGGCTGATGAAATCTTCGGTCCTGAAAACAAGGACCTGTACACCATTTTTGAGAGCCTAATAACTCGCAACATTCGCTAGTCTCCTCAAGGGTTGAAACATTAACCATGATTACTAGCGATTCAAGTTTTACCGGTATACTGTGATTACGATACTCATCACTTTTTTTTATTTGAAGTCTGTAGTCTGTTGTGGATTATTGGTATATAGTTCTATAGTTGCTTATGTCCATGTAGAGTCCTGGGTTTGTCTGGAAGCTACAGTTTATATTCTAATACAAATGGAGGAAATATTGGAATAAAGGGAAATACATTATTTGTCTGATATTTCTTGAACATAATTAATAGACTAAAATGCGTGACAAGTGAAGAACAAAAGTTTGACAGCCAGCAGAGTACTTGAAATCCATCTTAAGATAAATTTTATTGCTTATTAAATCCCTTTCATACAACTGTTGTGTTGAGTATCTCCTTTAGTTTTTTGTACTATGCTATAAGATGGTCAAATATGATGTAAACTGTTTTGTTTTTTTGGCATCTAATCTTTAATCCTTTTCCGGCAATATTGTACAAATAGATTACTTATTTTCTATCCTTTGTTATGTCCGCCCCTAAATGTTTTTTGTGGCCTGCTCCAAATTGCCTTTTGCTCTTCAAAGCTCCCAACAACAGCAGATTGCTTATCGTTAGTCAAAGAATTTGCCAAATGGTTGTGATATGCTGTAGTATTCAAACTATATAATACATTCACCGGCTT
Organism: Miscanthus lutarioriparius; assembly: GCA_904845875.1. Classification (NCBI taxonomy): domain Eukaryota; kingdom Viridiplantae; phylum Streptophyta; class Magnoliopsida; order Poales; family Poaceae; genus Miscanthus; species Miscanthus lutarioriparius. The sequence continues at coordinate 27,973,055 of CAJGYO010000017.1, read as the reverse complement.
TGCGCTCTTCTTGACCAAAATTTGCCCATTTGTGCTTTCGGTTGTGTCGGCAACAATGCATATTGGCTTCACTTTCACAGAGGGTTCCAAGTCAGATCCTTGGACCATGTAAACTGCGCCAAGAACTTCTCCAAGAAATATGTCCTACAGATGAAAGAGTTTACACAGACAGATCATAAAAATGATCAAAGACTAGGTTAGCTGTCAACAGTTCAACATAGGCCAATTAAATAAGAAAAGTATGTTTTTTTTCGAAATTAAACTTATCTAAATTTGATGAAGTTTATAGAAAAATATATTTACATTTGCAATACCAAATAAATGGATTTTTTCTCGAGAACGTGCCCGTTAACATGACCAAATAAATGGATTATCAAGACATTTCATTAAGAAATTAATAAAACTAATTTGATATCACATATGATGTATTTTTCTACAAACATAGTTAAAGTTAAGAGAAGATTGACATAGAACAAACTAAAATAATATATATTTTGGAACAGATGGAGTATTAGACTATGGAACAAATTGAAGTTACTAATGCACTTTTGTCATAGAGGTCACTTACCATGTGGTGATAGAATTTCTGTTTCCTCTGAAGTTGCTGAAGCAGCAATAGCAAACGATGGACAAGCTTTGATTCGGGAGTATGCTGGGTGTGTTGCTTCAAAGCTCCAAGGACACCCTCAAATGAAGCAACCTTTCGTTGCACGGTAAGAGGAATGAGGGTGATATTCAGACTAGATTCTAGTACTGTTTTTGCGGCCAGTGGATCGAGAAACAGGTTGAACTCTGCATATCTGTTCGAGGGAACAGTGAACACATTTCCCTTCTCATCACTTCCATCTCTAAGGAGTCCACCGACAACATAAACTCTCTGCATACAGGGAATTATAAATAATAAATATCAGTTTAGCATCTAGTTCGTCTGCCAGTTCGTCACGTTTAGAGCCAAAATTTTTTCCTTCGAAGTCTCGTACTACTAAGGGGCAAAAAGAACTGATTTCCTCTATGACAGTGCATTTGGCGTCCATGTCAGATAGTGAAATGCTGGCTAAATTTTTGAGAGGTCGGGGCCTGGTAAGAACTGACCTCTATGACAGTGATCTTCTGACCTGCTAGATTGGTGAAGTTAAGCTGATCTTCTAACTGACAAGTTGCTTGCCAAACATCAAAAGCATGTGGGTGCCGGCGTTCGGGATGATCTAAATCATCAGAAGTGAACCTAATCATGAAATGAACAGATGTGAAATGTTTTATGACAAGCATTACCATTCATATAAAGCGGAATTCAGTAGAGTGTTTACCTTCGAGGACTTCTTGGCAACGACCGAGCCAGTCCATACAATGTGTCTGAATCTACAAATCCACCACTTCCAAGAGGGATTGCATAAGAATTGTTGCAACCAAGGGTTGGACTGCCCAATGCAGTAGTATTGCCAAGACCGACTGGAATGTCGTCACGGCCCATCATATGTAGAACATCATAAACAATGTCAATGCTAGCGCTATCAGCCCAGCCGTTTCCATTGATCAAAACAGCCTAAAAATGATTAGTAGAGTGAGGTTTGTCAGGCATTCAGTGTACAAAAGAAAGCGAACCGCATTATTAACTGCAGCATTTTGTAGTTTGGGACATATATTTCTCTCACCTTCAGATCAATTTCATGTCTAGGTTCTTTCAGGAGGTATATGAGTGACACAAAATCTCCAGGGCTCATGTCCATGTCAAAAATGACTGGCTTGCTCCTAGTTACATTCATGAAATCCGGCTTGTAGAGAACCTCTCTGTAATATGGAAACTGTGTACTTATGTTGAAACGGCCAGTGTTTTTAGGGAGATTTAGAACCTGAAAAAGATGTTGGTGGCATTTGTGAGCTTGGATTTTGACATTGCCACTTGTGATTTTCAACCAAAAAACACGCGAAGTATGCTTCTTAGTTACCTCTAGGAATCTCTCCAAAAATTCCTTATCCAGTGGGCTATTCTTATTGGTGTTCTGCTTCGCGCTTGTTGCGACAAGCACCTGAACTGCTTCTGGACCGGACACTTCCTTAGTGTACCCATCCTAAGGAGAAATGCAGGTTTTCAGGCATCAGAGTTTGCCATGCCATGCATAGATAACATTTTGCATCGATCCAGTACATTGGTTATATTACCTGGCATCTGCCTCTGTTGCTTCCGGGCACCAGGCAGAAGGGATCTCTGATCCTAGTCTCAACATGGCCGCTGTGAACTCCACCCTCTTGCAATCCAAACTTGGGAGTAGTTCGTCCATCGAAAAATGGGTTAGAGCCGTCACGCACACCGTACGGTTTGTTGGATGTTACCACGGTGATGTTCATGTACTCGAGCTCGGCAAACTCATTATTGCTGCTGCCCGTTTCGCCATGTCGCATGCTGGAGAGGGCCACGCCGGCGGCAAAGGGATCCCACAGGTAGAAGCCCTGCAAAAGGAGAAAGGAAGAATCAAAGTCTTGCAATGCAAGCATCACTGCATCAGAGGTAGAAAGAACGGGAACTCAGACTTGCCGTGTTGTCATGGCTGCCTGATCGACTCCTCTGCCGCGCCAGAGTCCCGTCCAGCGACAGGAAACAGTACTGTGCCTCGTACGTGCTCTGGCGCCGCTGGAACTCAGAGTAGAACTCCTGCGTTACCGGGATCGTGTTGGTCGCGTCGAGAGGGATCATGGTGACCGGGACGCCCGAGTGGAACACCCGGTAGGTGGCGAAGGGATCGCTGAAGACGTTGAACTCGGCGACCGGGTTGGCGGCGGTGGCGGTGAACAGGTTGCCAGCCACCCTCACGGCGCCGCCGGAGACGTAGACGCGCTCCACGTTCCGCCTGAGGTGCGGGCGCGACATCAGGAGGAGCGCGAGGTTGGTGTGCGTGCCCAGCAGGAGCACGGAGGTCGGGCCGGCGGACAGCGCCTCCGCCATCACCCGCTGCGCCGTGGGCTGCCGGAGCGGCCGGTACCCCCGGGAACCCTGCGGGAGGAAGCCCTTCCGGACCCCGAAGTTCGTGTCGACGTCCAGCCGCCCCGGGAGCGGGATGGCCTGCCGGTACCGGCAGCCGCCGGCCGTCGACATGCCCTGCATGCGCACATCGTAAGTCTCTAAGTAAAATGCATGGTAGCTTGGACTGTGGAGCTAGCTAGCGGCCGGCGCTCGTTCTTGGATCTACTCTAAGAGATAAGATAATCGTGTCAATAATTACGTACGTACGTACCTGGTCGATCAGTGGTAGGTAGCCACCGACGTTGCGTTGTACGTCGCCGGCGTAGGATATCCCGCCGTCGCCGCCGACGCCGACGGGGATGTCGTCGCGGCCCATCATGTAGAGGATGTCGTAGAGATGGTTGACGGCGTGCCCGGCGTCGGTCCACGCGTTGGCGCTGATGGTAATGGCCTGCATTGTTCACAACAATAGTGACGCACTAGCCCGACCTTGTCTGGACATTACCTCCAGGGAGCAGTGGCCCATTACCTCCAGAATCCACACGCCATGGTTGATGGTTGACGAGAGAATTCTGGATCGGTAGAATCGCAGTCTACTCGATTACTAGCGGATTAACTCGGAGAAATGAAATGGAGCGGCAGTGACACTGCACGTAGCACGTACGGGCCACGAGGATAGAGGCTGACATGGCACCAACCTTGACGTCGAACTCGGACCGGTTTTGCTTAAGGAGGTAGAGCAGCGCGAGCAAATCGTCGGTGTCCATGTCCGTGTCCACCAGGATCCGCCGCGGAGCTGCTGACGTCGCACCGGCGGCCGAAACTGTAAGGAACAACACGGCCATGGCCACGGCCGCCACCGCCCGTGCCTGGGCACTCCTGCTGCTCCCTTTTCCCGGCGCCGTCGCCATGGAGGTCAGTTTGGTGCACGCACGCGCGGGAGGCCGGGTCAGGGAGAGTGTGCTAGGCTGGTAGCTGTTGGCCCACGGGATCGACGACAGTGAAGTCTCCAGATCACTAGTCTTTCAGACTAAATCACTAATTTTTCTGATGGGGTCTGGACCACTAGTCTTGGATGGTGCGCGCATTTTATAAAAGCACCATCACCGCACCATACTGTAGGTTTCCGCACCAAATCCATCTTTAGACTCTGAACTCGGTGTCACACACTACGGATCGTTGAGAAGAAAAGGGAGGCGCATAGCAACGCACAATACAAGACAACAACGTGAAGGTTGGTTGTGTGATGATAAATAGCTCTGATTGAAGTTGCAGGTGTCTATTTATACAACTCTATCTATCTAACTAAAGTACAGCGCACATCTGTCAACAAGAACTAGATAAGTATACAAGGGCTGCGCCACTACATGTGCACAAAGCTGTGTTACCAGTGAGCTATGCGAGCTCAAGCACTGCAGCTGAGATGGGTTTTAACAACAGGGGGCAAAAATGTGCCGCCTTCCTCTTGTTTCACACAAGGTGGCGATGAGATTAGCTAACAAGAGCTAGCACCTAGCGGCTGACAGTGACGGTTGCCGTTGGACTTCTCTTCCTGCCGCACGCATGACGGGGTTGACAAAATGCGCGATTTTATAGCTCCATCACCTTAATTGTCGAAAACCCATCTTTAAAATACGAACTCGATGTTTTTGGATCACTTGATTGAGTTATCTCTCGTGACTAGGGATGAGACCAAGCGGAGGTTGAAGGATCTGGCGACATAAGCTACCTGATATGAGCGAGAGGTTGGACGTTAGCGCCACGTCATCACCCAACCTTCAACCTCGGCGCCATGGCTTATGGTGCCGAATCGTGTTACCTCAGCGCCGAGCTCAAAGTCTAGAGATGGGTTTTAACAGTCAGGGGTATAATGTGAATTTTTGAACCAAAAAGAGTTAATTTGAAAAAAAATCCGTTCGAGCCAGAGCTCTGCTAGTTGGGTCTTAAAAAGGACATCACTAAATTTGCAAATCCCTATTAATTGTCGTAAGCTTTTTAAAATTTAATGTTTTTGGATCACTTGACATCCCTCCTCGTGACCTTTGTCTATTCCCTTGGTTATGCAAGAGTTAAATTAGACCTTGTTTGGATCATGGAGCTAACAATTAGCTTAAATAAATCTAGTTAATAGTCAAGCTAATTGTTAGCTAATGCTAACTAACTATATTAATGACTAGCTGAACCAAAATAGCTAATAGTTAGTTAGCGAATATTAACTATATATTAGCTAGCTAACTATTAGCAGCTAAAGGATCTAAATATGACCTTAATAACAGGTTTAGAAAACGCTATAATAAGAATAAATTCGAGAAACCTACTAGTATTTTGATATAGGTTTTAGAAAACTACAACTTTTGAATCCTGTTAAAAAAACACAACTATTTTGACAACTAATTGCAAAGCTTCAGTCTACCACCGAAGCATTCCGATAAGCACGCCGAAGGTTGCTTTTTGAAGCAATGGCTAGTTTCTCAATCTTGAGGGCTTATAAATAGGAGGTGTGGCTGGCCGTTTTGGCCCTCTTGACACTATCATTAGATACACCTATTTGAGCTCAAGAGAACACTCCACTTACTGTTGTTTAGTGCTAATCGCATTTGGTTGAGGTTGGAGAGGATTTAGTGCATTTGCATTGAGAGTTGCATCAGGTGGCACTAGTGACTTGTTGAAGCGATAGGATTTGCAGCTACTTAGATGGATTGGAGGTAGCGAACTCTGTTGAGCACCGCTTGGAGATTGTGCACGGGCTCCAGAGGACGAATTGTAAGGGTCTCTTACACTCATCTCTAACGGGAGATCGTGAAGAGCAATTCTAGTGAAATCATGGTTGTTGGTGTACCTCAAGATCGAGCCGGCTCATATACTAGCTCTCACATCAGTGCCAAGCTTGAGGACTTGTTGATCTAGTAGAGGAGTTGTCATCCTTGAACATGCCACAATGGGGACATGGATAACCAGCAAGCTACCAAACCTCAGGAAAAATCTTGTTTCATCATTTGTTCCCACGGTTTGTGCCCACTGTAAGGAAAATGGATCCTATGGGCCATTAATATAAGTTTGATTTTGGTGTTTGATGATCACATGTCCATTTGGACTAATGATGTCTACTACTATACAAGGTATAGTTTAAATGTATGCTAGATGGACTTACGTAAGCAATGTGGTGATCTGGGTGATCAACACCTCAAACAAGACCTTACAAGCTATAGACCTACAAGACAAGCTAAGAGTCCAAGGCATCAAGAAACAAAAGCCTAGAATAGAGGACGAAGAAGAAGGCATGAACAGGAAGTTAAGGATGCTGCTAGCCTACCCTACGGTTGGACTGGCCCAACGACGGTCTGACCGCTAGGATTGGACTAGTCCGGTGGTAGTGGCACATGGCCATCGAATCAAGTGATAGAGGCTTTTGGGCCTTAGGCCCACTGTCCAGTTCCTCACGGTGGAACCACTAGCTACGTCGTTTGGACCGCTAGGAGATCTCGCGTGCGTGAACTGTGGCAGCACCTCCTAAATTATAGGGCACACATGCACCTGTCACTGTCCAACGACCTTTGACACCTATGCATATGTTCCCGGTAACTTAAGAAGACTGTCGGGTGTACTCGGAGAACCCCGAATCATCCACGATTTCCGAGCAGGATCACATTACAGAGTCATTGCAGTATACGACAGTTTATTCAAATATATACATCAGAGTAAAGATTAGCGGAAGACTTACAATAACATAGTTTACAAACCATTTGTTTCAAATCATACAACTAAGTTCGATAAATAATACAAACCAAGGTAGTGGAGTGGCATTATAACATATTACAGAACACACAAATAAGTTGCCCTACCCAAGGGCCACGCATTTACTTATCGTCATCGCACTGAACAACAGTCATGCAGCACGATCCAAAACAGATCTGCTCATGAGCCTCACCTGCAACAAGGGTCAACGAACCCTGAGCACAAAAGTACTCAACAAGACTTAACCGAAATAAGAATTAATAGAACGCAGGAATGCAGGCTCATGGGATTCTAGGTATGGCTTTAGCAATAATCAAAGTTTTTTTGCGTAAAAGCTTTTTAACAAAAATCTTTATATCAACATTTAAAACTTCATAAGATCATATACAAAGCTAACACGATCCGCATGGAGATCATGAAACTTCATATCCAACACTTTCTCAAACCAGCCTCAGGTTCCAGTTATTAATACTACGATGATGAACAGTGAGTTGAGTCTCCATAACCGAGGAGCAACGACGATTCTAACCGATTAAAACCCAGCTGGGAATTCCAGACCACACGACATATGCAAGTCCCTGACTTACATATATCAACCTACCCTCGGATCCTCTAAACAAGAACGGGTCCGCGCCACCCGAGAATACAGTACTCCACCAATCCAGCCCATTGCCACATGGGTACATGCTATTCCCGCCATCTCTCCACTCCCAGTGCGCGAGTAGCCATTCTCATAATAGAATAGCCAAGTTAAGGCTTACCGGAGTATGTGGTTAGTACTACAAAGTCTCATCTCATGCAATTCAACAACGGTACGGGCCTTAATCGACACAGGCGAAAAGAACCCGCTCACAAGACCTCCATGTCTTGTGGCTCCCCTACACCGAGTTTGCCCGGTCTAGATTTATTACTCCACATTCCCATATCACATGATAACATAAGTAACCAAAGATCCATTTAAAACTTGCAGATGACAGGTAATCACCCGACTTTCACCGTTCTAAGCATAGCTAAGCAAAACTAGGCATATACGAATTAAAACTAGTAACAAGGTAGATATGGAAAAACAAGGTTGGTAATGCACCAATTAGGTTTTCACTTAACTCCTAATCACCTAATGCAGTAAAGAAAAGCAAAAGCGAAATCAATTTGTAAATCACAAGGTAGGCTTAAATGCATCCGAGGCTTGTCTTCATTGACGGAAAAGTCCGGTTCCGGAGTCGTTCCACCGATATCAAAACCAACCTCCACAGATGGATCAACCTCCTCAACTACTTGATTAACTACCACGTGCTCACCTTCGTTCACTACATGTAGTAACAATGCCATGTTTAACATGATGCGAGATATAAAACATGATGCTCGACGATGGATGCAAAAGTAATAACTTGAATACAACTTTTCTTCGTGGTACGGTTACAAGTCAAACTAACTAAACCTTTTTCATAATACTTACATCAATTGCCAAGGATCATTACCAACTAATGATCCAAGGACATCACTCAATCAAAAATTCAATCAAAACCTAAATCATTAAAGGTTACTATTTGCTTTTATGAATTAATTATTTAATCAAGAATTATGAAATAAATCAACTTATTCCAATTGATCTCAAAATTTTTGTAAAGGTTCATCACATGATAACTAAGTGGCAAAACAAGTTTCATAATTTTTGGATAAAGAAATAAGCCTAGAAAAATCATGGAAACTCATTAATTAATTAATTGAGCAATTTTTATCACATTCAAAAATAATGAAAATCAACATTTCATATTTTTACTAAATAATATACATCACAGAGAAGTCACACAAAAATTTTCATAATTTTTGGAGCTCTACATAAATCTACACAAAAATAACAAAAACTCATACTATTCATCCATTTCTGAAAATAGAAAAATCCATTTTGAACTCGCGATCACTGACATCGGGTCCCACCTGTCATCCCTAACCTCCTGCGTTTGACCACGACGATGACGCGCTGACCGGCGATAACTCGCCGCCGGTGAGACCAACGGCGACAGCGAGAGTACCAACACACTCCCCTCATCACCCCGCATCGATTGAGTGTACTATCGAGACTAATTGCAGCGGTAAACAAGCTTGACGACGGCCATGGCGGACACGGTGGCTCGGCGACACTACGCCGGCGACAGGAGTCCGATAGCGATTAAATAAACAACACAAGAAGCACCAGAAGCTCACCCCGAACACGTTGGAGCCAAAGACCGAGCCAAAGGAGCAACAGCAAGGTGGTTCGATGATCTAAGCAAACACGACGGAGCAAAACATCATCGGTGACGGAGTTCCGATGACTACGGTGGACAAAACGATCAAACAACTAGTCATAGAGCATCACGGGAACAAGGCGGAACTAGAGGTACACTGAGCAAGATCAACGGCTCACCGGAGAGCGCTGGCCACGACGGCGCAAGCACGACGGTGAGGTTACCGGCCACGGAGAAGAAAGCGATGCACCGCGAGTTCCCGGCGAAATCAAGAGACCACAGTTGGTTGGCTAGGTGCGCAAGGAGTAGGCAAAATTGTTGAGTGCTTTGCTACGACGGCACATAGCGCTGGTTCGACGGCGAGGGCTCAACGGAGATGATCGGCGACGTCGGGAAAAGCAAAGGAAGATAGAAAAGAAGAACGGCGGCGATGCTCTGGCTATAAAGGTCGGCCATGAAGCACAAGGAAGCCACGCCATGGCCTTCACCACGCCAGCGCGACGTCGAAAAGGGACACGGCGACGACTAGAATGAAATAGAAGCTCGTCGGCGATGAAGTGTCTTCTGTGGCTACTGTTCACCTTATTTACAAAATTGCCCTTCGTTTTAAATCCCAAATTACTCCCAAATTTACATAACAACTAAAAAATGTCCAAAAATAAAAGTTGCTCAAAATCCAAAGTTCTACAACTTTGCTTTTATACCCACCCCCTAATTCGGTCTACTTTTTGAAATGCAAATTTGAATTCAAAATGGGACATTTAAAGAATTTTGCCTTTTCAAATTACTTCAATTTTTACTAAACAACTTTGAAAACTCTAAAAACAAACTTTGTACAACTCAACAAGCTTTATATTTTTTCTTTAAGACTTAACCCCAAAATGTACTTTGTTTTTGAAATGGGTTTTTCGGGTCAAAACTAATCGCTGGAAATAAGGGTTTTCGAAACTTCAAATCCAAACCAAACTTGGAACTCAATTCAAATCATACAAGGCAACACTCATAACATAAATGTAAACTTGTTTTAGTGAATGCATATCAAAGTTTGCAATATGACCAAATGCCTTGCAATGCATATGATGACATGTCCTATTTTAGTATTTAAAACACCCTAGGTGTTACATGAACAAGCCAGGAAATTCAAATGACATAACACATAATCTGTTGAGGCCCACCGACCAATCCAGTGAGGGCCCAAACCTTACTGGTCATGGCCATTACGCCTGGACCACCGAGTCGACCTAGCGTGGGCAGAACATCCCAATGTCTCTATTGGAGTGGGGAGCCTATATACACCCCCAAACCGGCCATATGTGTTGTGGAGGAGTTGGGAAACATATCTAGGGAGTTTAATGAGGACATAACATCTTCGAATACAACCATTGATTATAAGGTGAACTCATTCCTATATTTACATAATGATAAAACTAAGAATTGATTGCTACCTAATATTGGTATTTCAAATGTGCTTAGAAACAATGGCGATGATGATAGAGAATGGATATGCCATGAGCAAGATGGATCTCAAAGTACAAGTCCATCAAAGTTGAACATTCGGTTCGTCGATAGCCTAACACTACATTTCGAAGGCCATAACTCTTTCATACAGAGGGCGATTGAGCCAAATGAGTACATGATGGAAGCTTTCAAATGGATCTATTTTGACCTCAAGATTACATTGGCAAGGCCTCCAAATCATCAAAACATGTTGCTGTGCTTCTATCAGTGCTGCGATGTCATCACGGGCTTTATATTCACCCTTGGGACCCTAGCCCAAGTTAGAGCATGCCCCAAGGAGATGGAGAACAAACCAAGGAAGCCCTTGGATGTCCTCCTACATGGCCACCACCTTAGAAGACCAGCAAAGATGTCCAAGCCAAGCTGGAGGCCCATTCCAACTCGAGTTCAAGTCTGCCTTGGACTTCAGGACTAGCCTACAGTAAAATAGACACCCAGGACACAAACGGACTCTGTTTTTGATGATCCACCTATGGATGAAAAGATAATTTCATAAGCTAACTGATGGGAATTATCAAAGCAAGTCAGTGTCCATAATCTGTAATGGTGTTGCATCACCATCTTTTGAACCGTTGGGCCATGTAAGGTTTAGGCCCATTAGGGGACATGGATAGGAGTCCTTAGATGCCCCTTAGACTATATATTCAATAGCCACAACCTATGTTGGGATTTGGGGTTTTGCTTTAGATCAATCTATCATTGAACAGTCACCGTCTTCGGCTGTGAAATCACACTTTCATGATCTTAATCATACATCTACAATTGTCACTTCACTTGAGTTGTGTTTTATCTTGTTCTTGCTTCTGTTCTTTGATTCACAATAGGGATTAGTCTTCTTGGCAAGGTCAACCGGATTTGTGACATGGTTGATATCTAGAGGAGTCATGGTGCTAAGGTTGTAGGGTTTGGGTCTTTTGATCTGAAGTCGGATCGATGTGTCGCTTGCCACTGAGGAGCTCCACCGACCAAACCAACTACCTTGGACACATGCAACCGCCTTTAGGGATCTTTCCACCACCATTGGATGGAGAGGCGGTGGATCTAAGGGGTCAGGTGATGCCCCCCTCTCCACTAACCTTCCATTCACCCCTACAAGTACCCTCTAGCTCCTAAACACTATATAAAGGGATGTTGAGCTATGGGAAAGGCATCACTATTAAGAAGCGAAAGCTCATTCTTGAGCTCTAGTGTAGTAGCTAGGCTAGTAGTGGTAATATAGTTAGAGTGGAGCTCTGCTCGGAGTTAGGAAGAGTCTCATGGGTCTGGTATATCTCTTTGTACATTTAATCTTTTGTACCTTTCCCCTTACTTAGGGATGGAAATGGATCAGATTCACATGGAATCAGATTCGGATACTAGCTTTTACCACATTTTAATTTGAATACAAATACAAATACAGATATTTCCAAATATGATTACAAAATAGATGTCTCGGATTTGGATTTCTATTCAGATATTTACTCAGTTGATCATCCTCCGCTTCTCCTCATCGAATACCTATTGAAGCCTGCTGGCTAGAGCCTTGCAAGCTCCTCGCAGATCGCCCTCCGCTTCTCCTCATCAAAGTGGTGGAGTTGTTGTTGAACCGGCTTTGCCTTTGGCTTGATATTGAGGCAATGCTCGGCCACTTCATAGGGTATTAAAACTCCATGAGGTATGCTTCCAGCTCCAGCGATAGGTGGCTCCGATGCACATGACCTTGTTAGGGCATTCACGGTCGACCCTAATCGTCTTGGTGTCATCTGTTGGCTTGAAACAGCTTGTGGGGGTCTCCTTCTTGTTGAGTTGGGCCTCTTCTTTCAACCAGCGCTGGATGTCAACGAAGTCGGCCGCGGCGACCGCCATGGCAACATGGATTGTCCCCTTCTACTCGCTTAGGTAGGCTTCCTGGGTATTGGAGTTCACGGTTATGATCCTGTGAGGCCCGAGAGTCCTAATTTCCAAATAGGTGTAGTGCGGGACAGCCATAAACTTTGAATAGCAACACTATCGCAGCAATGCGTGATAGGTGCCTCAAAGGTGAGTAGCTCCTTTTGGAAGTTGCTCAGCTCCGCGAATGTGATGGGCAATCTGGATCATCCTAAGGGGTTCAGCCTACATTCCTGGGATGATCCCATAGAAGGGTGTCCCGCTCAGGCGAAGGCGACTTCTCAAGATTTTCATGCAATCCAAGGTGTCATCATAGAGGATGTTGATCCCACTACCACCATCCATGAGCACCCTCATGAGGCGAGTGTTGGCGACAATCGGGTTTATGACAAGAGGCAAACAACCCAGGCTAGCCACGTGGTCGGGATAGTCATCCTGACCAAAGGTGATCGGCATGTCGGACCACCGCAAGTGCAAGGGTGGCATGACATCGACTGTGTTCACCTCTGAAAGCCCTAGTTTGATTTTGGATAATTGATAAAACCTAGCACTAATCTTTGTCATGAGTTGTGAGATGAGCTAGGTTGGTGCAATCCAAGTGGGGAGCATGGTGATGAAGTCCATGGAGATGGAGATGGACATATATTGAAGATGATCAAGTTCAATTTGAAAAAGAAGAAAGAGAAACAAAAACTAAGATGATCAAGGCAAAGGTATATGATAGGTTTTTGTTTTGCACTCAAGATAACATAGAGGGTGTGAGTGACTTAGGATCGATAGCCGTACTATAAAGAGGGGAAATCTTTGGCTAAACGGTTTATCAAGTGCTACTAAGTGACATGACTCTTGCATATGCATTTAGGAACCTAGTGTGCTAATCTTGACCCTTGTAAAATCCTTTAAAAAATGCTAATACACGTGCACACAAGTTCTACACTTTGTGGTTAGCAAGTTGGAAGCAAGGGCGAATCGGTTGTGGTATTTGAAAAACAAAAATAGGAGAAGGTCCACGACCGGACGCTGGCCGCGGGGTGATCGGACTGACCCCGGGCGCGTCCGGTCATTTATAGGCAGCGCAGCGCAGCTGACCGAGAAGGCCGAGGAGCGACCGGACGCTGTCACCTGCGCGTCCGATCACTTGTTGAGGGCTGGCGATCGAGCACGATCGGACGTGTAGGCTCAAAGCTAGGTGTGTGCTGACATACCGTGATGTTAGCCTTGGGCGAGCGCGCGCACGAGCGGTGCACTGACTGAACACATGGGCGCTTCAGGTCGCCTCTGACCTGACACGTCCGGTCAATAGAAAACAGCTCTAGAACCTCTCTGGATATGATCTGATGCCGTGTAGTTCTGAGTCCGGTCGATTGAGCAGCGAGTCCGGTCATTACTTAACTAATCACATGCTCGGGAGTTAGCCGTTGGAATGAACGGTGCTCATTTAAACATGGGACATATGGCACAAGATCCGCGACTGGACGCCGGGCGTGGCGCATCCGGTCAACCCAATTGGCGCGTCCGGTCAGTACGCAGGACGCCCCACCTTGGCTCTAATGGCTCTATTCGTTTGGGGACGTCTATAAATAGTTGGGGGTCGGCTTCAAGGTATTTCTCTTAGCACTTTGGCATACTTGACATCCTTGTGAGCCCAAGCAAACACCTCCCACTTATATCTATCATTGATTCATCATCATAGTGAGATCGAGAGTGATTCCAAGTGCATTTGCTTGAGTGATTGCATCTAGTGGCACTTGGGGATCGTTGTGGCTGCGGATTTCTTATTTCTCTTCGTGGTTGCCACCACCTGGATGGCTTGGAGCAGCGGAGGAGCTTCAGCACGTGTTGGTGATTGTTCGTGGCCGGCTCCGGTGATTGTGAGGGGTCTTGTGCCTTCCTTGGCGGAGATCCAAAAGGTAACTCTAGTGGATTGCTCATATCATTGAGTTACCTCACTTGTGGATAGGTTCTTATGGTGTTCAATTATGTGGACGAGGTTCGTGCAACACTTCTTAGCCTCCAAACCATCAATTATTGGGTAGGTGGCTTGTAACCCTTGTAGAGCTAGAGCAAGTTTGTATTTCACTATTTGTCATACTAATCAAATTGCTCTAGTTGGTTTATAGATTTTTAAATAGGCTATTCACCCCCCTCTAGCCATATTAGGACCTTTCAAGTGGTATCGGAGCTGTGGTCACCGTTTGATTGAAGGCTTAACAACCTTGGTGTCAAAAGATGGCTCAAATTGTGTTCAACCATGTGGGGGGCAAACCACCGTTCTTTGATGGCACATGCTATGATTATTGGAAGAGAAAGATGAAGATGTATCTTGGTTCAATCAATGATCAAGTGTGGGATGTGACCGAGAGTGACTATGTTATCATTGATCCCGACAATCTCACCAACCAAGACAAGGCCAACAAGCAATGCAACACAATGGCTCTCAACACCATATACAATGCTATTGATTCCAAGTTGTTCGAGCAAATCAAGGATTGTGATAGAGCTAATGATGTGTGGAAGAGATTAGAGGAAACATATGAGGGCACACCGGTGGTGAAGAGTGCCAAGTTGTATATTCTCAAGGACAAGTTGACAAGCTTCAAGATGAAGGAAGATGAGAGCATTCCGGAGATGTTCCATCGAATGCAAGTGATTATCAATAATTTGAAGGCATTAAGAGAGAAGATCAATGATGATGATGTGTCTCATCGGTTCTTGATGTGCCTATCTCCAAGATTTGAGATGTTGAGATTGCTCATCATAAGAGGAGGATTAAAGGAGATTACCCCTAACCAAGTACTAGGTGATGTCATGACACAAGAGACATAGCGTGTGGAAAGGGAGGGGGTTGACAAGGATGGCAAGAAGGAAGATGAAGACAAAAAGAAGAAGAGTGTAGCATTCAAGGCTAGCTCATCATCCAAGAATAAGGGCAAGTCCAAGAAAGAATCAAGTGATGATGATGATCTTAGTGACATTGATGATGAAGCTATGGCTCTCTTTGTGCGCAAGATGGGAAAATTCATGAAGAAGAAGGGCTATGGTGCAAGAAAGAGAAGAGATCACACCAAGAGCAAAGAATATGTGAGAAGATGTTACAATTGCAAGAGCCCCGATCACGTTGTAGCGGATTGTCCCTACAATAGTGACAATGATGAGGATGAGAAGAAGAAGCACAAAAAGGACAAGAAGGAAAAGAAGAAGAAGATGACCTTCCAAAAGAAGAAGGGTGGAGGCTATGTGGTCACTTGGGATAGTGATGGCTCTTCGGATAGTGATGGCTCTAGTGATGATGACAAAAAATATATGAAGAAAGCACTAGCATGCATCACCATCAACAACAAGCCTTCCATCTTCGACACTCCATTGACATGCCTCATGGCAAAGCCTACCAAGGTAAAATATGATGTGAGTGATGATGATAAATGTGAAAGTGATGCTTGTAGGAGTGATGATGATGATCATGAGTACACCAAGGAGGAGCTCATGGACATGTGTGAGCAAGTGCACTCTTGCTTTGAGATGAAGAGAAAGGAGTGCAAAGAATTGCGCAAGAAAGTCAAATTTCTTGAGCAATCCTTAGATGAGCTCAATGCCACTTATGAGAGGCTAATGAAAGCCCATGAGAAGCTTGGCGAAGCTCACTCTAAGCTTGAAAAGGCTCACTCATCTCTCATCGAGTAAGTCAAGAAGGAGGAAGCCAAGAAGGACCAAGTGATTGTGTCTTGTGATGTGGGACTAACATGTGATATTATTGATGAATCTTTTTATAAGCCCATTGTTGTTGCTCCCACTAACCCTTCTTGTAGCACTACCACTTTTACTTCACCTTTGAGTGATGGTTTCACTTGTGATGCCTCACTAATGGTGAAAAATGAGACCTTCAAGAAGAAGGTGAAAAATGAGACCTTCAAAAAGAAGGTGAATGAGCTCACTCGTGCCTTAGGCAATGCTTATGGTGGAGATGCCCTCTTGCTAAAGTGCTTGGGTAGCCAAAGGTTTTCTCTCAACAAAGAGGGATTAGGCTATACCCCCAAGAAAGGCAAGGTGGCCTTTGTCAGTCCCAAAGCTAGCTTTGTGAAGGGCAATGGTCGGTTTTGCAATAGATGCAAGCAAGTTGGGCATATAGAGCAATATTGCAAGACTAACAAGAACAAGCAACCTAATGTATCCTCAATTAGATTTTATTCTTGTTACATGCTTGTTAAGGGTGCCAATGGTGTGAAGGCTAAGTTCATTGGTACACCAATTGTGGGCTCAAAGAAGAAAGCCATTTGGGTGCCAAAGACCTTAGTAGCTAACCTTCAAGGACCCAAGCAAGTTTGGGTATCTAAAAGGAATTGATCTTCTTTTGTAGGTCAATTATAAAGCCGGAGGAAGGCATTGGGTGCTTGATAGTGGGTGCACACAACACATGACCGGTGATTCAAGAATGTTCAATTCAATCAATGAAAATGAGAGCAATGGGATTGATAGTATCATATTTGGTGACAATGGCAAAGGCAAGGTCAAAGGTCTTGGTAAGATTGCAATATCTAATGACTTGAGCATTTCCAATGTGCTACTAGTAAAGAGCTTGAACTTCAACCTATTGTCGGTAGCTCAATTATGTGATCTTGGTTTTAAGTGCATATTTGGTATGGATGATGTAGAGATCATAAGTGTAGATGGATCTAACTTGATATTCAAATGATTTAGATATGGGAATCTATACTTAGTTGATTTTAATGCTAGAGAAGCTTAATTGCCAACATGTTTGCTCACTAAGTCAAGCATGGGTTGGTTATGGCATAGAAGGCTTGATCATATTGGAATGAAATAATTAAATAAGTTAATCAAGTATGACTTAGTTAGAGGCTTGAAGGATGTCACATTTGAGAAAGATAAGCTTTGTAGTGCATGTCAAGCCGGAAAGCAAGCTGGTAACACATATTCTAAGAAGAGCATGATGAGCACATCCAAGGCATTTGAGTTGTTGCACATGGATTTATTTGGACCAACCACACATACTAGCATTGGTGAAAACAAATATGGATTTATGATTGAGGATGATTTCACTAGATACACTTGGGTGTTCTTTCTTGTTGACAAAAGTGATGTGTTTGCATCCTTCAAGACATTCATCAAGAGAATTCACAATGAGTTTGAAACAACCATTAAGAAAGTGAGAAGTGACATTGGAAGTGAATTCAAGAATACAAGAATTGATGATTTGTGTGATGAGTTTGGGATTAGGCATCAATTTTTGGCCAAGTACACTCCTCAATCAAATGGCCTAGTTGAGAGGAATAATAGAACTTTGATTGATATGGCAAGATTAATGTTGAGTGAGTACAATATGAGTCATTTATTTTGGGCCGAAGCAATCAACACTGCCTGCTAC
The DNA here is from genome assembly GCA_904845875.1 of Miscanthus lutarioriparius. Classification (NCBI taxonomy): domain Eukaryota; kingdom Viridiplantae; phylum Streptophyta; class Magnoliopsida; order Poales; family Poaceae; genus Miscanthus; species Miscanthus lutarioriparius. The sequence goes on along the minus strand of CAJGYO010000017.1, from coordinate 27,955,366 downwards.
TATAGCAACCGACTCTATTGCCATCCATTGAAGGAGAAGACACCTTATGAGCTCTTGAATGATAGAAAGCCCAATATTGCATACTTTCGGGGTTTTGGATGCAAATGCTACATATTGAAGAAAGGCACTAGATTGAGCAAGTTTGAGAAGAAATATGATGAAGGTTTCTTGCTTGGTTACTCCACTACTAGCAAGGCTTATAGAGTTTGGAATTTAGCTAGTTGTACTCTTGAGGAGGTTCATGATGTGGAATTTGATAAAACAAATGGTTCCCAAGAGGAAGATAAGAATCTACATGATGTGAGAGGCACTCAATTGGGCAATGAAGAATATGGATATTGATGAAATAAGGCCTAGAGAGGTGATTGATGTTGAAGATGACAAGAATTAAGTGCTTTCTAACTCAAATATGCAAGCTAGTGGTTCTCATGATCAAGCTCAAGCAAGTGCTAGTGATGACAAATTGCAAGATCAACAAGTGGCTAGTTCATCAACTCAATCAAGTGATAATCAAATGCAAGCAATCAAGTGCAAGTTCTCCAACCAACCAATGTTGCAAGAGATCATCTATTGGATTCTATCATTGGTGATATCTCAAGAGGTGTGCAAACAAGATCAAGATTGGTATCATTTTGTAAATATTTCTCATTTGTGTTATCCATTGAACCTAAGAAGATAGATGAAACTTTATTAGATGTTGATTGGGTAAATGCTATGCATAAAGAGCTAAACAACTTTACAAGAAATCAAGTATGGGAGTTAGTTGAGAGGCTTAAGGATCATAATATGATTAGAACCAAATGGGTCTTTCAAAATAAGCAAGATCAAGATGGGATAGTTGTAAGGAACAAAGCAAGATTAGTGGCTCAAGGTTACACTCAAGTTGAAGGTCTTGACTTTGGAGAAACATATGTCTCGGTTGTAAGATTGGAAGCAATTAGGATCTTGTTAGCCTATGCTTGTGCCCATAACATCAAGTTGTACCAAATGGATGTGAAGAGTGTATTTCTAAATGGGTACATTAATGAGCTTGTGTATGTTGAGCAACCTTCTAGTTTTGAAGATGAGAAGAAACCCAACCATGTCTACAAGCTGAGAAAGACTTTGTATAGATTGAAACAAGCACCAAGAGCATGGTATGAGAAATTGAGGGATTTCCTACTCTCTAAGGGATTCAAGATGTGCAAGGTTGACACCACTCTTTTCACCAAGAAGTTAGGCAATGACTTGTTTGTGTTGCAAATCTATATTGATGATATTATATTTGGATCAACCAATCAAGATTTTTATGAGGAGTTTGAAAAGATGATGGCAAGTGAGTTTGAGATGTCCATGATTGGAGAGCTTAGTTACTTCCTTGGTCTTCAAATCAAGAAAATGAAGAATGGCACATTTGTGAGTCAAGGCAAGTACATCAAAGATATGCTCAAGAAGTTTGGTATGGATGAGAGCAAAGCTATTAGTACACTAATGGGGACAAATGGAAGCTTGGATAGTGATGCTAGTGGCAACATGGTGGATCAAAAGATGTATCGGTCTATGATTGGAAGTCTACTCTATATATGATCGGATGTGATGTTTAGTGTGTATATGTGTGCTAAATTTTAAGCCTCACCAAGAGAAAGTCATTTGAAGACAACCAAGAGAATATTGAGGTACTTGAAGCATACACAAAATATTAGATTATGGTATCCCAAAGGAGCAAGATTTGAATTGATTGGATATTCGAACCCCGATTATGTAGGATGCAAAGTTGAGAGGAAGAGCACTTCGGGCACATGTCAACTATTGGGAAGATCACTTGTGTCTTGGTCATCAAAGAAGCAAAATAGTGTAGCACTTTCAACCGCCGAAGCGGAGTACATTTCGGTTGGTAGTTGTTGTGCTCAATTACTTTGGATGAAGGCTACTTTGAGTGACTTTAGAATCAAGTTCAAACAAGTGTCATTGCTTTATGACAAAGAGAGTGCCGTGAAGCTCACCAACAACCCGGTTCAACATTCAAGAACAAAGCACATAGATGTTTGCCATCATTTCATAAGAGATCACCAACAAAAAGGGGGACATTTGCATTGAGAGTGTGGGCACCGATGATCAACTTGCCGATATCTTCACCAAGCCACTTGATGAGAAGAGATTTTGTAAGCTAAGGAATGAATTGAACATACTTGACTTCTCAAATATGAGTTGATGCACCCCCATTATATGACATGCCTCTCCTTTCGGGCAGAGCAAGGTAAAGTTGATTGACATGTTATTCATCAATTGCTAAGGACTTGTTTAGTGCATCTAGTCATTCCTATCATGTCCTAGGCTCATTCATAAAAATCAAATGAATTTGATGCTGGTATGGTACCACTATTGCTTGTATGCTTGAAATGATCTAGTGGTAGCATATGACATGTTTATGGGCTTGTGAACATAATGTTTAATCTAGAAAAATGAGCTATAAGTGTTTAACTCAACATGGTTCATGATAACCCTCATTTGGAGATGTGAAGAAGCTTGCCCTTGGATCAAACAGAGTTAGATATCTTTTGCAAATGATCTAGATTGAACCAAATTGGATAAATGATCCTCACTTCACATGGTTGCACCCCAACCTATCTAAAATTTAATCTCACCTTTTGTGCTAATTGTTGACAAAGGGGGAGAGAATTCACAAAGATAGTAAAGATAGGGGAGCAAACAAATGAAATGATAGGGGGAGCAAACAAATGAAATGTCATTGTAAGGGGATCAATTAAAAATTGAAGCACACAAGTAGGGGGAGTAAGCTCATAAACTTGTATGTTGTATTTGTATGTGCATTACATATGTTTGCTTGCATGGCACAAGTTCTTAAATTCCCTATCCATACTTGTGTGGTGTATGCTAGATTATAGAAAATGATTGATGAAATGGAAACTAGCATGCATAGGATAGCTAGATATACGTTGATCTTTTTCAAGTGGTAGTAGAACCTTGCTTCTAATGTTGATCTCACGAGGTATCTAGTTTGTCCTTTCTTTTCAAGTGGTATCTAGCAAATCATGGTGCTAAGGATGGTGTACAAATGGCAACTCCGATTGGTATCATGCTTCAAAGGTCTATTCTTTACACATTAGCATCATTTGGTAGCTATTACTCTCCCATACTTCCAATCCATGCATATGTGCAAGCTTTCAAACCAAACTCTTAGCACATATGTAGGGGGAGCCAATACTACTAATTTGGGTTGATGAAACTTGTCCATGATCTTTACACATGGTAATATGCTTGGGCAAGCAACATGAATCCAAAAAGATTTTATTGAATATCTTTGTAAATAGGTTGTCATTAATTACCAAAAAGGGGGAGATTGCAAGCCCTAGTTTGGTTTTGGATAATTGATGAAACCTAGCACTAATCTTTGTCATGAGTTGTGAGATGAGCTAGGTTGGTGCAATCCAAGTGTGGAGCATGGTGATGAAGTCCATGGAGATGGAGATGGACATATGTTGAAGATGATCAAGTTCAACTTGAAAAAGAAGAAAGAGAAAAACAAAAACCGAGATGATCAAGGCAAAGGTATATGATAGGTTTTTGTTTTGTACTCAAGACACCATAGAGGGTGTGAGTGACTTAGGATCGATAGCCATACTATAAAGAGGGGAAATCTTTGGCTAAACGATTTATCGAGTGCCACTACGTGACATGACTCTTGCATATGCATTTAGGAACCTAGTGTGCTAATCTTGACCCTTGTAAAATGCTTTGAAAAATGATAACATACGTGCACACAAGTTCTACACTTTGTGGTTAGCAAGTTGGAAGCAAGGGTGAATCAGTTATGGACTTAGAAAAAGAAAAAGAGAAGGTCCACGACCAAACGCTGGCCGCGGGGTGATCGAACTCACCTTGGGCACGTCCGATCATTTATAGGCAGCGCGGCGCAGCTGGCCAAGAAGGCTGAGGAGCGACCGGACGCTGCCACCTGCGCGTCCAGTCACTTGTTGAGGGCTGGCGATCGAGCATGATCGGACACGCAGGCTCTGATTCAGGTGAGTGCTGACGTACCATGACGTCAGCCTTGGGCGAGCACATGCACGAGTGGTGCACTGACCGGATGCACGAGCGCGTCAGGTCGCCTCTGACCTGACGCGTCCGGTTAATAGAAAACAACTCTGCAACCTCTCTGGATATGCAACCTCTCTGGAAATGAATGGTGCTCGTTTAAACGTGGGACACATGTCACAAGATCCACGACCGGACGCTGGCGCGGGTGTGTCCGGTTAGTACGTAGGACGCCCCACCTTGGCTCTAACGGCTCTATTCGTTTGGGGACGTCTATAAATAGTTGGGGGTTAGCTCCAAGGTGTTTCTCTTGGCACTTTGACATACTCAACATCCTTGCGAGCCCAAGCAAACACCTCCCACTCATCTCCATCATTGATTCATCATCATAGTGAGATTGGGAGTGATTCTAAGTGCATTTGTTGAGTGATTGCATCTAGTGGCACTTAGGGATCGTTGTGGCTGCGGATTTCTTGTTTCTCTTGGTGGTTGCTGCCATCTAGATGGCTTGGAGCAGTGGAGGAGCTTTGGCACGTGTTGGTGATTGTGAGGGATCTTGTGCCTTCCTCGGCGGAGATCCGAAAGGTAACTCTAGTGGATTACTTGTGTCATTGAGTTGCCTTACTTGTGGGTAGGTTCTTGCGGTGTGCAATTGTGTGGACGAGGTTCGTACAACACCTCTTAGCCGCCGAACCACCAAGTGTTGGTTGACACAACGGGGACTAGCGTGCCGACAAGCACGTGAACCTCGAGAGAAAAATTGGTTGTCACTTGCCCTTTGGTATTCTCTCGATGATTGAATTGGTATTCATCTTGTGATTGGTTCACTCCTCTACGCGGTGGTATAATCACCCTACTCACTCATTTATATTTCCGCAAACTAGTTGTAGCAAGCTTTTTAGTGTAGCTAGAATTGAGAGCTTGCTTTGTAGTTTAAGTTCATCTAGTGGAGCTCTTTGGTGTAGCAAGTGTGAGAGCTCTTAGTGAGTAGTGACTTAGCCAATTGTGTGCCTAGTGATCATAGTAACGAGAATTGTTGGGTAGGTGGCTTGCAACCCTTATAGAGCTAGAGCAAGTTTGTATTTCGCTATTTGTCATACTAATCAAATTGCTCTAGTTGGTTTGTAGATTTTTAAATAGGCTATTCACCCCCTCTAGCCATATTAGGACCTTTCAACCTCCCGTTCGCCAAGCTTCTGCCATTGCTGGCAGTCATGAGTCTGCCCACCCCCCAAATATCCCATGGCACCCCACACCTTGGGAGGTGTGGCCATCACCGTCGGCGTCTGTCGGGCGGCGGAGTTGGCGATGCCCGGGTAGAGGACATCGCACGATGCCACTCTGCTCATGAGGTGCTCCAGTTTGATCTAGAACACCATAGTTCTGGATCCTGTATGGAGCGTCGGGACAATGTGCTGGAAGTGGTAGGCTATTGGGAGCCCTTCTCCAGTGACGATTTGGTGATCGACATTCGCTAGAGTGTAGAGCATTATGTGACGCTCCACCATGGTGGGGTTTGGTCCTAGAATGAGGTAGATCTGATGGGATAACACTTCTAGGTCGGTGCACAGGAGGCATGTGAAAGGTCCTAATATGGCTAGAGGGGGGTGAATAGCCTATTTAAAATTCTACAAATCAACTAGACAATTTGATTAGTAAGACAAATAGCGTAATGCAAACTTGCTCTAGCTCTACAAGAGTTGCAAGCCACCTATCCAACAATTCTAGTTGCAATGATTACTAGACACACAACTTGCTATGATACTTCTCACTAAGAGCTCTCAATCTTGCTACACTAAAGAGCTCCACTAGATGAACTTAAATAACAAATCAAGCTCTCAATTCTAATTACACTAAAGAGCTTGCCACAACTAGTTTGCAAGAATATAAAAGAGTGAGTAGGGTGATTATACCACCGTGTAGAGGGATAAACCAATCACAAGATGAAGATGAAATCAATCACCGAGAGAATGCCAAATGGCAAGAGACAACCGATTTTCTCCCGAGGTTCACGTGCTTGCCAACACGCTATGTCCCCGTTGTGTCGACCAACACTTGGTGGTTCGGTGGCTAAGAGGTGTTGCACAAACCTCGTCCACACGATTGGACACCGCAAGAACCTACCCACAAGTGAGGTAACTCAATGACACGAGCAATCCACTAGAGTTACCTTTCGGTGCTCCGCCGGGGAAGGTACAAGTCCCCTCACAATCACCACGATCGAAGCCAGAGACAATCACTAACCTCCGCTCAACGATCCTCGCTGCTCTAAGCCGTCTAGGTGGAGGCAACCACCAAGAGAAACAAATGAATCCCGCAGCGAAACATGAATACCAAGTGCCTCTAGATGCAATCACTCAAGCAATGCATTTGGATTCTCTCCCAATCTCACAATGATGATGGATCAATGATGGAGATGAGTGGGAGGGCTTTAGCTAAGCTCACAAGGTTGCTATGTCAATGCAAATGGCCAAGAGAGTGAGCTTGAGCCGGCCATGGGGCTTAAATAAAAGCCCCCATGAAATAGAGCCGTTGGGCTCCTCACTGCATTGAACACGGGCCGACCGGACGCTCCGGTCATATTGATCGGACGTTGGACCTCAGCGTCCGGTCGTGCGATGTGCGCCACGTGTCATCGGCTTCAAACGCCGATCGCCCGATTTCAACGGTCAAGTGATGACCGGATGCGTTAGTTAGAAAGTGACCGGACGCTGAATCTCAGCGTCCGATCGTTTCCAGTAAGGTTCCAAACGCGACATTTCACGACCGGACGCGTCCGGTCATGCTCCACCGGACACACCCTACGTCTGGTCACTCAATGTTTCCTCTGTGCGCCTTACGTCAGACCTGACCGGACTCAAACCATGAGCGTCCGGTCAGTTTACACTCTAGCATCCGGTCACAAGATCGAGACTGTACTTTCTGCTGTCACTGACCGAACGCTAGACCTCAGCGTCTGGTCACTGCACCACCACCGTCCGGTCACTCTGTAATCCCCTGTCTTTTCTGTATAGGGCACTGGTGAAGTTTCTAACCCTTGCTCAAATGTGCCAACCACCAAGTGTATCACCTTGTGCACATGTGTTAGCATATTTTCACAAACATTTTCAAGGGTGTTAGCACTCCACTAGATCCTAAATGTATATGCAATGAGTTAGAGCATCTAGTGGCACTTTGATAACCGCATTTCAATACGAGTTTCACCCCTCTTAATAGTACGGCTATCTAACCTAAATGTGATCACACTCGCTAAGTGTCTTGATCACCGAAATAAATTGCTCCTACTATTTTATACCTTTGCCTTGAGCCTTTTATTTTTCTCTTTCTTCTTTTCCAAGTTCAAGCATTTGATCATCACCATGCCATCACCATCGTCATGATCTTCGCCATTGCTTCACCACTTGGAGTAGTGCTACCTATCTCATAATCACTTTGATAAACTAGGTTAGCACTTAGGGTTTCATCAATTAACCAAAACCAAACTAGAGCTTTCAGCATGCTAGAGGAAATGGCATCGGGAACTGGTTGTCCTCCACTGACGCCTCCACAAAGAGATGGAGTTTGTAGCTATGGTTAGCGATGTAGTATAGGATCCCAAAGGTGAGAACCTGGCTAGGGGCGAAGGCACTGCCCGTGGAGATGATCTCGCTGGAGAAGCGCATGTCACCTTCTGGGCGACATCTCTGGCTCCAACGACATGGATGGTGGCTAAGGCCATCGAAGGGCGGCGATCACACACGATGCTTCCCCCTACTTGGTGCTCCAGCTGTCATGGGTTCATAACCATGACAAAGCATCGTGTTGTTCGACGGGGGGTCGATGTGTGTGCCTCTAGTGGCTTAAGCACTCAAAACATTCAAGGACACAAGCAATCTATCCTGGTTGAGGCCTCTGAGCCCTACATCCAGAAGTTTAATGTTTTTGTGTTAAATATGCTCAAATGAGAGAGTTCCCACAATGGAAGAATCGAGAGAGGTGTAGGGGGAAGCACTATGCTAGCTTAGGGTCCGCTCAGATTTGGACCGAGTAGTACTCTATGTTTGATAGGCCGATTGATTGATCGATCCTTTCTACAAGAGCCCATGCCTTCCCTATATACCGAGGAGGGCATGGGTGTACAAAATCAGGTGTTTTCTCTAGAGTTTTTGCCTAGGACTTTGGCCTTCTCTTCTGCTTAGTGCCCTGGGTCCTTTGGCATGTAGTAGGGGATTGACAAAATCGCAACCACTCCCAAACGTCTCTACTATAGCCCTGGTGCTATCTGCTGAAGCGGAGCCTTCCTTGGGTGAGCCTTCTCCTACCTTTCTTGATATGCAAGGATCCTTCCCCGCCCAGAGGGCCTAACGAGCAGGCCTAGTGCCCTCCACTCCGTGGGCTTGGGGGAGTTCTTTGTCCTGATGCATCATACCCTAGGCGTGACCTTGCTAAGTGAGTGGCCGACATCGCCTCGCAGTGGAGTGTTGCTTTTGCGTCTGTCAGGCCCTGGGTGCCTGACAGATTTTAGAGCTAGCTTGTGGTGTAGCCCGGGGTGATCGTTCACCCCGAGCAAGAGTTGGCACGAGCGCGTGGGCTCCGGCCAGGGCTCCCTTTCGGTCAAGAATACCTGCGTTATTGGTTGAGCCCCAGAGCCTCGAGCGAAGGTGACTTTGTCTCCTCAGGCTCGTCCCTCCAACACCGGGGACTTGCTTAGGAGAGGGCCACTTGTGGGCTGGCGAGCCATCCCTTATCTACCAGTGGGTGTGTGCGAGCACACCCGGTGGGTGTATTCCTGGCGAATTAGGAGAGTCGGCCGGGGGTTAGTCGGAATGTCGTGTCCTTAACCTGGGACTCGACATACCCCTCTGTTAAACTCTCGTCAGCTGGTCAAACTTTTTTAAATTTAACTAGGTTCATAGAAAATATTAGCAACATTTATATCTCCAAATAAATTTATTATAAAAATATATTCAAGATTAATCTAATATTACTTATTATACATCATAAAATTCTCCAAATAAATTGAAAACGTTTAACTTCTCGAAAAATGTGAATAACACCCCTTCTGGGCAGAGAGAGTATGAGTTAACACAAAGTCTGTTTAGCTGGGAGTTATGTGCTCTACCCTTAGAGCACAGCAGGTTGTTGATAATTTTGATGATATTGTGTTTCGTTGAGTCGTGCTTCTGAAAAAACTGCTATAAGTTGTGGGCTATGGAAAAGTCATAAGTTGTTTGGTTCAAAAATATAAAATCTTCCTTCTATCTCTATCTCCCTTAAAACATTTGTAAAACAACTTTCTATTTTCACCATTCAAAAAGCAGAAATCCAAAAGTAGGGTCCAAGACGCTTTTAAAATTGCACTATCCAAAAGCAGCTGCTCAAAAAAAAACAGCTTATAATTCCAACCCTTTGATTAGCTTTTGTCTTTTAGAAGAAAAACAGCTTCCAAGAGTCAAACCAAAGACAACCATTCCTCACGGAGTACTTTGCTGGGCCCTTGTTTCCACAGTACTGGATCTTTTTTTCCTATATTGTTGACAAATGATATTAAATAAACTTAAGGACAACCTATTCTGCCTAGCTAGGAGTTGCGTGCTCTGCCCTTTTTTTTTGGCGACTGTTGCGTGCTCTGCCCTCGGATCCATTTCCTCCTTCAGCTGGCATGGGAACCGCCAGAATACTTCAAAGTACTTTTCTAGGCTCTTATTATTTACTCAATCCATTTCAAATTGTAAGACGTTTGATTTTTTTGACATCAAGTTTGACTACTTGTCTTATTCAAAAATTTATGTAAAAATTATTTTTTATCTACATTTAATACTCTGGTTTATTAATAAAATTCTTCAAGAATAACTTAAATTTGAAAAATTTACAAATTTTTTTGGAATCTAAACAAAGCGCTGGCATGGGAACCGTCGGAATACTTCAAAGTACTTTTCTAGGCTCTTATTATTTACATAGTACTAGTATTGCCTTGGCGAGATCTTAATTTTTCCCAATATTGTTGACAAATGACAATAAATTCTGGGAGGCCATTTTTTTTCTATTCCGTTCCATCTGCTTGGTCCGGCCAGTTTGAAAGTTTTCTTTACACCATCCGCCGCCGCGGATGGTCCGGCCGGTTTGAAAGTCCTCCATAGCTTCCCCAATGGTCTGGCCAGCTTGAATGTTTTTTCTCCGGCACCCACCGTCTACCCCGATTTTTTTCCACATTCCAAGTAGCTCCCGATTTCTTCTATTATTTTCCTCATAATAAACCTAAAAAAAATGATAAATGCAATATTATGAGTCTTTGAACTCTTTGTCTGTCTTCAATCTCTAACCTAAGAAACAAAGATTTCTATGACCAGATTATTAATGTAGTTTTGATTTTTGATTAGAAACAAAACCTATTATTTTTACTAGAACCTAGATTAGCAGATGGTTTAACTAAGCAAACCGTAAATTGAAATCTTGAGAAGTTTGTTTGCCAATCCAGTATAAATAAATGTGTCTCTAAACTATGCACGGAGTATAATCTGTCATGTGAAAAATTGAAAGACGTCTTCAATCATAATTATGCACGGGCAATTGCATATCCGTCCTAGAAATCTTAGAGGCCGTGCCCATGGAAAGAGCCGGTTTCAGCAGCTACATACCTCTGTAATTCGTAGCAGTGGACGTCGATGTAAGCTCTGTACCGGGCCGTGATCACAACCGCTGTGTAGTCCGTGTCGAACAGGGAGAGGGGCCACGCCACCGCGTATGCATGACCACGTGAATGTGGTGCTGCTAGCTATAGCTAGGCACACGAGCACCACCCTGCAGCGACACGCCCGCCCCACCACCGTACCGCTGCCTATGGAGCTAGGAACGAGGACGCGATCGAGGAAAACGACCCGGCAGCGGCAGTACAAGGGGAAAAGGCGAGAGGCTTTCCGGCGACCCACGTGTGGCCCGCTCTCCCGCGAGGATAGGGACCGCGCGTGCTGTTGACTTATGATCCACACACAACTTCGTGGCGAAAAAACGTTGGAGCTGATGTTAACAGCGATAGGAACCCATCTGTAATGGCACTTTCTTTATGGAAATGCGATGCAACGATAGGATAGTTAGATACGATACGCCAAGGGGGCAAGGCAACGATAGGATAGTAAGAGGAATATTGTTCTTAATGTGATTACATCAGCAGCTTGTTGGTCTCTATGGAAACTTAGAAATGATTTATGCTTTCAGAGGAATGGTTGACAGAGTATGGAGATACTCCTGCACAAGGTTGCAAGGACGGCGCAAAACTAGGTGATTCTGTCTTTCTGTGCAATCAGGATACTCAGGTCTCTTTGGAGGTGAAGAGTTTGGAGCTCAAGAAACATGCCATGATGGTGCATTGGCTACCGCCAAAGCAGCAGACTGGTGGGGCTAGTCCCGGGGTCTGAAGCAATCTCCTGGATCGATGGTGATGGCGCCAAATCCGGCGTCGGCGTTATTTGGTGGTGAACACTTTGGAGATCAAGATTGTTACGCTCCCGCCAAGTGGACGGCAGACTGGTGGGCTTGGCACCAGGGTCTGAATCACTCCGCTGGGAGCCTGCCTCGGTCTTCGGTTGTGGACTCAACTCCGGCGTCGATGGCGTCTTCCTGCTTTTAGTAAATCTGAGTTGGATGTTGCTAAGTTCTGGCCGATGGGCTTTAGGTGTTTTGGTGTTAGACTGTTAGTTGCTCTTTTCAGGCGCTGTTCTGTACTTATTGGCTTCGGCCGGTTCCTTGGTCACTGGTATTTGGGTTTATGATGGTACTAGAAAGTATCGCGCTGCGTTGCCGCGCCTGCAAGGAGTACTTGTGATTTGAGGGCAGTTTTGATTTGGGCCATTCATTTGTTGTTGTGATTTGAGGCCAGAAAAACAGGTGGTTAGGGGACCGGAGTTTATCAATGGAAGATATATATTAAATGAAATTATAGTGGGCAGACCAATTGACCAATTCAGAAACACAGGATCATTAGTAGAATTTGGCAAAAAAATAAATAGACGATGAACAACAGTATGGCACAAAATTTCCATGCTACATTGTGATGCTTAAGTAATGTAGGAGACTGCACAACACAAAATTTGCAAGTAATGTAGAAATTTGCATGCTAAATGAAAGAACGATAAGGTACATTTGCTCTTTCCAATTTTCACCCTTGACAAATGAAAGGATTGGGGTTAAATTATAGGTCTACTAATATGACAAGGGAATGCACGATCTATCTTCATTAAGACTACCTCAATTAGTGATAAGTGGCGGGCTGTTTATTTGATCATCATAAGCACGTCAGTGATGGTTTTGTTTAAGTCAAGCGCTATGCGGTCCTCATAATCATCACTATAAGTGATAAAAAGTTGATTAGTCAGAACGGATGTGGCCAAGAAGTATTAAAAGCAAGCAAAAAATATGTCAATAGGATGCCATTCAAAATGGGACCATGGGACAAGCAATTTCAGGCACCAACTAGTTAGAACAGAGCACACATCAGTTGTTTCGAGCAAACTTTGCAGAATGTGTTACAGCGTAAACACACAATGAACGAGATAGTACATTAACTCATCGACGGCTAAAACAACAATAAAAATGGTTGCCATGGTACCTAACCCATGGGGCACCTTTAGGAAAACTGCAAGGTTCATATAACAAAAAATGGTGTTAGCTTCAGGATATCATTCAGGTAGTATGTATTATGATGAATTTATGATAATGGACGCCCTTCGGGCGCCCTGCAATGATTTCTGGGCATACCAATCTGACTGACAAATATAGGTAAGATACAGTCATTGCCATTATCACAATTAGCGTCAGTACATATAATGGCCGACATTATTTCAATGAGTACATAGCACAAATTATGAGCCGTCGTACTTCTGCTCTCAAACATGCATTACACAACTAATAGTTACAGTTAGGTTCAGGATCCTTCTTATAACATCGGTCTTAGATCAAGATTTTTGAAAAGCCAGAATATGTCTTCCATCGAGTGTCGTAGCTGAAAAGAACTTTCACGATTTTCAATAGTAGGCATATGAAGAGGAGCAACAGAAAAAGGAGGGCTAATTAATGCAATAAAAACACTACCTTGTCATCCATGATGTAGGGTTCATAACATGCACAATGTCTTAGGTTATGCAAGATATAGCAGGTAGAGTAGAGAGATCCAATTTAAAATATAAAAGAAATATTGTGTCAAACTGTCTGTTCATTGCTTTCCAAAATCCAGCAATAGAAAGCAAAACAAAATCAAAGCTTCAGTAAAAGCGAAGACAACAACAGCAAGAATGGCGTAAAACCCGCTGATTGATATGTCCTCTTACTCTTAGAACTGTGAGGACAACCGATCAAAGCATCTAGACGAAGTGCCCAAAAAGATCAATGGTTCCATTCACGCTTTACAAAATCCAGCAACAGAGCTATGTGTGTGCTTGCATTTCATAGCTGAATTTACTGCCAATGAAGGAGGGAAATAGTAAGCACCAAGAGATAGCAAACACACTGGAAATAGGAAAACTGCCACAGAAAAAACATTGCAAGAAGCCATAGAAAGAAGCATTACAATAAAAAACATTGCAAGAAGCGAACTGTGACAAAGGAACACATTGGCAGATACACAGTATAAATAAAATGGACAAAGTATCATTTGAGGTAGCAGTAAGAGAGTATTCAAGCATTGACTAACAAATGGATTATATTCTGATTTTTTTGTGTCAGTAGAATCCAACGTTGTTGGATGTAAATGTGATGGATGTCCACATCCAAGTCAGTCCAAATCCAGTGATATCCAAGTGCTAAAGTTGAAATGGATGTTGGACTAAGCTCAATCCAATACCAGGTGTCACCAAACTGTGATAATCATGAGGGGAAAACAAAATGCTGAATAAGCAAGCATATACGGATGGATCAATGATACAAAGTGACATTAGTAGCAACACCAAATTAAGAAACGGTCATCAATATAAGCACTAAATTTCATTCCTATGTGGTTTTGAAAAGACAACTGCTGAAGGAAGCCGCTAAAACGAAACCATTGAAAGGAGATGAACACAAGGCATTCACGTAAGCATAAACACTTGCATAGTATGGCTACTTGCTAGTGCTAGGTGTTCTACTGAACCTGGACGCATTCTTGTGCTCACGAAATAAACAGGCCGCCGGCATACCTATGTAGATGAATAGGCGATTGGAACAGAGGGCAGCTAGAACTCACCGGGAAGGATGCGGTGCGTAGCTGACCAGACCTACTGGCTTCACATGCGCCTGCATTGGAGCTGGACGGAGCAGCACCGCCATGCTCCCTGCGCACGCACGCCGACGGGGTCTGTTGCAGGAGCACGGCGGCATGCGGTGGAGGGGATGAGTCGAGGGTTCGCGACTCGCGAGGATATCCAAGCGTCTGGTTTCGTGGCGAGTCGCAGGGAAGACGGCGGGCGCAGAGAAGAGCGACGAGCTCGACGGCTGGCGGCGCATGAGGACGAGCGAGTGCAGCAGTCCGAGAGGAGGTAAGGCTCGGGCCTGCGGGAAGAGGGGCGGCGGGGGCTGGGACGGGGACGGGAGCGGCGGCGGCGGCGGAGGCGGAGGCGCGGCGCGGGGCTGCGGGATGAGGAGCGTCGAGACCCGGGAGCAGGAGGGTTGATTTCGGTAAAGTTCGAGGGTTTTTTTGGAAAAAAAACTGAGAGGAGGCCTGGACTGCGGGTTGATTCGACTAAAGTTCGAGGGTTTTTTTGCAAAAAGACCGCGGCTCGCCCGATCTGGGCCGTCCATGCGCCCGATCGAACGGCCTCGAAAAGCAGGTGACGTGGCACGCTGGCTGTCCGCGGTTTGGGCGCAGGATTCATATGTAAAGATGCCATCACTATGCTGTAAACGGTTGAACCATCTTTTGGCTAATCAGTTGAAAGACTAGGGCTATGCCCTATAATTCTAAAAAAAGGCCAATAAATCTATGCAATAATTCTAAAAAAAGGCCAATAAATCTATGCAAACACAAGGTTGATATGCATCTTTGTATATCAAGTTTGTGATGAGTGATTGTTAAATAATTGGCTTTGGTTGAGTTTGGAGAGTAACCATTGCGTGAGTGTGTATGTGCAACATGTCTCTTTGCTGTGTTAGTGTGCAGACGTAGAGCAGAGACGGTCGACGAGTATGGAGAAGGTCAGAAGGTTAACTGGAGTGCCAAGTAAATAATGTACTCATCCTTTGATTATATCTGTGCACACACTTGGTCGGACTGCAATGGATCTTCCACCGCTACTGCCTGCTGGTGAAGCGATAGGGCTCAGCAATCAGCATAATATTACATTTAATTGGTCAAGATATGTTACAATTTCACTGCCATCTGTTTGGGGAATTGTTGTGAGAGAAACTTGGCTGAAACTGGCTGAAAACACTGTTCCGGCTGAATTGTTGTGAGAGAAAAACACTGTTCCGGCTGAAAAAAGAAACCGAACAAGCCGAATATGGGGTAAGCCGAACAGGGCCATCAAGATATATTGCAGTTCCACTGGACCCGAAAGTGAACTGTTTGTTTCCTTATTACTAGGTTCGTCGGATCTTTGATTTTTATGTTTAACACGAAATTATAAATAAGCTATCCATATACTCTTTCTCATTGAGAGTTATTTGTTTTAAGACGAACAAGAGTTGATGGAAAGGAGTTCTTTCGTCAGGTAAGGTATGTGCAGAAGTGCTCTTTTCCAAGTATTCAGTTTAGCAATAGATTTTTTTCTCAGAAATATACTCAAGCCTTGTGAGTGTAATATTTGATAAGAGTTATGAAGGAGTTTGTTGTACTTATTTTTCTTTCTGAAATTAGATCATGTGGTGCCTTCAAGAACTGCACATAGCCGCACAGTAGGTTCAATTGATTCCGAGGATCTTGTTTTCCAGAAATCTAGAAAGAAACCTTTCAACTCCATTGATTCTTAATTGTTACAAAAGAAAGTTTTGTTCATTTTTACAAGTGTGTGATTGATTTCCCTCTTTAACTGTTGTACATGCAGAAATTGATTGTCATATGAGCAGTTTGGTGCATTCCTGGCTAATGTGAAGGTGCTGAACGCACACAGGCAGACCAAAGAGGTATAAATGGATCAACACTGAATGAACATCTGTTTGGGGATTTATGAACTAATTTTCTGATCCCCCTTTTGGTATTCGTTGAATGTCTCTTACAGTATACCTTAAGAAAGGCTGATGAGATCTTCGGTCCTGAAAACAAGGACCTGTACACCATTTTTGAGAGCCTAATAACTCACAACATTCGCTAGTCTCCTCAAAGGTTGAAACATTCCATGATTACTAGTGATTAGTTTTACCGGTATATTGTGATTACGATATTCATCACTTTTGGTATTTGAAATCTGTAGTCTGTTGTCGATTCTTGGTATATAGTTCTACAGTTCTTTTTTCATGCTTATGTCCATGTAGAGCCCTGGGTATGTCTGGAAGCTACAATTTATATTCTAATACAAATGGAGGAAATATTGGAATAAAAGGGAAATACACGTTATTTGTCTGATATTTCTTGAACATAATTAATAGACTACAAAAGTGAAACAAGTGCAGAACAAAAGTTTAACATCCAGCAGAGTACGTGGAATCCATCTTAAGATAAATTTATTGCTTATTAAAGCCCTTTCATACAACTGTAACTGTGTTGAGCATCTCCTTTAATTTTTTGTGTACTATGCTAAAAGATAGTGAAATATGATGTAAACTGTTCTGTTTTTTGGCATTTATTCTTTAATCCTTTTCCAGCAATATTGTACAAATAGATTGCTTATTTTCTATCCTTTGCTATGTCCGCCCCTAAATGTTTTTGTGGCCTGCTCCAAATTGCCTTCTGCTCTTCGAAGCTCCCAATAACAGCAGATTGTGTTGGAGTTGTTCCAAATTCACTCCAGGATATAGGCCGGGCTTCTGACGGAGCGGAGCGGAGTCTGAAGCCCGGCCCATCAGGTCTCGCCCCTGTGCTCGGGGGGTGCGGGGGGCGGAGCCCCCCGCGATACGGTACAGTATATACACCATTGCTAGGGTTTCGTGGAGACTTGATTCTCTTGTAAGCCGTCATAGGCGTGTAACCCAAAACTCTTGAGATAGTGAGATTGTTGCTGGCTGATGCCCGTGGTTTTTTCTCTTCATATCGGAGGGGTTTTCCACGTTAAATCGTGTGTCTCCTCTGTGGCTTGATTCTTTACTTCATATTCCTATACGTCGTTCATAACAGATTGCTTATCGTTAGCCAAAGAATTTGCCAAATGGTTGTGATAGGCTCCAGTATTCAAACTATATAATACATTCACTGGCTTTGTGCTCTTCTTGACCAAAATTTGCGCATTTGTGCTTTCGGTTGTGTTGGCAACAATGCATATTGGCTTCACTTTCACAGAGGGTTCCAAGTCAGATCCTTGGACCATGTAAACTGCGCCTAGTACATCTCCAAGAAATATGTCCTACAAATATAATAGTTTACACAGACAGATCATAAAAATGACCAAAGACTTAGGTCAGCTGGCAATAGTTCAACATAGGCCAATTAAATAAGAAAAGTATGTTTTTTGTCCTAAATTAAAACTTCTCAAAATTTGACCAAGTTTACAACATCTGCAATACCAAATAAATAGATTTTTTTCCCGTTGACACGACCAAATAAATGGATTATCAAGACATATTTCATTAAGAATTTAATAAAACTAATTTGATATCAGAGATGATATATTTTTCTACAAACATAGTTAGAACAGACTAAAATAATATATATTTTGGAACAGAAGGACTATTAGGCTATGGAACAAATTGAAGTTACTAATGCACTTTTGCCATAGAGGTCACTTACCATGTGGTGATAGATTTTCTGCTTCCTCTGAAGTTGCTGCAGTGGATCGAGGAACATGTTGAACTCTGCATATCTGTTTGAGGAAACAGTGAACACATTTCCCTTCTCATCACTTCCATCTCTAATGAGTCCACCGACAACATAAACTCTCTGCATACAGAGAACTATAAGATTTTATATAACAAATATCAGCTTTGCATCTGAATTCATCACAGGTCAGAACTTCCTTCGATATCTCGTACTACTAGGTGGCAAAAAGAACAGACCTCTATGACAGAGCTGGCGTCCATGTCAGATAGTGAAATGCTGGCTAGATTGGTGAGAGGTCCGCTGGTAAGAACCGTGATCTTCTGACCTAGACCAAGTTGCTTCCTAACTGACTGCCAAACATCAAAAGCATGTGGGTGCCGGCGTTCGGGATGATCTAAATCATCAGAAGTGAACCTAATCATGAAATGAACAGATGTGAAATGTTTTATGACAAGCATTACCATTCATATAAAGCGGCATTCAGTAGAGTGTTTACCTTCGAGGACTTCTTGGCAACGACCGAGCCAGTCCATACAATGTGTCTGAATCTACAAATCCACCACTTCCAAGAGGGATAGCATAAGAATTGTTGCAACCAAGGGTTGGACTGCCCAATGCAGTAGAATTGCCAAGACCTACTGGAATGTCGTCATGGCCCATCATATGTAGAACATCATAAACAATGTCAATGCTAGCACTATTAGCCCAGCCATTTGCATTGATCAAACAGCCTAAAATGATTAGTAGAGTGAGGTTTGTCAGGCATTCAGTGTACAAAAGAGAGCGAACCACATTATTAACTGCAATATTTTGTCTCACCTTCAGATCAATTTCATGTCTAGGTTCTTTCAGGAGGTATATGAGTGACACAAAATCTCCAGGGCTCATGTCCATGTCAAAAATGACTGGCTTGCCCCTACTTACATTCATGAAATCCAGCTTGTAGAGAACCTCTCTGTAATATGGAACTGTGTACTTATGTTGAAACGGCCAGTGTTTTTTTGGGAGATTTAGAACCTGAAAAAAATATATTGGTGGCATTTGTGAGCCTGAACTTTGACATTGCGACTTGTGATTTTCAGCCAAAAAACGCGGGAAGTATGCTTCTTAGTTACCTCTAGGAATCTCTCCGAAAATTCCTTATCCAGTGGGCTATTCTTATTGGTGTTCGGCTTCGTGCTTGTTGCGACAAGCACCTGAACTGCTTCTGGACCGGACACTTGTGTACCCATCCTAAGGAGAAATGCAGGTTTTCAGGCATCAGAGTTTGTCATGTCATGCATAGATAACATTTTGCATCGATCCAGTACATTGGTTATATTACCTGGCATCTGCCTCTGTTGCTTCCCGGCACCAGACAAAAGGGATCTCTGATCCCAGTCTCAAGATGGCCACTGTGAACTCCACCCTCTTTCAGTCCAAACTTGGGAGTAGTTCGTCCATCAAAAAACGGGTTAGAGCCGTCATCACGCACACCGTATGGTTTGTTGGATGTTACCACGGTGATGTTCATGTACTCAAGCTCGGCAAACTCATGATTGCTGCTGCCGGTTTCGCCATGGCGCATGCTGGAGAGGGCCACGCCGGCGGCAAATTGGTCCCACATGTAGAAGCCCTGCACCAGGAGAAAGGAACGAAGAAGCAGCTAGAAATTCATTCATGGAAGCAGCAGCGTGGAACGTCTTGCAACGCAAGCGTCAGAGGTGGGACGACGGAGAAGAAGAGCTCAGACTTGCCGTGTGGTCATGGCTGTCGGATCGCCTCCTCCGCTGCGCCAGAACGCCGTCCAGCGACAGGAAACAGTACTGTGCCTCGTGCGTGCTCTGGCGCCGCAGGAACTCGGAGTAGAACGCCTCCGTTACGGGGATCGTGTTGGTCGCGTCGAGAGGGATCATGGTGACCGGGACGACCGAGTGGAGCACCTGGTAGGCGGCGAAGGGGTCGCCGAAGACGTTGAACTCGGCGACCGGGTTGGCGGTGGTGGCCGTGACAAAAGTACACAAACAAGCTGTACTCCCGGTTGAAACCCTTCAATCTCGATTTCTCAACCGACAGCACGAATTCAGGACTAAAGGGCCTCTTCTTTAGTCTCGATTTTTACCCGAGACTAAAAGCGATCGATAATATCAACTACGGCTAAAGAGGCCTTCCGATCTGACCACGTGGGCTGGCCACCGAGACTAAAGGTTTTTTTTTCCTTTTCAATTAATGATTCGTTTTGATTTTCGAATAAGTTTTTAAATACGCATTCTACGCTACTAATAATATACGTATTCTACACGCTTATAATGTTCGGATATTTTATAGCCCGCCACCCTCACGCCGCCGCCGGAGACGTAAACGCGCTCCACGTTCCGCGTGCGGGTGAGACATCAGGAGGAGCGCGAGGTTTGTGTGCGTGCCCAGCAGGAGCACCGAGGTCGGGCCGGCGGACAGGGCCGCCGCCATGACCCGCTGCGCCGTGGGCTGCCGGAGCGGCCGGTACCCCCGGGAACCCTGCGGGAGGAAGCCCTTCCGGACCCGTGTCGACGTCCAGCCGCCCCGGGAGCGGGATGGCCTGCCGGTACCGGCAGCCGCCGGCCGTCGACATGCCCTGCATGCGCACGTCGTAAGTCTCTAAGTAAAATGCATGGTAGCTTGGACTTTGGAGCTAGCTAGCGGCTGGCGCTGGTTCTTGGATCTACTCTATAAGCTAGATAAGATAATAACTCTGTGCGTGTGTGAATAATTACGTAGGTACCTGGTCGATGAGTGGTAGGTAGCCACCGACGCTGCGTTGTACGTCGCCGGCGTCGGATATCCCGCCGTCGCCACCGACGCCGACGGGGATGTCGTCGCGGCCCATCATGTAGAGGATGTCGTAGCGATGGTTGACGGCGTGCCCGGCGTCGGTCCACGCGTTGGCGCTAATGGTAATGGCCTGCATTGTTCACGACAATAGTGACGCACTAGCCCGACCTTGGCTAGAAGATGGCTCTCAAATTGACGGCCACGAAGGCGTTGAAACATGGCTACTGCAAGAAGATAGTCAAAGCCAAGATGCGCCATCGCTGTCCCTGTCCATAGTCTATCTACACCACTTTTTTTTCTCTCTTTTACCTAGTGATCCAGCAATGGCGATGCAATAAACAATTGACGCGCGTGCGCATGGGATTGAAATTCATCGGAGCTAGACCATTTCGTCAGACACGAAAACTATCAGCATGTTCGCTTGGCTGAGTCGTATCGTTGCTGATTCGTTTATGTGAGAGAGAAGTACTGCTGACTGATTTATGTGAATAATATCCATGTGAGGGGGCTGGCCAGCCAGCCCCAGCCGATCGGGCTGTATATAGGATACTATCACATCATATAGTTTGGTAGGTCTGCGCAGACAGACACAGTACGGTACCGGCTACAGCGATTGTTAAGTAATTTGCTGCTCCCATATATAAACGTGTGGCAGGGACAGACGTTGAAAGGCTCCATGTTGTTGTCTGTAGCTCCTGTAGGGGCAGGCGTCGAAAAGCTCCCCTGCCGCACTGTAGCCACAGCAAGAACAGACGCCAAAGTCAGCCCTGCTATCACATCTAGTCATTATAACAGCATGACATGTCTGTGTATTAGGATTAGATGGGTAGAGTTGTATATATAGCTTCCCATTGCCATCTCCTTTGTAGAGCTCCGGCCAACGCTGGTGCTTGTGCTATGTGTGTGCGCTCTGTTCTTCCTCTCTTCTTCTACCTCTAGCTATAGTGTGTCGTCGGCAACGCTGGGGAGTAGTTGGCTCACCTGTTTTGAAGATCCAGGGGCTAACAAGTGGTATCGAAGCCGTACCAGCGCCATCGCCGGACTAACCGCTGGCGATGACGGACGGTTTGGAAATGGGCGACAGCAGCGGTGCTATTGTGGCTGCCCAGCGACGACAGGAGGTTGTTGTGCGCACGGTGCAGGAGGTCGGCGGCACTAGTTGGCCGACACTGACTCGCACCAACTATGGCGAGTGGGCGATGACCATGAAAGTCAAGTTCAGAGCCCGACGACTCTGGAATGCTGTTGACAAGGGCACCGACAACGAAGAAGACGACATGTCAGCGTTGGAGGCTATCCTCGTTGCTGTGCCAGTAGAGTACAGGGAGACGTTGGAGGCGAAGAGCTCTGCTAAGAAGACGTGGGTGGCCATTGCGGCGATACGTGTCGGTTCCGACCGCGCAAAAAAGGCGATGGCCCAGCTACTGAAGCAGGAGTATGCCAACCTCAAGTTTAAGGATAGTGAATCGGTGGAGGACTTCTTCTTCCGCCTGCAGACGCTCATCAGCAAGCTAAGGAGCCACGGCGTCACCATCGACGAAGAAGAGGCGGTCTCCAAGTACCTTCACTCCGTGCCGATGAAGTACATCCAGATCGCTCTTTTCCATAGAGACGACGCTGGACCTGTCCACCCTCACCATTGAGAATGTGACAGGCCGTCTGCGGGCGGTGGACGAGCGCATGAAGCAGGCTACAACAATAACGAACAGCGGCAAGCTGCAGCTGACACAGGAGGAGTGGGTTGCCCAGAGGAAGAAGTCTGGGGAAGCCTCCTCCAGCCGCGGTGGCGATGGCAAGCGCCGCGACAAGGCTTCTTTGGAGAAGAAGAAGAAGATCGACCCCATCGCCTGGCGGTGCTTCAGGATGACGGGCCATTGGGCAAAGGACTGCCCAAATCGCAAGTAGGAGAAGAAGGCTGAGGCTCATCTGGCGTAGGCTGATGATGATGATGAGGCCACTCTCTTGATGGCGACGTTCTGTGCACTACACGACATTGAGGCCAAAGAGAAGGAAGAGGGGATGGCGGTGGAAGGGCACAGCAAGGCTCTAAAGGTTGTCCACCTCGACGAACCGCGCGCCCAAGTCCACATCGAACGTGTGGGCGGCAGACAGGAGCAGTGGTGGTACCTGGACTCTAGCGCTAGCAACCACATGACGGGCTCCAAGGAAGCCTTCTCCGAGCTCGACGGCAATGTGACCGGCACGGTGAAGTTCGGTGATGGCTCAAGGGTGGCAATCCGAGGGAGCAGCACCATCATCTTCAGGTGTCAGAACGGTGAGCATCTGATGAATGTGTTCTACATCCCGCAGCTGCGTTCAAGCATCATCAGCATTATCTAGCTGGATGAGCGCGGCAGCGAGGTACTGATCAAGGATGACATCCTCAAGATCAGGGACCGGGAGCAGCGGCTTCTTGCCAAGGTGAAGAGGTCCCAGAATCGATTATACCTTGTCGACGAAATATGGTCGGCAGTCTACCTAGGGGTATGCCCAAGGTAGTAGATTATCGGCAGACAGGTGCGCAAGTCCCAAACAAGACGGTGACGCAAGACAGACACGAGGTTTTATCCAGGTTCGGCCGCCAAGAAGGCGTAATACCTACGTCCTGCGTTTGATTTGTATTGCTGTATGTCAATGAGAGATGATCTTTAGAGGGGTCCCCTGCCCGCCTTATATAGTCCGGGGGGCAGGGTTACAGATCTGGAAACTAATCCTAGTCGGTTACAATTGCCATATGTGGCCGGATAAGGATTCCTATTCTAATCGACCAGGATCTCGCTTGGTCGCCAAATCAAATCTTGATTCCTTGTGCGGGACTCGATCGGAGTTAATCGGGCCAAGACGTCATCTTTCTGGGTGACTGAAACTATCGATCCGAGCCAACCCAAGCTTAGCCGTAAGGGTATAGGGGTTAATACCCCACAGCTAGTCCCCGAGCATCATGTATTATGTTGCGACACGCCATTTTAACCTTCTCCGACAAGCAAGGCTTGAATTCTTGACGCCCCGACCACCGTCATCACCGGAGAAGTAGGTTGTCCAAGAAGAATGTATGGTGCTCTTAAGAAAAAAAAAAAAAGATTTTGTCCCGAGAAGTGTGCCCACTTGTATTTAAGAAAAGAAATGTAAGTGGTCCAAGCTTATAGCATCCTTAAACATCAGAAGCGTAGGGGTCGAAAAATAAACACATTCACCGCAAGGTGAAGTGTGCCCACTTAGTCCCCGAGCTTGCTAGAAGGCAAAGTATGAGCCTTGTAGCAAGGTCTAAAAGAAAAGTCTCTTAAGCGTATGTGAGTACAAATCACATGTAGCCAAGGAGAACAATTATTCAAGCAAAGTGGTGGGCAGCCCCGAAAGCACGCCCGTGGTCGGAGCGATCCCCGAGCACAAAAGTGGTTCAGGCGGTATCCAAGCACAGTAGTGGTGCGAACAAATCCACGATCACTTGCGCCGCTTGTACTATTATTTTGTGTACTTTTCTCTATTCTCGCCAAGACCGACCGACACGTCTGGTCAAAAAGTCAATAGGTACTGATCGTCATTACATTTTTTTTTTGCAAACAGTTGGTTGACACCTGTATTGAGGTGTGTCAGTGTGGGCCTCCTTACACCGTCAACGAGGAGGCGCGTACACTGTTAATGAAGTAGCGCGTTTATTGGCGCAGATTTCGAGGTTGTGTGAACAACCCTCTGCGGCGCGTGCGCACGACTCCCAATATTCTCAAGGCGGATTAAAACGACGGTGCTCGTTGTTTTATATAATGCAGATCTCGTAAGCTACTCATACCGTTCCCCATTGTCATCCGCCGCCGCAACCTTCTTCTTCCTCCTGCCGAACCCTATTGCCCCAAAAATCATCACCAATCCCCTCGGTCTCCTGCATCCACCCACTTAGTAAGCACGAACTAATGGCGAAGAGAGACGCCCAGAAGAAAAGCAGGGTCATGGCAAAGGAATGGTGGAAATCGCGAGCAACGAAAGGCACCATCGAGGACCTCGTCGCCATGGGGGTGCTCCACAACAAGGCACTTGCGGGATGGCGTGCACCGGTAGGAGAAAGCTTCCCGATCCACAACCAGTGAGATTGTGGTCTTTGAAGATTTCTTCAAACGAGGTTTTGGGATTCCAGTGCACCCTTTCCTTGTGGTCTCTGCTTGTACTACGAGATTGGGATTTGCAATCGCATCCCAACTCAATTCTTCTTGTCTCCACCTTCATCCATCTCTGCGAGGCTTATGGTGGCTTCCATTTATTTCGACCTCTTTCGCCACCTATTACATCTTCGGAAGAAAGGGAGCGGTGGCTCAAAGATCGCCGGTGGCGTTTACGAACTGCGCGTGACGGCATGAAGGCTCAATACCTGCACTGCCCCTGGAACACCTCCTTGGACGAGTGGTACAAGAAATGGTTCTACATCCGTGAAGAGCCGAACACCATCACTCTGTGCGATGTGGGACTGATTCCAGAGAAGAAAAGCAGCTGGTCGGAGAAGCCCGAGAACTTGGAGCAGATCGCCGAACTGCTCGGGATGATCCCGTGGGGAAGGCTTGATGGCCCGAGCGTTGTCGGCAACTTCATCAGCCGAAGAATCCAGCCCTGCCAGAAAAGGATTCACCCCGGCTTTGAGTACCAAGGAGGCGCTGACCCGACGAGGACCAGGAAAGAGCCGCTCGACAAGGTGGAAATCAAGGCCAGGATTGGAGAGCTGTTCAACCTGGCCGATCCCAATTATGTTGCACTGGACGCCATTGAACACGCCTTCAAGCTGGCTCGCCCTCCCCCAAAGGTAAATGACGCCACCTTTTAACTGTAAAGTCATGTTGCATCAAGAAAATAACTGTCTTTTACTTCATTTTGTGTCTCAGTGTAATGGTCGTGACCGGGCAGGAGTGTTTGTGTCGCCTCCCCCTGGTGTAGAATGGCCACAAGCTACTGGGCCAGCCGCCCAGACCAGCGCCCGGACCGACGACGTTCACTGGGCGGTACTCGAGACCGTAGAGGACGCCTCGAGAGCCAGCCGGCAAGCGCCCCGGCCGCCAAAGAACGACGCGTCAAGCCATCTTCCCACGCCGGACGATGAAGCGAGAGGATGCGAACATCTTCCGGCTCGTCCCCGAAAAGAGGAGAAAGCAAGTGGGACCGTCGGGTAGGGTGGCTCCTCCGTGCAAAGAAGTGGTAACAAAGACCGACCATCGCAAACACGAGCATAGACGAAGGAACATGCCGCATCATACTCCGACGCCTGCATCGGAGGTTGAACAAGCCCGATGGACACCGCCGAGCAAGCGGAGCGAGGGCGGTCGAGGAGACGTTCGCCGCCACATCCTTTCGCAAGTCAAAACCGTAAGTATCTATACTTTTGATGTAAGCTTTGCGTTTTGCATTGGATGCTACTATCTTCTCGAAATTTGTCTCGAATGTATTAGATCGGCGTCCACCGAAAACCCGACCAGCTAATTTGGGTGCGTAACGTCCTTACCAACAACGGCGGGACAAAGCGCTCGAAGAACCGGTGTGGAGGAGCCCATGGCGAGGACTCCGCTGGGCCTCAAAGAGCGGACGACGACGCACGCCAGCCCCCCGGCGAATACAAGTGCTCGAAGCACGAACCCTGATGAGGCGGATACCACGGCGCCCAGGGAGCTGGATCTAACCGAGGGGCAGCAGCCAGAAGTTGCCCGGAACATGGTTGCCGACGCGACGGCTCGTGGGAAAACCCTGGTGATCGTGGAGTCTACGAATCCCGGACCAGTGCCGCCTCCCGAACAGGAAACTGAAGAGGATGAAGTGGAAGAAGTCCTGGGCCGTCCCCAAGATAGGCGACAACATGTATATGTGTCGCGCTATCGGAACGACGAATGGGTCATGCACGAGGAAATCCCAGAGGTCGAAGAGACCATAAGAGTCGAACGGGCGGCCAAGCGTCTGGTGACTGAAGTCCAGGTATATTTGGCTTTAGTCGTTGACCCTGTTGTGTAGTCGAACTGTCTGACGTAACTTGTCTGTGTGCAGGACTTGATGAAAACTGCAAGATACCGAAAAAGGTGCTTGACCGGATAGAAGGAATCATGATGACCAATAAGGAGCCGACGGTGAAGTGGATCGCGCCTCGACGCCAACTTGAAGCCGCCGACCAGAGAGAAAAGACCATGAAGCACAGTAACCAAAGCACGGTCGGTCACTCGAAAACAAAGAGCATGAGAAAACAGGTAAGTGTTCACCGTATCATAGCAAGTGCGGGACTTGTGTTATTTTGTTCTTGACAGTAATAGCTGTAATGCAGGTTTAGAAGCTGAAGTGACCCGCCTCCAGGGGGAGAACAGTCGTGCGCTTGCAGAATGTGGTCGCCTGAAGGAGGACAACGAGAAACTGGCACGCCGCCAGTCAGAACTCCAAGACCACACTAACAGAATGAAGGACAACCTAAAAGGTAAGCACTCCAGACCACCTTTCTCATTCAATTGCCCACATGGCCTTGTCGTGTCATCACGTTTGATGTCTTGTACTGTTTTCAGTTTTGAAAGTCAACGCCAAGAGGCACCTTGAGGCCGCGATCAAGGAGCGTGACGACTGGAAAGCGCAATGCCTTAAGGCCACCGAGGAGCGGGACATGTGGAGCAAACGGTGCCAAGAAATGGCAACTGGCATTGTGCCCGTCCTCGACCTTATCGACCCGGCGCTCACAGAGGAAGAGCTAAGGACGCGTCAGCTCGGACTGGTCGAGAGATGCAAGCAAGCATGGGGATGGTTCCAAGACTTCGTGAAGGAGGCGGGTGAGTACACGGGTGCCCATGTGCTAAGCATGGTGCGTGCTCACTACCCCCTGATCAACCTCGAACGCTTGGAGGCTGGGTACCCGAAGGAGATAGACCCAGACAAGGCCGAAGAGCTTCGGACGGCCCAGCTGGAATTGTCGTCAAAGATAATTGGCGATATTAGCCTGTGCGGAGGTGGGACATCACCTGTGCAGGGTATGCCATCGACAAGCCAGCTGGAAATGCCATCAGCTGCAAGCCAACCAACGAAGCCTGCGGTCTCGACCAGCCAGGCACCGGCGGGGCCATCCCCTTCAGCTTGACCAGCCCTAGAGTCCCCGAGACTCGAGTAGGGTATCAGAGGCGGCGGGCAGTAAATGCCATGCGTCCCGACCAGCCAATGTAATAGGCTTAGAGCTGTAGAAGGAGGACATAGTTGTGTTATTGTAAACTTGAGCCTTTTCAGGCAAGCTTGTAATAACGTAACTGTATATCATTATAAGCTTGTTTGTTTTATACAAAACGCACTTTAAGCTTGAAATTTTTTGTTGGTGTAACTAAGTGGGAACGTGTTAACGTTCTGTTTAGTTGTACCGTTTTGCTCGACACGTCACCCTGAAAAGTTTGTGCGGCCCTAGTCTGGCATGTGGTCGGAGTATGAGGTACTATGACCTGTGCACACGTGGACGCAGACAAGTCAAACCAGGGGGGACCTGCCGATCACCCGCAACGTAGAGAACGGATCCCGTGCACGTGTTGGGAGGAACCGGAGACAGGGCCTGCTCCGAAAACCGTAGAAAGAGTGGTGGTCGCTGGAGTCGTTGCGCTGGTTGCGGCGATCAAAATTGTCGTTCTGACTACGGTTGCCGCAGTAATCGTCGCGGCGTGGAGGGTGGTCGGAGCGTGGGATCCTTGCTTCTTCTTCGACGATTATCTTTTTAGCGTCGTTAGCGTCCGCGTATTTCTTAGCGGTGGCCAAGAGCGCTGTGACTGACTCAGGTCTTTTCCGGAGGAGATTGTCTCTTAGGGCGTCGTGGAAACGGAGGCCGGTGACGAAAGCCTCGATTGCTTCATTGTCGGAGATTGATGGGACCTTGATGCGCATCTTCGAGAAACGCCGAACGTATTCGCGCAGTGGTTCGTCTTTCCGATCTCGGATCCGTTGTAGATCGTACTTGTTGCCGG
Organism: Miscanthus lutarioriparius; assembly: GCA_904845875.1. Lineage (NCBI taxonomy): Eukaryota > Viridiplantae > Streptophyta > Magnoliopsida > Poales > Poaceae > Miscanthus > Miscanthus lutarioriparius. Next base: position 27,926,749 of record CAJGYO010000017.1, on the reverse strand, counting down.
GTTGTTCACAAGTAGCGATGAAATTGTCGATGAAGGCCTGCTTGAGCTCCCGCCAAGAGTCAAAATAGTTTTAAGCAAAGTGACTAGCCATTGGTGACCTGCATGACCAACGGCGACCGGGAAGTAGTTAGACATAACGTGCTCGTCGACCATGGCTGATTGGCACGCTGGTTTAAGTGAGAGCATGACCCATAATTCGGGGTTTTCCTTGCCGTCGTATACGAAGTTTCTCGAGCTTGAAATTCTTGGGCCATATGACTTGGCGAAGGTGTGGAGTGAATCGCTTCGGACCGGAGGGCCGTGGGCGGTGTCATACTCCATACGGCGATAGCTTTCATGGGATGCACGATCGTTGGCTCTCTGGTTGATGCGAGCACGCAGATCACGTCCGCCGAGGTAATGGCGAAGATCGTTATTGCCGTCGCGGCGATCTCGATTGCCATCTGGACTAGCTCTGCGACCGTGGTTATCACGGCGATTGTCGCGTTATCTCGGCGGTTGTCACCTCGAACGTCGTGGCGGTTATCCTCTCGGCGACGGTTTTCGTCCGACCACCATCATGACCACCGTTTCCGCTTTGGCGATTGTCCGACGGGTCGTTGTTGCGCGAGCCACGTCGGTTGAGCGGCCGTGAGCGACTTGAGTATTGGCGGGTGTGGCTTGATTCCACCGAAGCGGATGGGGCCGGGCTTGATTCATCTCTGCGGTGCGAGCCATAGCAACCGCCGATATGCTTGTATGTCATCGCAATTGCTTGGGTTTCGGAGTGTTGGGCGGCCTGCATTGCATTGTCGCCATGGCAGCGGCTACGTTGGCGCTTGGGGTCTTGAAGACTTGTTTGTCCCCACCCTATCGAAAGCATTGTTGAGGTCGCGCGGTTGGATCCTTGCGCCATGCCTCTGGTTCCGCTTGACCGATTTGCGGCGATTAAACCGGTCAATGTTGCGTGCTTCAGCGTGCGATCTTTTTTCTTGTTCATTTACGCGATTGCTGGCGGCTCGTCGTTCTTGACAACATGGATCAAATCCCTCGTCTTGGCGGGAAAGATGGAAATTGGGGAAACCGGGCGTGGTCCGGTAGATCCAGATCGTATTTACGCGCCCTCATCTTCATGACGTTGAAGCTTCGGTGTGGACAGATGCGTTGGATGCGATGCCGGATGAGGAGCTGGAGTCACCCTCTCGGACTGTGTGGACAGATCCTTCTTGATAATCTTCAATCCGGACCATGTTGACGATGTTGCATGGCTTCGGACGAGATCGGTGTGTAGGACATAGATCCAAACGGCGTCGTAGGTTGCACGCGTAGCTGAAGGCGGCGTTCGCGCAGCCGTAGGGCTGGACTGGTGGTTCTCCGTCGGGACTTCATTACTCATGAGTCGGAGGCCCGTCGCGAAGGCTGGTGGCGACGAGCGGAGCGCCCCTCAGGAGTAGATACGACCACAAGATCTGTTCCAAGCCGTGCAGGACGAGTGGCCCGAGCTGGTCGGATAGATCTGTTGTGGGGAGCTGTTACCCGATCGATGGAGTCGAGCAGGTCGGTGTCGTCGATCCGCTTCCCTCTAAAAGTGGGGAAACGGATGACGGGTTGGTTGTCGGTAGGCGTGGTCGGAGCGATGGCGTGGTCGGAGCCGGATCCATCGTGGTCGAAGCCGTGATCCATCGTGGTCAAAACCGTGTTCGCCGTGGTCGAGCCGTGTTCACCGTGGTCGGAGCCGTAGCGATGCGAGTGAAGTAGTCGCCCGGCGCTGGGTTGAATACACGCCTCGATCATGGTGATGGAGACGTCGAGCCGGTGGTCCAAGTGATCTCGGCCGATGGTGAACGTGAGGCCGTTAGGCGTAGCCATGGAGCCGGAGATGATGACCATCTTGTTCGCTTGGAGAGCAAGACGCACTCCTACTACCGGGCGCGCGCCATCGTCGATTTAAATATGGTCGGCGGTCTACCTAGGGGTATGCCCAAGGTAGTAGATTATCGGCAGCGAGACAAAGCGCAAGTCCCAAACAAGACGGTGACGCAAAGATGCAGACACGAGGTTTTATCTAGGTTCGGCCGCCAAGAAGGCGTAATACCTACGTCCTGCGTCTGATTTGTATTGCTGTATGTCAATGAGAGATGATCTTTAGAGGGGTCCCCTGCCCGCCTTATATAGTCCGGGGGGCAGGGTTATAGATCTGGAAACTAATCCTAGTCGGTTACAATTGCCATATGTGGCCGGATAAGGATTCCTATTCTAATCGACCAGGATCCCGCTTGGTCGCCAAATCAAATCTTAATTCCTTGTGCGGGACTCGATCAAAGTTAGCGGGGCAAGACGTCATCTTTCGGGTGGACTGAAACTATCGATCCAGGCCAACCCAAGCTTAGCCGTAAGGGTATAGGGGTTAATACCCCCACATACCTGCTCGACCTCAAGGTGGAGTAGCCCATCTGCTTGGCTGCACGGCACACGGAGGAGCCGTGGCTGTGGCATGCCAGGTATGGACATCTCAACTTCGACGCTCTTGGTCGGCTGAAGAAGATGGTGACTGGGCTGCCTCACATCGAGCACGCAGCGAAGCCTGTATGATGATTGCCGCCGAGCGGGGAAGCAAAGAAGGCGGCGTTCTCGAAGGCGGCGAAATCTGAAAGACGACAGAGACCCTTGAGCAGGTCCATGGTGACCTCTGCAGGCCGATCACGCCGGCGACGCCCGGTTGGCGCAAGTACGTCATCTTGCTAGTGGATGACTGTAGCTAGTACATGTGGCCATAGCTTCTGACCAGCAAGATCGAGGCGACGGAAGCGATTAAGAAGTTCAAGGCGCGCGCGGAGGCATAGAGCGGCAAGAAGCTGTGCATGCTAAGGACTGATCACGGCGGCGAATTCACTTCGGTGGAGTTCGCTGCGTACTGAGCGGACCGCGTCGTACTCGTCACAACAGAATGGCATGGTGGAGCGGCAGAATCAAACGGTGGTCGACATGGCTCGATCCATGATGAAGGTTAAGGGTATGCCGACAAGGTTCTAGGGTGAGACGGTGACCACGACGATGTTCATCCTCAACCGCGCGCCCACCAAGACACTAAAGGGTAAGACGTCGTTTGAAGCTTGGTATGGGCACAAGCCGAGCGTGTCCTTCCTCTGGACATTCGGCTGCATTAGCCACGTCAGGAAGACAAAGCCAGTCCTCACCAAGCTGGAGGATAGGAGCACACCGATGGTGCTCCTAGGCTACGAGGAAGGTACCAAGGCGTACCGGCTCTACGACCCATGAGGAGGCAAGGTGGTTTTCTCGTGCAGCGTCGTGTTCGATGAGAAGGTGGACTAGGATTAGGACAGTCCGGGCATGGGGAAGCTGGTGGCTTCACCAGCACTTTCGTCGTCGAACACTTGGTCATCCACGGTGGTGGAGACGCTAGAGAGGAGGTGCCGACCACTCCAGCAATGGAGCCGAGCACTCTGGGAGGGGTGCCAAGCACTCAAGGAGTGGTGCCGAGCGGTCCTGTAGTGGTGCCGACCACTCCAGGATGGGTGCCGAATGCTCTCGTAGCGGAGCCGAGAGGCCTTGTAGTGATGCTGACCACTCCAAGACTGGTGCCGAGCACTCCTGTAGTGGTGCCAACCACTCCAGGGGTGGTGACGAGCAATCCAGGAGTAGTGCCGAGCACTTTAGCTGGGGTGCCGAGCACTCCAGGTGCTGTGCTGACTCCGGTGGAACAGGGGACTTTATCGACGCCGATCGAGTTTGCCTCACCTCCAAGCGACATCACAGATGTCGTGGATGCTTTCCACGACGGTGAGGAGGTGCGGCTCGGCAGGCTGGACGATATCGTCGGTGGCACAGGGTCCTCAGGCCTGGTGGGTCAGCTGCTCAATGACCTAGAGCCGCTTCTCGTCAGTGTAGAAGAACCACCCATGTTCACGCTGGCCGAGCGAGATGCAAATTGGTGACGGGCGATGCTGGAGGAGATGAAGGCGATCGAGGAAAATGAGACTTGAGAGCTCATCGATCCATCTCCAGGAAGCCGTCCGATCGGCCTGAAGTGGGTGTACAAGGTCAAGCGGGACGAGCGCGGCGCCATTGTCAAGCACAAGGCGCGCCTCGTTGCCCAAGGCTTTGTCCAGCGCGAGGGCATTGACTTCGAGGATGTTTTTGCGCCGGTAGCGCGCATGGAGTCTATCCGACTGCTGCTGGCTTTGACAGCAGCGAAGGACTAGCGCATCCATCATCTGGACATAAATTTGACCTTCCTCAACGGTGAGCTGGCGGAGACAGTCTTCGTCAGGCAACTTTTAGGTTTCACCGTCAAGGGAGCGGAACATAGGGTGCTCCGACTATGCAAGTCGCTCTACGGGCTGTGGCAGGCTCCATGAGCGTGGAACACCAAGCTTGACGCCACGCTGGGCGAGCTTGGGTTCACGTGGTGCACAACCGAGCATGCGCTCTACACGCGACGACGGAGGAAGGAGGAGCTCGTCGTCGACGTGTATGTGGACGACTTGATCGTCACCGGTGCGCGTGCGGAGGACATCGACAGCTTCAAATACGAGATGGTGACTTATTTTCGAATGAGCGATCTCGGCGCGCTCTCCTACTACCTCGACATCGAGGTGAGACAGAGGAAGGAGGCGTTCACGCTCGGTCAGAGCGCATACGCCTCGAAGCTGTTGGAGCAGAGCGGCTTGGCTGAGAGCAAGCCGTGCGTGACTCCGATGGAGGAGCGGCTAAAGCTGACGAAGGCCAGTACCGCGATAAAGGTAGATGCAACACTCTACCGGAGCATCATCGACGGTCTACGCTACTTAGTCCACATGAGACCGGACATTGCGTTCGCCGTAGGCTACGTCAGCCGCTTCATGGAGGATCCCCGAGAGGATCATTGGGTTGCAGTGAAGCGGCTACTATGCTACGTCAAGGAGATGGTGGATCATGGGATCATCTTCCCCAAGACCGGTGGAAGTAGGCTGTGGCTCACTGTGTTCAGTGATGCAGACATGGTAGGGGACATCGACGGACAGTGGAGCACCTCTGGCATGCTCGTCTTCCTCGGGTCGGCTCTAATCTCATGACTGTCGCTGAAACAGAAGGTGGTGGCGTTGTCCACATGCGAGATAGAGTACGTGGCGGCGTGCCAAGCTGTGTGGCTACGCCGGCTACTGGGCAAGCTGACCGGTATGGAAGCTCACCCACCAGCACTGATGGTGGACAACCAGTCCGCCATCGCCCTCGCAAAGAATCCGGTTCTCCATGACTGGAGCAAGCACATCGACGTCAAGTTCCACTTCCTCAGGGACTGTGTCGATGAAGGGCAAATCGTCATCGAGTTCGTCGAAACTGGTCGGCAACTCACGAACGTCCTCACCAAGCCACTCGGCCGTCTTTGGTTCACAGAGTTGAAGAAGATGATCGGCATAGTGGAGGTTCTAGGGTTAGCAACAGGATTATGAGAAGAATTATTAAGTAATATGCTGATCCCCTATATGAACGCGCGGCAGGGACAGACGCCGAAAAGCTCCCTGTTGTTACACTGTAGCTGCTACAGGGGCAGACGACGAAAAGCTCCCCTGCCGCACTATAGCCACAGCAGGGACAGGTGCCAAAGTCAGTCCTGCTGTCACATCTAGTCAATGTAGCAGCATGGCAGGCTGACATGTCTGTGTACTAAGATTAGATGGGTAGAGTTGTATATATAGCTTTCCACTGTAACTCAGTAAACAGAGAGTTCAGTTTTGCCATCTTCTCTGTAGAGCTCCGGCCAATGCTGGTGCTCGTGCTGTGTGTGCGCATTCTGTTCTCGCTCCCTTCTTCTACCTCTAGCCATAGTATATGGTCGGCAATGCCAAAAAAAATAGTCGGCTCACCCGTTCCGAAGATGCAGGAGCTAACAACGATCCATGTCTGATGTCTCCATCTCTAGGGAACAGTGAGTGATCCATTACCTCTAGAATCCACGCCATGGTTGACGAGAGAGAGAGAGCTTTGTTGGATCGGTAGAATAATCAGAGTCTACTCAATTACTATTACTAGCAGATCCACTCGGAGACTGACACGCAGAGAGCGGCGGTGACACGTAGCACACTGCACACGGGCCACAAGATGAGAGAGCGTGACATGGCACCAACCTTGACGTCGAACTCGGACCGGTTCTGCTTGAGGATGTAGAGCAGCGCGAGCAAGTCGTCGGTGTCCGTGTCCGTGTCCACCAGGAGCCGCCGCGGAGCAGCTGCCGCACCAGCGGCCGCTACTGTAAGGAACAACGCGGCCACCGCCACGGCCACCGCCGCCCGTAGCTAGGCACTCCTGCTGCTCCCTTTCCTCGGAGCCGTCGCCATGGAGGACAGTTTGGTGCACGCAACGCAAGCGTGGGAGGGTCAGTGACTCAGGGAGAGTGTGCTAGTAGGCTGGTAGCTAGCAGCCTAGCGCCTAGGAGCACGGGGGACGGTTGCCCGTTGGACTCTTCTTCTCACTGCCTTTCTGCATGACGGAGGGGCCCGTTGGACTCTTCTGTTCGTCAGCCTGTAACTGCATGTATATGGTTTGGCTTATCAGTCAGTCAATAGTGTTTTTCTCCCATACCAAATCAGCTAGCAGTACTTTCAGCCGATAACTTATAAGTCAATCCAGCTGAAATGAACATGCTCTCTTGCTGTATAGTGAGCTAGCGACCACTGCAGCCGTTGTGCAAGGACGCCCACAGGGAGAGATGGGAGGTGATGGTGGAGCTATAAAATACTAGGATCTTAATTGTCCAACCAATTTCGCAACAGCATTATCATCAATGCTTTACCAAAAAGAATACTATTTATGATAATATACCATTGTTACACCAACAATTTCTAATACAAACAGACGGTGAAAATCATTTCCACCAATCGTTTATATGATACAAATTAAAATCATTGATGAAAATATTTCAATTACTACGAAAGACCCCATCGCTCCCTTCCTCGTCACCATCACCGGAGTCGAGGTCAATGGGGCCCAGTGATCTTCTTCGATGGGTTTGGTGGACCTCCTTTAGAACTCACCATGCTTTCACTTTTAAATTCACAAACCGTTATTATCATGGTCGGTAGTATGAGCCAATGATGATAATGGATTATCGCCGTGGACTTTCACCGATGAAGAACGAAACCAATGGCGATTGTCTTACTTGCTTTGGTTGAAAACATGTTTTTTTTTTGCATAAAATGGTTGAATACATGGTTTTGTGCATTGATTTGACGTTTGAGAAACTACCAAGACCATTTCGCATAACTTGGAGCTACAAGTATCTACGAGATCTTAGAAATCTATGCATTTATTAGAGCTAGAGCTCTACCAGTCAAGGGTCTTAAAAAGGACAACACTAACTTTACAAATCTCTATTAATTATCATACATTTTGGATGAAATTTAATATTTTGGACCACTTGCTATTCATATCCCTCTCATAGCCTTGGCCCTTCCCTAGGTTCTACAAGAGTTAAATAATACTTGCTCGGTCCCAAAATAAGTACTCATCTCGCACTTCTATAAGTCAACCGATCTAAACTTTGACTAAATTTATAAAAAAAATAGTATCAACATTTATAGCTCTAGATATGTTTACTGTAAAAATATGTGATAATTAATCTAATGATATGTATTTGGGATCATAAGCATTATTATGTTTGTGTATATATTTAGTTAAACTTAAGATAGTTTGACTTTTCGAAGTGTGTGATGAGCACTTTCTCCCTCCATCCCAATATAAGTGACACTATGGGGTGCGCACTGGTCAAATTTTTTCAATTTTAACTAGGTTTGTAGAAAATATTTGCAACATTTATATCTCGAAATAAGTTTATTACAAAAATATATTCAACAATTTATCTAATGGTACTAATTATGCACCATAAATATTAATATTTTCTTATATATGTTTGGTCAAAGTTAAAAACAATTCACTTCTCGGAAATTGAAAATGACACTTATTTTGGGACGGAGAGAGTATTTTGGGACGGAGTGAGTAGGTCCAGCTAATGCTATAATAAGAATTAATTTGAGAAACCTACTCGTATTTCCTCCATTCCAAATTATAAATCATTCAGACTTTATAGTTACATAGTTTTTACTATGTATCTAGACATAATGTATATATGAGTGTATAATAAAAGCTATATACCTAGAAAAAACAGAACGACTTATCATTTGAAACATAGGGATGGAGTAGGTTTTAGAAAACTACTGATAAAAAAGTTACTAGAAGAGAAAGATGTAGTTTTTTGCAATAAGGTGCCAAAATAGTTGCAGGCATGCAACGGCTCAAAAATTTTGCAGCTTTTTGCAACCGGGCGTCAAAATACATGTAGAGCCTTTTTTTCTTGCTGGAGTAGTGCGAGAAACTCCTAAATAACATTCCGCTGAAGTAATTAAAAAACTGAAACAAATGTCACCAGAGTAATGGAACACTGCAAATATTAATTATGCGTGACGAACTCGTAATTAACATATAACTGAAGAAATATTGACATCAATACAAAAGATAACATGCAAAACTAACTACAAAGAAAACATTAATATTCCTTCGGTTTCAAATTGTAAGTCATTCTAGCTTTTCAATTATGTAGTTTTTGCTTCGTATATACATCCCTCCGTCCCAAAGTAATTGTCATTCTCGCTTCCTGAGAAGTCAAACATTTTTAACTTTGACCAAATATATACAAGAAAATATTAATATTTATAGTTCATAATTAGTATAATTAGATAGACCGTTGAATTTATTTTCATAATGAACTTATTTGGAGATACAAATATTGCTAATATTTTGTACAAATCTAGTCAAACTAAAAAGAGTTTGATCGACACTAATACCACAGCGGCACTTATTTGGAGTACATTATATATATATATATATATATATATATATATAGTAAAAACTATATATAGTAAAAACTATATATTTAGAGAAGTATGAACAACATGCGATTGGAATGGAGGGAGTAGATTTAATAGGTGCACATAGTAGAGATAAGGAAAACCTAATTGTTGGTGCAATTAGGGACCCAGTTTACACTTGGTGGGGCTATGACACATAGAATCAGGCTCGGGATAACTTGATCGGCCCCACCGAAGGTGAAGTTGGGCAACTAACCGACTATGGTCCTAGTCCTTCGACCATTAGGGAGCACCGAAGGTTTTTTCACCAGACCCATTTGGCAGCAATTCTATTTATTCTCGCAGGAATTAGAAACATTTCTGGTTACCAAATTCTCTGTTGATGAGAGGGAGTCTGAACAAATCAGCAGGTTTGGGGTTTGACAACCAACTTGTAGTGACAAGTTTCCATTTTTGGTATAAGTGTGAGGTGCTAGAAACTTATGGGAAAGCTTTTGATCCAAGAAGCAATCTTCCCCTAGACCTAAAGTGTCTCTAGTCCCTATAGAGCAAGTAGCAATACCTCTAAAAATGGTGTTTAAGCTAAGCACATCCTTCCACCAAAAGGAGCCCTTTGTTGACACTAGGTGTTGCACCTTTGAGATATAATAGGTAGATCAGATCAGGTTCACCAGTTGCAATCTTCCAGCATAATTAAAGAAGACAGAGCTTGCTGATAAACACCTCTCAATCCTGCAGATTAGAGGAGCAAAGTCCTTTACCAAAGGCCTTGTGGTACCCAGAGGTAACATAAGGTGGTAAAGGGGGGATCTCATAAGGTGTAAGTAAAAACACTAGTTAGGAGAGGCACCTTGTCTTCTGGTACATTTAGAGGAATGAGGAAGACTTGTGATAACTCATGTTTAACCCAGTGGCTATGGCAAAGGAGTGTAAAAGAGCTTTAAGAGACAAAACAATTGTTTGGCATCTGCTTGCATGAAGAGAAGGGTGTCATCGACAGATTGAATAATTGGAAAATTCTCAATGTCCGTTCCAGGGATAGGTATCCCAAGAAGACCCTGTTGGCAGGCCTTATTACTGATACTTTGGAGAAGGCCAGCTGTGAAAACAAAGATGAGTGGGAGGAGTGGATCACCTTGTTTGACACCTCTCTCACATTCAAAGTCTTTACGTGGCACTCCATTTAGAAGGATTGTTGAAGTTCTCGAAGAAAGAATTTCTTTGATCCATTTATTGCACTTGGTGGGAAGCCCTTAGCCTGCAAGATCTGTCAGATGGCCTTATGTTCAACTGTATCAAAGGCCTTTTCAAAATCTAGCTTGAGTAAGATTATCTTTCTTTTGGAATGATGGCATTGATGTAGATACTTAAAAGCCTAGGCTAAGCAATCCTGTATAGTTCTGCCTTGTAGGAAACCTTATTGATTTCTGTGAAGCACTCTAATAATAACCTTTTGCAGTCTGTTAGCCAGGATCTTAGTAAGAAACTTCACATCTAAGTTAAGAAGGGAAATAGACCTGAATTCACTAACTCTTTTAGGATTTAGCTTCTTGGGCACCAAGGTGACAAAAGAGTTATTAATACACTTTAAGTTTGCATTATGTGCAAGTCCTGACATAAAGAGTAAAATTCTTCGTGGATGATGAACCAGCATTTTTTGAGAAACAAACCACTAAAACTATTAGGTCCAGGAGCTTTACTAGAGGAATATCTTTAACTATGCCATCTAATTCTTGCCTTGTAAAAGGGAGAGTAAGAACTTCCAAATCTTAGGCTTGAAGAAGAGAGCTTAAATCAAACACCATTTAGTTACTGTTGAGACCCCTATTCTTCCTTTAAATTCCTACCAGAAGAGAGCTACTTTGCCTGCATGATCAGATACCATTCTATCATCACTAATGGTTATTTGAGCAGTTGAGTTTCACCTATATCTTTTAGTTTCCCTTGCATAAAAGAACTTGGTGTTTTCATCCCCAAACTTCACAAGTTTTCAGTATATCTTTGCCTCCAATAGATTTGTTGAAGCCTTAGTAGCTTTAAAAGATGTTGCTTGATGATATTCCTAAAGTTTCTCGCAGGGGTAAATAAGCTTTTGATCTCCTCTAAAGAATCCATAAAAGAAATGACTAGATTGCAGTTTGCTATCAAAAGTGTAAGCTTGGTTTAGACTTATCCCACAATTTTAGTTTGGCTCCGAGCCTTTTGAACTTAGTCGAGACTTTCTAGGCAATACTGCTAACAAAATTAGTCTACAATCAGGAATCAGCTACAATATCTTGAAAACCAGCCAAAAGTGGCTAATAATTTTCAAAACGAAAAATATGAGCCTTGGGAATACTTGTCCTTTTCTGGACTTGGCAAGGTACATGGTCCGAAACTGGTTTTGCTAGAGGGAAAACCGTGGAGTCCGGGAATGCCAAACAATAAGCTGGGGAAGTGAAAAACCAATCAAGCTGCTAGAGAAGGGGGTCAGTCTGCATATTGCTCCAAGTATAGGGCCTCCCTTTAAGAGGTAGCTCGATCAAGCCTAGCTGATTGGTAGCATTGTTGAACGTCAAAATATCTTGGTAATTTCCCCCTAACTGATTTCTATTTTCTCAGGACCTGTAAAAGTTGAAGTCTGCCAGAATAAGCCAAAGGCTGTCTGAAGAAATGTTAAGATTTTGGAACCAATCTATGAACGCAGGCCCATTTGGTTGACGATTGGGGCCATAAATTGAAGTCAAAACCTATTTATCCATATTATGCATGTAGTAGTGAACTGTATGACTATGGCATAATCACGCTTTTCTAGAACAACTCTAGTAAACAAGGAAGAGGTCCATAGGACAAGAATACCTCTGGAAGCCCCCAACGATGGACAAAAATCAAAATTGTCAAGACGCCTTGAGCAAACTTTCTAATATACGAAATAGCAAAACTTCCTCATTCTGTCTCTTGGAGGCAGAGAAAAGAACAAGATCTGTCATCAATTTTGTTTTTGAGAGCAATCCATTTAACTTCATCATTAATAATGTTCCAAGATCTAGTGTAGCTAGCCATTAAACATAGTAAAGGACCAAGCCAATGGTGAATGCATAATAGACACCAAACAAACAAACATTTTTCGAATGATGAAATAAAGAACAAAACAAATGTCTAGGGATAAAAGTCCAAAACATAAATGCCTAGAGAAACAGGCATGCCCCACTTCGAGGGGGAAGAAAAAATAACATATGTCTTCATCATTTGGAGACTTCAGCCTGAAGACGATCTAAAGAGAGCTCCATAGGAGGCACTTCACAGAATTTCATACCCAGATTCAGGAGTATTGGGATTGGGATCATCTCTGAGGAATGTATTGCATTGACTTGAGCAACCTCGAGGCGCCAGATTTTGTTTCCTCGACCTCTTCTTCTCTGGTAGTGTGAAGAATTTATGATCCTTAGATTTACTCAGCCGTGCACTTCTACTAACATCACCATCTACCATTGAGGTAGGCTTCTTTGGGTATGCTTTTGTTTGGATAGGCCTGCGACGAGAGCTTATCAGAGAGCCCCACATTTGGGACTTGGTCTTCCATAGGTGCATTCAGGTTACAAGTTGAAGCTGATTGCAAAGTAGGTTGAGTGGATGAAACCATAGCAGGAGTAGACTCAGTAGCAAAGGCAGGAGATGACAGTAGGAGCATGCCAAGTCAGGAGCAAGGGACTAGATGTTGGTGCAGCTAGAGGAGTAAACTGCTGAGTGCTAGAAGAAGAGGCTTCCCAATTGTTGCCCCAAAAAGGATCCACTACATAAGGTTAAGTGGCCTCAAGGTTGATTAGGAAGTCTAGGAACTGTTTCAGACCTGTGACTATGGGCCTCTGAATGTACCTTTGGTGATGGTTCTGCTCAGCCATGCCAGTCATTTCAGTGACAAGCATGGATTGCGGGAACTGGGCCAAAAGTCTAATGAAGCCCAAGCCTCTGAGACAGCTTTCTTATGGAGAAGTCACTGTCTTTGTCTAAGCTAGAGCTTAAGTAAGGTGACAAAGCATCAATGTCTGACACTAGTTGAAGCTCTAGAGTAACATGGGGTCCATGAGCTTTGAAGAAATCTCTTGTCTTAGGGCAGAATAATCTGGAGAACTGGGGGTCATCAGGATGTGAAGCATTGCTTGCTAGATTAAGTTGTTAGCAAGCTCTTAAATATGTTGTAACTCTTCTTGGTTAACCAGAGGATCATTTTGCTGCGGCCAGGAAGGCCAACCAGCATTCAAATTTGTTGTTGTTGCTGCTGCCGATGCCCCTGCCCCTGGAATTGGCTGTGCTCCCAGTCATCATCAACATTAGCTTGTTCAACATCCTGCACATCTTGTAAATCCTCAAAGAATGGCCGGTGCTTGTTGTCATTCTGATGCCTAGGCAATGGATGTGGATTACCATCCCCAGGAATAGGATCCTCATCTGCTGCCAAACCTTCATTATGCTGGGAGTTGAAAACAAAACAAGGGATAAATTGTCATATTATTATCAACTCCTTAACTTATATTATGAATTTCATAGTTATCCTTGGTCAAAAAAATTTGTCATAGTTCTCATAAAATAAAGTATACCTTTTAAATTTTATAAAAAGATTAAAATATAAGTAAATGTGCAGCATTCTTGTCATCATTTTTCATAAACGTTTGATAGTTATTTTCTCTCCCTGTACAACGTAGTAAATGTGATTTTCAATAAAAAAAAACTTGGATACTTTCATGTTGTTTGCCAACCAGAGAACCGACAATAGTAGCCCCCTGGAGGAGTTGTAGGAGAAAAGCAAGACGAGGTGGGCCGATATGCACGAATCTCGAATCGGCCATGCTTGCAACACTGAGCTACGATGATCAGTGGTGGTCGCCGGAGCAACGTTATCCCTTGCTCATCCAAAGTGGCAGCGCATAGAATGTTGAGCGGCACGATAGTGTTCGACAACCAAACAAAATAAGCACGTCGCCAGAGAGGAAAAACATTTTTGACTAAAATCAATTTGTAGAGGTACCATATTTTATTTTAGAGGAGTTGAAAAGGCCAAAAGGGCATCCATCTCTGGAAAATAGTTAAGGGGCCAATGGCCAGAGCCCACCGCGGGAGATTGATATCATCATTTGGGTGTTTTAAGAATGTCTATTTAGGTGGTTTCTTTAAGAGATCCGCCACGAGAAATAGTTGATACACAAATAAATTTAGAATTTTTATTTAAAATTGGATGAATACAAATTTTACATCAAAATTGTGTAAAGCTCCACGATCTATAACTTTACAGTGACCAACCATTTGATTTGAGATCATTTACAAGTCCAAATATTCTAAATTCTCATATTTTGAAGACCAAAATTTGAACTTCTAAATGACCATAGTGGAGACATGATCTATACCACAGTTACAGTTTTTTACGTGATCTATAATTTTGTAGCAGACAACTTTATAATTTGAGACTGTTTAGAGCCAAAATATTCATTTTACATTCTTAAATTTTGAAATTTAAATTTTGATTTTTTCAAACACATCTTCAATAATCTATATCAAAGTTATAGTTCTCGATACAATTTACAACTTTGTGTTTGATAGCTTTTTTCATTTGAAATTGTTTAAGGGTCCAAATATCATTTGAAATCCTCACATCTATTTTTAAAATGATTTCTGATTTTTTAATTAGTAAAAGTGAGCCTTAAGAGGCCTAACATTTGAAAACCAATCCTGCTGAAACTACTAAAGAAAAGGTTCTCATGTTGTTGCATATAGTTGTGCGGTAAGAAAGACTGAAATTAAAAGGAAAGGTTCTCCTCTTGTTGCATATAGTGGTATGATAAGGAAGGCTCGTGCAAGTATGAAGATCTTGGGTTTGAATCCTATTTGGTGTGCCACGCAAAAAATTGTGCTATTGTGATTTGCTATGGGAGATCGTGGTGCACTGGTGCTTACCTGCCGGGCTAGTTGGCTTATTGAGATTATTTTTTCAATATATTTTTACCACTGTTTTTTCAACTCAAAAGATTGATTTATAGAGCCAGTCAGATTAGGTCGCCCACCTCTAGTAATCATCTCTATGGTTCAATACGAAAAGGAAGATGAGATGGAGGGATTGAAATAAACTCTAATATTTGGTTATTGATCTTGATGGCATTTCAGCTTCTCTTCTCCTTTCAGGGTCGATCCGAAATAGAATCATCCATTATCTCTTAATCCTGAATATTAGAATAGGACCAACAAACGACCTATCCGGATATCTTTGTTTTGGAACAAAACAACTAGCAAGGGCTATATCACATTGAGATGTTGATTCATTTCCGCCCCAAATGTGAGATGTAGAATTAGTCACCTTTGTTCCTTCATCTTTATAAAAGGGAATCGAGGGGCCTAGCTCGCATCGTCATTCTAACAACTGATGGGAGCACCTCAGTATACAATTGTGTGTAGTAACTGGGAGTTCTATTACATCTAAGGCCTTTCATTCGCTAAATCCAGGTCCACGATTCATTTTTCAAAGACCTTTAAATATATACTGACAAAAAAACACTTTTAAAATCCTTTTTGCTCACGTCCTAAAATTCTTTTCTAGTAGTGTCGGATCAGCTTTACACCTAATTTAACTAAAAAGTTCTAAAAATAATATCTTTTGAAAAAAAATCTATATGGTGTGGTGGCAAGAGCAATGCATAAAATTGCTATGCTTTTTTCTAAATTAAGAAAATGTGTCGCTGCAAGTGCCCCAACGACGCAACACACCTACATGAGGTGGGAGAGACGACGATACCATGCATGGCATTGACGCTGTGGAGATGGAGGTTGTATGAAGATGAATGCTGTAGAAACATTTGAGAGGCGACTTGTTTCTTTCTAGCCGTAGTTGGATAAAAGTCAGTCTCTAAAAATAGTTATAAAGATATGAACCGCAAAAAATCAGTTTTTGAGGCCAACAATCTCTAAAAATCAATTTTTAGTTGTGGTTCGTCTCTTGAACTAATTTTAGAGGCCTTATATCCAAACGCGGTTAGAGGTGATCGGAAATATGGCCTGCCTCTAAATGTCAATTTATAAGGACGATTGTATATCTACCCCTAGAAACATTTACAGAGGCCCTTGACAAAGTTGGTTGAAATAACTATATGGGTCCATTTGGCATAGCTCTGGCTCCAGCTTTGGTAGCAACTTCTGTCGAAGGGGCATAAGAGCCGTACCAAACATTTTAGGAGGAGGAGTCATTTTCTATCTAGTGAATAGTAGATGAGCCGGAGCCATTTTAGGGTCAGAAACCGGAGCTACAAAAAGTGGCTTCTTCTCAAGTCTTCCGAACCCTACCAAAAATACCAAAACAGGCCCTACCTCTATAATTCGTAGCAGTGGACGCCGATGTAAGCTGTGGACCGGGCCATGATCACAACCGCTGTGTAGTCCGTGTCGGACGGGAAGAGTGGCACTAGTAAAAAAAGAGCTTCTATTCCTGGCTGCCAACCCCCTTTATTCCCGGTTACGCGGCCGGGAATAGGAGTTCGGGATAAAGGGTTAGTAGCCGGGAATATAAGTGGACCTTTAGTCCCGGTTGGAGATACCAACTGGGACTAAAAAGGTAGCCACGCCAGCGCCTGGGCTAGCCCCTTTATTCCCGGTTGGTATTACCAACCGAGACTAAAAGTTCTTTTTTTTTTCTTTTCCTGCTTATTTCAATTGATGATTCTTTTTTGTTTTAATTTGGTTTTCGAATACGCATTATTCGCTGCAAAGTAATATACGTATACGCGCGCGTACTGTAAAGTTTTCGCTCGATCAATGCACGCAAGCAACACAAGTAAAAGTAAACTAAAACATAATATTACATTTCATCGTCACATGTAAAGTTTGCATTAATTGTACATTTCATCATCATATGTTCTTTGGATCAATATAAAATTTGGCTTTCATCATCACATATTTGGGTCATAGTAAAACTCGCCGCCGGGAGTTAAGACCTGATCATTCAGAAATCCACCTATTGTCTCTTGGATTGCTTTGAGATAGTGTGTGTCCAGGGTTTTTTCCTTCAACCAACGAGTCTTCAATTTGAGATATGAGATAAAGAAAAAGTATATTAGTATATATATATATGTATGTATCAAGAATAATGATAAATAAATTATATCTATCACGAATATATATATATATATAAATATATGTATGAAGAATATATATATATATGTACACTTACCCTTTTTTTCCTCTAGACTAGTTCATTTTGAGCACACTCTCATGAACTCGCAAACATAGTATCCACAGAGATTGGTCCCCTGGGGCTGCCGCATAACCCACTTTACGAGAAAAAGATTCGTCATCATCCGAGCATAGGAAAATTGAACTAAGGTAGGTATATGGTACTTACTTTGTATAGCACTACTTTCAGTGGCACTTTACGTTTCATATGGTGTTCCTGACAGACCTTTTCCCAACAACTACCAAATAACATAAAAAATATTTGGACCATTAATTTGCATGCAGAGAGACTGGAATAGTTTTGCTAGTGAGACTGCAATTACCTCTGAATAATATATATCATCTTTTGGAACTCTTTTTGCTCTTTTCTCATCGAGTCCCAAATGCCTAGATGACCTTTCTCCAGATCAAGTTCCATCAATATCCAGTGTTCACTGCCATATCCATTAACACTCATTAATTAGCTAACATGTACAGTGAACATATATATATGAATACACGATCGTCGACATTATGAACACTTACCTGAAGTTGTAGGGGAAGAGTATATATTTCTTGTCATGTTGCTTCTCTAAGAACATCTTGATATTGGCCTCCGTTTCTGCTTTCCATGTTGGTTGGGGTTTAGGGTTTTTGAATACGATATGTGGATCAATGAAACCAATATCAGTACACCCTCTCTTTTTGCACTCTCCCATCTCAAACCTGCAACATATATATAGAGTGAGGATAATAAACACAGACATGTACGTACGTAGCGACTTATTATTAATTAGCAGAAAGAATCACTTATAGACAATAGCAGCTGATGAGAGTCTTGTCGAGAGAGTTCTAGTGGACTAGTTGGTGTAATTCAGCTAACTCAATGTACATAACATCATCGCCACGGAACCAATGGTCATCTTTGATTTTGACAGAAATATAGAACTCGTTCTGGTGACACGCGTCGAGGTACAAGGTGTTTAGCTTGAACAATTGTGTACCCAGTTCATTGATGGTCTTAGGATTCCATAGACTCCTGCCATGCTCATATTTCTGCCATTCATCTGCTACCGGCGCACTTTCGAAGAGGAAATCGCCAAGGTCGATACCTCTCATAGCATAAAAGTAAGCAAGTTCCGCCATATCCACTTCTTTATCAGCAGGTATTTCCATCATATCTAGCATATCTATGTTTGAACCATATTCATTAGCAATAACTAGAGGAGGGACTGATTGCAATTCTTGTTCTCCGAGTTGTGCAACAGTTTTCCCTACTTTAGCAGCTTTCTTGATTATCTTGCTAAGAGTGCGGTCAAAGTCTGATGGTGGCGAGGGCTTACGAGCTTGCCGCCTCTTTTTCTGCTCAGCTTCCACCATCCGCCTTAGTTTAGCTGGAGGTAGGTGGAAGTGCTTCTGCTCCTGCTGCTTCCTCTTCCCTGTGCCTGAGAAGAATGCTTTGACAGTTTTTTTAACCGCATCATCTAACTCCTCTTTACTCATTTCACCAGGCAATTTCTGTGGAATTGACCTTGGTTTCACGGGGGCCTTCTTGGTCGTCTTCGCTGGCGGGCAGATGGCTTATTTGTTTGCAGCCGTCTTCCCTGGTTCATGGGAGGAGGTGGGGGAACAGGCGTTGGAGACCTTTGAGGCGGCGTTGGGGAACGCCTTGGAGGCGGTGGCGGCGGCGGCAGATGTGACAGAACCACCCAATTTATACAAGATCAAGTATGGCTGTCCCCGCTAACACGTTGACACGCGCATACTTTCACTTATACAAACCCGGTAGTCCGCCGAGTGTCACGAAGGACCTCGGTAAATCAACATCACAACCAAGATCGCGTGATTAAGAAAATACACATCATATACGCAGAGTTGCAGCGAAAATAATATTATAATTGGGTTCACAAATAATAGTACAAGTTTGGGTTTTAAAACCGATTAGAGAAAACAACATAGCTTTCAAATGATTACATTAATATAAGTTCCAAATACATTGCTAGCATAAGTGACATCCTCTGATAAAAGCATATATGTGAGAAGTAAATATAGAGTCACCGAGCCCACCGGCGGTTAGCCACCATCTTCCGCAGGCCAAGAACTTCACCTGCAACATGGTGGGATAAACCCTGAGTACTCGAATGTACTTAGCTAGACTTACCCGTCGGAAACCAAAACAAATGACACCAAAGATTATGCAAGGCTTTCTTTAGTGGGCTAGCTGACTCGTTTGCGAAAAGCATAAGCTATCCTGAAGAAACCATTTTAAGTACTTTGCATCATCTTTATTATGACCTATCCATCTAGGTAAGCATCTATACTACAGCAATCACTTGATTAACCAATAACATCTAGTTACCAACTTAGATTTAGCATATCCCACACCATCCAGATAACCATCAGTATTCCATCATAATTACTACGATGCTGTAGCTCGAGTCAAGTGCTCACTATCCAGGAGCGATGGCGATTTGAATCGATTCCTAACTAGCTGGTGATTTATTCCTCACACAAACCACACTCACCGATCAAGTGAGCTATAGATCACCAATGACACTTTCCAAGTAGCCATGGGATAACAGTCATGGACCGCACTACCCAGGGACCGTCCGACAGCCAGGACGCACCTTGGGCTCACTCTTCGCGTCCCCGTCATACCCCCTTCAGCACCAGTCTGCCAATCCGAGTTTATCCTAGCTCGAATAGTGTCACTAGCTTCGCGGTCGAAAGGTACTTTATTCGGCCAGCTAAATGTGAGGTATGCGTTCAACATGACAAGAGGGACGAGCAATGATCGGTCCTTAATCGACACAGACAAAAAACTAACAGCACCCCAGAACCCTGTCTGGTTTCCTCCAACTTTTTCCGTCCGGTCTCCAATTATCCATCACACATGGTTAATTCCAGGATATCATTCTTTACATAGCTAAATTCTTCCAATACCTACCTATAAATGTAGGTGATCGGAAATCACCGATCGCTACCGGTCTAAGCAAGGCTAAGCAGTTATTCGATCCCGACCTAACAGGGTAAAAAGGTAATAAGGTAGGCAAGGATAGTAATAAATGCATCAACGGTTTCAATCAACTCCTACAACTTAATGCAACAATATATAAACTCATATATAGAAAGAATTGCTTTTATAAAGTAGGAGACTTAGAATGCTTCGGGGCTTGCCTGGGATCCCACACTGAGTCAGTGTTAGTTAGACGACACTCGCTAAGTGAGCATCTCTCGTCCTAGCACTTGTCCAGTCCTTCCACCTTCGGGATAGGTCCACCAAACCCAAACTTCGAGTTCGGCTCCACATCACCTCCTTCACGTGGTTCATCTAGCGTACCTAAATGAGATGCAAGATGCATGTGTATAAATGTGATGAATGGTAACATAAGATTATGCAAGACATAGACACCAATAGCTATTTAACTAACATCACACAACTAACTATAGAGAGCAAGCACATCAATCATGACACAAGTTTAACAAGGTCATAAGTATCATAACTTGACCATCAACAAGGGCATAAACCACACTTAGCAACACATGGAGTAAACAACCACAACTAGCATATGTCTATTTCTGGACTGGAAACAACAGCTTCATGTTTGGATCATAACTAGAGTTATACAAATCCAATAGACATGCAACAAGACATTTTGGAAAGCTTACGAAATTCTCTACATTTCATATATATAACCATCACAGCATGATTCACAAGTTAAATGGGTCGAAATTATATATTTATAGAAACTGGTCTAAACAAGACAGAGAGCCATCAATTCTGTAACCCACCTTTAAACAGCTGTAACTCTTAAATTACTTGGCCAAATGACACCAAATTTTAACAGAAGCTAGATACATGAATTATCTACAACTTTTGTATAAACAAGTTTCACAACAAAGCACATTATCATAAAGAACTTTGCTAAGTTCCCAGATCTATCCATAAACCACATCGGCAAGAAAATAATTATTAACTTATGTTGCAAACACATAATTGGGCAAAACCAACCTTACCAACATTTCACACATAACTAAAGAACACCAGAAAGCATGGTGCTCACCTCTAAATAAATTTTCTTAAAGCATTTCTTAATTTATTTAGACATCAAGGTGTATTTATGAACATATAACCAAAATGCACAATAAATTCTACAAAAATTACAGTAGCTCACATATACTCTCAATAGTCTACTGTACAAATTTCATACCATTTGCATAAGTATATCTTCCTCTATGAAAAAGACAATTTGCTATTGCAAGAAATCATGTGAGAGCGAGATAAACCAATAACTCACTCATACTTCATCCAATACTCATGAAATTTTTATCATACATCAATTATCACATGAGTAGTATGCCACAAAAATTTCACTTCATTTGGAGCCCTATATCTATAGTTATGGAAAATAACAAATTCAACTAGCATTACAACCTTACTGCACAAATCTATTTTGGCAGCTAAAACTTTAAACTAAAACATGCCATATTATAGATCTACTGCATATAAAATTTCACAATGATTCTAAAAAGTCCTTATTTACTATTTTACAATTTTTGTACTAATTACTATGAATTTTTAAAGTTCATCATTCAAATGTGCCTAAATCAAAGAAAAAGACATGTAAATCTTGCATCAGGGTCCCTACAGAAAACATTAATTAAACTACAGTGAAGAGGTCCTCAGGAGCACTATTCAAATGAGTCATGGCTTCACAGATGGAACCCTCCCTTTTGTCAAATTCGAGGGCGAAGTCCTTGGCGGGATTTTGGAGCAGAGGATGCGCGGGAGCTCGTTGTTGTCGGCCGGAGAAGGCTTGTCGGCGGCGTACGAATGGCAGGGGAGCACCAGTGGGTCCACACACACCCTAAGGTTGCCGCGGATGTCTGGGAGACGGGCCGTGGTGCCCTGGCCATGCACGCCGGTGGCATGCAGCGGCGGCGGCTGCGGACGGCAACGCGCGGTAGGTCTCGGCTCTGCCTAGGGCTTGGGGAGGAGGTCGCGGAGCCGTAGGCATACTCGGTGGCGGCGCTGGAGGGGCTGCAGGAGAGGGAGCAGCGACGGCAAGGGAGTTCGGCGATGGCGGCCATGGCGGTCGTGCCCTGGCACGCGCGCGTAGGCGCCAGAGAGCGAGGGAGGCCCGACGTCGCTTCTGGAGGGCGCAGGGACGCGGAGCGGAGCTAGTCAAGGACACAGCGAGGCCGGGGCGCGACAGTGGAGGCAGACCACATGGCAGCGAGCAGGGGCGCATGGCGGCCACGTCCTCAACACGCGTCGTCCATTGACGCAAAATTCCGAACAGGTGGCGGGCGCCGGAGTGGACATGGTGGGGAGCCGATTTGGGCTGCTTACGGGCCGAATCAGATATTGGGCCAAAAACAAAGTTTGTTCACCTCGGCCTGCTCTACATTTTCCATTAAGATACTCAGGTCATTGGAGCAATAGATCAGTGGGTAATTAATCTCCAATATGATAGCGCCAACACGTTGATAACGGTCACGGAAACTCGCTTTCAGAGGTCAAAACTCGGTCAAACCCAATCCAACTTTTTGTATGCTCTTCTCCAATGAATTAGCCCCAACTTCTATTTTGGGGTCAAGTCAAGTTGCTTAACGAAAACATGAGAATGTGACATGCCAACGCCGATGACGATGAATTCCTGACTTAGAATATTTCTAAGTCTGAAAACAATCGTTGATTCAATCGTCGAGCCTCTGTTTGACTTATTTCCAACCTGATCTGGCTCTTGGTCCAAAAACAAATTTTGTTCTACTCTACTCAATCTTCAACTTTTATTTAAGGTGCAACTCCATGCAAGTACTGTAAGCGATTGGTCAACATAGGTCAAAGTAGCATCGCGGTAAAGCTTAAATCTGAGTTTTAGACCGATTGATGCATTTTCTTGACCTCAGCTCAACACGAACCCTTCATGACTTTTGTTGTAGAGTTCAATTAGAGTCATTTGGGAAAGGTAGCAAAGTTTGGTTGATGACCTAGAATTCCATTCACTTTATAAAACAATCCAGGCAAGGACATAATTTGTCATTTCATGTGACTTCTTGATTCTAAACTTCATGAAACTTTTCCATGGATCAATATAGATGGATATTGATGCGAGACACATGAAACAAGTATGTCCAGTATTACCCAATCATACTTTTTAGAAAGGGCAGCATGTAAGCAATGGTGCATGGTCCAAGTTAAAGTGGTGGCTCATTTTCATATGTTTGACCTAACATCTCCATCACCACTTACATGTCATGGTTGAGCTCTAACCCATTGCTTAACCGGTGACAAACACCTAGGGTGTTACAGTGGAGACCGTCTTGGAGATGGTGGGGATGTAGCCGTGTCTTCTAACCCATCGTAACCGCCGCCCGGAGCACTATGCTGGTCTGATGATTCTATTATTGGACTTAGGTTGGGGGAGGCCCTGCTGTGTGCGTACAGAAGACAATGAGTCAATTGTTATTTAAGAGGCAATATAAAATTAATAAAAAAAATTGTTTCGTTCACTTTCATCCATACCTATTGTGCGGCAACGGCTTCCCGGGAATATTGATGTAGCGCTTATGCCATGCAATGAATGACTTCTCTGCTTCTCCCACGGTCTTCTCCCCATCACCTCTATGAATGTCAAGAGGCACATCGCTAAAACCTTCAATAGCTTTATCCACCGAGACGGTAGCATATCTAGCTGGTACTACTGCCCCATGGATTCTTAGAGTCTTGGTACGGTCGATAGGGTTTACAACACCAATAGCCACCTTCACTATGCCATTATATTTTGGAATGTGCAGCTCACATAATGTAAAAGGTTCAGTGATGTTATCCACGGGGAAGTGCAGCTCTGCATCTTTTATGGCATCAGGCAGCTCAACTGATCAGAGCTAATGTTGATTCCCGGAGCTGTTGTAATCCCGTGGGCACTCAATTGTATTTGCACTTGCCTTGCGACTTCCTCTTGCATTTCTTTTTCTCGCCTTTGTGATTCAAGTATCGCTTCCCGTGACTCAATAACATATTGCTGCAAGATGCGGATCCTCTCTGCCTCCTCATCCTTCCGTCTCTGGCGGCTTCTGTACGAATCGATCCATTCAGGGAAACCTTGCACCCACGGAACGGCCCCTTTGCCTCTAGTTCGTCCACAATGCTCAGCAGTCCTGATGGAATATGTCAGTTCATCTTTCTCTCTGTTGGGCTAGAATAGTCCACTATCTCTAACTTTTAGAATTTGAATCAACCTTTCTGTTGCTCTTTCGAGTTTTGTGCCATGGACGAACTTCCCGGTGACTGGGTCCAATCCTCCCCCATGACCTAAAAACCAACGCTTTGTGTGTTCAGGCCACGGTGCTGATTCAGGTACGACCCCCTTGGCAATAAGGTCCGCTTCCATTTTTTGCCACTTGGGAACGGAAGTCGCGTAGCCACTTGATCCCATGTTATGGTGGTATTGCTTTTGTCTGGAATTCTCTTGGTTCCTTCTCACCCGTTCCGCACCCTCTTCTGATGTCTTGTACTGTACAAATTCCTCCCAGTAGGGCCTTGCCTTCGCGATTGGGCCCTTATCGTTCCAATTTGGAGTCTTGTTCTTCTTGACGTATGATTTGTACAGCTACTTCTTCCAAGATTGGAATTGGGTGGCCATCTTCTTCATTGTCCAGTGCCTAACTCGCTCCGTCAACCTTTCGTGGGTGATGTCTTCATGATAATCATCTGTTTGGAGCGTGAAATGTGTAAGAACATCTTGCCAAATCAGCTCCTTGTCCTTATCAGAGACATAACTAATATGAGGAGCATTGTTATTTTTTTCCATTCACGGGCATTGATCGGGAGCTTGTCCCTTACAAGGTACGCACAGTGGTACACGAATTTCAATGCATATTGTCCTAGTGGTTCGCCTGTAGCCACGTTGAATTCTGAGATGATGTAGCGGCCTTCCAACGACTTTTTGGCCCCTCGAACATTCTTTGTGTTTCCCATCGTCATCATCGATCCAGACGGCTATGTACGCATAGAAACACAAAAAGTATTATAAAACAAAGGTTGATCCAATGGGCTACATGTATGCATAATAAATAAATGAGAGCTAGATATTGAGAAATATATACCTCGCCGGAATTATCTTCATGAACAACTTCCTCAACAATATGATCGAGATTCAAGTATTGACTCCCGTCGTCTTCCTGCTGGTCATTATCAACATCGGCACAATGTTCAGTGCCGGCGTTGATAATATCCATCATTTCCGCCTCCAGGTCATCGTCTCTCGGGTCGGCCATAGAGAGCCTAAACAATTATAAAACAATAATTATGCAATTAGGGTTTCATAGACATTTTATACACATTTCATAGATATATAATTTTTTTCATACTCCTCAATAGATTTTTTCCTAAGTAAAAATTATACATGTCATATATATAATTTTAATGGATTACATATATATAGGGTGGTTTAGGGTTTAGCCATATAATTTCATACACATTTCATAGATATAAATATAAATTTATACATTTCATATATATATATATATAACCCATTATTATAATTTCATACATATAAAATCAAATTTAATTAGTATTATACTTATAAATTTATACATTTCATACATATAATTTCAAACATATAAAATAAAATTTAGTATTATATATACCATTATATATAACATAAATTTATACATTTCATACATATAATTTCATATACTTCCATATACATTTCATATATATAAAAAATAAAATTTATAAATAATTATATACTTATTGATGGCCGAGGGCGGTGGTGCCTGTGCGGGGCGGCCAGCTTGCGGTGGGTCGGGGAGGCGAGGCGAGGGCGTCGCGTGGGAGTGTGCTCATGGGGCCACCGTCGGGAGGGGAGGGCTGGTGGGAGGTGGGAGGTGGGGGCGTGGGCAGCGGGAGGAGGCGCGCAAGACAGGGTCGTCGTGCAGATGCTGGCAAGAGGTGGCACGCGGGCGTCGTGGAGTGCCCGCGGGGGGCATCGTCGGTGGGGAGGCGCGCACCGACATCGTGGAGTGCCTGCGGGGGGGTGCCGTCGATGGGGAGGCTGGTGGCGCGTGTAGGCCGGAGTGGGGGGCGTGGTGAGAGGCGGCGCGCGTGGGGCGTCGTCTCGGGGGCTCCTCCGGTGACGGGCGTGGTGTCGGGGGCTCCTCCGGTGAGGAGGGCGGCGTCGGGGTGGCCGGGATCCACGATCTGGTGACGGGGAGCCGAATCGGCGGTGGTTGGCGGCGGCGCGGCTCGCTGATGACGATGAAGTCGAAGATGAGAAGTGAGAGGAGGAAGAGAAGGGAGCTGGCGTATATAGGAGAGGGACCTTTAGTCCCGGCTCCTAACACTGCCCGGGACTGAAGGTCACCTTTAGTCCAGGCTCCAACCACCAGCCGGGACTAAAGGTCCACCTTTAGTCCCGGCTCCAATAACCAGCCGGGACTAAAGGTCCTTTAGTCCTGGCTCCAACCACTAGTTGGGACTAAAGGTAATTTTTGGCGGGCCGCCAAATGCAGCCCACCTTTCGTCCCGGGCCGTGATGGAAGCCGGGACTAAAGGGGGCTAGAAAATTCACTTTGCGCCAGTTTTTTGGTTGGTTAGTGTATTATATATATATATTTCTTTTTATTTAAATGTTAAATTATTATTATTTGCTTAGTAAATTAAATACTAGGCATAATATTTTTTTTAAAAAGTAATAAAATTTATTTTGATTTACTGCACACAAGAAAAATATGTGACCTAAACTATTGTCTTTTTAATTATAAATATTGAACATAATGCAACTAATAATCACTATTTTCGTTAATGCAAAAATATAGACTTTAATTAAAATAATTAAATCTATTGGTTTTCGACATGAAATTTGTTTTCACATCATTTTAACGTAAATCTTTAAGTTGTTCGTCAATAATTGTATAATTAATCGGTGAATTCGTGTGGAAATTCAATTAAAGTGCAAAAAGCATCAAACCAGCTCAGAAAAATCTCAAACTTGGCGGTGGCCTCACACAGGGCATTTGCATTCTTGAGAAAAAGTTTGAGACCAATCCGGCACTGGAAAACACATGGACCTCAGAATCCCAGAGAACCTAGGTATATAGATAGGGTTCGATGAATGGTTCTATATACCTCTGTGAAGCACGTCGACTCCGCCTATGTCGAAATGGCTTGAAATTTTTTTGACAGTCATTTACCAACAAAATATGGGCCCACACAAGATCTTAGGTTTTTCTGTTAATTAGTTTTATTATTACATTTTTCTTTGTGCCGTGTGAGACGAAATACGGTGAATTATAGATTGAAAATACTAGAATTTTGCGTCGACCTCCACGGAGATTTGTCACCTAGGGCACAAGAGATCATTTGGCAAAGTTTGGCACCATTCCGGATCTTTTCGGGGTGGACTTAGTTCAACGTATAATTAATCGGTGAATTCACGCGGAAATTCAATTAAAGTGCAAAAGCACCAAGCCGGCTCAGAAAAATCTCAAACTTGGCGGTGGCCTCACACAGGGCATTTGTAGTCTTGAGAAAAAGTTTGAGACCAATCCAGCACTAGAAAGCACATGAACCTCAGAATCCCAGAGAACCTAGGTGTATAAATAGGTTTGGACGAAAGGTTCTATATATCTCTGTGAAGCACGTCGACTCCGCCTATGTCAAAATGGCTTGAAATTTTTTTTGCAGTCATTTACCCCCAAAATATGGGCCCACACAAGATCTTAGGTTTTCCAGATAATTATTTTTATTATTACATTTTTCTTTGTTCTGCGTGAGACGAAATATGGTGAATTATAGATTGAAAACACTAGAATTTTGCGTCGACCTCCACAGAGATTTGTCACCTAGGGCACAAGAGACCATTTGGCAAAGTTTGGCACCATTCCGGATCTTTTCGGGGGTGGACTCAGTTCAACGTATAATTAATCGGTGAATTCGCGCGGAAATTCAATTAGAGTGCAAAAAGCACCAAACCAGCTCAGAAAAATATCAAATTTGGCGGTGGCCTCACACAGGGCATTTGCAGTCTTGAGAAAAGTTTGAGACCAATCCGAAACTGGAAAGCACATGGACCTCAGAATACCAGAGAACTTAGGTGTATAGATAGGGTTCGACGAAAAGTTCTATATATCTCTGTGAAGTACGTCGACTCCGCCTAGGTCGAAATGACTTGAAATTTTTTTGGCAGTCATTTACCCCCAAAATATGGACCCACACAAGATCTTAGGTTTTTCTGATAATTATTTTTATTATTACATTTTTCTTTGTGCCGCGTGAGACGAAATACGTTGAATTATAGATTGAAAACACTAGAATTTTGCGTCAAAATACGGTAAAATAAAACTTAAAAACTTATGTGTGAAAATTATAATTTTCCCCTAAAATCTAAAACTATTTTTTCAACAAAAGACTCTAAAAATCAAAGTATACTTAAGAAAAGAATATAAATGAAACTAATAAACTTAAACTATTTGTTTTTTTAATAACTATTGTCAGGAAGCTTTATTCCCGGTTAGAGGTTATAACCAGGAACAAAGAGCAATATTTATTCCCGTCTAAAGCCTCCAGCCGGGACTAAACATTTAGTCCCGGTTAGTTGCTCTAGCCGGGACTAAATGTCGATCTTTAGTCCTGGTTATAGCCTCTAACCGGGACTAAATGTTTGCCTGCCGAGCCAGCAGCGTTGGGCAGCGACCTTTACTCCCGGCTCAAGGGTATAGCCGGGATTAAATCTCCTTCACTCCCGGATTCAAAAAATATCAGGAGTAACTCTGAAAATGGTGCCGAGACAAAAATGTATGTTTTCTACTAGTGTGGCCACCTCCCCTTATGCATGACCACGTGAATGTGGTGCTAGCTATAGCTAGCAACACCCCGGTGCTTCAGCTGGATTTATGATTAGATGTTCTTGCCATAGTGGTATGCAAATATGGTCGCTGATATAGTACAGCCCCAATTGGCGAATGCATGCGTTAGTCGTGTTCGTATGCTCGTGTGGCACGCAGCGTAGCTGGTCGACAACTGTGTGCCGGACCGGCTACCGCCCACACCCACACTCGTATGGTCCTGCGGAGCCAAGCTGGGAGAGGCAGGGACCATTGGTGGATGGTTCATGGTTGTCCACTTAGTCCACGTACGTGATGGCCTTGGCCTCATCATCCGATGGATCCATCCCATCGGCGGCACACGAGCGCCACCTTTTCCAGGGGCAAGCAGCCCACCACTGTACCGCTGCCCTGCCTATGACTATGGAACTAGGAATTGAAGCTCGCTATGAACACGGACGCGGTCGAGGAAAATGACCCGGCAGCCGGCGGTGCAAGGCAAGGGGCTTTCCGGCGACCCACGTCCACGTGTGGCCCGCCGTGAGCCCGCGAGGATAGCTAGGGACCGTGCGTGCTGTTGAGTCGATGATCCACAGACAAAACTTTGTGGCAAAAACGTTGGAGCTGATGTTACAGCTATAGGAACCCATTTAATGGAAATGCGACTATAGATAGTTAGCTTGGGCAGTGGAGTGGCCGCAACGATTGTGATTGCGATCAATCAGTCCTCCGCTGCTTAGCCCCACGATCACACAGTCCACAGTTGATGGACTCAAAACTTTGGCTGTCACCTCTGTCACTTTCAGAGTAATCTAGCTGCCACCACCGTCATTACATATAGGATAGCTGGATGGATGCCACTCTTGGAAAAATGATCTCAGGCTTAAGAGGGGATAGGCTAATGCCCAGACCCGTTGCACGCCAAGTCAAGGGTAGCGCTACATTCTCACCTCATGCCATGTTTGGAAGCACGGGTCTAACAATCAACGGTTGTGGCTCTAGGTTAACGGCACTGCGGTATACGGAAGATGGACCTCGTTAAGTTATGGGGCATTGTCACTACTGGAATCTCACATTTTTCTGTATGTGCGAAAACACATAGAAAAATACGAATATCGTCAGAAAAATATTTTTTTGACGGTGTACCATCAGAAAAATACCCACAGAAATATAATGACAGAAAAATTCAATTGTTCTATGTGTTCGTCGTCAGAAACAATTTTTCTGTGGGTGTTACACGCACAGAAAAATTGCGTTAGCCAAGATTAAATTTAAATATTGTGTGCGTTGATCCTCATAGGAAAAAAAAGAAAAGCCCGAGATTGTTCATACTGTAATTTCATCACAACATAATAAATAGCATACATATAAAGATCTAAATGTTCAGCACATTCATTAATGGTATCCAGGCTACATATAGATGATGTCCAAATGGTCCAGCATCAATACATTCAAAAGCATTACCATCTCATCTCAACTGTTCAAGTCTCAGTCAAGATGAGTAAAATACCAGCATGCATCGTTGAGTCATATTATAGCTAAAACTAAAGCTAACAGATTAGAGCCTATCAAGGGCCTCGAGGTACTTCTGCTTGCGGATGTCAAAGAAGATCTTCATGGAGTAGCGGTTGTCCTCCAGCTTGGTGAAGCCGCTGAGGTACCTCTCCACCTCGTCCCACTCGCCGCCCTGCACGAGGTCCTCGAAGTGCTTCATGTTGAAGTAGAAGCCCGGCTCCTGCTCCAGCCTGCACGAGCAACCGCAAAAAGCATCAGAAACCCCAGCTCACCCAGCAAAGCAAGGCTCCAAAAACCCCATTCATGATCATGGCGAGTACTCACTTGTGCACTGTCTCCTTGAACTTCTCATTGAGGAACTGCAGGACGACATGGCTCCCCCGATCACAAACCCGCTTAAACCTCGGGCCGCCACCCATGCAGACATTGAAGGTTGCTACTGCTACCTCACTTATAGTGCCACGGTACTTTTCCAAAAGTACCACAAACTGATAAATTAGTGAATTCTACATTTTCACAACCACAATTGAACATAGTTTTGCAATTCAGTTAGCCAAATCAACCAACTTGGATCATGATTTCTGGCTGACCAAACCATGCTTTAAAATGTCCCATGGGGAGAAGTCCAGTACTCCTGAGGCATCAAATAAAAATGACCCATGGGGCAAATCAAAAATACATGGGACAAAGAAAAGGAAATGGAGGTGATGGTGCCTGGGAGAAGAATGTGGCAGAACCGCCTAATCTAATGCCTCACAGGAGTGCTTGTCTTCCATTAGACTCTAAGCACTCAAGGGAGAACACTAAATTGCACGGTTCCGTTGGGCACACCTCAGGGGAGAACCCGAAAATTCACATTTTCGCCATCAGGATCACAAATGAGAGAATAAAGCTTACAACATTCTTAACCATTTCTTACATCACTTTTAGTACAACATCAGAGTATAGCATTTATCATTATAAGAGCGGGAGGTAATCATATTATCAGAGTTATGAATAATTTAGTTGAACAGCGGAATATAAACATGTGACAGAGTTACAGCGGAAATAAACATCTATTAATGACATGATAAAGTATTGATATATAACAACTATGACAACAGATTATCAATTTTCATTTATAAAAACATTTGGTGAGAGTTGTAAATAAAGACTACGATCGCAGCGTAAGGGAATCCTCGCTGAGCCCACCAGGAGGAATCCACACACAAGGGTCAGCTTTAGCATCCACCTGTCACCTGTAACAGGGGGAATAAAACCCTGAGTACTCAATTGTACTCAATAAAACTTACCCGACAGGAGAAAAGAAAAAACTCCAAGGATATGCAAGGCTATCTGGCTTGTGGGTTGCATTTGCAGGAAGCATTACTAAGTGTGCGTCCTTATATTTGATTTTTATTAATAGCCACATTGGTTCATTAACTAACCATTCTATGTAACCACCTATACTACTTTCAAGTAGGTGGTAAGCAATCAGATTTCCTTTATCCATCTTTCATCTTTCGTCTTCAATTCTTACTACGATGCTAAACCGTAGACAAGCCGTACCGGATCGTCCGGCGATTCACGAATCAATGCCCCCAGCTGGGTACCCCGAAAACACACCTCCCGCTTGTACCCCAGGCATAAGCAGGACCAACCCATCACCCTCCTGTCCCGGGTGTCTAGGTCCCCGTCCAAACTGGGACTCCAAGACCCCGCCCCTGAGTCCCGAACTCAGTGCGGTGCAAGGACCTCCTCCACAAAAAAGAAACCCTAACAGTCGATCCAGAAAGAGCCGGATCCGCGACAAGAGAGCAACAAGTCTTCCAAGCGCTCATACACAAGTATGTGCTCGGGATAATAAGTCTGTGACCTGTCTAGAGTCATATGCAACGATCAGTCCTTAATCGACATGGACAGGGAAAGCAGTGTAACTAAGCCATGCCCCGCGTCCACGACGACACAACTTCTTACACCCACCAATACCCAAACCATATCCCTGTCCGGTCACCATTTTCCTTTCCACCATTTATATTTTTCCAAGTAATAATAATATAGTAACATATTTCCTATATCTCGCGAGTGACGGGCAATCACTCGACTTCTATCAGAGTCCTGTAGCATAGCAATCTACATGATCCTGTCATACTAGTAAGACTCATAGGATAAAGATATGTATATGCAAGTGGGTTTCAATCAACTCCTGAGAACTTAATGCACAAATATAATTTAAATTGTAGAAAAGTATGGGTTATGCACCGGGGCTTGTCTGGATAAAATATAACCAAAAGTTAGTATTTGCATCTTCAGATCATCCACCATCAACTAGATAGAAAGCACATTGCATCATCTTTGGAGAGAATACCATTACACCATCTTCGAATTCCCAACCATCTTTTAGTTGATCCGTTGATCCATCATCGTACCTATATGATATGCAATGCGATGCAATACAAAGATATAATTAATCAACTACAATCGTGACTCGTAAAATACGACGTACGCCTCTCGAGTTAACATGCCAGTTCTAACGATGACCGTACTTAGGCTACATATACACGTTGTCGGATAAGGCGTTATTTCCCAACAATAATTTTAGTTATATAACCCAAGGTGTTTCTTTATTTCACTCTATCGATTTAATCGTTATTCGAAATAGAGCATCATTATCTACCTAGCAACTAATTATTATTGAGCTACAAAAATTACAGTGAGTAGATAATAATATTAGTAGTTTACTGACAAATTTTTAGAGTCAACACTATTACCGATTTATCCCGAAAATTCCTACAAGTTTATATTTTATAATATTAATTATCTCTAATTAATTATATAGCTTCCTAAGAATATTATCAAACTATGTGAACAAAATATACTAACAGGTAGATCATGATTTTAGAGACTCAACAAAACTGGTTTCACCATTTTTGGATACCTACATAATTTTATATTTAAATAACAAAATCCACTCAGAATTTATATTAGAAAACCTACTCTAATTTACTGGAAAATAGGAAATAATATCGCGGCCCACGGCAGTCAAGCTGGCTTGGCCCGTAGGCGCGTGCGCGGCCTGCTGGCCAGGCGCGGCGGCCAACGGCCGGCCCAGCGCAGGCGGGTTTGGCCCAAACAGCGCGGGCGTGAGCGCAGCGGTGGCCCAGCAGCAGGCAGGCCCAGGCGGGGCGTGGCCCAGCGGCGCGGCCAGGCCAGCAGCACAGAAGCAGGCCGTCTAGGCGGCTCACAGGTGCGGCAACCGGTCGGCCCAAGCGGCGGAGACGGCGGCCCACGCGCGGTAGTGGCATGGACGGCCCAGGTGGCTGATGGCGCGGAATATTTGCAAAACGATCCCTGAGCTTCTACTAAATCACGTCGCAGTACAATCAGTACTATTCCGATAGCTCACGTATTCGCAGTAAAGGCTCCGTATAAATTTCCAGCTTGGACTTCTATCCTCCTCACCTTGCTTTCCCATTCCAGGAACGGAGCTCTCGGAGCAGGGAAGCTGAGGAGCTTCGGCCGACAATGGAGTCGCTGTGGCCGCGATGGCCAGCGAGGGTGGGACGGCCCCACGGCTTGGCGCTGTGGCTGCGGCGGGCGAGACCGGACTCCTAGGCACCGGCGAACCAGGCGCGCGGGACATGAGAATGGAGCGGCGCTACGGGGCAGCGGGCGAGCAGCGCGAATCGAGGGCGCCTCAGCGGCAGCGGGCCGAAAGGCGCTCGCGCACAGCGCTCCCACGCGAGGTGACCGAGACGGTGCCTCCGAGGCTCGGTGGAGGAGCACCAGGGAGAAGCGACGCCGTGAGCAGAGCAGCGGGGGAGGCTGGAATCGACGGACGGAGCCGTGGAGGGGTTGCTGTGGCCTTGCGCGCGCGAGGAGGGGAAAAGGGATGGGCGCGGGCACGCAGGGGAACCGAAGGAGCGGCGCTGCTGAGCAGCAAGCCCAGCGCGGCGCGAATGGGCGGGAAGGGGCGGCTACGGTGACGGCCGAGGAACCACGGGTCCAGCGCGGGACCGGGGAGCGGGGAAGTACTTCGCATCTCGGACGCGGAAGGGAGAGCCGAGTGCGGTGGGAGGCGCTGCGACTGCGGACCGGACACGGCGAGGACAGGGGGCGCGCGCGCACGAAGCTCGGCAGAACCAGAACGGCGGGGCAGTGGAGTTCCTGGGCTGGGGCGCTCCCTCCTCGGCGCAGCAGAGAAGAAAAAGGGAGGGAGAAAAAGCGCCGGAGAAAACGACGACGCCAGACGCAGCCAAAGCTGGTGCTCGGCTCGAAAGAGAAATTGGAGACCGAGGCAGACATGCGCACGAGGGCAGGGCGTGGGCTACCGGGACTGCACAGCGTGAAACAGCGAGAGGCGATGGCGTTGAGGCGACGGCTGCATTGACGGCGTATACGACAAGGATTTGCAAAAAGGGGAGCAGAGAAACAGAGTCACACCGAGACAACCGAAACAAGGACGAGACGGCTCAGCTTGGCGGAACACTGAGGCAGACCCCGGAGCTGCGGCAATGACAAGAGCATGACGAAACAACGTAGGCCGATGAGGACAATTTGACACAGAGCAACACGACACGACGCCATAAATCAAATGACTGATTCACAGCAGGGTACGTATAAAAATATTTTCTCCACCTAACACTCTCATTCCCATTTATTTTTTTTAAGTCTTAACATGATTAACTCCTAATTTTTATTTAAGTTCTAATTACAAGTGATATTTTATTTTTCTTATAGAAATTGTTTTCCGTGCCAAACGATTAAAACTATTTATTCTACTTTTCTTGCTAGAATTTTCATTAGCACATTTACGCATTATGTAAACTAACTTACAATACCTATTTTGATTTTTCTCAGCCACAAGGTGAAATCACATACGATTCGTTTATCATTTCATGTGCATTTAAAATTCTAAAACTCGAGAACTTGGTGTGTTAATTTCTTTTAAGCCTTAATCTAGGTGCTAAGCGAGCTCGTAACACCAGGGGTGTTACAAAGAAGTCTGATGATGGCCATGGCAATTGAGAGCATCCCAGCAACTGGAAATGCCAGGGGAAAAAAGAAGGCAGATGGTACCTACCAATGGGAGGAGCAGCCAACACTACAAGAAACACCCCCCTCTAGACACATTTTCTTTGTGACGCTGGTTGAAAGCGTATGTACATGGGCACATAACGACGCTTCTAAGCACGACTTTGGAAACGTGTCAACTGGATACGACATTTGACACGCTTTCACTGTTACAAGACATGTAAAGACACTTCTCGAGACGATTTTGGAAATGTATCAAAATGACACAGTGTTAGACATGCTTTTAATCGTCAATAGCGTCTAGACACGTTATAAAGTGTGTCATAACACCGTCCATATATATCTAAACACACTAATTGACACGATACTAAAAACGCCACAAAAGCGTTACGAGATATAGAGATGCTTCATATCGTTTGTACCATCTAGACACGTCACGTAACGTACCAAACAATTGTTTATAGGCACGTAAAGACACCTTTTGATACGATAATAAAAACATATCAAGCTAACACAAAATTAGAGACTTTATTTGACCGTTACATGCTTGTAGATACGTGATAAAGTGTATCGGCTTACCGTCAATAACTATCTAAAAATGCTTTTTTTGAACATGTAGTGTTGTGGTAACCTTTCCCTAATTCTCTACACGTGGTCAAGAGGTCAAAACTTCCTTGCCTGTATTTTTTCCATATTATTCATAAAAAAATGTTCTCACACTCAACATTCCATAATTTTCTCGCAACAATTGAAGCCAAATAAAATACATGTTTTTCTCCATATTTTTCCAAAATTTTCACACGCTCAACAATTTCATAATTTTCACTCAAAGATTCAAGCAAAAGAAAACACATGCTGCTTTTTCAATCATATGACTAACCTCAATTTCTCAATCATACGACCAATCTATAAATTACTGGACTCAATTTCTCAATAATTCAAGCATTACATGTGAGTGGCATTGATTTCTCACTTAGACCACCAATTGTAAATGAAACTTCTTATAAAACATATTACAAAGAAAACACATGCTAGCAGCCTACAGAAACTAAGATGCTCTTCGATCCATCATGCAGGAACACATCCATCACCTGGGTGAAACAGAGCAACACACACCCTCCTGCATAGACAAGAGTAACCTGAAACAAATATGCCTTGTAATAAGTGCAACCTGAATAATTATTATTATATTTATGTATGTCAAAATTAGTGGCACTCAATTGTCCACATACTCTAAAAAAAAGCCCGATAATACACGAAAGCCAGTTAGTCTAATTTGCTTCATCCGTGGCAGTTCATCATCACCCATGTCAAAAGTATCTCGTGGCTTAAATCTTACCACGTAATTCCATCCTTCAGCTTTTGGGTGTTCAACATAAAAGACTTGCTCCACTTGTGAAAAAGACACAGGATCATGCTCCGCTTTTTTCCCGGTGTGTATTTTCTTTGAAAAATTCACAAGTGGTAATCCAAACTCATCGTTTCGTAAACCAGCACGATGATGGACATCATACCAATCACATTTGAAAAGAACAACCTTGTAGTCAGTGTATGTCAGTTCTATTATATCTGTTAATCTGCCATAATAATTAACCCCATCTTCTGCAATGTTCACTACACCACTATTTTGTGTCGACCTTGCAGCCTCACGACTTAGTGTGTGGAACCTGAAACCATTAATAATATAGCATTTGTATCTCACACCATGTCCGCTCGGTTTGGCAGCCAAAGCTCGAACTTTTTAGTGATTCCTAGTCCATCACCTAGGATAACCTGTAGTGAAGAAATTAATTATTAGATCAATTCATTCTATTAGACTCCTCGCCTAATAAGCTATTTCAGTTGTGTACTACCTTCATTTCCAACCAGTCGTGGAAGTGTTGGTCTATCAACTTATCGATGGAAGCCGAGTCAAAGTAGTTGAAGGACACGATTTTCCTTTCTCCTCATCCACAAACTCTCTACAACAATGGATTATTTGTTATACGTTGATGGCTTCAACATAATAAAATTTTAAAATAGAGTCAAGAGAAATTATAGTACACACTTGCGGAATTCTTCAAGTTCATCGCGATTGTCGCAATAACACGATCGATGTGCCCGAATAAGAAGCTGGCTATCAAAATGGCTTACAGTAGCTTTTCCAATTGGTTCTCCAAGACTCTCAAACATGTACATATCTTTCATATTGCTCGAAGGTTCGGGATTTCTAGCCGGTCTGTTAAAACGAGTATCTCCATCAAGAAATCTGGAACAAAATGTCATGCACTCCTCCATGCAATACCCTTCAAAGAATCGAACCTTCCGGCTGAGCTCTGTTCTTCACAAGCGCTTTAAGCCGAACAAAAATCTAAATGAAATCATGAACACTTGTTGTTAGTTGAACAAATTATTGACAATAACCCCGCAAAATGTAATTACATACCTCTCCATGGGGTACATCCACCGGTAGTGAACAGGGCCACCAAGTCTAACTTCTTCTACCAAATGCACCATCAAGTGCATCATCACAAAAAAAATGATGGTAGAAAATTTTCTCCATATTACAGAGTGTTACCACAATACTCTCTTGAAGGGTTTGTAGCTCATCAAGTATCTATCACCTTGAGCATAACTTCTTAAAGAAATTAGATATTCCAATAACTATTTCCATGACATCTTTCTTTGGGGTAACAGGATCGGAGTGCCTTTGGAAGGATGTCATGTAGTAAAACATGATTGTCGTGACTTTTTAGTCCAGTCAATGTACAATCTTTCATGTTAACACACCTAGAAATGTTTGATGCATAGCCATCGGTGTTCTTAGGTTTTGGAACACTGAACAGAGAACCTCCTTTTTTCTCTAGACATGGTAAAAGGTGCATCGGGCATAGTTTGCTTTCCTTCATTATCTACCACAGGATGAAGATTGTGTCGAATTCCAAGTTCCACTAAATCCAGTCGTGCTTTAAGACCATCCTTTGTTTTGGAAGGAATATCCATTAAAGTTCCAATTAAGTTGTCACATAGATTTTCTCTAAGTGCATCACATCTAGATTGTGCCTTAGTTTGTTCTTTTCCCAGTATGGTAACCGAAAGAATATTGACCGCTTTTTTCAACCAATCTTCTGGCTTCTTCTCCTTCTTGCCATTGTTCCCATCTTTCTGTTTCTTTTGTCCTCTTTTACGCTTGGATTTCTGATGGCTTTCATCACCTTGCTTTCCTTTCTTTTTTCCTTTGTTATTTCCCTTTGTATTCTTTGTTGTGAGGTCCTTTTCCTAAAACAAAAACTCTACCTTCTAACATTTTTAAAATAGAAGTACCACTCATTATTTCAGGAGCAAGTCCAACCTCTACCATGCCATCAAACCTGGTTCTTTTGCCTTCGATATATGTGGTTCTGCTGGAGCCACCCCACGATGTCCCATATAGCACATCTTTTTACCATTCTTCAGGTGAAATGATTTTGTTGCTGGACCACATGATGGGCATGCATATGTACCACTTGTGCTCCAGCCATATAGGTAAGCTAATGCAGGAAAATCATTTATAGTCCACAACAGTGCAGCTCGCAGAGGAAATTTCTTTCGAGAAGAGGCATCACATGTTTGCACTCCTTTCCATAATTCTAAGAGCTCATCGATCAAGGGCTGTAAGTATATATCAACATCATTCCCTGGAGAATCCGGTCCAGGAATGATCATTGACAACAGTAAGGATGTTTGCTTCATGCAGATCCAAGGTGGCAAGTTGTAAGGAACCAGCATTACAGGCCATGTACTGTGCTTTGAACTCATATTCCCAAAAGGGTTAAATCCATCACTTGCAAGACCAAGGCGTACATTACGAGCATCTGCTGCAAATTTAGGATATCTACGATTAAAATCTTCCCAAGCTTCACCATCCGCTGGATGTCGCATTTTTCCGTCTTTTGTGCGTCCGTCCTCGTGCCATCTCATGTCGTCTGAAGTTTTGGTAGTTGAAAATAACCTTTGGAGCCTCGGTATCAATGGAAAATAGCGCAACACTTTCGCTGGTTTCTTTTTCTTCTTAGGTCTAATTGTAGAACCATTCTTCTTAAAATCTTTCCAGCGAGAGCTCTGGCACACATCACAAAAATCTTTCTTAGCTGAACTTCCTCGGAAAAGCATGCAATCTTTGGGGCAAGCATGTATTTTCACATAGTCAAGGCCTAAAGCACGGATGATTCTCTTCACTTGATAATATGTCTTAGGTAGGTCTACATGAGGAGGATATGAATCAGATAGCACACCTAGAAGTCTTGTAAATGATTCTTGTGTCCAGCCATTTAAGCATTTTAAGTGATATAAGTTTACCAAAATGACAACTTAGAAAATTTACACCCAGGATATAAGCTTGTGTGTGCATCCTTCAAGTATCTTTCATATAGATTCTGTTCACTCTCCTTAGCATTGTCATCTGCAGGATGCACATCCTCAGCTACAGTTTGTTCCATATCTGCAAATCCTGATTCAACATCTACTACACCTTCAGACATACTTGGTAGTGACTCAAACATTTCATTCCTGAAAAAGGCAGCTTGAAGTAGTTCTTGCATGCCATCTTGTACTGCAGGAGCCCTTGAGACACCCAAGTAGGCAAGTTTGTAGTGTCAGTTGGCACGTCAACAAATGCAAATTGTGGACTTTCATACATCTCTCCATGATGAACCCAGGTCGTATAACCTTGAATAATACCATCACATCTCAAATGTGTCCTGACTTCATCATGGCTATGGTTTAATCTGTTTTTGCATTTTTTGCAAGGACAAAGTATCTCGCTATCACGTGGAATGTCCCGGTAAGCGAAAGTCAAAAATTGCTCAACACCATCTTGATATGCAGTATCCTGTCTTGGCTTACTCATCCAACTTCGATCCATGACCCTCTAACAAGGAGTAAGAATGAAATGAAATCAATCAGTTTTTTCTTTTGCAAGACATGTTTGAGTACGAAA
The DNA here is from genome assembly GCA_904845875.1 of Miscanthus lutarioriparius. Lineage (NCBI taxonomy): Eukaryota > Viridiplantae > Streptophyta > Magnoliopsida > Poales > Poaceae > Miscanthus > Miscanthus lutarioriparius. The sequence goes on along the minus strand of CAJGYO010000017.1, from coordinate 27,886,420 downwards.
AATAGTACTTGACTGGCAGCAACAAAATTAATTAAGATTATTAGTTTCTATGGTAGATGAACTAACTTCCTTAATTTGAGTACTCAAACTAACCATGATCGAGTCCAACTTGCTCAACCATGACTAAATGAAAACGATGACACAATTTCACATTAACACAAGGCATAAAAATATACAAAGTTTAGACATTTAGTAAAAAAGAAAGCATATCTGAGGCAGATTAATATCAGTAGTGAATTAAACCATACAATATGAGTTTTGAGAGTCTGCAATTATTCCACTTTAGAGAAAAAAAAGAAAGTCATGTAGAGAGTCTGCAATTGCAAGCTAAATGTCAAGGCACGAAGAGGTCGTGTGATGAGTTAGATGCCAATAGGGTGGCTCCAAATGTGCGTCCAGTGGGCTGCAAGAAAGCTTAGAAAATGAAAGGAGCAGCTAATGGGTCTGCAACTACAGTGGTTGAAGAACAACGGGAGAAACTAGTTAATGCTCAGTCAGAGATTACTGAAGTCATAAGTAACATGAAGGACTTCCAAGAACGCATCTCAAATCAGAAAGTGGAAGCTGCCAGTATTGTAATCAGACCACACAAATGTGGAATTTAGAGCCTGTGTTGTAATCAGACCACGTAAATGTAGAATTTAGAACCTTTTGAATTGTGCCATTTATGTGTTTTCTGTTAAAATGTGAACTGGCTGCCTGAGTGGGATTGATGGGTTTTTCTGCTCATTCTGATGTCCTTTGCATGTGTGATGAGTTAGATGCCAACAGGGTGGCTCAAGACACACAGTGGAGTATAAGAACTAAACACATCAAAGTTGGACCAATACAGTGCATACAAGAGGCAATAATTGTCTTAGAAATAACAGGTACATATGAATCTCTTATAAATCTGTTCCATCTCGTGCATACACGAGGCAATAATTGTCTTAGAAAATAACTGGTACATATGAATATCTTACAACAGCTCTAATAAAAAGTTCAAGAACACAAAGTCAGAACATGATATTGGTATGATGCCCATATCGTGCCCAAATATGTTCAACCAAATCCTTTTTTAGGTGAATGGATGGTTTGATCATGGATTTCAGCATATTTTTCAACCACTTTGGAGATTAATAAATCATGACTGTCAGTGTCGTCGCCATTGTCAACATGTCATCGAGGCATCGAATGTTTGATAAGTGAAGTGACCTTTATACTCTAAGCCATAGATCGATTAATAAATAATCTAATTTCATGGTTAATTCAATGTGACCCGACGGTATATAGGGCAAGAGCTGCAAGGAGGAAAAGAATGGAGGGGAACAAGTTCCTCAGTGCTCTCACCAGTTGTGCTCGGCACTTCGGCAGGGAGGGAGAGGGACTCGCGGGCACGGGTCCCTAAGCCGACGGCGCCGCGGCGGACTGCGGCCTCAGAGGCCCCGTCGCACGGGCACGGCCGCACGGGCCGCGGGTGCCTGGTGGCGGCCGGCCGGCAGAAGCGGCCAGCAGGGCGCAGCCGTGCAGGGATCAGGGGCCGGCTGGGTGGCCGGTGGTGGTGGAGGACGGGGACCGCCGGCCGCCGCCGCCAGCGCCAGGAAAGGAGTCGCCGAGTCAGTGGAAGGAAGGAAGCGTCCTCCTTTTCTTTTTTTTTACAGAGTGTTACTGTCATAGTTGGGCTGGGCCGCTCAGGACAGGGAGATTCGTCCTGGGTCGCAAATTCGGTCGCGCCTGCATGCGCCCTCGCCGGCCGCGCCTACGACGTGGTCTTCTCTCTTGGACGAGCTCTTTGTTTATTCTGTGAACCGACTCAACCATTGTGCTTATTGGGCTCGCATACGAATAATTTTGTTTTTTTAATTGGCTAAGGTTTTTTAATTTAAAAGACCATATAAAATTCAAATAATTCCAACCATAGATCGTACGAATTTTATAAGATTAAATCACGACATTATTCCAAATCAGGCAGCAGTGGAGAAGGAGCAAGTGGTGCAGCACGTCATCACCAACCTGTGCATGGGTCTGCAGGCGGATCAGCTTCACGGCATGGTGGTGAGCTCTCCTACTGTACAACTGCCCGAACTTACAGTTTCCATTGATGATCAGTCTAGCCGAGAGTTAAACAATAACAACTCTGAAAACAACTTTACACTGATTGACAGGTTCTTAGATACAATTTCGAAACCCATGGTGGCCATCAAGATGCTCATTGAGCAGGAAGCCAAGAAGCAGAAGACAAGCGCCATCCAGAAGAAGGCTGCCGTGGCTCCGGCCATGGAGGCTTAGGCGCTGGTCATGAGGGGATCAAGTAATCAGTGTTAACCCCTTCAGGCAAGGGGTTTAGGGCGATCGCCCTATGTATCGTGAGGTTTAAATCGTATTAGTAGAGCCCCTGTGTGGCTTCTTCTTGGCCTGTCATGCCTGGGGAATACATAGCCAAAAGCGCCTATTGTGGTATTGACCGGAAACACCGACACATCTTTGCAAGGACTGCACTTTCTCAAGGCAAGTTTGGTCCTTCATAAAGTGATGGTTCAGCCTATCGGTGATCGATAATGTCGGAATGACAGGATCCCTGTACAAATACTGGCGAAAGTGCATAATTAAGACAGATAAAGATCAGAGAAAGGCGTTTGATGGTATTATGATCTATTTTTGGTGGAATTTATGGAAGGAAAGGAATCGAAGAACATTTCAGAACAAGTCGCTGCAGCCTAGTCAGGTGGCACTCCTTTGCAAGGAAGATATAGAGCAATACTAGTTGGCAACAAGATTTCATGATGGACCACAACAGGAGTAGTTCTAGTATTTGTTGGTCACTGTTCGGTTGGTCTAGTTTTGCGTTTTTTCGGCTTCAGGCTGTTTTTCTAGACTTTAAGTTGTCGGTGGGTATTTAGTAGGGTTGTCGGCCGGTGTGCCGTGGTGGCGGTGAGCTTGGTCTCCCGTTGTTTGTTGTAATTCTTTTTTCTTGTTCCTTTTTGCTCGTCTAATAAAAATCCGGCAAATCTCTTGCCGCATTTCTAAAAAAACATATTTTCTTGAAAATTTTTTTGCTATTTTTTTTGAAAATTATTTCAAAACAATATGAATATTGTTTCAGATTAAAACAAATTTGGTGGTACTTGCACATATATTCGTTAACATATATACAAACAATATTCCAAAAACATGAAACCTATTTTGTATGAACGTAATTTCAGATATACGATTGTACTTACATCGTATATGTACATATGCATTGACAAAAAAAAACTAAGTGTCAAATCATTGTCTTATGACAGTAACACTCTGTAAAAAAAAAAAAAAGGAGGACGCTTCCTTCCTTCCACTGACTCAGCGTCTTTCCTGGCGCTGGCCCAGCCCATGACAGTAACACTCTGTAAAAAAAAAAAAAAAAGGAGGACGCTTCCTTCTTCCTTCCACTGACTCGGCGACTCCTTTCTGGCCGGGCGGCGGCGCGTGTGGCGGTCCCGTCCCTCCACCACCACCACCGCCTTGATGCCCTCGATCCCTGCACGGCTGCGCGCCTGCTGGCCGCTTCTGGCCGCCGGCCGCCGCCAGCACCAGCACCCGTCTGTGGCGACGGGCCCTCTGAGGTCCAGATGATCGCTTGTGGCGCCGTCCGGGCTTAGGGACCCATGCCCATGAGTCCCTCTCCTCCCCGCGAAGTGCCGAGCACAACTGGTGAGAGCAGCGAGGAACTTGTTCCCTCCATTCTACGATTGTACTTACAATCGTATACAATCGTTATAATTACAATCGGAATTTGAATTTATGAACGTATTTTGTCTTGCCGCCTATTTTTTAGTGTACAATTGCAAAAACTTGCAGCGTAGTGGAGGGCTCGAACATTTTAATTTTGGCGCCTAAATCACCCTTACGGCGTGAGATTACGGAAAAAACGCATCTATTAACCTCCCCACTCCTTCCCGTCTCCACATTTGCGAGACCGCGAAAGACGCCGTCAATGCGGCACACCCGCACTTTTAAATTCCTCGACGCCGACGCATCAATCGCGCCCAAGGCTGGCCGCTCCTCGGACGGCGCAGCCAGCCATCCGCCGATCGTCGACTAGTCTCGATCCGCCATCGGTGAGCCTCCCCTCCCGGCCTTCACACGATCTCCACTCTCCAGCGCCTCCCGGACCGAAGCGACCGCCGGCCAGCAGCCATAGCTGAGAGCTGGGCTCCATTGCCAGCCGTCCCGCCGCTCCTCTCTGCTATTACGCTTCCGGCAGTCCAGCCTCGCTGAACGCCAAGATTCGTACCCGACCGGCAGCACAGGCTGGGCCGTCAAATCCCGCCCTGCGGTGCCGGTGCCCCTACTGCACGCTTCTGCTGCAGTATTAGATTTTGTCTCTAAAATAAAAATCTGCAGATTCTCGATTTTCACATCTTAAATAGTTGCAGTATGCATATTTTGATCCATGTCCTTTTGTCTAGAACACATTTATTTATGATAGATCGAAACATGTACATGTGAATTTAGTAGAATTTCTTTCATGAACATAGGACTCAACCTCAGTTATGAGCTCGAACAATTCTTATAAAAAGACAATTTTATTTCTTATATGAAAACATATAACATTGTTTATGATTCTACATTTGTATTTTAGTGTTAAACGATTTTGTATAAAATTGATCTAAATTTACTCCATGAAACATCTATTAACTATATGTAATTATTTGGCTCACGATTTCTCCGAATTTGTATGGAGTAGTTATTTGACTCTGGATTTTGTATGGAGTAATTATTTGGCTCTATGACTTCTCTTTATTCGGTTTTGTCACTTTGTGTGAAAATCTAATGATCCCATTGTGTAGATTACTAGAGCGCTGTGATCGGCGCTACAAATTTATACTTATCCATCTCTCTTTTTCTGTCGAGAAAGATTCATGTTCTTCATTTCCTCTGTATGTATGGTTCTCTTTGTGTTGGTTCCGTGCGACATCTTATGAGTGCACTATGTGATTTACGATCAGCATTGAAACTTTTCTTGGTTATCTGTTTGTTGAGCGACAAACTAAAACCGCTCTTTTGCAAGAGAAATCATGGCAAGAGGACCTCGACGATTAAGAAACTTGCACCTTGAAGCACAAGATGAAAGACATGAGCAACAGGAGCCTGATGATTTGGTAGATAATGAGATTGAGGAGAATTTACAAGGTCCTCCAGATGTTGACAATATATTAGCCCACATGCCAAACCGACGTGCAAGTCCAATCAAGATAATATGTAAGTTTGATTTTTGTTTTGGTGACACATCTAAATACAATGTCAAATAATATAATTTCATACATGTAGGGCCTAATGGACAGGTGCGACAAGTTTTAGGAGATTTTGGAGTCTCGAGACTTATCAAAACTAAAAGGAGGAAAGGTAATTGTAGGGACCGATGAAAATGGTGTACCAAATGAAAGGTCGACCTCACTGTTCTTGGACAACACCTTGGTGATCTAGCACAAACACAAACATTTGCGCCATTACACATTCAAAGATGGGACAATGTTCTATTCAATAAACACAAGGAACTAATAATCATGGATGTTGAGGTAAATGTAATCAGTACAATGCTAGAAAAGTACACTATTGTTTGTTCCAATCATCAACTATTTACTTTTTCTTTGTACAGTCAAAATTTGTCTTTCCTAGACAAACGCTACAGACTTACAAGAGATTGGATCTTAAGAACTGTAAACAATAGGTGGCGAGCCTACAAATCTAAGTTGAAGAAAGAACATTTCAATCTCGAACAGAGATCTCTAGAACAAATTATACAAGGTAGACCAATAAGCTGTTAATGAACATCGGTGGAGACCTCTTGTTAGCTTTTGGTGTCAAGAAGCACATAAGGTGATATCTTTTTATCTAACATTTACAAGAAATTTGAAAGAAAGTAATGTAACATTTGTGCTTTACAATTTTGCTATGTTTACGTAAATTGTGTGCAACAAACTCTCGGTGTGCAAAAGAACAGAAGAATACGCACACAACGGGGAGGAAAAGCCATGCTAGACTGAAGAAAGAGATGGTGATATATATTCTAACTGTTGTTATGTGTAAAATTCAATGATCATGTAATAGAATTGATTGGATTCTCAATTTTAATATCTTGTGCAGGAAGATCGAAGGAAAGGAAAGGTTCATAGGATAGAATTATGGGACGCCGCTCATAAGAAAAAGAGTGGGAGATACTGCACCAACAAAGTGAAATTAGTAATGGTATATTTTTTTCGCTACTTGTGGATTCGATTTGGAGTTATTGTTATGATTATGTGACCTTGCTATATGCTTATTTCGATAGGATGCATCATTTGAGGAATTAGAAAAAAGAAAAGAGCAGAACAATGGTAATCTTTCAGCTAATGATTTTAATGAGGTGTTCAACGAGATTGTTGCTAAACAATTAAAAGCACGTGGGTACTACGATGATAAGTCTTTGGAGTCAAGTGCAAGTTTCTAAAGGTATTACTCTTATTCTTCAAAATGAAGAAGAAAGAAGGTACCGTGACAAAGTGAATACAATGGACAATAAGATGCAATGCATGAGTGGTGCTATGAAACTTTGGCTTGCTTTTGTGTCACAAAAGTACCCAGATGATGATTTGCTAAAAAGAATGGAAAGAGCTCTACATGATGAAGTAAGCCTCCATGGGGTCCCCTGTCTATGTCTCTCTCTCTTAGGAATGAGTTTATTCATATCTTGTAACTAAGCGTATGTTTTTCATTTTTCGTAGGTTGTTGATCTTTGAAATGGATGGTCGACCGACATCTTGAGCAAGACTGTAGTGATGACGGTACCCATGGCGCATGTAGCGATGATGGTATTGAGATCGACAATGATAATGCGTACTCTCCGAAAAAATCTGTTCGTGTAACACTAACCTTTCTTCACCCCCGCTTGTTTGTGATTCTACATTATTGTAGCTATGAGATGCAACTACAGGAATTAGAAGGAGCACAACCCTTATTTCTAATTTCTAAGCTACAATATACCATGTAAGTACATTGAATGTCTTAAATTCTAAGGTTACAAATATGCAGGGGCACATACCCGAATTCTAGTCAAGTCAACAAGGATTGTTCCGTGCGGAGTTACCACGTGAGCCAATGGTTGCAAAGGTATGTTAGAAATATACAAGGGGCAAGAAAATTAAAGGTCTGCTCTTTTTGGTTGTCCACGTAGCTTCAATGATGCTACTACGCTGATTGCTTCTCGAGATGACTGCATTTGTGATTTTTCAGGATAGTTCTTGCCAAACTCTCGCTCACCGATCTGCTCTTAGAAAATAAAACCTTGCAGATTTCAATTCACAAAAACTAGAGACAAACCTGAAAACTAAAACCTTTCAGATTTGAACCACAGATCATAACTCTTTTATTATTTAGTGTAAAATGGTCTCACTGGATGCTTTGTCCTGAAAGAAAGCACAAAATAAATATTCCAAGGTATTTCTATTTTATGGTCACATGCAGCAACAATTATTTTGCTGTTATCCTTACTGCAGGCAAAAGAAAAACTGTCATAGCAAGTAAATAGGCATGTGACTAAAAGTAAATTTACTTAGCAAGTAAATATTCCATACTTGGCTTGTTCAGATAGGAAAGACTGGTGGGAGACTGCAGCTCATAAACACATTTGAAGGGAAATATGCTGCTTCCTTAGTTCCATCTAGTATGTATGATATTTTTTTGAAGGGGTCTTAATGTGAGATTTGGTTAACAATCTTGCTATAGCTCCCAAAATGAAGTTAAAAACAATAATCTGATTAAGAACTATTGTATGAGATGTGCTAACATTATGAACTATTCTAGTCATGTACATCTATTTGATTATCAAAATCCGAATTGAGTGCAAAATTGATACATGTCACATAATCCGAATTGAGTACATCTATTTGATTAACATCTATTTGTACAATCTTGCTATAGCTCCCAATATGAAGTACATCTATTTGATTAACATCTATTTGTACAATCAAAATCCGAATTGAGTACATCTATTTGATTAACATCTATTTGTACAATCTTGCTATAGCTCCCAATATGAAGTTAAACCATGTTACATGTCACAAAATTGATAGTGCAACTATGACTGCAGGTGGCACATATTGAGAATCAAGGTCATGCAGATAAGGGTTCTGAAGGTCTAACTTTTCCACGTGCTACCACAATGACCAATATTGTATGTCTATATTTTATATTATTGTAACACTTCAAAGTATGGCTGAACTTGCTAGATCAATGATATGGTTTGATTGTGTCTATTGCAGAGATCTCAAAGAATTGAAGCTCCTGCTTGTAATCAATCAGGATCGGTATGTGCTTGTTTCCTTTGTTTTGAAGCTAAATTAATTACAAGTTTGATGATCATGACTATGTTTTACAAAATGATAGAGCCAACTGGAAGTCTATCTTATTTCACTAAGAAACAATTATAAAATCGTGGCCAAAGGAAAGCTAGTGACTACCGATAGCACTCAAGCATTGGTGGCACTGTGCTTGGAAAAGAATTTGTTGGGGTTTATGTTGAGACCCTTGAAAATAATGGCAATGGAAACAATGGAGATGAGATGTTACCTAGACCACTCTTTTCTATCAAAACTATGAAAGATGCTATTGGCTTTCTTGTTGCTTGGCCTCGTTCGCATGTAAGTTCTCTCTTATATTATCGATTTTTTATTTTGTATTTCTAAAAATATACTACATATCCCTCTAAACACATGTCTCATTGTAGGTTAAAAACTTAAGAGTTCAACTCAAGCTGGTACAGCCTTGGTATCTTTCATTCTTGCTATATTGGTTTTATTAGAATTCATGTGTCAACTCAATCTTGTCTTATTTTGCAGCTTGATGGAGCGTGTAACTTGATGTGCTTGGAAAGAGAAGCTACAAGTTTCAGAGTGAACAAGATAGACTTTAGATGTTAGTGAAAATATAGATATTTGTATAATATTGCCACTTTTCCTATGCTTCTTTATGAATATGGTTTGCTTCTAAGAGTGCACTTTAATGGGTCATTAAACATTATCTTGTTTTGTAAAGACAGTGGATTTTTCAATGCAATGCCTTCATGATTCACTTCCTCATTATCTAGTCATTCCAATTCATGTGTGTCCAAATTTGTAGAAGTCTCTTTATTTCTAGTAAGAATGTGTAACTATAAATATGGCTATAATAAAAATATACACATTATAAAATGGATAAATATCTTTTTTTTAGATGACGTTATAAAACGTTACTATATGATGTTTCTATATTAGTAGACACGAAATATAAATGTGTGTAAAATTGTCTCTATTTTCTTGAAACGCAAAATGATGTTACTAAACAATGCATCTATATTGTTAGACACGCAATATAAATGTATTACTTAAACGTCTCTATACTTCTTGATACACAATTTGATGTCATTACAAAACGTGACAACATTAGTACACACATAATATAAATATATCTATGAGAACGTCTCTACACTTTTTAACACACAATACAACATCATTACACACTGTTACTACATTAGTACACACATTATACGAATGTATCTATGAGAACGTCTCTAAATTTCTTAGCACATATGAAGCGCTGCTATATAACGTAACTACACAAATAACCACGTTATACAAATGTATCTATAAAAGTGTATCAATGTCCGTAGGCATGCAACAAACGTCTCTACAATACGTCTCTTTATCACCTTGACACGCTTAGAGAACTCGTCTCTACAAGTCCTGACACGGTCCATGAGAAGACGCTTCTAACACGCTTTATAAAACCATGCCTACAATCTTGTAGAGACGAAATAAAACGTGTCTATCGTATAAATAAAACGTCACTACAGGGGGTATTTCTAGTAGTGCAAGCACTTACAAACGGAAGAAGACAAATGTTGATCATGATTCCTCCTATAACAATGTGATGCCACCATCAGGCAATGCTTGGAATGCTGGAGATGTAATTGGAAGACCAAATGCCAAGTCTAATACAGGATCCAGTTGGGGTGAGAAAGATAAGATGGAATCTGATGAGCATCTGAAAATCCCAAAAGAATCAGACACATGGAATACAGGGAAATCAAATGAAAGTCCATGGGATAACACTGATGCACTACAGGATTCCTAGGTTAACAGTGCAAAAGCACAAAAACTACATATATTTCACCTGGAGCAAAAGAACAAGAGCAAAAGAACTCAAGAAATACCTCAGATTTACCCATTATCAACATGACAACTGCAACTTAATTTCACCTAGAGCTTAATTTAATTTTCTCTCTCTAATGGGAATTGAACTGGCCACAGAACTGGTTGCTTGTACTGGTACAAGCCATCCTAGTTAAGCAGCAAACAGAACAAAATATCCCAAATACCAGCTCATAAGGTGCTAAAGTGCAGAAGTTCTCTAATGAAAACTTGATTCATCATAGCCACTCAAGAGTAGTACAAAACAAAACAAAAAGTCACAAGGTACGTGAATGGTGGAGGCAGGCAAGCGCTGCTCCAACATGCAGGGGTGTGACCTCAAGGACGCATCCCTCCCAGACCCCAGCGGCCTGAACCAAACATCCATGCGCTGGAAAAATAGCAAAGTGCAGATAAATAATTATCAGCATCATGGCAGCACTTCTTGTTTCACTCCTCTCATGAAAATAGTAATCAGGGGCTCATTCAAGTTTGCAAATGGCTGCAGTGAGAATTCCATCTTCTCTTAGTAATGCAGCAATAAAATGGCATCGTGTAAGCCTATGACAAGATCAGACAAGACATGAATAGGTCAGAACTAAGGAAGAAAAACAACCAGATATCATAGTACTAAAACACTAGGAACAATTAGAAAATTCTCAAGAAGCACAGAAGCAAAGCAGCAAAGCACGAATTAAATTACTCGCTAATTACACAGCTAACAGAAGCTCTAATTAAACATGGAAAAGTAAGTTGAGATTACTAACTAAACCATGGAACTATGGACAGCTAATAAACAGGAAAGCAGTATCATGGCTAAATAAACCAGTATCACATATGTATGAGTATGCTACACTCACTCATTACCATTCATACAAAGATTAAATAATGGAAACACCACTGTGGCGTGTTAACACCACTGTAGCCATCGTATTGGTCTGCTACTGAATGCACTTCACAGAATACTAATAAGGCACTCAGAGTGGTGTTTGCATTATTATTGGGCTCGTACAACCACAGTTCAATAAACAATAAAATAAATTGTTGCCAGCCAACACATTTACAATATAGACATTGGCACGCCGGGACCTTAATTAGGCAAAAAGATTGAACTAATAAGAGCTGCAATTATTAAACAATGATTAGGCAATGGAATTTAAAAATCCCCCCTGCAGTTCGAGTTACACTTTACCTGCACACCAAACTGAAATTTAATGATAAAAAAACAGTACATTGCTTCTGTACCAGCAAAGAGAACACAGTTCATCCAACCAAAGTGCTGCAACCTAACAGTGAGGAGCACAAGTGAGCCGAGCTGCTGCTGTTGGGATGGATCAGCAGAGAAGGAAGGAGGGGGGGGGGGGCAGATGAGAGTAGACCATTGCGACTGATAGGGATGTACAGGTGAAGAGGACTACCAGAAACCACCTGGATCCATTGGAGGCTGCCATAGTCGTCGTCCACCTTGACGGATCCGTCCATGGTTGCCGAATCCCACACTCTCCTGTATGTCACCGCCCCTCGAGCCGCCTAGGTTGCCCGCACTACCTCCACCACCACCCATGCCGCGGCGCCGGATCCGGAGGAGGGAGGGAGGGAGGCGGCGGGACCGGATCTAGAGGGGAGGGGCGGCGCGGTGGCCGGATCTGGGGAAATCCGGGAGGGAGGGAGGGAGGGAGGGAGGAGGCGGCGGGCGGATCCGGAGGGGAGGGCGGAGGGTGGCGGATCCGGGGAGAGAGAGGGGGCGGGGAGGAGAGGGAGGGACCACCATTGGGGAAGAGAGGGCGGGCTGGGAAGAGAGAGGAGGGGGGGGCCGGCCACGGTGGATCCAGGAGAGAGCGAGCTGGGGGGAGGGAGGGAGGGAGAGCTAGAGGCGAGAGAGGAGGGAGGAGCGAGCTAAGGAGGAGAGGGAGGAAGGAGGGAGGAGCGAGAGCCACCGGATCCGGGAGAGGGAGGGCGGCGCCGGGGAAGAAGAAGGCAGGGGAGCGGCGGCAGTGCTGGGAAGAAGGGAGGGCGGTAGCAGGGGAGGGAGGCACTGGGGCCGGGTGCCGGGGAAGAAGAAGGGAGGGGGCGCTTGGTCTGGGTGCAGAGGAAGAAGAAGGGAGAGGGAGGGGGCGCTAGGGTTGGTGCGGAGAAAGAAGAATGGAGGGGGAGGGGGCGTTGGGTTGGAAGAAGGGAGGTCCTAGTGGTCGTTTGAATTTTTCTGTGCGTGTGTATGTTTTTCAGTGCGTTTTCAAATAACCGATAGAATAATAATTATTTTTCTGGTATTGACCGGACACTAAAGGGTGAGTCCGGTCAGTTCATTTGATCAACTGAAGCCGTCTGGTTGCGACCGGACGCTGAGTGAAATGTGACCGGACGCTGGGTTTCTGTGTCCGGTCAACTCCAGAGAGGTTCCAGAGAGGGAGTTTCCTGATCAGACGTGTCCGGTCAGTGCTGACCGGACACTGGTCAGGATCCGGTTACTGACCGAACGCTGAACAATGAAGTGATCAGACTCTGGGTGCCAGCGTCCGGTCAACATCAGTAAGGTTGCAGAGTGCAGTTTTCATGACCGGGCGCGTCCGATCAGTGCTGACCAGACGCATGTCAGAGTCCGGTCACAACTTAATGGCTCTATGGTGGAGATAACTGACCGGAGCGTCCGGTCACCCCGCAGAGTGCTGACGCAACCTCCTAACGGTTCGTTTTGAATGAGAGGGTATACATACTTCCTCTATTCATCCAAGGAAGGTCTCTTGCTTATTTGTTCAGCTGAGAAAGACCCTTGAGAGTGCTAAGGAGAGCAAGAGCCTAGTGAGGTGATTGAGATTTAAGAATCCAAGATTAAGGCATCATTAGTGTAAGGAGGGTAGCAAGTGTACATCCACCCTTCTCATTAGGTTTGTTGTGGTCAAGTAAGAGTTCATGCTTGTTACTCTTGGTGATCGCTATCACCTAGAAGGCTTGGTGGTGATCCGGAGTTTGGTGATCATCCGACGGAGCTTGTGGATGACCTAACTCAAGTTGTGAGCGGTTGTGGGTGATTCACCGCGATGGAGTGTCGAAGAATCAGCCCGTAGAGAGCACTTGATCCTTCTACGGATCAAGGGGGAGCTACACCCTTGCGCTGGTGCTCCAACGAGGACTAGTGGGGAGTGGCGACTCTCCAATACCTCGGCAAAACATCTATGTGTTCCTTCTCCTCTCTTTACTTTAAGCATTTACATTTGAGCAATTCATTTCTTATCTTTACATTCTTAGAATTGCTATGCTAGAGTAGGATTAAACCTAGGGTGCAAAACTTTTGTGCGGTAGATCAATAGGAACACATTCGAGGCACAAGGGGTGAAGTGGGCTAAGTGTAGGGTTCAATTATTGCAAAAAAATTAGAATTAGCCCAATTCACCCCTCCCCCCTCTTGGGCATCTTGATCCTTTCAATTGGTATCAGAGCCTCGTGCTCACAAATTTAGGCTTAACCACCTAGAGAAAGATGTCCCACTGACATGGACCTCCTCCTATCTTTGAGGGAGATGATTTTCCTTATTGGAAAATCCACATAGAGGCTTATTTAGAAGCCTTAGATGTTGGAATACTTAGAGCCGCCTCATAAGGCTTTCCAAAACCTAAGGATCCCGCCAACCTTCAAGGCGATGAAGTGAATTATGAAAAATGGAATGCAAAGGCTAGAAACACCATCTTTAGAGGCCTTTGCAAAGATGTGTTTAATCGTGTGCGGAACCACAAGGACGCCCATGCACTATGGTCGGGCATTTGTGCGCTCCATGTGAGAACAAAGAGTGAGCGTGAGGAACGCTATCATCTCGTCATAAAAAAGCTTAATTCTTTTGAGATGCTTCCTAAAGAAAGTGCTAATGAGATGTACTCACGCTTAAATGTTCTTATAGAGGAAGTCAATGGGCTTGGACTTACACAAATGCAACCATCCGATGTTGTAAGAAAGATCTTAAGTGTCCTCCCCATTGACAAATATGGGCGCATTGTGACCGTGCTTCATCAAGGTGATCTTTTCACCGCTACACCAACTCAAATCTTGGGAAAGATCAATGCATATGAGATGTATATGCACATCACACCGCAAGATGGCTTTTCTTCCACCAAGAAGAAAGACTTGGCATTCAAGGCTAACCAAGAGAAGGGCAAAGCAAGAGTTGAATATGACAGCTCAAGTGATGATGAAATTGATGATGCAAGTCTTGCTCTCATGGTGAGAAGAACCACCAAGATGCTTAAGAAGCTCAACAAGAACGGTGTTAAATTTGATGGCAAAAAGAAGAAGTTCTTCACTAGCAATAGAAGGAAGCCAATCTTCGAGATGGATTGCTATAATTGTGGAGAACTTGGTCATCTAGCACATCAATGCCCTAAGCCAAAGAAAGACAAATACAAGAAGAAGAACAAGGGCAAGAAAGATGACTCAAGTGATGAAGATGAAGATGAGAAGAAGAAAAACAAGCCATACAAGAAGAAGGATGGCAAGAAGAAGGATTTTCACAAGAAGAAAAATGGTAAGGCATACATCATCGGTGATTGGCTCATGGATATTGATTCATTAAGTTGTTCATCCGATGATGATAGTGAGAACGAGAAGGTGGCCGCTATTGTGATTGACTCTTCATTATCTTCACCGACATCACCGCCATCATCCTCTACACACCTATGCCTTATGGCCAAGGGTGAACGAAACGTACAAAGTGATGATGAGAGTAGTGGTAATGAACATGCTAGCAATGATGATAGTGATAGTGATGATGAATTTGAATCACATTCTTATGATGATCTTGTCAAGTTGCTTAATCAATATACTAAGATCATTAGAAAGACAAGAGCTAAAAATGAAAAGCTAGAACTTAAGAATGACTCACTATTAGCTAAATGTGACATAGCGGAAAAGGCTAGTGTTGAGCTTAGAGAAGCAAATGAAGCTATGTCATCCAAACTCAAGGAGCTCAAATCTTCTAAGAAAGAGCTTAAAGAAAAACATGATAAACTTGAGGGGATACACAATGAGCTCATCACTAGCTACAATATGCTAAAAGAAGAATATACAAATCTCAAGATCAATCATGATAATCTTGTTGTCTCTAATGAGCTATTATCCAATGAGCCACATGATGCTACTAACCATATTGTTAAGATTGATATAACTACATCATGTGATTATTTGATCATTGAGAGCATTGAGCAAGGTTCTAGTAGCAAAGGCAAGCAAGTGGTTGAGTCCAATAACTATGTTGAGTATGTCAAGATCAAGAATGAGAATGAGAAGCTTAAAAAAGATCTTGAAAAGCTATCAACCACAAACACTATTGTGATAGAGAACCTTGACCATGATAGTGATCTAATTCTTGAGAATGAGAAGCTCAAAGAAGAGAACAAGAGACTCAAGAAGGAGAAAAATCATGATGAGCTCAAAGAAGAGAACAAGAAGCTCAAGTTAGAAAAACAATATCTCAAGACCGGGTTGAGCAAATTTATAAGAGGTCAACATCTTCAAAGTGAGCTACTCATGAACACCATTATGAAGATGGATAGAAGTGGAATTGGATACTTGGCACATCAAGAGGAGAAGGCTCAAGCTCAACACCAACAACAACATAAGTCAAAGCCAAAGCCAGAGCCAAAGAGGTGTTTTGAGTGTGGACAAGAAGGTCACTTTGCCCATGAGTGTCAAACTCCTCCACCACAACCCTTGCCCAAGCATGCTAGACCTTTTGCTTTCAATGCTTATTACATGCTTAGAAAGGACTCTAGTGGAAAAATGAAAGCCATATTCTTAGAACCTCCCAATAAGAATAGGCCTAAGAAAATTTAGGTTGCAAAGTCACTTGGTGAGAAAGTCAAGGGCCCTCAACAAGTTTGGGTCCCTAAACAAGCTTGATTTCTTGTGTGTATGTGAACTACAAGACCGGTGGAAGTCATTGGGTAATTGATAGTGGTTGCACTCAACATATGACCGGTGATCCTCGTATGTTCACCTCAATAGATGAAGAAGTTGATGGTCAAGAAAGAATTACATTTGGTGATAATTCAAAGGGCAAAGTCAAAGGATTGGGCAAAGTGGCAATATCAAAAGATCATTTAATCTCAAATGTGATGTATGTTGCTTCTTTGAGTTTCAACTTGCTATCCGTTGGACAATTGTGTGATCTTGGCTTTCAATGCTTGTTTACCGAGAAGGAAGTGGTTGTATCTAAGAAAGATGATGATCAAGTTATATTCAAGGGATTTAGATACAACAACCTATATCTAGTGGATTTCACCTCTGAAGATGTTAATTTGAAGACATGCCTATTCACCAAAACATCACTTAGGTGGCTATGGCATATAAGACTTGCTCATGTTGGGATGAGCTCACTCAAGAAGCTTATGAATAATAAATTGATGAGAGGGTTGAAGGATGTGAAATTTGAGAAGGACAAGCTTTGTAGTGCATGTCAAGCCGGCAAGCAAGTTGCAAACACTCATCCTACAAAAGTTTTCATGTCAACAAGAGTGCTAGAGCTCCTTCACATGGACTTATTTGGACCAACAACTTACAAGAGTTTGGGAGAAAATCTTTATTGCCTTGTGATTGTTGATGACTACTCTAGATATACATGGGTGTTCTTCCTTCATGACAAGACCGAATTTGCATCATGTTTCAAGAAGTTTGCCAAGAGAGCACAAAATGAGTTTGAAGTGAAGCTCAAGAAGATAAGAAGTGATAATAGAAAATAGTTTGACAACACAAACATTGAAGCTTATTGTGATGAAGTTGGAATCAAACATGAGGTCTTCGCAATATACACTCCTCAACAAAATGGTGTAGTTGAGAGAAAGAACCGGACACTTATCACACTCACAAGAATAATGCTTGATGAGTACAACACACCCGAAACTCTATGGGTGGAAGTTATCAACACCACATGTTATGCATCCAACCGCCTATTCCTTCAAAAGTTTCTTGGCAAGACACCTTATAAGTTGCTCAATGGGAAGAAGTCGGACGTCTCATTTTTTCAGGTGTTTGGTTGCAAATGCTACATCTACAAGAAGCGGCAACACCTAGGGAAGTTTCAAAGACGTTGTAATATTGGCTTTCTTGTTGGTTACTCATCAAAGTCCAAAGCATATAGAGTATTTAATCATGCCACCGGCTTGGTTGAAGAAACATATGATGTGAAATTTGATGAATCTAACGGCTCCCAAGGAGCACATGAGAATCTTGATGATGTAGGTGATGAACCATTGAGGAAGGCTATAAAGAATATTCTGGTTGGAGACATCAAGCCTTAAGATGATGAAGATGTGTACAAGTGATTGATCCACCTTCTTCATCAAATGTGCCACAAGATGGTGATAAAGATGGGAGAGTAGAAAATAAAGATACTCATGTCTCCCATGATCAAATGGTGACACAAGCTCAAGATGTTGATGCTCCACAACCTCCCCCTCAAGTGGTTGATAGAAGAAATTCACCTCTACTACAAGCTCATCCACAAGATCTCATCATAGGGAGTCCTTCAAAGGGTGTAATGACTCGCTCTAAAAACTTCCTTTATTCATTGAACATCACTCTTTTGTCTCTTGTGTTGAACCTAAGAATGTAGAAGAAGCTCTTCAACATTTGGATTGGATTAATGCCATGCATAAAGAGTTAAACAACTTCACTCGCAATGAAGTTTGGACTCTTGAAGAGCGACCACATGGTGCAAGAGTCATTAGAACAAAGTGGGTGTTCCGCAACAAGCAAGATGATCAAGGCATTGTAGTGAGGAACAAGGCAAGACTAGTTGCAAAGGGGTTCTCTTAAGTTGAAGGATTGGATTTTGGAGAGACCTTTGCACTAGTTGCAAGACTTGAAGCCATTCATATCTTCCTTGCATATGCATCGCATCATGAAATGGAATTATATCAAATGGATGTTAAAAGTGCATTTTTAAATGGCTTCATAAATGAACTAGTCTATGTTGATCAACCTCCCGGGTTTGAAGACCCTAGATATCCTAATCATGTTTATAGGTTGTCCAAGGCACTATATGGGCTTAAGCAAGCCCCAAGAGCTTGGTATGAATGCCTTTGGGATTTCCTTATTGAGAAGGGCTTCACCATTGGGAAGGTCAACACCACACTATTCACCAAGAAGCTTGATGGAGAAATCTTCATTTGTCAAGTATATGTTGATGATATCATCTTTGGATCATCAAATGAAGATTATTGCAAAGAGTTTGGTGAATTGATATTGAAGGAGTTCAAGATGTCAATGATTGGAGAGCTTACATTCTTTCTTGGTTTTCAAGTCAAGCAAATGAGAGAATGGATTTTCATCTCTCAAGAAAAGTATACCAAGGATCTTCTCAAGAGGTTCAATATGGATGAATGTAAGCCAATCAAGACACCAATGCCATCTAATGGACATCTCGACCTAGATGGGGGAGGTAAAATGGTTGATCAAACTCTCTACCGCTCTATGATTAGTAGCTTGTTATATTTAACCGCATCTAGGCCTGACATCATGTTTAGTGTGTGTATGTGTGCTAGATTTCAAGCTAATCCTAAGGAAGCTCATTTGGTAGCCGTTAAAAGAATCCTTAGGTATCTTAAGCACACACCAAGCATTGGTCTTTGCTATCCCAAAGGAACTAGATTTCAATTAGTTGGCTATTCCGATTCGGATTATGCCGGTTGCAAAGTTGATAGGAAAAGCACATCCGGAGGGTGACATTTGCTTGGTAGATCACTTGTGTCTTGGTCTTCCAAGAAGCAAAATAGTGTGGCTTTGTCCACCACCGAAGCGGAATACATTGCAGCGGGTGCTTATTGTGCACAAATACTTTACATGAAGCAAACTTTGCTAGACTATGGTGTAGTTCTAGAAAAGGTACCTCTTTTGTGTGATAATGAAAGTGTGGTAAAGCTTGCTAATAATCCGGTTCAACACTCTCGCACCAAACACATAGATATCCTCCATCACTTTCTTAGAGATGATGTTGCTAAAAATGATATTTCACTAGAAGGTGTAAGGACCGAGGATCAATTGACAGATATCTTCACTAAACCGCTAGATGAGGCGACATTTTGTCAGTTGAGGAATGAGCTCAACGTGCTTAATTTTTGTAACTTCACTAGAAAATGAGCTTGTGTTGTCCCTTGCATTGTATTGTAATATACAGCATGTTTAATTTTTGGTAATGCATTTAGGGCTTGTCTAGCATGGTTAAGATAACCGCTGAAAAGCATGTGAATAAGCTTAACCTTGGATCAAACTTGACAAGCAACTAGAATTACTTTCAAGTATTGCATTGCATATGCATGTGTGTTGTTTTGTTGTTTTCTTTCTATTACCCTTTTATTGCCTATTTTCTTAAAAAGAAGTATAGCCTAAGGTAAAATATTTTGAAAATTTTGAGGGTTTGAGAGAGGTCACTCACATTAGTCCCAATTGGTGTTTATTTGGGTCTTATTGAAGTTGGGACTTGATTGGGAATAGGCAGTGCGAAGGAACATTAAAGATTTGCTGAAAAAGGGTGACCGGACGCTGCACTGGACTCTGGATTCTAGCATCCGGTCAGTTCACAGGAGGTGAACAGAAGCGCAAAGGAGTGACCGGACACTGAAATAGTGATCTTTCTGCATCCGGTCAGATGGTGGTCCTACGTCCGGTCAAGCGAAGAAGATGTACACAGGACTGACCGGACTCTGGTTGCGTCTGATCAAGGGTAACCGGACGTGTCCGGTCATGACTTGAGGGGATTTGGACCTCTCTGTAGTCGATCGGACTCTGGGTGGAAGTGTCCGGTCATTGCCACCAGAGCGTCTGGTCAGTAGAAATCGATTGGATCTAGGACTCTTTTCTCTTTCCTTTCCTTATCCATCTCGTGGGGGCCATCATAAATATTTTTTTCCGTCGCATCCGTGCCGCCCATACCAATCTCGCCCGTGCCGACATCGCCTGTGCCCTAGCCAAGTCTTTGCCATCGTGCTTGTTCCACGTGCGCAAGCCCTAGCCGTGCCTCGCCGCCGTGTCTCCACTGCCGCGCCAGCTCCGCTCTCCCGTGCCAGCGCCGCTTGCCCACAGCCGCTCCATCGCGCACCGTCGCCTGCTCGCGTCGCTTGCCCAAGCGACGCGCCCGTGCCCTAGCGTCGCCACGCCAGCAACTCAGCCGCACGCTCATACCGCATCCACGCTAGAGCCTCAGCTGCCATCCACCACGCCCACAGCATTGCTCGGCCACCGCACCACATCGCCGGAACCCTAACCCTAGGCGATTCCCGGTGGTTCCCTACGATTCATTTCTCTGCTGTTGGGTCGTCGATTCACAGATTCGTCAGGTAGCAAGCCTCAGCCTCTAATTTCGCATCTAATGCTTACTTCTTAGGGTTTCGCGTCTCTAGATGTATTTTGTAATTATTCATATATCCTATCTATTCTATCGTGCAGCGAGTCGGTGCCTTTGTGGTATTCTTTGTAGTTGTCAGTGAACTCGGGGACAAGCCCATGAGTATGGATCAAGGCCAAGCCTCAAAAGTGTTAGTTGGCAGTTGGCTCTTGTTCGTGATAGCAGTTCCTTTCAGCTCCAGCAATGGCTTGTGTCAAGAATGCCGGAGGTGGTCTAGGTGATGAGGATCCGAGGCCTCCGCCTCGCTTGACTGCTCAGGAGAAAGGCAAGACCAAGAAGACCACAATAAAGAAGCGAAAGCTTATTGATGTGGAGGCTGAGAGAGCAACAGCAGTTGCAGCCACCGCAGAGTGTGCAGAGAGAGGAAGAGCTCAGAGTGGTGTTCATATTGTAGATCAGCTTTCACCTGCACAGAGGGCTACCGTCGAGAGGGTTGAGAGTCTTCATGGTAGTCCAGCTAGGACTGTCATGCTTGGAGGATGGCGTGTTGCTATAGATGAGAGTCAGCCTCAGGGGGAGACTATTGAGCAGCAGGCACAGCCAGCAGAGCAGTCAAAGGGTACCCAACCAATAGAGCAGACTAAGCAGGTAGAGCAAACCAAGGAGACAGAGCAGGCACCTCAGCCACAGTTACAATGCTCTAGTCGTACTTGTGCTTAGGTGACACCGAGGCCTGAGACACAGAGGAGGGGTTCTTGTCCACCTCCTAGACCACAAGGTCCGCCCCCAGTGACTCACCTTGACTTGAGGGCAGCCACAGCCAAGCAGGTGCAGCAGCTCCATTTTGTATAGTTTGAGGACTGGTTTCCGCTGAGGCGGGATGAGCGTGCTTCAGAGCACTTCTATACACCACCGCAGGAGGATTTCTATCATGCATATCTTAACAGCAGAGTTGCTTTTAGATCATAGAGAGTGTGTTCTATTGAGGCACTTGTAGCAGCAGGAGGAGAGCATATCCACCCACATCTCTCTTATCTACCAGGGTTGATAGACCTACTTGGACGGACTGGTTGATATGTTCCATCATGGGTCTGTGAGTTCTACTCTTCACTTTGGATTGATCCAGGCCACAGATTCATACACTTCGCATTCAGAGGCCATGACTATAGGCTGTAGAGCTCGAGGGTCAGAGAGATTCTTAGGATACCAGAGTCACCCATCCACCTTCATGAGGTTTGCTATCGTCAGACAGAGCCTCCCAAACACCCTCATAGTGATCTTATGCCTCCTACAGATCTGGTCTGACCTTGCATCATAGAGCCTTTTGGTGAGGAGTCGAGAAGGACATCTAGAGACCTTACTCCTACAGCTAGGCTGCTTGATGCTATTATGAGGAGGACTTTGCTCCTGAGGATGGGTTATCACGAGGGATTGACTCGCATCTAGTTGTGGCTAGTGAACTCTCTGATACAGCAGACAGTATTTGATATTTGGGATGTCATTCTTTCAGAGATGGAGGAAACTCTTGCAGAGGGGTTCAGAGGTCACATACAGCTGCCTTATGCTCACTAGATCACATTCTTGATTTGCAAGGCAGTTACAGTGAAGTCCCTAGAGACGATGGCTGAGTACACAGGTGCTACTACAGAGTTTCCACCATAAAACATGACTCAGATGCTCCGCCACAGTACAACGAGGACACCTAGCCAGTCGTGCCATCGCCCAGAGGTGTCAGAGACCATAGCCCAGCAGGATGAGATCATCAGGGGCGTTGCAGCGACAGAGGAGGAGGAGCTAGATGCTCAGTAGGAGGGTATGGTCGAGAGCGACCCCAGTGATAGTTCTGATGATGATTATTAGGCTATTCCTCAGATGCCTCCTCAATGACATGACAGTGAGGTCGGTGGCTCTAGCTCAGCTCCACCACAGCCACCACAAACAGACCCCGCTCTTCTTGCTATTCTTGAGCAGATGAGGCAGGATCAGGTACGCCAGGCCTAGGCGACCGTAGCTGCACTAGCACAGGTTCAGGCCAGACAGGATGAGTTCCAGAGACAGCAGCAGGCCATGCAGCAGTAGCAGCTCCTGATGCAACAGCAGGTACTTGGATTTATGCAGCATGTTGTCACTGCTATTAGGGTTGCACCACCATCGTCTACACCTCAGCTCGGCTAGCCTGCCACCACTTTAGTGACTCCAACTATGAAGCATAGTGGGCTTTAGAGTTAGGGACAGCTAGCTACACAGTTTGCTTCACCGACAGAGTAGTGCTTCGCTAGTGATAGCCTAAGGTCCGCACTTCACACCTATTGTTACAGGCTTCACACTAGCTCAGAGTTCCTCGGTGCTTGTGACTGACACCCTAGTTTTTAGGAGCCTCGGTGCTACTTTTAGCAAGCTTACATGGCAGCCTACACCGCCAGAGTTGCGAGTCCCTGTATCTTCCACAGTCGCTCCAGTCATTGGGACTACAGAAACGTTCCCATCATCTATTGCATCATCAGAGCCAGCTACTACAGTGATACCTGTAGAGTCACAGGTCGCACCAGTCCTAGAGCAGACCCAGACTACTTCAGCTTCACTTCCAGCGACAGAGGGTCAGACAGCTTAGAGCTCCGGAACAGAGGATGATGCTACACAGTTTTAGATCGCTAACTGCACCTCAGCGCCTGACTCGTCTGCTCCTGCCCCGCCGACCGACCCTTAGGTTTTGGTGCTTGACGCCAAAGGGGGAGAGGGATCGAGTATGTTAGATCTAGGGGGAGCGCTATATCTAGGGGGCTTATGATTTAGTACTTTTGGTTTTTTATGTGTGATACATTACTATGCATTCATCTTTACTTTCATGCATTGAACAACATACGTGTGATTGTGATACTTATGTGATATGTGTGATACTTATGTGATATGTGACATATGTGCTCTCTACTTTGATCTATATATATGTCATGTCACTTCATTATGCTCATTTGCTTTGCTTCCACGTTTTTACTCCGATTCAAATGAGCTTTATTTCTTGTACTCATACTTATTTCATATCTATTGAGTACACCATGTTGGCCTGGGTCATATAAGCATGTCTAACACCTTTGCTCTTATTGTCAAAAGCTTATATGAACCAAGCATGTTGAAAACCTTATCTCTTTTACATACTCGGGGTTGTATTGTCATCAATTACCAAAAAGGGGGAGATTCAAAGCATCTAGGCCCCTAGTTGGGTTTCGGTGATTAATGACAATACGAGATTACTATAACTAACGTGTGTTTTGTAGAGGCAATTAAGTTAGGTCATGATAATAGCAATTGATTGGGCAATCATGGTTGTCATGCCCCTATGATGAAAATTGTTTCGGTTTTCAAAGGATGGACGACAAGGTTAAGGATGAACTAGTTCTAAGTGTCGTTTCATGTTGAAGTGACACTTAGAGTAGTTTAGGACTTTGTTTTTCCTTTGGTCGTACTATTAAGGGGGGTATGGACTAGTAGCTTGACCTAGGTGAGTCTAGTGGGTTAGGTGTGGTGCACACTTGTCAAATCTAGCACTAGGTAGCTCAGGAGTAGCCCTAAGATCAATTAGAGCAAACTTTATTCACATATGATTGCGAGTTGGAAGTGAATGGAGGGTCAAATGACTGATCGGATGCTGGTCTGGTATTGACCGGATGCTGAAGGATGAGTCCGATCAGTTCATTTGATCAACTGAAGCCGTCTGGTTGCGACCGCACGCTGAGTGAAATGTGACCGGACACTGGGTTCCTGCGTCCGGTCAAGTCTAGAGAGGTTCCAGAGAGAGAATTTCCTAATCGGACATGTCCGGTCAGTGCTGACCGGACGCTGGTCAGGATCCGGTTGTTGAGCGGACGCTGAACAACGAAGTGACCGAACTCTGGGTGCCAGCGTCCGGTTAACATTAGTAAGGTTCCAGAGAGCAATTTTCGTGACCGGACGTGTCCGGTCAATGCTGGCTGGACGCATGTCAAAGTCCGATCACAACTTAACGGCTCTATGGTGGGGATAACTGACCGGAGCATCCGGTCACCTTAACCAAAGCGTCTGGTCACCCCGCAGAGTGCTGACGCAACCTCCTAATGGTTCGTTTTGAATGAGGGGGTATAAATACTTCCTCTATTCATCCAAGGGAGATCTCTTACCCATTTGTTCAACTGAGAAATACCCTTGAGAGTGCTAAGGAGAACAAGAGCCTAGTGAGGTGATTGAGATTTGAGAATCCAAGATTAAGGCCTCATTAGTGCAAGGAGGGTAGCAAGTGTGCATCCACCCTTCTCATTAGGCTTGTTGTGGTCAAGTGAGAGTTTGTGCTTGTTACTCTTGGTGATCGCCATCACCTAGACGGCTTGGTGGTGATCGGGAGTTTGGTGATCATCCGACAGAGCTTGTGGATGACCCAACTCAAGTTATGAGCGGTTGTGGGTGATTCACCGTGACTAAGTGTCGAAGAATCAGCCCGTAGAGAGCACTTGATCCTTGCGCGGATAAAGGGGGAGCTACATCCTTGCGTGGGTGCTCCAACGAGAACTAGTGGGGAGTGACGACTCTCCGATACCTCGGCAAAACATCGCTGCGTTCCTTCTCCTCTCTTTACTTTAAGCATTTACATTTGAGCAATTCATTTCTTGTCTTTACATTCTTAGAATTGCTATGCTACAGTAGGATTGGAACCTAGGGTGCAAAACTTTTGTATGGTAGATCGATAGAAACACATTCAAGGCACAAGGGGTGAAGTGGGCTAAGTGTAGGGTTTAATTATTGTAAAGAATTTTAGAATTAGCCCAATTCACCCCCCTCTTGGGCATCTTGATCCTTTCATAGTGTTCATATAATTAGATTAGAGATCCTATGGTTAAGCGCCTCTATTTTCTAATATTGTGGCATCATCATGAAGCTGCTAATTTAGTTCACGAACCACTAATGTGTCATGTGTGGAGGAATGTGCCTCTGTATGTGCGTAATTGTGCATGTTTGGGGTTAGGGTTAGACCTTGATCATGCTTAATCACATATTAGTGCTAATCATGCTCAAATTGAGGCTAATTAGTGTTCAGTCGGCTTTGCCACTCCAAAGCCCAACTAGGCCCCTATTACTGTTAATCATGACCAATTTTGTCCGCACTAAGGGGCTAGGGTTTCAGATCAAAGGACATGAATTTGCAAATCACGATCAAACTCAAACTTTCCCCATAATCCCAAAACCCTAGTTCGAGAAATAAAATTTTACCCAAACTCTAAAATAAAAACCCTAACCACCAGTGGTTTGGGGCCATGAGATCTTTTTCCTTGGCCTGGAGTCATCATTGCCATCAGCTTGGGCACCGTAGATATATATTGTTGTTGCAGTGGTGTTTTCTTGACTGTTGTAACACATGATCTATGTATATCATTTCTACTAAATGTGGACTTATGATATTAGCCTTTTGATTAGGAGAATGTTGGAATAATGATCTCTGAAGGGGAGGGGTGAAAGGACCTAAATGGCTAGATGGGGTAGGTGGATAAATAACCCATAAAAATTTCTCTACAAATAACACAAACATTAGAGCAAGGTGGTTAGAGAAATAACAACTCCTAATTGCCACTACTTGCACTGGATCTATTTCACCCAAGCAGGCCCCTATACAATTTTAGTAGCAATTAAATTCTAAACTAATTCACTTCAGCACACAAGAGCTACAAGTTAAACTAACCACACTAAAGCTAAACAAGAGAGCAACTAAAACTAGTTACTTCTACAACTACAACTACTCTAGTGAGCTATACTACAACTACAAGCACAAAACATGAATGTAAAGCAAGTGTGGAGCAAAATACCAAACTGAATAAGACATGAACACAAGATTTGTCCCTGAGGTTCGGTTGCCTACCGGCAGCCTACGTCCTTGTTATTGCAAGTCTTAATGTGATGATTCACACGCTAACTAGCCGCTCAAGTTAGACCCACAACTTGGGTGCCACAAGAATCAAACACAATAAGCACTCCAACAAGCCACAAGTGTACACTAGAATAGAATTGCTCTTCGTGATCTCTCGTAGGTACAAGACAACAACTTGATCGGAGGCAACAAACAATCACCACAAGCCCCTCAACAATCTAACAATCTCCATGCCAGCTAGGTGACGATAATGACAAAGAGTAACAAGAACAACCAATGACGTCACGCTCAACTAGTGCGACAAGATCCAAATCAACGATGCAAATGTACTAGAGTGTCACCAATCCCACCCAAATGTGATCTAATGCAATCAAAATGACTAGATTGTGTTTCTCAAGCTCTCAAGGGTGTGGCATTAGCTAGGGTCTATAGGAGAGTGATAAAGCCTGGCCATAAGTCCTATTTATAGCCCCACACCAAGGACAACTGTTACCCTCTTCAAATAGCTACAGCGAGCTCACCTGAGGTTTCCAACAGCTCTGAAACTAGTTGTTCCCCCATTTTAGAGCTCTGGTGGCTTGTCTAGTAAGCACCGGACAACATCGGTGCGTGCAACACCCAACGAGTCCCATTTACACCCTCTCTGGTAGAACCATCCTAAAAGATTTAGTTTGGTTTTGAATAATTGATGAAACCTAGCACTAACCTTTGTCATGAGCGATGATATGAGCTAGGTTGGTGCAATCCAAGTGATTGAGCAAGGTGAAGGTCCATGGAGATGAAGATGGACATGTGTTGATGATGATCAAGCTCTAACTTGGAAAAGAAGAAAGAGAAAAACAAAAACTAAGAAGATCAAGGCAAAGGTATAAGATAGGTTTTTGTTTTGCACTCAAGACGCCATGGAGGGTGTCAGTGACTTAGGATCGATAGCCGTACTATAAAGAAGGCAAATATTTGGCTAAACGGTTTATCGAGTGTCACTAGGTGGCATGACTTTTGCACATGCATTTAGGAACCTAGTGTGCTAACCATGACCCTTGTAAAATGCTTTGAAAAATGCTAACACACGTGCACACAAGTTCTACACTTCGTGGTTAGCAAGTTGGAAGCAAGGGTGAAGTGGTTGTTGACTTAGAAAAAGAAAAAGAGGAGAAGGTCCACGACCGGACGCTGGTCGTGGGGTGACCGGACTCGCCCCGAGCGCGTCTGGTCATTTTTAGCCGAGCAGCGCAGCTGGCCGAGAGCGTGAAGGTTGGACCAGCCGCTAGACTTGGTTCCACCTACTCGTCTGGTCACTTGTTGAAGGCTGGCGAGCTGGTGGTGATCGGACACGATGCTGGTGCGTCAGGTCTCACCTGACGTATGCTGACGTAGGCACCACGCGTGAGCACAGAGAGACAGAGTGGTGACCAGACGCCGGGGGCGTCAGGTCACCTACGACCGAACGGTCCAAGAAAAAACCCTCGGGGTGCTTACTGGACTCAACCGGACCCTGAGTAGCGTGGCGTTAGGTCGTTTTCTCAGGCGCGTCTGGTCGTAACTTAACCGTTGGGGAATCAGCTGCTAGCCGTTGGAGATGAACGAGCGACATTGAAAGGCATGACACGTGGATGGCATCGGGTGACCGGACTCACCCGACCGGATTCAGGGCCGTGTCCGGTCGCATCGTACGGTCAGCTCATGAGCAGAGCAATGGCTCTATTTCAAGGGGCCATCTATAAATAGTGTGTGGCCAGCTTGGGTCTCACCCCCTTGGCACTTTGACATACTTGACATCCTTGTGAGTCTAAGCAAACGCCTCCCACTCATCTTCATCATTGATTCATCATCATAGTGAGATTGGGAGTGATTCCAAGTGCATTTGCTTGAGTGATTGCATCTAGTGACACTTGGGGATCGTTGTGGCTGTGAATTTCTTGTTACTCTTGGTGGTTGCCACCACCTAGATAGTTGGAGCAGCGGAGGAGGATTGGCACGAGTTGGTGATTGTTCGTGGCCATCTCCCGGTGATTGTGAGGGGTCTTGTGCCTTTCTGGTGGAGAGCCGAAAGGTAACTCTAGTGGATTGCTCGTGTCATTGAGTTGCCTCACTTGTGGGTAGGTTCTTGCGGTGTCCAATTGTGTGGACGAGGTTCGTGCAACACCTCTTAGCCGTCAAACCACCAAGTGTTAGTCGACACAACGGGGACTAGCGTGTCAGCAAGCACGTGAACCTTGGAAGAAAAATTGGTTGTCTCTTGCCCTTTGGTATTCTTCCGTTGATTGAATTGGTATTTATCTTGTGATTGGTTCACTCCTCTACGCGGCAGTATAATCATCCTGCTCACTGATTTATATTCTCACAAACTAGTTGTAGCAAACTCTTTAGTGTAGCTAGAATTGAAAGCTTGCTTTGTAGTTTAAGTTAATTTAGTGGAGATCTTTAGTGTAGCGAGTTTGAGAGCTCTTAGTGAGTAGCAACTTAGCCTCTTGTGTCCCTAGTGATCATAGCAACTAGAATTGTTGGATAGGTGGCTTGCAACCCTTATAGAGCTAGAGCAAGTTTGCATTTCGCTATTTGTCATACTAATCAAATTGGTCTAGTGATATTGTAGATTTTTAAATAGGCTATTCACCCCCCTCTAGCCATATTAGGACCTTTCACATCCGCATACACCGGATGACTCCGATGGAGCCTTTGAATCTCCCACACATGCACAAAGCCAACACCAAAACCTACCAGTGCACTGCTCCGGTGATACATCATAGACCGGAAGGCAAGGTGCTAGACTGAAATTTCACTCAAGTCAGCGCACAGGTTCAACACTTTGGTGAGTGCTAAACAGCACCACCGAGTGCCTTTCACCCCTCCTTTTCGCAAGTGTGCCAACTCTAAAATTGTTTGCTAAACATCTAAAAGCACTGAGTTAGCATTTACAAAATATTTTCAAAAACACTTTCACTTACAACTCACCACATCACTAGGTCTAATGCATATACATGTAAATCAATACACAGTGGCATTGGATAATCGTGTTTGCTTTAGAGTTTCCCTCTTAATAATATGACTATCTATTCCAAACCCGACCATACACTCTATTGCATCTCAGCCAACAAAAGTGAAGCCTCTATAGCATATACCTTTGCCTTTAGGTTTTTGCTCCTCTCATCTTCTCCAAGTGTGAGCTTGCTCCATTTGAATTGATCGCGCTTCATCCAACTCCTAGCCTTGATCACCGTCTTCATGTGAACTTCACCTAGCTTGATCAACACTTAGGAAAAAGTTAGTACACTAGTTGTCTCAATTATCAAAACCAAACATGAGGCTTTTAATGGGCTAGCGCCCAGACACATTGCATGCCAAGTCAAGGGGAGCGCTACGTTCCCGCTTCGCGTCACGATCAGAAGTGCATCTAACAACCGATGGTTGCAAACCAGGGTGAACAACACTATGATATAAAGGGAGACGGACCTCGTTAAGTGGTGCAAGGCACCGCAAGCATGACTCTAAGTCCACTGATCACCTAAATCTTAAGACACTGATCTCGAGAAGTTCCAGATCAGCCTGAAGACCACCACCTCTTCTTCCCCCAACAACAACAGCAGGCGTTATCCGTGCACTGGGCGTGCACTACTGGCATCAACTCAGTTCATCGCTGATCTATTTCACCGATGGCAGATTACCTAGCTTCAAGTTATGATCACTTATCCTTTTTTTGTGAGAATTATGATCAGTGATCCTAATCCACATTAGATTAACTAGTATTCATATAATTAGATTGTAGACCCATTGGTGAACTTTAAGGTGTATGAAGTTTCATAGTAAACTCTTGCAGTAGAACGATAGAGACTCCATTTCACTTAGGTTTTGATTTAATTTAGGCTGGAGGCAGACCTAATAAGTCAAGTAATCCTCATTTGAAGCACTTTGGTATTGTTCCTAGACAGATCATAAGGCAAATAATCAATCAGAGCACAGGGAGCCATCTTATTATCTTCCCCTAAAGAAAAACTATGGCAAACTAACTGATCTTCATATCACTTGATGAAAGAGCCCAATGCAAATTGTTTGAACTCTCAGCTATAGATGGTAGAGGCTGGAATTTGTTCCGTTATCTAAAAAATAAAGCAACACACTCAAACACCGCAAAAGAGCCCACCCAGGCATGTCTCCTAACCCACTGCAAAGCAAGCTGCTGCCATGCTCCTCTAGGCATGCACACAGCGCTGAGAGTAGGGGAAGTCGGTCACCCATTCCTCTGTCTCGTCTCTGTTTCGCTGCTCCATATGACACGCTAGAGTCTCGCCGCACCAGCGTCTGCACCCCCCATAGGCCGTTTCGGGTTATTAGTTTTGGAGTCTCTCCTAGCAAAAATCCTTTGGAAAAGATGTGTAGCCTATTAGGGGCTTTTGCCCCTTCTTGTACATATGTTTATCTTAATTGAAAGTGGAGCTCCTGCCATTTACGTTTTAAAAAAGCAGCATCCACTTGGAGCAACCTGCAATTAGGCATTGCATAAAAATCAATGGATTTTGCGTCGGCGGCAGTGGAAGCGCAAGCCCTCTTCCTAGGCTGCATCTCTGCCCTTACACCGGTTGTCTATCTTTTGTGTAATATCGAACTTTGTTTTTTATTTGCTAGAATGGCCCAGCCCACGGCTATAATCTTGTAGACCTCCAAGGACATTCGTCAGAAGCGCGTTGTCTGTATCAAATATTTCTACCTTAATTACAAAGATGCGTAAATTCTACCTTAATTACAAAGATGCGCAAATCTTTTGCGTATTCGAGAAAAAAAAAATCAATGGATTTTTGGATCTCAGTTGACATGGAAATGAAAGAGTGGAGTAACAACCAGCAAACCCATGTATACGTGCCCATGGGTCTCCATGGTACATAAAATTTTTCATTTGGGTTTATGCCATCAATTTATCAGGCTGCTTTGTCTAATCCTTTGTGTTTATGCCTTCAATTTCTCAGAATCTCAGGTGGCCTGCTCCCGATGGTATTCTGTTCTGCGAAACTACCAACAACAGCAGATTGCTCCTTGTTGCGTAAAGATTTGCCAACTCGGCTGTAGTATTTTCCACTACTGAAATCAACCAAAACCTTTACAGAATTTGCACTCTGCTTGTTGACCACAATCTGCCCGTTCGTGCTTCTTGAGCTGTTGGCAACCACGCTTATTGGCATTGATTGTATGAACGGTCTCATACTAAATCCTTCCACCAAGTAGACAGCACCAAGAACTTCTCCCAGAAATATATCCTGTGATTAAGAGGATCACCCCCCACAAAAAAAAAAGGTACTGCATCAACTATAAATATTTGTGTATATTTTGCCCTGTAGTAATTTTAGGTTCCATAACCTTATCATTGGTTTGAATGCATAACATGACTCTTAGGGCTACTTGACCACTGAATTAGAATCTGGAAGAGGAATAAATCAAAGCAATCGTAAGCTATGCTATTTCCTCTGGAGAAATGATAAAGTTCCACTGCTTCAAAATCTTGTGAAGTTAAAACTACCGTGATGTGATCACAAAATCAGAGGTGTTGCAGGGTTTTTTTTTCTTGACAACATGCCGTTATAGCAGACAAGTAGAATGAACTGGGCATTTACCATATGGTGATACAGCCGATGCTTCTGCTGAAGTTCATGTAGCAAAAACAGCAAGCGGTGGACAAAACTTGATTCTTGAGTGTGATCAGTATGCTTCAAAGCGTGAAGGATAGACTTAAAGGAAGCAGCTTTTCTTTGAGACATCAGAGGAATCAGTGTGATATCCAGAGAGGACTCCAGGACTGTTTTCGCAGCTAGTGGATCAAGAAACATATTAAACTCTGCATATCTATTTGATGGAACAGTAAACACATTTCCCTTGGAATCATTTTCACCTCTGATATGACCTCCAACAACATAAACCTTCTGCATATAAGGAACATTTACATATCAATACTGGCAGTGAAAATACTGAAATTAGCATAGATCAAAATACAGTTGGAACTGCCCTGAACCAAAAGGTTTCAAAGAGCTGACCTCTATTACAGAACTTGTGTTCCTGTCAGAGAGCATTATATTGGCCAAATTTGTAAGAGGTCCACTGGTAAGAATAGTGATCTTCTCACTTGGAGGAAGCTGCTCTTTGATAGACTGCCAAACTTCAAAAGCCAATGGCTG
Source organism: Miscanthus lutarioriparius (assembly GCA_904845875.1). NCBI lineage: Eukaryota > Viridiplantae > Streptophyta > Magnoliopsida > Poales > Poaceae > Miscanthus > Miscanthus lutarioriparius. Next base: position 27,853,885 of record CAJGYO010000017.1, on the reverse strand, counting down.
CCGAAGTTCTGGATGGTCAGTGTTTCTAGGAGCACCATATTTTACTGAATTTTCAGCAGTATACCTGACAAAGGAAAGCATAGAGTTGTAAGTATCTAGGTCATTTGCACTATCTATATGCATGTCATCAGGTAGCTATATAAAGATACCTTCTAGGACTTCTTGGCAATGACCGAGGTAGCCCATAGAGAGTGTCCGAGTCAATAAGTCCCCCACTACCTTGGGGAATAATACTGGCATAGTTGCAACCAAGAATTGGAGTTCCTAATGCATTGGTATTACCACGACCGACAGGAATGTCATCGCGGCCCATCATATGTAATATATCATAAATGATATCAATGCTTGCAATGTGGGCCCAACCATTGCCACTGACCAAAATTCCCTATAACATTATAGTAAAATTGCATTCATAAAAAAGGAATGAAATCTTTATTTCAGTGGAGCAGAACACTGTTCCATTAATCATACCTTTAAATCTATTACTTCAATAGGTGCCTTCAAGAGATATATAAGTGAGATAAAATCTCCAGGACTCATGTCCATGTCAAAAATAACAGGTGGCCCAATTTTTTTGTTTTTGAAGTCTAGCTTGTAAAGAATCTCCCTGTAAAATGGAAACTGTGCCATAAAGTTGAAACTATCCGAGTTCTCACGAAGATTTAGTGCCTGCAGATCATAGTTTAGTCATAAGAGCAGGCCAATTCACATACATCATTTCTGAGAGAACCTTTTCTATTTTCATAGATTAACACTTCATGTGAGTGCAATCTGCTCCTTCATGTAAAACTTTGTGACAGGATATCAATGACCCAAAGAGAAGCTGATGACCAAATATTAGTGTGGCAGGATTTGAGAGCATCAGGGCATGTAAATTAAGATTCCATTATTAGTGGTGTATACTGAAATTGAATATGGATCGGGAAAATAGTATATCGATTAGTGACTGCAGAGCACAGGCACATATATATCTATCTATCTCTCTCTCTCTCTCTCTCTCTCTCTCTCTATATATATATATATATATATATATATGCAAGAGTAATCCTAGAGTGGTTTATAGAAGTATGACCACCGTGGAATATTTGCCTATAAATAGATATAACCAATCTACAAAGACTACACAGGCTCTAGGCCCAGCAGAAGGCAAAACCCGAAGGCCCAAGGAGGGCTGGCCTAATCATCCACCTAACACACTCCCGCAGTTAGAAGCATCGCCACCATGAACGTTTAGGCTAGATCGAAACTCCGTGAAGGCTGAAAACAATAGCCCTCTAGTGAAAATATGGCATACTGTGATGTAGTAGGAATATGCAGATGTCACCAAGAGCAACATGCTCTCGAATGAAGTGAAGATTGATCTCAATATGCTACGAGCGCTAATGCTAAACATGATTGGTCGATAAGTAGACGGTGCTCATGTTATCACAGTGGACCAATGTGGCACGATGAAAAGGAGCACGAAGCTCAAGAAGTTGGCACGGCTAGATAGGCGACAACATTAGCCAAGGTGCAAAACTCAGCCTCTGCACTAGATCGCGAGACTAGCACTTAGATGACCAAAACAAAATTGTCCCCAAAGAACACCGCATAGCTTGAGGTGAACTTCCATGTCTCGAGACAGCCAGCCCAGTCAGTATCTGAGTACACCACGAAGCACATTGGAGTTGATTCTTTCTACATGAGATAGTAGGTGCGTGATCAGGTTGTGAGTTCTCATCATGTGTCTTCAGAGGTATAGTTAGCATATTTCTTCATGCGAACTGACCACTGTGAGTGATGAGTGATTGTCCAGGTGATCAAAGCTTTTCTTAAGTGTGCTTGAGACTAACCATGGCATGAGTTATGTGTGCAACATGTCTCTTGGCTTTGTGATGTGCAAGTGTTGAGCGTGAGACGGTCGATGGCAATGGAGAAGGTCAAGCGAGGAGTCCGTGCGTGATGGACTGAAAGGTCCTTGTATGGTTTTGGTAATTGAGTGACAACCTAGGTGGACTAATTATGTTTATGTGAGATACACAGGTGATTAGTCCACAGGTACATATGTGTTAGCAACATATGCCATGAAGGTGAAAATAGTTTGGAGATGTTGCAAAGCTCACACATGTGATGATGAAGGAGCTCATTGCAAATAAGACATGACATTGAGTCATGTGATCAAGGTGGAGAAGATCAAGACATGACTTGGCTTGATGGACTGGTTGCAAGCGTGAAGGGCAAGTTGGAGGCTTTGGAGCGATGGACCGCGTGGCAGTGAAGCTTAAACAAGACTTGGCGTTGATGGACGAAGGCAACGATGAAAAACAAGTGAAGTCAAGATCGATAAACCAATATGATCACGTGATGATATGAAGTGGATCTTGTCAGATATAGTGCAGCAGTTTTCAGCATGTAGCAGTGGTGGAAGAATTGAAATCTGGTAGTAATCTAGAAGTCAAATGATGCTCAAATGTTTACAGCTGCTAGATAACTTAGTTAAGCACATCTCCACCAAATTTCGTGGTATTTGGATTTGTACTTTGGGAGATATGCATATTTCTTTGAAGAGTACAAAATCTGCCAGAAAAGTGACAAATGTTGGATTGATCTAAAGTTACTTTGATTGAAAGGTCCTCAAGTTGGAAACATGTTTACAAGTGTTTGAGGTACCTAAGTTTGGTTTTGAGATGATCTAGAGGCATGACAAGCAAAGAGTACAAGGCCATTTGATTGTGAAGTGTATTTTGCACACTTTTGGTACTCAAGATGAAGATCAAGATCAAACTCAAGTTGAAGATGAAGTTTAAGTTCTAAATTTGATTAGAGATTATTTGGTAGAAAGAAAATGACTTAAACAAGTAGAAAGAAATAGACTTAAACAAGTAGAAAGAAAATGACTTAAAGAAGGAATCAAGGTTACTCATCAAAGTTAAGTCCATAACTTGGATCAATCAATCAAGTTATTTCAAGTGAGTGTCAAGAATGGTTCTTGGAGAGAGGTCACTTCTCCCTAGTGTAGGGGATTGCCGCCTATGAGTAGGTAAACTAAGTGTGGTACTTGGAAGGCTAACATGGAAGTGGTGATCCGAGGGACATTTGAGATGCTTAGTTGAAGCAATCAAAAGGATTGATCAAGAAAAGCAAGCAACACCCAAAAAAAAAGCTAATCATTATATTTCAAGTGGTACTCTCACATTAATGCTCTCATGCAAGCATTGATCAAAAGATGAAACAAGCCAACCACAACAAGAAAGTGCACTTGATCATAAGTGGTATTCATTTCATATTGGTGAAGAATGAAATTCAAAATGGTATTTATTGGTCTTCACCAAGCTTATAATTGGACTTCGCATTGCTATTGGAGTAATGAATTGGAATCTATGTGACTATCCTCTAGTCCAACATAGCAAAGATATCATTGTAATGTGCATGATCATTTCATCCCTTACTAGTATGCGGTTAGTGCATATAGTTCATACTTCATAGGATCATGCATAACAAATGAAATGTTTAAATTCATAACCTACCACTACTGCTTGAATGATTAGTTGATCTAATGGTTAGTATATGAATTTGTTCATGAGCTAGTGAACCCAAGTACTTGATTTAATTTGGATTGCCAACAAGTGACAAGTACAACATTGGCAAGATAACCCTTGTAAGAGGTGTGAAGAAATTTGTCATTGGTTCAAATCGGACTTAGAAGCTTAGGCAAATCAATTTAGTTCAAGTCAATTAAGAAGCTCATGATAAGTAACAAAAGTACAAGCACAAGACAACAATGCAAATGGATATCTAGATTGTTTGTTTCAAGTGGTATCTAGACTTAAGTATTTCATCAAGAATTCATAAGTGATGTCCAGATCAGCTCACAAGTGATATCCTATAAGTGGTACTCATAAAGATAACAAAGGTTCAAGAAATGGTTTTTATTGATAAATCCAACCAATGGTTCTATACTAGAAGATTCTTTCAAGTGATATCACATCTACACATGGTATCAATCATGTAAGACAATAGTTCCACAAGTGATCCTCAACTTTAAGTGATCATCAAATGAAGAATGCATCCCTCACCTACAAGAGCTCAAGTGTATCAAATGGATGACCCATGCTATCACATAGGGGGAGGTGTCACACAAATTAATATCAAGATCAAAAATCCTATGTGTGGTATCTCAAGAAGCCCTACACAAGATACAAGTGGCACAAGTTACAAGTAGTATCTACAAGTGGTGTCATTCCAACAATCAAGTGATGTCTATAAAAAATGCAAGATTCAAGCCTCAACCATCTACCCCAAATGCATACCTTTGCATCAATGAGAAGCATATATTTTATGAAAATTGATGACAAAGGGGGAGAGATTGTACAAAGATATGAAAGCCTTGAGATTGAGATTGTACAAGGGGGAGAGATAAGATATGAAAGTTTTGGGAGAGATTGAGACAAAGAAGTAGAGGTTGGACATGGATATGGACATGGACAAAGAGGGAGCAATATTGAAGAAAAGAGATTGATCAAAATTCTTGGACAAGAGAAGTACACAAATAGGGGGAGCAAGCTCATGAACTTTAATTGATTGCATTTGTTATGTGCATATTCATGTGCTTGCTTGCATTATATAAGTTTTTAAATTCAATATGCATGCTTGTGTGAGGTATGCTAGTTGTAGAATTTGATTGATGAAATGAAAACTAGCATGCATAGGATGATAGCTAGACACTTGGTATGTTTTTCAAGTAATGCTATTACCTTGGTTTTAATGTTGATCTCACGAGGTATCTAGTGATTTTATTTCCAAGTGATATCTAGCTAACCATGGTGTTAAGGATGAACTTAAAGGTGCAACTCCGATTGGTATCACGCTTCAAAGATTTACTCTATACACGTTAGCATCATTTAGTAGTAATTACTCTTCTACAATTTTCAATCTATGCATATGTGCGAGCTTCAAAACAAACACTCTAGCACATATGTAGGGGGAGCTAAAACTACCATTTCGGGTTTGTGTTACTTGTCCAAAATTATTTACACATGGTAAAAGTGTTTGGGCAAGCAGCATGAATCCAAAAGAACTTAATTTCCATATCTTTGTAGAGTTATCAATTACCAAAAAGGGAGAGATTGAAAGGTCCTTGTATGGTTTTAGTAACTGAGTGACAACCTAGGTGGACTAATTGTGTTTATGTGAAATACACAGGTGATTAGTCCACAGGTACATATGTGTGAGCAACATATGCCATGAAGGTGAAAATGGCTTGGAGATGTTGCAAAGCTCACACATGTGATGATGAAGGAGCTCATTGCAAATGAGACACGACATTGAGTCATGTGATCAAGGTGGAAAAGATCAAGACATGACTTGGCTTGATGGACCGGTTGCAAGCGTGAATGGCAAGTTGGAGGCTTTGGAGCGATTGACCGCATGGCGGTGAAGCTTAAGCAAGACTTGGCGCCAATGGACAAAGGCAATGGTGAAAAGCAAGTGAAGTCAAGATCGATGAACCAATATGATCACGTGATGATATGAAGTGGATCATATCATTGTTGATCGTGTTGGTGCATGTGTTGCATCGACATTGGAGGAGATGAAATGGAATGCGCAAGGCAAAGGTATAACTTAGGGCATTTTATTTCACCGGTCATAGGTGTGTAGAGAAGTTTATGACCGAGTTTAGGATAGATGTCCACACTATCAAGAGGGGCAAACTTGTTTGCATATCGGTCATCTAGTGCCACTCGAGTGATCTAACTTTGCATCGTCGCTAGGATTAAGTGGCGTGGCAAGTTGAGTGGCTAATCCTTTGGAAAATGATTGTGAAAATGCTAACACGCATAAACATGGTGGTGTACACTTGGTGGTGTTGGCACATTTATAAAGGAGATGAAGTTGGAGTTGATATGGATCAACTCGGCGAAGGAACGGAGGCAAGGGTTCATAACTCCACCGGTGGAGTGTCCGCCCGTAGAGTGCGGACAGTCCGACGGTGCCACCGGCGCCCTATATAGGAAAGACAGGGTTTCACAGTGTGCACCGAATGTTGGTCACGCAGTGACCGGACGCTGGGGTCCTGCGTCCGGTCAGTGGCAGTAGTGAGCGCGCAGTCTCGGTCTTGTGACCGGACGCTGGAGTTAGGCGCGCGGGCACAGAACTGATCGGACGCTGGTCTGCGTCCGGTCATGGTGGACCGAACGCGTCCGGTCGCAAAACAGAGGCTCAGGGAGCTCTCTGGAAACGACCGGACTCAGGCGCAGCAGCATCCGATCATTGACTGTGCAGCGTCCGGTCGCAACTTAACCGTTGAGATCGGGCGGCTCCGGTTGAACGCAGAGCGACACGTGGACGGCGTAGAGCGACCGGACGCTGGCAGGGTGCGTTCGGTCGATCTGACCGGAGCGTCCGGTCATCCCGAGTTTTGCCCAGTGAAGGGGTAACGGCTAGTTTAGCCCGTGTGGCTATAAATAGAAGGCGGTCTCGGCCATGGCTGGTGCTAAGCACCTCGGGGACTTTGTGTCCATGCTTGAGAGTGCTTGGGAGCCCTCCATCTCACATATGCTTGATAGTGATCATCCGATTGTGTGAGAGAGCGATTCTAGAGCGATTACATCATGAGGTTGCATCGAGTGGCACTAGGTGATCGAGTTGCAAGCCAGTGGTGCTTGTTACTCTTGGAGGTTGCCACCTCCTAGACGGCTTGGTGGTGGTCTCCGTCGAAGCCCGCAAGAAGCTTGTGCGGTACTCCGGAGAAGAGCTTTGTGAGGGGCATTGTGCTCGCCCCGCGCGAGCCGTGAAGAGCAACTCTAGTTGAGCGTGTCATTGAGCTACCCTCACTTTCAGGGTAGGTTCTTGCGGCGCCCGACGTGCGGGCTTGGCGGGTGATGCCAATTAACCGCCGAACCACCAAGTGAGCAGTTGACACAACGGAGACGTAGCGTGTTGGCAAGCATGTGAACCTCGGGAGAAAATCACCGTGTCAACCTTGTTCTTCCCGTTGGTTTGCAATCCCCTTACACAAGCTTGTGATTACTTTTATATACATTATGCTTGTGTAGTTACTTTTGTAATTAGTTAGCTTGTGTAGCTCACTAGTTACCTTCTTGCTTGTGTAGCATAGAAGTAGCTCCCTTGCGTGGCTAATTTGATTTGTGTAACCTTGTTAGTCACATTGCTTAGTTTGTGTAGCTAAGTATTTGCGTTCTCTAATTTAGCATTGGTTGTCTTATTATTGAGCATTGCTAGTGAGCTTAGTTGGCTTTGTGCTTTTGCTTACTAGCATGTGTAGGAGCTCTCTCATTGCTTGAAGTACTAGTGGCATAGGTTTGTGTGACCTTACTCCTAGAATTGGTTAGGTGAGCTCTAGCTAGCTCGGCACTTTTGTTGCTTAATTAGGATCTTAGCGAGGTGTTAGAGAACAAAGATAGAGGGGTGTAGTCTTGGCTAGACCGATAGTATTAATTCCACACTTGCTTCGGTTAGGCGACGCGATTAATTTTAGAAAGGACTATTCACCCCCCTCTAGTCCGCCATCTCGACCCTACATGGACCACCGGAAGTGGTGAAGGGCGGATGCAGAGGCTTGGACCGAGGGATCGAGGGCTGAAGGATGGACCGTGGATGGCTACCATTTAGACACATCGACAACCAAGTGTACACACGAGGATGGTGATGGCGACAGTGTTGACCAAAGTCAAGACGACGATTGGACCAAGTCAAGGCGGGCATGTGAGCACTTGGTGATCCGCCGTTCAAGGGCGAGTGGGACACGGGTCGACATCGTGGAGAAGGCTAAGCTTCTACGCTACTCCAAGTGGGTTTGGTGGTTTGGGCCTCAAAACCACGTGCGACAGGTTTGCCGGGTTTGGGCCTCAAAATCCCAGGGAGGATCTCGAGGTGGCACGTGGCATCATTGGAGAGCTTGCGTCGAGGCGAAACGACTTCATGAAGGGCCTGTGGCCATCAGATATATGTAAACCAATTTAGACCATTTCACCCCTGTTGCTAAGTGGTTCAAACCTAAACCTAGGAGAACTCTTGGAATTGTGTAATAGCCCTATAAATAAGGATGGTGGTTGCCCAAGACATCCATCTCTTTCACCCCGATGCTTGTTTCCTTAGGCTAGCCAAGTGCATCTTGTTTAGGGAGATTAGAAGTAGAGAGAGTGAGATCCTCTTGCTCTAATTTTCCCTCTTCAGTGGGAGGATGAAGGGAGTAGGCTTTACCTGATTTGTAATAATGAATTCATAAGTTGCTAATCGAAGTGTTGACTGAAATCTCGAGTTCATCCTTTCCCTCCTCCGTTTTTTCCTCTTTCGGTGATTTTCATCATCAATTTTTTGAGCTGCAACTTCGGCTGATTGTTTGGCATGTTTTTTTGAGCTGCAACATATCTAAACCATGGCTTGAAGCTCATCACCTACCTATCTTGTTCCAAGCCCCCAAAATCCCTCTTTATGCCTCTTTGAGTGAAATTCATGAGGATCTTTGAGCAGAGGTTTTTGGGTTGATTTCTTGTGATTACTAGGTGCTATGAGGTCTTGGAAACATGTCTAAGCTTTGCCTTAACCAGATTTCCCACAAGCACCCCCGTCTCCTCCGTTTCAAGAAAATCGCGAAAAATACCCAATTTGAGAGCTTTTTTTCAATTTTCCATCCGCGATTTGATCTTTTGGAGGTGAAATTTTGTGGACACCTTCAAACAATCCTAAGGAACGTGTTTGCAAAATTTTAGGTCATGTGGACTTCGTTTGATCGAGTTTTAACCCTTTTCTCTCTTGCTTCAGCCTGCTGAAATCTGCCTACGCGGAACTTCCAGAAAAAACGCAGAACTTTTGCAAAACACAAAAGTTGCACACTTTTTGGGCTGAATTTGTCTTGGGAGGTTTCTAAGCGTTTCCCTGACTTGTTCTTGCTTCCCCTTGATCAGGCTCCAACATCGTTGTTTCTTAGTCCATTTGTCTATCTATGGCTTTGGGTACTTGATTTTGCATTTTGAGAGGTGTGTTGGGTTGTATTCAGAACATAGACCAAGTTCTTGCATAAAAGAATTAAATGGCTCCCATTCACCCCCCTCTGGTCACCTGCTCGGTCCTTCACTTCATGAAGGCATAGACAGCACACCACAGCTATTTACTCTATCTCCAAACTCATTGTTGTTGAACCTTTGCACTACAAAACTCATAAACTTTGCCAACAATTTCTCTCTTTATACAGCTAACGGTTTGTAGTTCTTAAGTTAGTTACTTAGCACAACTATGGGCAATATGTTTATTGGGAGTGATGTTTTGTTGGTCATCTATTCAAACAGTTGCTCCTATACCAGAAAAAGTCCTTCACCCTGCTTCAGAGATATATGTGGCTTTCAGGTAGAGCTGGCAGTGGGCCGAGTAAGTGGTGCATTGAGTAAACACCCCTTCACAATGAATTGCCTAACACCCACGTTGCCCGTAGAGTAAACACCCCTTCTCAATGAATTGTCTAACACATAAGTGGCCCGTAGTGTAAACACCCCTTTGCAATGAATTGCCTAACACCCACACCTGTCGGGTGTGCAATACCCGCGAGTACCCACACCGCGCACAGGATTGCCATCCCTACCTGCAGACATGTCTTGCGCAGATGACCCTTGTGTGCTAATATATCGAAGGAATTCTTTCCCTAGGGCCGAGTTTTTTTAGCCAATGGAAAGAAAGTTCAGCTCTATGTTGTAAAGATACAGGCTTAGGGTAAAAGATGAGGAAAAAGTCTACATAACCCTCCCACTATTCAGACTGGACTACTTCACCCCAAAACTATAAAACCGGATTTTCCACCCCCTAAACTTTTCAAAATCAGTCAAATAATCCCCCAAACGGTTTTGGACGGTGGTTTTGCTACAATGACGGTGGTTTTGTCTTTTTTATTTATTTTCGCTAAATCTTTGAAAAATCATAGTAAATCACAGAAAAATCATAAAATAGAAAATCCAATTTTGTTGGACTCCACATGAGTAGATCTATACAGTGAACATATAATATGGTATGCTTTAGTACAAAATTTTTGCTGTAACTTTAAATCTATGCTTTTATGTAATTAATTAGAATAATTCATAAGCTTCTATAGTCCAATTATGGTGAAATTTTTATGGTGGACTAATTATTGTATGCTTTGTTGTTGTTATTGTAATTATTGTATGCTTGAACTGTAGTAAAAATTTCATACTCATTAGATCATGTATAACTTAGTCATAGATTTATTTAGGTTTATGCTTGTTAAATCTATGCTTTATCTAAAATTAAGTTATACATGATCCAATGATTATGAAATTTTTACTATAGTTCAAGCATATAATAATTAGCCCACCACAAAAAATTCACCATAATTGGACCATAGAAGCTACAACTATGAATTATTCTATTTAATTACAGAAAAGTATAGATTTAAAGCTACAGCAAAAACTTTGTACTAAACCATACCATAATATATGCTCACTGTGTAGATCTACTCATGTGGAGTCCAACAAAATTAGACTTTCTATTTTATGATTTTTCTGTGATTTACTATGATTTTTTAAAGATTTAGCGGAAATAAATAAAAAAGAAAAAGACAAAACCACCGTCACTGTAGCAAGACCACCGTCCAAAATCGCTTGGGGAGTTATTTGACCGGTTTTGAAAAGTTCAGAGGGTAGAAAATCTGGTTTTATAATTTGGAGGGTGAAGTAGTCCACCCTGAACAGTTAGGAGGGTTATGTAGCCTTTTTCCTAAAAGATGATATAGAGCCAAGTGCTAATTAAAGTAACATAGGAAAAAGTAACTCCAAAATGAACTTTGTTAGAGATTTAGAGCTGATGATTAGGGATGAAAACGGTGGGAATATATTCCGTACCGTCCCTCATCGTTTTCTATACATTTGACACGCTCGAATTCGTATTTTCAGACAAATTCGAATTCAGTACGAAATATAGAATATCAAATTCTAAAACAGAACGGAAATGGTTTAGACGTTTTTCGACCATTTTCTATTTTTCTGCTTTTTATTTAGAATATCCTGTTTTTAAAATTCGGTTTATACCGTTTTTTGCCCACTAGAAGTCTAGCCTTAGAAAAATTGCATCTTTTTTATACGATCTCGGATTAAGATAATTTTTATATAAAAGTTGTAGCTCTTGACGCAATTTTTAGTTTTTTTTCATCTGAGGTTGTTAAGATGTTCAAAAAATTTAACAAAGTTTTAGTAGTATATTAATCGCGTACAAGCGTTTGTTGGCTTAGAAAAATCATATCTTTCTTTTATAGTGTCAAATGGAGATACTTTTTACATGAAAGTTATAGCACTTGTTAATTGTTATGCACTTGGTCATGCATTTGTTAATTGTTATGCACTTGGTTCTATGGGCCAATATTCCGTATTGATTTTTCGTATACCGACCATGTTCAGCATATTTCCGTTCGAAATAGTTCGTTTTCGAAATTCTTGATATTTCATAAGTTTGTGTTCGTTTTCGTATCGGCTTTACTGCTTTCGCTTTCGTTTTCGTAAGGTTGAGGGTTTTATGGCTGTTTTCATCCCTACCGACGATATACATGTAAAAACAACAAAGGCATCTAACTAGCATGTTTTAATGCATACATAAACAAGCTTATTAGATCATTACAACTTGACATAGACTGAGTTTGATCAGATAGAATAGGAATAATGAAACAAAATTGGGTTGCGAGCCTTCTGACAAGAGTTAGACGCAAAAAAAAAGTCTTCTGACAAGAGTTAAGAGACAGAAGGGCTTACCTCTAGGAAGCTTTTGAAAAACTCCCTGTCAAGAGGGCTATACTTATCCACATTTGGTTTAGCCCCCGTAGCAACACGAATGTGGACTGCTTCTGGACCGGAGACTTCCTTAGTGTATCCATCCTAGGAAAAATAATTAGTAAAAAGGTTGAGTTCCCTAAAAAGCAAATTTTGTTCATTTTTCTTATTCGTTTGAAAAATGGAAGAGTTGTTGAACACGCATAGTTGTGTAGCATTATATTAAGAAAAAATAACAACATAGTGGATAATGGACTTGCCAGTACCAAATAACATATGCATAGTGTTTTCTTCATTAGGTTTTATATGTTTATTCAAACAAAAGTTGAGTTTTTGTCGAATATTGTGCATTACAAGTTGTCATTGGCCGTCCATAGACATCATAACATGATAGTGAAGGCATGCATAGAGGCAAGTCAATGAAAATTCTTTAGATTTCTCCATATTAGCAACAACTTTTGTTTCATAAAAATAAAGATGTGCAACTGTCCCTAAAAAAATTTGTTCATACTGTACTATACCTCACATCTTCCTTTATTACTTCCCTTGAGGCTGCAAAAGCTATCAGTAATTCCAGTTTGAACATGACCGCTATGAACTCCATTTCTTTTAAGACCAAATTGGGGGTTCCACGACCTTTGAATAATGGATTTGAGCCATCATGCACACCATATGGTTTATTAGAAGTTATAACTGTAACGTTCATATATTCAACCTGAGCAAAATCATTTCCAAATTTGCCATTCTTATCATTGCGCATGCTGGAGATGGCAACACCAGCAGTAAAGGAGTCCCGCATAAAATAGCTCTGGACAAGAAAGAAAAAATAATAAGGAACAGTGGGGGGGACTGTGTGCCAAATGAACTGGAGTAAATGACTTTAACTTACTGTATAGAATTGATCATTGAACCAAGTGTCTCGAGCCATCTTTAAAGCTTTAAACAAGTATTGGGCCTCATAAGTACTCTGATGGCGTTGGAATTCATAGAAGAATTCTTCGTTGATTGGAATAGTATTGGTCGCATCAAGAGGAACAAGTGTGATTGAAATTCCAGAATGAAAAACCTGATGTGTTTAATATGTTAGCTAATTTAAGAAGTTACTTTTGTGCCATTGATTAACTCAGTACACAATCTGCTACCAAATAACTTAGTGCCATAACTGATTTAGCCATCAACTAAAGCATGAAAAGATTGTTTGGCCCTCATCATACAGAGCGAGAACCAACATTCTAATGTCATAGCGAGGCCATATTCAGGGAAATGATTGCATAAAAATGTCCTTTATGTCTGGGCAGCAGCTAAACTAACAGTGGTGTCATAACGCAATGGCATTGATGAGGGGATGGATTTTACAAATTAGTGGGACAGAAGGGAGTGCGAATTATTCGGCGGCAGAGAATTATCCCAGAGGCATAGAAGGAGTTCTCTTTATCTGATTACCTGGTATGTCAACTAAAATGAAATAACAATTAACTAAACACAGCTATGTGAGAATTAAGAGACACACTTAATTAACAAGTACGCAATTTATAATTCTACAAAAAAAAATTTGCTGTGGAGAATAGACAATCTAAAAAGGAAGAGACATGGGACACGATTTTGCCTTTTTCTCTTGATATTAGGGGAAGTGCTACAGGTCAGATAGTGGATGAGGACATGATGTGAAAGTGCAAATGAAATAAAAGTCCTTTTTCAAAATTCAACGAGAAGGGTGCAATAACTTTTCTTTGACGAAATGAGTACAATAACTTGCTAATCTGAGATTTATATACCTGGTATGCAGAGAAAGGATCTCCAAATATGTTAAATTCTGCATTCGGGTTGGTAGCGTAACAAGTAAACAAGTTACCATGGTCACCACACTGCTGTGGTGTGCAGGATTTGGTAGCATTTTTTGGACAGCAACCTGTAGGGTTCTTTGATCTCACTCCACCACCCATAATGTATATGTGCTCCACGTTCTTTTTCAGGTGTGGATATGTCATGAGAAAAATGGCAAAGTTTGTATGTGATCCTGTGAGAATGACAGTTGTAGAACCAGCAGATATTGTTTCTATCATTACTTCTTGTGCTGTAGGTTGCTGAAGAGGGGTATATTTTCTGCGACCCTGTTTTGCAGATTTAAATATGGTAACTCAGATATGGTAATAAATACTAAATTAATCAAAGTAAACATGAATGCCTTCCACAAAAACACTAAAGAGGTCACTGAATATAGCTAGCGCTATCCTAAATTTTGTTTTTATTTCACCTCAGGCCCGGTTAATGCAGACTGAAAATGCAAGTGTCCAGCTGTTCCTAAATGCAAATATATTTCCCCTAGCCATCTTCTTATCTTCGAAGTTCATACCAATCAGAAGCCATCTGAAATATGACTAGTTTCTAGAGACATGTACACATTGGAAGGTTCTAATGGCCATGTTCCTGTAATTTTAGTCTTTACAACATGTCCTGTTTCAAATCTTTAAAAGGATAATTAGAGGTCCACCAAGTAACCCCATGGAGGACCCAAGCAAATATACAAGCAGAACTCAGGGAAAACTGTCAAGGTAAATGACTCATGTTCAAAGTTTTATCTTAAAAAATTCATGCTGATAATTTATGCAATTTTAACTTATGTAGTTATATTGAAAATTTATGCATTTTCAACTGCAGGAGCTGAGGATCTAAGAGGGAAAATAAGGAACAAAAACAGAGGACCAAAGTATCAGACATGTTTCTATCGATAAGAATCTTTTATCGAGTCATAGGAGCTTGTAAGTTGCTAAACTTAACATGCTTCGTTAAAAAAAAAAAACTGCCAGATAATACAGTGATGAACTAATAGAACTATTTTATGACAACTGGCATTACCTGTGGAAGGAATCCCCTTCTCAATCCAAAGTTTTGTGTCCTTGTCTAACCGCCCACTGCCTCCTTGTGGAATAGCTTGCCTGTACCGGCAGCCTCCTACTGTTGTCATGCCCTAAGTGTTAGTTAACCTACGCATTAGTATTAGATACTGATTACTGAACAATAAACCAAGGGGAAAAAATATATTCCCTTTCTTGAGCAATAGATGATCTTCTAGATAATAACAGAGTCAGATAGACTTGTCTAGAGTAATACTATTATGGTGGAAGCTAAGATAAAATTTTGTACCTGATCAATCAGTGGTAAATAACCACCGACATTTGGATAAATGGTGCCAGAGTCTGAGATACCACCATCACCACCAATACCAACCAGAATGTCATCACGGCCCATCATATAGAGTATATCATACAGATGATTCACAGCATGTCCGGCATTACTCCATGCATTGACACTGATGGAAACTGCCTGAATATGTTGGCAAGAAAAGTAACGGGTATGTACCATAGTTTTTTTTTATATTTTTTATGGCAATGTATCATGAGATTTTAGAGCTCTTCTACGCCACCAACAGTTGCAACAGATTTTTAGTTTATCTTGTAAGAAGAAGAAAAAAACAAAGCAGAGTTGGTGACACAAAACCCTGTCTAGGGTCTGATAATATCAACGCACACCTACAGGCTGCAGCCAAAACATTCAGCTCACGTTACCACTTCCTAGCAACCTCCTGATTACATACAACCTGCAGATATCAGAACACCACAAAAAGCATTGAAGCTCAAGACTACTGCAATTCAGAACTAATACACTTGCATTGCCCTTGAATCAATCTCTCGGAATTATCATCCGAAGCTGAAGCTCCTTACCAATATGTATCAGACATGTGCGGAATCGGGAAGTAGGTACCTAGTGGCTAGTTAGTCCAATATCCTATCATGAGAGTATCCCATTATGACTACGAATCGCCAAACTTTGATTTCAACTGATGTCGGTGGGGGTGGGGGGTGGACGGTGAAGAAAGAAGAAACTTTACCATTCTGCCACTTCAACCGATCCGCATCTGCCGCAGGCACGCAGCCCACTCTGCTCAATTGCTCATTGGCGGTTGTCCACTTCCATCCGCGGCCGCCACTGGCTTCCTGGACAAAATGCAGAGGGCACGAGCACGACAGCGATCCCACTTGGATTTGCCTGCTGCCGAGGCCGAGCAGGCACATGTGGTTCTGCCCACCCTCAAGGCTCTCTCTCGAGCGAGAGCCTTTTCAGTTCCCAGTAATCCAGTCTTGAGAGCTCATGGGGAAAAATGATTTGTCTCAAAAAAAAAATCTAATAAAAATGTTATGGTTTTCCTCTAAAGACAATCCAGCTACAATGCTAGCTAGATCTAATCCTGCAGCTCCTAGTTTCAAAATAAAAATAATCACACGGCTCATATGTACGATTTTTTCATCGTAGAGTCCAACATTTAATTATTGATCGTCATGTTGCAAGATTTATTTAGAGACTTGTTGAAGTAGCTTTTGCTTTGTTAGGATTAGTCTCACATCGATAATTGATGATGAGGGGGTACAATATATAAGACGGGAGCAGCCCTCACATATCAGATTAGTCTTTTGAATTGAGTTAGGCCTAAGACCTTAGTACGTTGTGAACTCGGATCCAATGACAAGTGGTACTAGAGCCATGGTCGAAAACCCTGGAAAATCTTAGGAGTCACATGGTTACTCGGGACCTGGAAAACGTCTTTCGGAGATCGCATGAGGTTGTGCGATATGAAGAGTTGGGCCCAATGTGTAACAGGAGAAATTGTTAGGTTTAGGTGACTCGGGGCCTGGAAAACGTCTTCCGGAGATCGCACGAGGTTGTATTATATGAAGAGTTGGACCCGATATGTAACAGGGGAAATTGATAGGTTTAGTCCCACATCGGTAATTGATGGTGGGGAATCGAACATATAAGGCAGGGGCAGGCTAGTCTTTTACATTGAGTTAGACCCAAGGCCTTAGTAAGTTGTGGGCTCTGTGGACCTAAGCCTGAGAGGGTGTCGGCTCATGTGTATAGTGAGCTCGGTCGGATCCGCTGCGCACTCTAGCATGGTTTACGTTCATAACATCCTCAGGAGATCGCACGAGATTGTGTGATATGATAAAGAGTTGGGCCCGATGTGTAACAGGGGAGATTGTTAGGTTTTTAGTCACACTTCGGTAATTGATGGTGCGGGAGCGCAACATATAAGTGGGGGGCAAGCTAGCCTTTTGGATTGAGTTAGACCCAAGGCCTTAATATGTTGTAGGCCCCGTGGGACCTGAACCTGAGAGGGTCTGAGAGGGTGTCGGCTCGTGTGTATAGCGAGCAGGACCGAATCCGCTGTGCACTCTATACCCTGGTTTACATTCATCGACTAGGATGTCAGTGCAACTGTTTAGTATATCTGATGAGAAAAATGACATATGTTAAAGACGGTGGCTTTAATTTGGATTGCCTTGCAATTGTTTAGTATATCTGATGAGCAAATATGACATGTTAAAGACGGTGGCTTTAATTTGGATTGCCTAATAGAATTGTAGTTTGAACTACACCTCGTTTGTTAGTTGTGCTTTGGGGAGCATGCTCATTATAGCTGGAGGCTAAAACCGTAATGATTAATAAAGTTTGGTTGTGTGCATCATCGTACTCCCTTTTTTCTAAAAAAAAACACATATTTTTAGAGACGGTCAAAAGTGATTTTTAGAGACGGTTTTAAAACCGCTACTATGCTAACGATTGTAAAAACTAGTGATCGCCTCTGAAAATCGATTTTCAGAGGCGAACCACCCAGAGGCGGTTGTCTTAAATCAACTGCCCCTAAAAATAATTTTTAAATTTTTTAAAAATCATTTAGAGTCTAATAAAAATAAAAAAAAAATATCTCTAACGTAGCCTGAAGGGATGAGGAGGCTGAGGAGGGGCCACAGCTCACGAGATTTATTTTTCAATTGTTTTGAATAAGTGCCGGCACCCGGGATTCAAACCTACACAACCTTTCCCTCGTGCGATCCCTCCCCTACCACAACACCACACAGTCACTTGTGTCTACTTCTACGATGTTGTCTATTTGTATTAATATATACGAATCTTATAATTAATATTTTAACTCATAAACAATCTTAAATGAGAAAACTTTCAACTACAAAGTTTTAAATCTTGTCAAGCACTACAACTTTGATATAGAATATTTCTCCATTCAAGGTCATTTGAAAAATTCAAAATTTTGAAATTCAAAATCTAAGACTTAATTTATATATTTGGAACCCTAAATGATCTCAAACAAAAATTTTATCAACCGCAAAGTTTTAGATCTCGTCGAGCTCTACAATTTTGATATAAGGTTTGTCTTCATCCAACTTCATTTAAAAAAAAGATATGAATTTATTTGTGTTGCAGCTATTTTTAAGGCCATATCTGAAAATCACTCATTTTCAGAGACAGTTGACATAAGCAACCGTCCTTAAAAATAGCATTTTTAGAGGCGGTTCTCTTAATAAAACCGTCCTGAAAAATAGATACATTTTTAGAGGCGGATTTCTTAATGAAAACCGCCTCTAAAAATTGATTTCTAGCAACGGTTATATAGCTATAGTGCCTCTCGCGAAGGTTAGTGGCAGCGTGCTAAGACAACCGCTTCTGTTAAAAAAGGAAGGCGCCTCTGAAAATCATTTCTGTACTAGTGAAATATATAACTTTTCAGTGCAGGAAAAATCAAATTATAATGGCATTAGATTTTTCACATGAGCATTATTTTGTCTTTATTATTAATGGTACTAGTCAGTTATTTCCTTCTATTAGTAGAATGAACAATTAGTCTATTTTGTTTTTATTATTATTAATTACCATGTCAATAATGTTGATTATGGACAATTAATCTATTTTGTTTTTCACCTTCAGCAGGCTATCACCTGAGCATTATTACATCATATATAATCACATTAGGTTAGTCACTTGCTAAACACATGGTTATCTTGGCACCAAGGATGATTTTGATTGATGGACAAGTATGGAGCAAAGAATATTAGTGAAGACTAACGAATTGGTGCTCGGGACGTAGAGTATAAGGAAAAGCCGCCCCCTCTCTCCTGTCTATTACTTTAAAGATATTTGATAATTTGTTGGGAGAGAATAAGGAAAAGCTGCACTACTAATAATAGAAGATTACCTATATAGACTTTTAGAAGATGTGGGATAAATATAATCTGTTGGGGATGCTCTTAGCTTCGAATCCTCACTTAACAAGATGGGTCAAGCTTTGCTAGGGGATCATACAACCCTTTAAATCATGTGAAATATGTCATTATTTAGCAAAGTGACGTTGATTGAACATATGAAACCAATATTCTACATGAATGAAAACGAGAGAGAAATAATACTACCTTCGTTTAATATATTATGTTTAGAACAAGCTAATTAGTCTTCTAAAATAACCATTTTATCATAAACATTATATATTTGCAAATAAAAGGAGTACAGGTTTGTGACCAAGATGCGTGTGGATCCATCAATATACGAAAGAATCGTTGACATGCATGGTAGATATTTTTACAGAAAAAGTTGGCATTGGCATAGTAGGATGATAGTACATATACACACTTCCAACGGACAGGCTACAGGAAACGCTCTTTAATTTGTTCCTTTTTCAGGGCACATTTTTAAAA
Organism: Miscanthus lutarioriparius; assembly: GCA_904845875.1. Lineage (NCBI taxonomy): Eukaryota > Viridiplantae > Streptophyta > Magnoliopsida > Poales > Poaceae > Miscanthus > Miscanthus lutarioriparius. The sequence continues at coordinate 27,834,576 of CAJGYO010000017.1, read as the reverse complement.
GATACGTTTCATCTTTCATGTAACACTGTACATATATATGGTGAGAGGCTCAGAGCTAACCTCAAAGCCAAGGGGAGATGCCCAGTCACTGTCTTATCCACGGCTTTGTGTGCTTTGACTGTGCTTGACAAATGACAATGCATGCCATCAAATAAGAACAAAGTTCTATCAACTTTATGTTGTTATAAGAACAAGTTCTGTCTACTGCTTTAGTTTATTTCTTGCAGATTCTGCTTGTTGCCATCACCGATCCATCACACACGGAGGATGCTATTTGCTTCTCGAATGTATATTTTATTTATTGAGCTAAAATACGATTAATTCATCTACAAAAATACTTTGAATGCAGAAGTGCCTTTCTAATATGGCACGGAAAATAATCTCAACCGGCTTGACCAGAGAGAATGAAGTAGGATCCCGGTTATGTGTGTAAACAAAGTGCGCTCCTTTTTATTTTTGTAAGTTGGCTGGCACGGAGGCCCAATCCACCAGCTCACGACGAAACGGGGGATGCGTGAGTATACTTCGAGATGTGCGTTAACAGAATCACGTTGACTTCTCGTTAAGCCGAGGGTACACTGTACATTGCAGTGCTCAAGCTAGCTAGTCAGCAATGAACACCCAACACAGCAGGCTTCTGCGGCTGCAGCCGCAGCCATGACGACTACCGATCAGAGCCGTAGGGTACTAAACGAACAGAACTGTTACACTTAACACTAGAATTATTCATCTTAGTTTCAAGTTTCAGCAGAAAGTAGGGTCTGATATGAGTCATGCTCAAGGCAAACTAGCTATAGCTGCACTACAGCAATATATCCAAGCCAGCTAGACCTAGCCCCTGCAGATGCAAAACCACTAGCAGTCTAACACAGCATGTAAGGAGATGATGAACCAGAACGTACCTTGAGGTCGAACTCGGACCGGTTCTGCTTGAGGATGTAGAGCAGCGCGAACAAGTCGTCGGTGTCCATGTCCGTGTCCAGCAGAATCCGCTGCGGTCCCGCCTCCGCCTCTGCGCCACCGGCAACGACGACGAAAGCCACGAGGACCATCAGAACCGCCGCAGCCGTCATCCTCCATAGGGGCAACATCATCGTCTATCTCCACTTCTCAAAGTACTAGCAGCATACCACCAGAGAGCTAGTTAGTGAAAGAAGCCGTCCGCCGAAGAAGCACGGAGCGCTAGGCCACAGCGCCACGCTATTTAAATACAAAGCAAATGGCCTCTAAAAGAATGCACACACGAGTGCACTAGCTTCTGCGCACACGATTGGGTTGGGGCATGTGTTATCTATTGCGAGCGCTTGCCTCAGATCGTAAGTGCTGCCTTTATTCCCCCCACACTACAAGAGAAAGGGAAGTTCCTGTCCGGCTTAGAGAAGTCCTCACGGTTTATTAGGAACCGACGAGTAGACCAGAATATTCCTGTCGGTTATGTAAAATCTACAGGAACTTATGGAAACCGATAGGAATCGTAAATCACTCCTGACGGTTGGTGGTAACTGACGGGAGTTCCTTTCCGAAGGCCTTCCCTCGCCTCGGCCGAAAAAATTAGGCTTCATCTGCGTGTGCCGGTCGGAGGCACACCGAAAAATTGGTGCCTCGTACGCTACTGTTCTATGGGTCCCCCACCAAAAATTCCACACGCGTGTACTATATCTCTCTGCCTGGCCACCACAAACCCTAATTTGCTCCCCCACGCGCCGCCGCAATGCAGAACTCTTGGCGCCAATTAATGGGTCTCATGTGAATTCAATAGGTCTCCATGTGAATTTTATTAAATCCTTCCTGGTGCCGATCAATGTAGATGAGATTAAAGCTAAAGCCTTGGCAGATACTTTTGGATGCAAAATTGGAGCCATGCCTTTCACCTATTTAGGTCTATCCCTTGGCACCACCAGACCTAGTATTCAAGACTTCACTCCTCTTCTATCCAGAATAGAGAGCATGCTTGGAGGGATCAGCAATCTGCTTTCTCTCCTATCATGGAAGGTTAATTTTGGTTAATTCTATTTTTTCAACTCTCCCAACCTTTTACATGTGTTTGTTTCCATCTACCCCCACAGATTATCAAACAGATTGATAAGTACAGAAAGCATTGCCTCTGGAGCGGTGGTGACATCAACAGAAAAGGAACTTGCCTAGCAGCTTGGGAAACAACATGCAAACCAAAATATGGAGGAGGACTAGGGATTATCAATATGAAAAGTCAAAATTCAGTCCTCCTCATCATGTTTCTAGACAAATTCTACAATCATGCAGACATTCCCTGGGTGACTCTAACATGGTCAGAGTTGTATAAGAACACCCACATCCCTCCACATGAAAGATGTCCAGTGGGATCCTTTTGGTGGAAGGATGTGCTCAAATTAGATGAGAAGTTTAGACTGTTGACTCATTGCATCTCTAACAAAGGCAAATTAGCTATGTTTTGCCAAGATAGCTGGATAAGCTCCCCTCTTCAAAGCATATCCACAACTCTTCTCATTTGTAAGCAAGCCAAAATGTTTTGTAAAGCACTTCTTGGATACTCATGTGAGAGGTTGTTCACCTTTCCCCTATCCTCTCAAGCTTCAAATCAGCTAGCAGAATTCCAGGCTGTAATACAAGAAAGAAACTAGGAGACAGGCATAGAAGACAGATGGAGCTACATCTGGAATTCAGATTCCTACTCCACAAAAAAGGCCTATTCCTAGTTGCAAGGCTCATTAGAAGTCTCACCTCTAATCTCCTAGCTCTGGTCCTCATGCAATCTTGGTAAGCACAAATTTTTCTTCTGGTCGTTGCTCAGAGATCGATTAAGCACAAGGAACTCGAGGAGGAAGAACAAATACTTGGAAGACTATAACTATGAGCTATGTAATAGACAATATGTAATAGACAATGTGAAGAGACCAGCTTTCATCTCTTCTTTGAATGTCCTTTTAACATTGCTTGTTTGAACTCTTCATCCATTCACTAGAACCTGAACCTGCACCCCTTGGACATGGTGATAGAAGCCAGAACAACTTTTGGCAGCCCCATTTTAAGAGAACTAGTAATTATAGCTTGTTGGATCGTATGGAAAACAAGAAGCCAGAACAACTTTTGGCAGCCCCATTTTAAGAGAACTAGTAATTATAGCTTGTTGGATCGTATGGAAAACAAGAAATGGAGTTATCTTTGGTAATAAAGTCTGTAACCTCAAAAATTGGAAGAGCAGATTCAAAGAGGAGCTTGGATTCGTTTGTATCAAGGCCAAGCAGAATCTAAAAGTGACCCTAGATTTGTGGCGAGAGAATTTCTCTTAGAGCCTTTTCTTTTTCCCTTTTGAGCTTTGAAAGCTTTGTAACTTGTAAATACTTTTCCTCATATGAACTTAAAAAATATAGGTAGGGACCTCCCCTGCTAACGGTTCACAAAAACAAAAACAAAAAAACTCACCGAGAGATGTGTTGGACAATAAAGGGTTCAAAAAGCTTGAGGTAGAAGGTAAAAAAGTAAAGATATATATTTTTTGCGATTAGATAGGGTCTCTCAATCGGTCATGATTCTCTCGTATAAATAGAGGGTAGTCTTATTCAAGTATACTGGTAGAGAACAGAGCTTTACTCCCGGTGGGGAACCTCCTCTAATCCCGGTTCCCCACCCGGGAGCAAGCATCCGAGACTAAAGGGGGTCCTTTAGTCCCGGGTCAGGAACCGAGACTAAAGGAGGACCTTTAGACCCGGTGGGTAACACCAATCGGGATTAAAGGTGCCTCCTGACATGCCACGATGGCCGGCACCTTTAGTCCCGGTTGGTAATACGAACCGGGACTAAATGTTTTTTTTCTTTTTTCTTTTCTTTTCATTTTTTTGTTTTCTTTTCAAAATAGGTTTTCGAAGTCGTATTGTACGCTGCTAATTATACATTTATACGCGTGTATAGTATGTTTCGGTTCAAGCACAATGAACGTATTAAATCACACAATTCAAGCATAGAAAATATATATATATATGCATGCATGCATCATATATATATTTACATGCATGCATGCATATGTGTATTTTACATTATATTATTTCATGTGCATATATTACAAAATATTGCATTACAGTTGTTGTGATATAACAAGTTTCCTCTCATTCTCTAGCTTGGCTTCCATGGCAGTGTTGGGTCGAAGTAGAACTCGCCCTTGGAATCGATGACCTGCTCATTAAAAAATCCGGCTATAGACTCTTGAATTGCTTTGATTTGGTCTTGCCGTATGACCTTTTTCTCCAACCATCGAGCCTACAGGTTTGAATTAAAGGAAAATAAATTAATATATGTAAATATATATATAAAAAGACATAGTAACACAATCAATAATAATAATTAAATGAATATATAGTGTATTTTTAACGTACTTTGAGTCTCTCTGTAGGAGTTCTTTGGGAGACCACCTTGATAAACTTGCAAACATAGTAACCATAGTAGTTGTTCTCCTGTTCCTGCCTCAGACACCACTTTACGAGGACTGGTTCTTCGTTTGCGTTTGCGGGGCTGGCCTCTTGCTAGCACTTGGCTTCTTGGTAGGCGGGGGCGGGGGAGGCGTTGGAGACCTCTTTGGAGGTGGTGGCAGCGGCGTTGGAGACCTCCTTGGAGGTGGCGGCTGCGGCATTGGAGACCTCCTTGGAGATGGTGTGGATGCAACCTCGCCTTCCAACACAATGTCATCGTACAGAGCACTATGATGATCTGGCAATTGAACAATTGGATTTAGGTTGGGGGAGGATCTGCTACAAAAAAAGAAATGACATATTATTATGAGCAGATTGTTAATTATTTAAGCCAATATAAATTAATGATGTAGTGTTTTCGTCTGCACCTATGGTGAGGTAGTTCAGGAGGAGGTGGAGCCGACATCCCGGGAATGATGATGTAGCGCTTGCGTCATTGAATGAATGTCTTCTATGCTTCTCCTAGAGTCTTCTCGCCATCATCTCCAGAAATGTCAAGAGGCAAATCACTAAAATCTTTTTCAGCTTTATCTACCGAGGTGGTAGCATATCCTTCTTGAATTATATTCCCATGAATCCTTGGTGTCTTGGTTCGGTCGATAGGATTAACAAGACCGATAGCCACCTTGATTGTGGAATTCCCCTTCAGAATGTGTAGCTCACACGATGTACAAGGTTCAGTGACGTCATCCACAGGGAAGCGCAGTCCTGTGTCCCCTTGATTTGGTATCTCCGTGGAAGCGCAGCTGCTTTTCAACTGAACAGATTGGCTAATGTTGATTCCTGGCTCTGATGCCTGCTTGCTTGCACTCACTGCTATTTGCACTTGCCTTCTGATTTCCTCCTGCATTCTCGTTTCAAGGTTTTTTTCTCGCTCCTATGCTTCACGCACCGCTTCCTCCAACCTCTAGAGCCGTTGTGCCTCTTCTTCCTTCTTTCTCTGGCGGCTTCTGTAGGAAGGTCTGTCCTGAGGAAATCCATGCTCCCATGAGACACTTCCTTTGCCTCTAGTTCGGCCACATGTTCAATAGTCCCGATGGCGTATGTCAGCTCATCCTTCTCTCTGTTGGGCCTGAACGCACCACTAGCAGTAGCTCTCTGAGCATAAAACAATCTTTCCACTGCTTCTTGCAGTCTTGCATCATGAACACACTTCCCTATCTCCTGGTCCAGTGTTCCCCCATGAGCGAAAAACCAATTCTTTGCACGCTCTCCCCACTCGAGTGATTCGGGTGTGATACCCTTGGCAAGAAGGTCTGCTTCTATTTTGTTCCACTTCTTAATGGCAGTCGGGTAGGGCAGTTGGGTAGCCACCTGATCCCAAGTTATGGTGGTATGTCTTCTATTGGGCATTACGTTGGTTCTTTATCACCCGACTCATACCCTCTTCCGACGTCTTGTACTGTACAAACTCATCCCAATAGGGCCTCTGTTTTGATATCGGGCCTGGGACAGTAAAATCTGGTGCTATGTTCTTCTTGACATACGTCGTGTATAGGTGTTTCTTCTAAGTCTGAAACTGGGTGGCCATCTTCTTCATTGCCCAATCCCTAACTCACTCCTTCAATTCATCACCATCTATTATATCATCATAACCATTTGTTTGGAGCGTGAAATGTACCAAGACATCTTTCCAAATTAACGTCTTGTCACGATCGGAGACAAAACTGATATGAGGAGCATTGGTCTTCTTCTTCCATTCGCGGGTACTGATCGGGAGCCAGTCTCGTACAAGGTAACCACAGTGGTGCACGAATTTCATTTTATTTGGCCCTCCCGGTTCGCCTGTATCCACATTGAACTCCGAGATGATGAAGCGGCCCTCCAATGGCTTTTTGGGATCTCGAACATTTTTACTCTTCGTTGTAGTTGTTGATGTCGATCCAGAGGGCTACAAAACATAAACATTATTTTTAATGTCATGAGCACACATAAGACATATGATAATATATATAGCTAATAATAAAAAATATATACTTGGCCAATATGTTGTTGCTCATTTTGTTCAAGAGCTAAGTACTGACTTCCGTCATCTGCATCCTCTTGCACGTTATTTTTAGCACCATCATCGCCGGCAACTTGAGTGTCAGTGTTGATCAAATTCATCATCAACTCCTCCTCATCCATGTTTCTCAGGTCGGCCATCTAGCTTCAAAAAACAAAACCAATATATAGTACGTCAAATCTTTGCTTACATGCGTAAAATCTACGAACAATATGCATTATTAAATCTTGCCCCTCGGTCACGGACGCAATTCTAGGGCGGCGGTGCTTCGCCGTATAAACCCTAAACCCTAAACGAGTAGGTTTTGATGGGTGAAGGTTGGTTTGTATGATAAGAAGAATTAGAAAGCGAGTAGGTTTTGGCGGCGGTCCCGCCTAAAACAAAAGGGGGGCGTCGCTACGCATTAGGTTTTATTAAACAAAAAATAGCGAGCCTCGTCTAAAAGAAAGGGGGCATCGTTGCGCGTCAAGTTTCTGAGAACAATAAACGATGAGCCTCGCCTAAAAGAAAAGGGGGCGTTGCTGCAAACCAAAGTGACAACAAAATCGCACTGCATCCTGACTCGTCGAGTAAACAGCTCCAAATAATGTTTACAATGATTGGAACCCTCGAAGAGGTTCACAACAACATGCCAAATTTACAACAAATACAACAACACACGTTACATCGATAAAAAATAGACATCAAGTCGACCCTTGGCGTTGGAACTCCCAAACATCGGGAGCATCCTCTTCAAAACACACCTCGCATGCCATATCCCTCGCCATCTCCATAACTATATTTTCAAGCACACTCTCAACCACTTCATCTGCTACACCCTTCATAGACTCAGCTATATCATCCACAACCACCTGTAAACCAACCTTCACCCACCAAAAATGATCGAACGAGGGCAGCGGAACCCTAAACCCTAGGGCGAACGAGGGCGGCGGTGCTCCGTCGTATAAACCCTAAACCCTAGGGCGAACGAGGGTGGTGGTGCTCCGCCGTATAAACCCTAAACCCTAGGGCGAACGAGGGCGGCGGTGCTCCGCCGTATAAACCCTAGGGCGAACGAGGGCGGCAGTGCTCTGCCGTATACATAGAAACGCATGGCGCTTATAGATGGCGCATATACACTAGAATTTTTTTCTGTTCCTTTGGCGCTTTCTTTCTTATAATAGTTAGCGCGATAGAGAATAATGCTCGTCTGAACGTCGTGTGCGACGTGCCATGAAAATTAGTTAAGTATACGTTTGGGTTTGTGATCGATACACACATTTGTTGATGTACGTACGTATGCAAACCAAAGTGACAACCAAAGTTTCAGTAGCTACTGTATCGATAGAGGAGCATGCACGTAGGAAAAGAAAACATGAACAACAGTACATACGGTTACCATGAGTGAACTTGCCTAAAACAGTGTGTTTCATGCATAGAGATGGAATAGGCGGATCGGAGCAAGCACAGCATGCTCCTCATCATCGATCTGTTGGTCACGGTGTAGCCTGGAGATGGAACGGAGCAAGCAGCGTACCTTGGGAATGGAGGAGAGGAAGGAAGTTGCGGCATTGGCATTGGCTCTCGTCGTCGCGCCGTGTCAACGCTGGCGGAGGGTACTGGTACCGTGTGGCGCGCGTGTCTGGCGCGGGGTGGCGGGCAAGAGTGGCGCCGCGAGGTCGCGGTGCACGGGTGGCGTGGGGATCATGACGCTGCAGGAGGTGGTGGCGACGACCGACGTCCAAGGGTGGTGGCGCGCCTCGGTGTGGCGGGCCGAGTGGCGTGGGCTAGGGGAGAGGAATCGGCGAAGAACATAAGGAAGAAGATAAGGAAGTATATATATATATATATATATATATATATATATATATATATATATATATATATATATATATATATATATGCCACGCCTTTACTCCTCGTGTGCCATCTTCACCGAGTAAAGGTCCTTACTCGGTGCGTGTTACCAACCGGGAGTAAAGGTATAGGTTTACTCGGTTGGTAGTGACGCACCGGAGTAAAGGTTTACCTTACTCCCGGTTGATACATCGCGATCGATTTACCTTTACTCCCGGTTGGTAATAAGCACCAAGGAGTAAAGGTTTTTTGGCGAACCTAAAGCTGCAGCCCACCTTTACTCCGGGTGGGCTTTCAACCCGGAGTAAAGGTGGCTCTGCAGATTGCTTTCCCACGTGTTTTAAGCAAATTTTTTAATAGAAATGCAATAGTCTTGTTAAATACATAGTAAATTAAATAAAAGGCATAAAATTATTTTGTTAAAAATATGGATTTTCTTTTTCTTTATTGCACATAGGAAAAATCTATAACCTAACTTTTTTATTTTTTTTTGTTACAATTATAAAACATAATGTAACTAATATTTATTATTTCGTTAATGCAAAATATAGTGTTTAATTAAAATTATTAAAACTATTGGTTTTGGACAGGAAATTTGTTTTCACATCATTTTAACGTTAATATTTTATTTTTCATCACTCAATATCCTAATTTACCTTTTGAGAGAGAAATCCCACCAAATCAAACATTGATTTAATTTAAAACATGACATAATAAACATCCGAATTCACAATTATTACATAATATCTCAAACACACACTACATTAAATCACTATATCATCAAGTGGGCACAAGAAGTTGAACTTCTTCTTTACGTATGTCCCTTGGTTATGATCGCGTCAGTAACCATGGTGTGTCCTCATCATTTACCAAGATGCTAGGGTCTTTGTTCACTTTGAAGGGCGGAATTCGGTCATCCTTTTCATAATATTCGACATGTCCGACTTGTCCTCAATTCCCACGATGACTCTTTTCCCCGAAAAGAACTATGTGGCGCTTTGGCTCTTTGGTTGAGTCATTATCGTTTTTTCCCTTTTTGGTTTGGTAGACATATCATTGACATAGAACACCGATTCACATCCTTGGCAAGGACGAATGGTTCGTCTTTGTACCCAATATTACTAAGGTCTACTGTTGTTATTCCATACTCGTTGTCTACTGTTACCCCGCCTCCGGTCACTTTGACCCATTGGCACTTGAACAATGGGATCTTCAAAGTAGGTGCATATTCTAGTTCCCATATTTCATCTATGCGTCCATAATATGTCCGCTTATTTCCATTAAGGGTCTGTGGCATCTATCACGGACACCTTTGCTTTGGTTGGTACTCCTTTTATCTTGGGCTCACGTGTAGAATATGTTCCCATTTATCTCGTACCCTTTGTATGTGACGATATGCCATGATGGTTGCATAGCCAATAAATACAGTTGCTCATGGATGCTCTCATCACCTTGACATTTTTTTCGCAACCAACCGCCGAAAGTTTCCATGTGCTTACGCGTAATCCAAGCTTCAGTCTTCCCTGGAAACTCGGATCGTAAGAGATCCTTGTGTGTCTCAATATACGGATCTACCAAAGAGGAGTTCTGTAGAACTGTGTAGTGCGCTTTATTGAAATAATCATCATCAGTACCAATATATGTTTTCCTCCCTAGTGTCTCCTTTCCGCTTAGTCTCCCCTCATGTCTCGATTCAGGAACACCAATCGAGTCAAGGTCAGGAATAAAGTCAACACAGAACTCAATGACCTCTTCTGTTCCATAGCCCTTGGCGATGCTTCCTTTTGGGCGAGCATGGTTGTGAACATATTTCTTCAGGACTCCTATGAATCTCTCTAAGGGGAACATGTTGTGTAGGAACATAGGACCGAGAATGAAAATCTCCTTGACTAGGTGAACTAGGTGTGTCATGATATCAAAGAAGGAAGGAGGGAACGCCAACTCAAAGCTGACGAGACATTGAACCACATCATTCTATAGTTTAGCTAGATCAGTTGGATCAATTGCCTTCTGAGAAATTGTATTGAGGAATGCACATAGCTTCACGGTGGCTTGACGTACATTTGGAGGTAGAATTCCTCTTAATGCAACTGGAAGTAATTGCATCATGAGAACGTGACAGTCATGGGACTTTAAGTTACAGAATTTCTTCTCTGGCACATTTATAATACCCTTTATATTCGAGGAGAATCCAGATGGTACCTTGATGTTGTTTAAGCATTCAAACATGATTTCCTTCTCCTCTTTGCTTAGAGTGTAGCTGGCAGGACGTAAGTAATGGCGTCCATCATCTGTCTTCTCTGGATGCAGGTTGTCTCTTTCTCTCAAACAACGCAGGCCCTGTCGTGCTTCAAATGTGTCCTTAGGCTTTCCATACACACCCATGAAGCCTAGCAGGTTCACACAAAGATTCTTCGTCAGGTGCATCACGTCGATCGAGCTACGGACCTCTAGGACTTGCCAATAGGGTAGGGCCCAAAATATGGACTTCTTCTTCCACATGGGTGCGTGACCGTTAGCGTCGTTCGGAACAGGTTGGCTTCCATGTCCTTTTCCAAAGACAACTTTCACATCATTGACCATATCGAGTACATCCTCACTGGTTCGGTTGCGAGGCTTGGTCAGGTGGTCTGCATTCCCTTTAAAATGCTTGTGTTTCTTTCTTACGGGGTGATTTGCATGAAGAAATCGACGATGGCCAAGGTACACGACCTTTCGACATTTTTTCAAGAATACACCTCTAATATCACCGAAGCAGTGTGTGCATGCATTATATCCCTTGTTTGACTGTCCTGAAAGATTACTTAGAGCAGACCAATCATTGATTGTTACGAACAACAATGCTCGCAGATCAAAGTGTTCCTGTTTGTACTCATCCCACACACGTACACCTTCTTTATTCCACAAAATGAGAAGTTCATCAATAAGTGGTCTCAGGTACACATCGATGTCATTGCCAGGTTGCTTCGGGCCTTGGATGAGCACAGGCATCATAATGAACTTCCGCTTCATGCATAACCAAGGAGGAATGTTGTAGATACTTAGAGTAATGGGCCAAGTGCTATGACCACTGCTCGCTCTCCAAAAGGATTGATACCATCTCGTATTTAAAGCAAACCTTAAGTTTCTTGCGTCATTTGCAAACTCTAGGAATTCTCGTCGATTGCTCTCCACCGGGACCCATCGGTAGGTGTCTCAACATATTGTCTACCTTACGGTCTTCTTTGTGCCATCGCAACAATTTTGCATGTTCTTTATTTCGAACAGACGTTTCAAGCATGGTATTATAGGAGCATACCACATAACCTTGGCAGGAATTTTCTTCCACCTGACGTTCGCCCTCAACACATCACGTGGTCATCTCTTTGATCTTATATCATGATGCATGGCATACGGGCATGCATCCAATTTCTCGTACTCTTTGCCACTACTATACAGATACGATCATTAGGACATGCATGTATCTTCTCGATTTCTAGCCCCATAGGATGAGATAACTTGTTTTGCTTCAGAGGTAGTGGTGGGCAATTCATTGTCCTTTGGAAGCATCTTCTTTTGGATTTTTAGTAACTCTCCAAATCCCTTGTCGGATACACCATTCATTTTGCCTTCCATTGCAGCAATTTAGTGTGGTTCCCAACTTTTCTCGCCTCGCATCACAAGTTGGGTACAACAATTTGTTGTGATCTTCTAGCATCCTTTCGAACTTGATCTTCTCCTTTTCACTTTCACATTCTCTTTGTGCGTCATTTAATGACCTAACAAAGATCATCGTTGAGCTCATCTTCTGTGGCTACCTCTTCTTCAGCTTCTCCCATTGTAGTATCATTGAAGCACGCACCATCGGGAATAATATCATTGTCGTCCCATTGTTCTTCTTCACCTTCTTCCATTACAACGCCGGTTTCTCCGTGCTTCGTCCAACAAATATAGTTTGGCATGAAACCCGACTTGAACAAGTGTGAATGAAGAGTCCTTGAGCAAGGATATTCCACCGTATTCTTACATATGGCACATGGGCAACACATGAAACCATCGCGTTTGTTTGCCTCGGCCGCACGTAGCAAAGAATGCACGCCGACAATGAACTCTTGGGAGCAGCGATCAGCATTGTACATTCAATGCCGGCTCATCTGCATTACATGACATAAATACCATATTAAAACCTAGATCATAATTAATTATTTATACAACATGTGTGCCACCACAAAAGGTATAAATTTTTGAAAGCATCGCTACAATGTAGACAATCCCAACTACCACTAAAAGAACTAAAGCTAAAATACATTTCAGGAGCACAAGGATTTCACGACCAATCTCAACTAAAATAAACATATCCCCCGATTGTGCAACATCTTTGGGCTTCTCAATTTGAATCATCGCCTCATTAGTCAGCCAGATTCGCCTATTGTGCAAGATATTTTTGCACGAGTTCAACATACTCTTCCTCCCAGTAGAAGCCTGAACATCGTCCACTGCCATCCCACTGAAATTAAAACAAAAAATTAGAACTTTAATCACAACCATCATGAAAATAGGTATAAACTAACCATAATCATTAAATACGATAAAATAACTCACATTGCGATCCGGACACTTGTAGAAGATACGATCATTGTTGGGACCCTCCTTCTTCATTCGGTACTCCATCATAATCTTCGTCTCATCACGACACTTGCCGCATGGAATGAGAGGGAGGCCTGGCCTAAGTCGCTTTGGAAACCCATGAGAGGCCGAGGACTCGGAAACAGTTGCCATCTACTCTCTATACTCATTTTTTAATACACTATAAATTTCTCATTTTATAAACAAATAAAATTAAGAAACTATAAAATTATCTATATCTCAAAAACATGTATTAATAAATAACCATCCGTACTAGTTGACCTTGCTTACGTGATCATCTCGGCGAGCATTTCTCCACCGGACGGCACCGTACTTGGTCAAGGAAGAGCTTCGATTCTACGAGGAAGGGAACATAGTCTTCCACGACCGTTGTCGCTCTCCCACGTAGAATCAAAGCTCCTCTTGATATCCGTTACCGCTCAGCAGAGAACATGCTCGCCGAACTGAACACGGTCCGCAAGTTCAACTAATACGGATTTTCTATAATTTTCTAACTATTTTCTAAGTTTATATTTATATATATACTACGTTTGGGTACGGTGATTGACAGACTACTGCGACGATATCGGGACATGTGAATAAATAACCATCCGTACTAGTTGACCTTGCTTACATGATCATCTCGGCGAGCATTTCTCCACCGGACGGCACCGTACTTGGTTAAGAAGAGCTTCGATTCTACGAGGAAGGGAACACAATCTTCCACGACCGTTGCCGCTCTCCCTCGTAGAATCAAAGCTCCTCCTTAACGTCCGTTACCGCTCGGCGGAGAACATACTCGCCGAGATGAACACGGTCCGCAAGTTCAACTAGTACGGATTTTCTATAATTTTCTAACTATTTTCTAAGTTTATATTTATATATATACTACGTTTGGGTACGGTGATTGATAGACTACTGCGATGATATCGGGATATGTGAATAAATAACCATCCGTACTAGTTGACCTTGCTTACATGATCATCTTGGCGAGCATTTCTCCATCGGACGGCATCGTACTTGGTCAAAGAAGAGCTCCGATTCTACGAGGAAGGGAACACGGTCTTCCACGACCGTTGCCGCTCTCCCTCGTAGAATCAAAGCTCCTCCTTGACGTCCGTTACCACTCGGCAGAGAACATGCTGGCCGAGATGAACACGGTCCGCAAGTTCAACTAGTACGGATTTTCTATAATTTTCTAACTATTTTCTAAGTTTATATTTATATATATACTACGTTTGGGTACGGTGATTGACAGACTACTGCGACGATATCGGGACATATGAATAAATAACCATCCGTACTAGTTGAACTTGCTTACGTGATCATCTCGGCGAGCATTTCTCCACCGGACGGCACCGTACTTGGCCACGGAAGAGCTCCGATTCTACGAGGAAGGGAACACGGTCTTCCACGACCGTTGCTGCTCTCCCTCGTAGAATCAAAGCTCTTCCTTGATGTCCATTACCGCTCGGCAGAGAACATGCTCGCCGAGATGAACACGGTCCGCAAGTTCAACTAGCTACTTTAACCTTCTTTCATGTAAATATGCAAGCTTGAAGTGATTTTGAGCTTAAATTGCTTACAAATGAAAAAACCACAATAAAGAACCATATATATATATAGTGAACAAAATGAGATAAGACAATGGTAAAAATGAGAGTATGAGATTGGTAACCTTTACAACTGAAGAATCGACGGAGGAATCGAAGAAATCGACGGAGAAATCGAAGAATGGATGGAGGAACAATGGAGGAAGGGAGGAAGCAAGAACACTAGTGCAGTGAGCTTCAAAATGTGTTGAGCTCGGGCTAGGGGAGAAAGAAGGAGACGGCCGGGATATAAAGGGGACCTTTAATTCCGGTTGGTGGCTCCAACCGGGACTAAAGGTAACTTTCCAACCCCGGGCGCAGCCACGGCCCGGGAGTAGACCTTTACTCTCAGTTGGAGCCACCAACCGGGAGTAAAAGTATACCTTTACTCCCGGTTGGTGGCTCCAACCGGGACTAAAGGTCTCTGTCACCTCTGCCTGGCGCAGTAGCCGTTGGGCACGGACCTTTAGTCCCGGTTGGAGTCACCAACCAGGACTAAAGGTATCTCTAGTCCCGGACGCAAAAAATGCCGGAACTAGAGTTCATTTTGATCGAATATCAAAGGTCTGTTCTCTACTAGAGATATAAAACTCATTCAACACGTAATTTACAAGTCTCTCACGAGATTGGATCAATTTCCAAAGGAAAAACATGAATTGTAGCTCGGACTACCAAAACCGGCTCAGCCAGTTTCCAAACCGGCCTTTGTTTTCTACAAAAAGATGGCGGAGTCTGCCGAAACGACCGGTTTTGAAAACTGACCTAGGCCTTTTTTAACTCAGGGTTTACAGTGCTTGCCTAAATCGGCTTGGGCCGGTTTTTTCTAAAAATTGCCAATTTGATCTTTTTTATTTCCACGTGATTTTTCTGTCCATCTTCAACCTTTCAATTCATATCTTGGTTGTCAACGGAAAGTGTAAGCTGTGCATATATATTTTCAGTTCCAAACTTCCAATATATGCTCCATCTGAACTTTTGAGTTCTGTGGCTATTCGAAGACGCATTATTAGGGGTTGACGTATTTATGCAGACTTAGTCAAGTGTATTATTAGTGCTGTCACATTGGTGCTTATTAATTAATTTGAGACGATTTAAACAGACACGTATTTCTAATATTTATAGAAAAGTGCTCGGCTAGTGTTTGTATAACTCATTTCTTTTTAATATCTCCTACAACTAAAAAGAACAAAGCATGAACACTTTTTGACGTGACATTTTAACATGGATTCATGTCCTGCCCGTGTGATCCGCAGCCTCTCGCGCGCGCGTGAACGCTCCCTCCGGCTAAAAGAGAGGAAACTCGTCCGCACGAACGCTCCGTCCGGCAAAAAAAAAAAGGAAGTCGCGTTCCCAATCAGCTCCCCATGCGATCACCTTCCCAAGTCCCACGCGCTCCCGAATGCTCTTTCCCAAATCCCACCTCCAATCGCGCTCTTTCCCATCGCGCAGCCGTGCCCGCGCGCCTCAACCTGTGCCCTCCCCCCTCACGCTCGCCCACGCCGCCGCCGCGCCCTCCACACATCACGCTGCCGCCGCCGCGACCGCCCCCTCATGCCTCCTCGTGCTCCTTTGCTCCTTTGCCCCCTTCTCCCTAGCCAGCAGTGGCGCAAGGAGCCCCTCCCATGAACGGTAGCGATTGGACACCTCCCTCCCGGTTGGCGACGGCGCGCTGGCCCCCCTCCGGCCACCTGTTTGAGGATGGCAGCGTACTGCAGGGCAATGGCGCGGGATCCAGAGCAGCAGATGAAGAAATAGCGAGGGCCGTACCACAGTTGTTCGTCCAACTCCCCATTACCATCACACCTATGTCGAGTTATCCGACTTCCACCTCTGATTTCACCCAACGGTGAGCATTTTTTTTTTTTTTGCATATTGTGATCATCAGTCATCACTATCGATTATCCTTTTGTTTGTGATCACCGACAGAACTAAATTGTTGTAGCTCTAGATTGCGTACACCGGAGAGCACAACATAAATACATAATGAAAGGATTGGTGAAGAAAGGAAGAAGTTTGGCAATCATTATTATGTTTGCAAAACGAATTGTCGCCACTATTCCTTAATTTTCAGGTTTTATGATGGCAGTTTTACAGCCCGGTGGAATCGCTGAGATCCAAGGAAGAGAAGAAGCGGAGGGAGGCCATTGTGGCATAGTTCCCTGTTCCCAGTCCTTCAGCATCTATCCTCAGACAATGGCAGTCCCAATCCTTGTTGACAGGTAAACCCTGATCCCTGCAATGTCTGTGGGCCAGGATGCAAATAGGCAATACGGCTTCCACCATCTGTCTGCCTGGTACACCAGGAGGAAAATAGATGGCCATGGCCCTGCTGCAAAACAGGCTAATGGTCTCTCACTGGTATGCAGCACCACCTACCATGCGTACCCATTCAGTTTATTGATGTTAGATGACTAAAGCTATTCTGCAATTTTCAGCCAACCACATGACTTCAAAGTTAAATCAAATGTAGGATCCACCATCAGAAAGTTGATGTACCGACCAACTAAACATGTGTGTGTTTGTTTCTAGGATCAACCGTCCGCAAGAACGTCCACTGGTCGAGCCTCGACACATGTCAGCAATCATCGGAATTGAAAACAAGCATGATTGGCCAACAACGGCTTAGAGAGGTATGGCTCCTATTACTGAACCTTACCAAATGCAACTATTAACTGAACTCCTTGTGTTTCGAAGTGTTTGATTCATGCCTCAGTTTTCACCCCATTGTCGGCCAATGAATATAGTCATGTGCAGGTATACCACCTCGGCTAAAGCCTAAAGGTATGTCATTTTGGTTGAGTTCAGTACTCCCTCCATACTCAAAAATGAAGTCGTTTGGACAACGCTTGGGTCAAACATTGGGAATATAAATCATGAATAACTTTTAAGTTGTTGAGTTTGGAAATGTGAAAACCATACGTATAGATTTGTCTTGAAAAATACTTTCACAAAAATTTACATATATCACTTTTTTATAAATATCTTTATAAAAATATGTAGTCAAAGTTATGCTTTGGAGACCGTGTCACTGTCCAAAACGACTTCATTTTTTTAGTATGGAGGGAGTACTCAGCATGGTGAGATCCTAGACCATATTTCCACTCAATTCTCTTATGTTAGTTTTGTTCCTAAAATTACCTTGAGTAGAAGTTAAAATGAATAAATATATATGGAGCTTGACCTATGGACTGGAATATGATATACTTTACAGTTGAGGAACACAACAACCGATGGTTCTATAAGCTCCATATTTTTTGCAATGGTGTATCTGCAATTTTAAGAAGTGTATATAGCACTATTTTTTTTGTTAGGAGCAGTATCTCTCACAGCTATAAAGACTAAAAGATAGACACATTTTCTCGTGCGACAAAACATTGGGGGCGCCGTTCTACCGTACGGCCTACGATCCCGCGAGTCCGTGCGCCGGCGGGTGGGACCTCTCCACTCACGCGCAATCACCCCCAGTCACCAGCAAGCAATCACTCTCCACCGCATGCGCGCCTCTCCTTTCTCCGGGCTCGCCCTGGTGCGCGCCACTCCAGCACTCCCCGCGCTCACCCACTTGGGTCACGGGCCACGCGCAGGTGGCCTCGAACCTCGCGCCGCTCGACCCCGCAACCACGTCAGCCTCCGCGGCTTGCGCCCGGCCGCCTCCGCCGACGCCGGCTCGCTCTGGGTCTCTTGGGTCACGGGCCGCGCGCAGGTAGGCTCGAACCTCGCGCCGCTCGAACCTACCGCCATCCGCAGCCACGTCCGGTCGTCCGCCTCCGCGGCCTGCGCCCGGCAGCCTCCGCCGAAGCCATCTCGCTCTGGGTCTCTTGGTTCACGGGCTGCGCGCAAGTGGGCTCCAACCTCGCGCTGCTTTACCCCGCCGTCGTCCGCAGCCACGTCCGCCTCCGCGGCCTGCGCTCGGCCAATCGCTACTACGCCACGTCTTCATTGGCCATCTCATCTCCCTTCCTATTGTGTACGGATTTTTTATTTCCAAGCTTAATTTCCTGGATCCATAGCACCAAGGTGAGTTTCTGTCGTTTTCCCCTCTATCCCTTATATCTGAATAGGAAGGGTCCCTATTAGTTAGTTCCTTGAAAAGCTAAACTGACACTTTTTATTAAATTAAATAGCTAATTACGGATAGTTTTTAGCGATATGCTGTAATTTAGTACTTGAGATAACCTATAAATTTAGAATGGCCGTGTATACTACTGGCATTTTAGACCAAGGACATTCAGTTTCAATTATTGTGCATTTGATTTCCATTGACCATGCAGTGCACCAGCTAATAACTATTCTGAGGTATTAGAAAGTGCGAAATTTGATTAGCATGAAATGCATCTGTCATACTATACTGTAGTAAAAAAAGCTTTTGTCGTGCTTTAAATTTCAGATCATAATTCACTCAAGTTGTGCTGAGCGCTTACCAAAAGAAAACCATCTTTTAGGTGTAATTTTCAGAACTAAGTTAAACTGTACTAAAAATGTAGTACGGAGGATCTAATTTTGATTACTAAAGGAAAAGTAACATCTAGAAGCCTAGAACAAAAACAGAAAACTCTCGATAACTTCACCTCCCTAAATCATTGCCTTATTAATTGAGCTTGACCAAGACTACTTTGCTTCGATTCCTCGAAGTAGTACTTTGCAATAATCCATAAATCCATGTTCAAGGCCAATGATTTAGAAGGCATTTGAGTTTATAATTATGTAAATGTAGAGCGCTAGGAAAGAGTCAATGGTTTTGAGGAACTTTAATTTTTGGGACCGACTGTAGTTCAGTTGAAATTTTAACGAGTCAGTGGTTCACAGTAAAATCTATTCCAATCACAGTATTAAAGAACTGACAGTCAGCATATATTGCAACAGCATGAAGGCCATGGCACCATTCTTATCTTTCTATTTGGTTGCTATGCTTGCTCTCCGGTAGGTCGGTGCTAGAAAGTTTACATAGTGGTAGTGCCCCAGCAGATTCAGACAAACATGTATGGTCCTTGTAGGCAAACATTGTATGGTCACTGTAGATGATTAGGTCAATTTCAGTTTTAGGGTGGCCCAATTTCGTTGCGGGTTGAATGCTTTCTTTCATTCTCTGAGTTCTGATTTCGTTGTCTGTGTTGTCTGTATTGAAGTGAGCAGTGACATTCTGATTTCAATGTCTGTTCTGTGCAGGTTTTTCTCTTCTTTGTCTCATGCTGCATCTCTTGTACGGCATTGGCATTAGGTGACCAGCACTTACGGTGATTTTTGAAGCACTCAGTCCGATTCCGGTGATCAGGTGATGTCACTGTGCACAGTTTCGTAGATACCCCATAGTTTTCATAAGTCTGTCTATGGTACTAGGCACATGTTTAAGGTACTGTGCATGACCTGAGTTTGTCCTCTTCAAACAAGGCTGCTGCTATTTATACCCAAAAAAAATCTACTAACTACTTATATATAATTAGTTCTGTTTTTGTTCATTCAACACTCCATATTTGATAGATTTGGACAAGCGTCATCCCAGTTTAAGTAAAATTTCACAAGAGACTTGAACTAGGTTATTCAGGACTACATGCTTTCTTCAACGATTTACAAATTCTTCTACTGTGTTGAATGTCATGTGATGGCACAAAGAATGTTCCCTTGCATAACTGAAAAAATGAGCCGAGTAAAAACTGCATAATTCCACAATCCATCTGAAAGATGAGTACATACTGCATACTTTGATAATCAGGATCAGCATGGCACACAAAGATGATTTAAGTTTGCTGAACCTTCAACAATCAGGCTAGCTGAATGGAACATCACTAATTCACAAGTGTGTATAAGAACAGATTTTACACAGAAGCACAGATCACAAGTGTGTATATATTCTCTGCTGACACTTAAGAACAGATCATTGTATCTTAATCAAAAGCTGTTGGCTTAAGTGATGTACAATTGTTTATGCATATCATTGCATCTTAATCAAAAGCTGTTAGCTTAAGTGGATAGATGAAGTGTCATGTGTGATACATTTTTTTGTAAACAATATATTATCAAAGGAGTGTTAATACTAATTTACTGACCAAATTAGGAACTAAACTATTGAGAATACACATTTGGTGCTATGGATCTGCTCCCCGTCATCACAGTCCACTAACGTCGATCTCTTAAGTACACCGTTTGTGGTTGTAGGAATCTCTTAAGCAAGAACTTAAAAAATGCCATGGAAAAGTAGAAAACAGTAAGGCATGGTTGTCACTTAGGATGGACAAGAAACATAATTATGTCGTCCAGTTACTTTCTTATCTGAGACAAACCTGCAGCAACAACTAAAAAAAATTCATGAGTAAGCATAACACATACAAATTCAGCAGTGTGACATGTAGATCTTCCTGTATATGAATCACATTTGTTTTCCGTATTTGATTTGCCACTTATTGAGTAATGGATGCCTATCATTTTCATGGAACAGTCGTACTACAAAGTAACAAGAATGAGTAAGGAGATTTTCTCTCACGACACAAAATAACTCATGCTTCATGCATAGTCCTCATGCAAATTTGATGCAGCGTGTCCAACTATATTTCATGCTCATGGTTTCCCAAATGCTAGACACATATATATAAGTTACATAAGTGACAGGTAGTGTTGATGGACACGCCAAGGCCAACCGGTGATCGGGTACCTTTGGGGGACCTTACAAATACAACACATGAAGGTATATAAACTTTTACAACCTCTCTACATATTCTATATTTATATGTTTGCAACTCCTCACCAAGCTTTATTAAAGGGAATCATACCCGACCAGGATTGGTGCCACTAGATGGAGATCCTAATGAGCAGAAGAGACAGAGGGAGAGAGAACGGTATGCAACAATGTCTGATGAAAAGAGGAGTGAAAGAAACAAGAAACGTTGTCAAAAGGTATAAGATGAATAACCAAGAGAATGTTGATCTTGATAACAATATGGCTGCCCATTCAATACGTATGGTGATGTTGCTAAGTATCACTTTAATTGCCATACGTGTTATAATTAATAACAATTTATACTATGTTTAAACTTACAGATGGGAATACAACTAATGAAACAGACGAAAATAGGGACGGGCTCCATAGGCAATCAACCTACAGTAATGGCTTACTTATTCTGCTAATAAAAACTGAAATTACCGTGGTGACATAGTTTGCTTATTGTATGGTTCAATTTTTATTATATGGTTATATTTGTACACGGCCGGGTACATTTAAGCAGCATTGGTGGCACTGGTGACGTGTATGACATTGACAGCGAGGAAGATATCAGCATTGTTCATGATGAAACGGAGACACTTTTGTATCCATTGCCTGATATTCTGGTGAATCGTGCCTATGTTTGTTTATTACAATTGTGCTTAGACACCATCCTAGCGTGCGTTGATTAAGATGTCATTCCATGATATATAGGTTCTGGATATGCACCCAGTCCCATCAACCGGCTTGTCACGTGTCCAATAGAGCATAAGCATGATTGATCACGAAAAACTGCAATGTCTTCTGAACAAAGGGCGCTACTGAATAAACTGAAACATCCTCAATGTAATTTAAATAGATTGTATACATTAAACTGCATGATGATGCTATTCAAATAGATTTTTTTTGAATAATATGACCCCCTCAGTTTAAGTTATTTATTCAGAAACATTACCACGTGTCGGTCGCACTCGCCACCGAGCGTGCGGCTCAGAGACCACAAGTTAGGGCTAGGAGCATGGGGTTGTAGGTGTTGAGCTCACCTGCAGCTGCAAGAAAAGAGGTTTGTGACATGGAGGGTGGAGAACTTTGTTTTTCCTACAGCAGTCCCTTTTGATTTTGATATGTCTCTTTTAGATATGAACTATTAGAAACAACTAATAATGTATTCGGTGTATACAATCGAAATACCTTATATTTTCAAAATTGAACATGCTCTTCTGTTGCTTACAACAGCCATTGATTGATTTCTAATTAACAAGTATCACAATATAAGAAAATTAATAGTTACAAAACTATATTTATGATGGATCAGTTGGAGTGTCATTTGTGGCATGGAAGTGGCACTTTGATACAAAAGTCACTTAAGTTCGTGATAAGAGTGTCGGGACCGAGAAAATCATAATCTTGGATTTGGACCAGATCTTAACGAGGGACTATGAGGTTTAATTGCACGATATGAATTTGTATATTTGAGCTATCTTATCGTGCGATCCGTATGTTTTTAGTAAAAAAAAGTTTAGTTGACCCGTAGCAACGCCCAGGCACAAACCTAGTACAAAGAAGAAAATTTACAATGGTTGAAAAGAATATGGGCCATTCACACAACAAGATTAGACGGTGCAAAATAGGAGATACTCATGTGAAAGTACTTAGAAGTACTAAATTGGTGGGGCCGGTATCAAAATATGTGGGCCAGTACCAAAATAGTTGGACCGTTTCTAGATTTTTCTAAAAAAATTGAATAAGAGTAATTTAGTAATTTCAGTATAGTCATTAAAGGGCAAAACTAGGAATTCCCATCCCTTCTCTGTCTCGACCTCTAAATCGTGTGGTCACTCTCGTTAAAAAAAATCAGATGGTTCCCATAGAGCAACCATGGGTACCCATTGTGGATTCACGACACTACTACACAAACTTTACTGGAGGCGGGCGTTTTCGGTTTTCCGCGGCGGGCAAAGCCGTCCGCCGCGACCTAGAGGCCACGGTAAATCGTGGCTTAACCGTGGCGGGCGGGCTTGCCCGCCGCGGTTAATCGATTTACCACGGCGGGCACGTTAGGATGCCCGCTGCGGTTAATCATTTTAAAAAAAACAAAAAAAACCAGGAGCCCGCCGGCGAGCCCACTGGCGAGCCCACCGGCGACGGATCCGGGCTTCCCACGGCCGCAGATCCGTGCCGCTCGGGGAGGGAGAAGAGGAGCAGCCGGCCGGGCCCCAGCGTCTCTGGAGAAGCCGGCTGGACACGTCGACACCACTGCAGGGCCGCCACCACCTCGCCAGTCGCTCGCAGGGGACCACGCCGACGCCTCCTCGTGGATCCCGCCGCGCCGTGGTGGAGGGAGGCCGCCGCGCCGACGCGTCCTCGCCCGCCGTGGTGGAGGTCCCAGCGTCGTGGCCGTGGTGGAGATCCACCGCCGGATTCGGTCGCTCCACCGCCAGATCCACGGAGGAGGAGGGTGCAGCGCTAGATCCGTGGGGGAGGAGGTCGCCGCCGCCGGATCCGTGGAGGAAGAGGTCATCGTCGCCGGATCTGGAGAGAGGAAGAGGGAGGAGTGAGGGAGATGGAGAGAGGAAGAGGGAGATGGAGAGGAAGAGGGAGATGAACTCACTGGATTTGAAAGCCTAGCCCCGCGCCGTCGTCGTTCATGGAGGATCCGTGGGGGAGGAGGAGGGCACAGCCGTCGCCGTCGTCCCGCGTGCGCCGTCGCCCCGCGCGCCCTCGATCCGCTGTCTGGAGGCCTCGCGCGCCCTTGGAGGAGGCCGCCGCCTGCATCGAGGGAGAGTAGAGGGAGAGTAGAGGGAGGCAAAGGGAGAGTGGGGGAGGCGGAGAGCTGAGAGAGAGAGTGGGGGAGGCGGGGAGCTGAGAGAGAGAGAGAGTGGGGGAGGCGGCGACGATGGTGCGAGGGATGTGGGTGATATGTTTCAGTGAATCGATTTACCGTGGCAGACATTTTAGGACGTCCGCCACGGTAAATCGATTTACCGTGGAGGGCATCTTGAGATGTCCGCCGCGGAAAATAGGGTATTTTCCGCGGCGGACATCTTAAGACGTCCGCCACGGTAAATCGATTTACCGTGGCGGGCAAAAATGCCCGCCGTGGTAAATAAAAAATGCCCGCCTAGATAAACCGTGGCATTTACCGTGACGGGCAAAAATAGGTGCCCGCCTCGGTGACCTCCGGGGGGTATCGCGCAAAATCATTTGTGTAGTAGTGCGACACGAATCCATGTATGCATAACTTTTTTTTAGAAAAAACCAACGCATAACTGTTGCTTAAATTTAAGGGGAATAATTAAAAACAAAAAACCACATTTCTTGTGTGTTGATACATGTGCATGAAGTCGTAAATCCACTGTTGAAATCTCTCTCTCTCTCCTTCTCCCCATCCGGAGCACCCGGATCATCACCGCCACCGTGCTGCCGGCCGGCGGTTGTGCTGCTACCACCGCGCGTCTGCGTCTGTCCCTCAATCCGTAGCAGTGGGGGAGCTCGGGATCCTGGAGAGTAAGACCAGTTTGGGCTGACTGGCCTTAGCGTCTGCTGCGGCTTCCAGCACCGTGCGGTGGAACAGCCGTAGCTCGTTGGCCTCCTCCTCCCCGACTCCAGCGCCCACGCCTACCACCCCGCGGATGCGCTGCGCACCACCGCTGCCAGCACGCGTGCACGGAGAAGTGTAGCCGGTGCCGCCGAAGAGTGCTCACCACTGCGGCGGCACTGCGCGAGATGCGTCACCGGGCGCGGGGATGCGGCGGCACGGCAGGAGATGGCATTATCTCACACAGCATTTTTATGTAAAAACACATGGTGTCAAGGGCAACACTGAAAGCACCCGCCAGGGGGCGGCAATTGGACTGAGTTTCTTGTACTTTGTAGCTAGTACAAATGGAGTGTAGAGACATTTAGTCGTCCTCATGTGAAAACCTGCAACTCTGTATTGCTAAGTGTGTATTCGTTAATTGGTCCATTCATGTAACTTTCCTGTATATTCTTGTATAGAAAGTGGCAGCAATTGATATTTCTAGGAATGCATACAATTTTCTAGTAAATTCATGTCTTGTTATGTTACATACAGGCATACAGCTTGAGATATCTAGGCTGCAACTGCAATGCATGGATGATGTGCTAGTCAAAATGGAAAATAAATAGATAAAAAAAAACTCCAAAAGAATACAAGACAATCTAAAATTAAATGAACCGAAGCTTCATTATTCATACCAATTACAAGGTAAAGTGTTAAAGTATTTTGAGTATTTTTGCTTCCCTTCAATCAATTGTAGAGACTATGGAGGGCAGCATTGTAATTTGAAACAACTCAAACTGCCTGAACACTGCCCAGAGAAATGTATCCTCTCTACAACAACTGACTGACTAATACACAAACCCAGAGTGCTCTACTAAGGAGCTATAAGCTTAATCAGCAACCCAAAATAATTTCGCTCCTCGGCATGCACTCAGCTGATCTTCTCTGAGCTTAAGTAATGGCTACTGCAGCCACTCTACGGTGGAACACTGAGAGGCTCGAGCCACGTACAGCTGCAGCAACAACTGCCGCTTTAGCTCAAGCGAACGGAGCCAAATGGCAGTTTCCATGAGCTGCTCTCGCATCAGCGTCAGGTTCTCGTCAGAGATCGTTGTTATGATCCTAGACCTCCAAGTCACAATTACTGAGTATTGTTATGATCCTAGACCTCCAAGTCACAATTACAAGAGTAACTGATACAATTTGGGAATAAGAGGGAATTTAGACTGGGTACAGCTAGCAAGGAATTGGAGGGAGAAGCAAGAATAGCAGGGGTTCCTGGAACTAGACGAAGGTAGAAGACGAGTTCCAGTTCTGGTTGGATGCCTTTCCTGATGGCTGCGTGGTCTTTTATTCCTCTGCTCGTGTCCCAGCAAACGCATCTCGGAAGCCCATGCAACAGCCCAGCCTGGAAGTCCATCCAGTGGCCCAGTCCATGGCAATCGTCTTCTCGTACATCTTTGCATGGTCACATTTCAGACAGACATAAATTTTTCAGAACCAAAATGTCAGTCATCATATAAGTTGGCAATATGCATCCTACAACTGCTAGCACTGGATCGTGTTCCGAAGCGTCAACATGCTCTGTAAAACTCCCCCGAGGTCCGAGCTCAATAGCAGCGGCGGTGGCGCCCCATTCTCCAGAGGCCCGAGCTCAACAACGACGGCCGCGTCGCCCTGATCTTCAAAGGCCCGACCTCTTCAGCAGCCCGACCTCTTCAACAGCGACAGTGACGGCGGCGATGGTGCCTTGATCTCCGGCAACCCGAGTTCTTCAGCAGCGGCGGCGGTGGCGACGGTTGAACCCTAATCTTCCGACACCCTAGCTCTCAGTTGTTATTCCGCACAATAGACACTAGTAAGAAAAGATTTTTAGAGATGGTCAAAAGTGATCTCTAGAGACCGTTTAAAAAACCGCTACTATACTAGCGATGGTAAAAAAAAGTGATTTTAGAGGTGGGCAACGACTCTTAAAAATCTATTTTCAGAGTCGGTTGACTTAAATCAACCGTTTCTAAAAATAATTTCCAAATTTTTATAAAAAATATTTAGAAGCCATAAAAATAAGAAAAAAATTAGTGTAGCCAGAGGCCTAGAGGACCAACCAGCCACTTGTAGAATTTAATTTTCGCCATTTTTTTATATAGTGCAGCCGCTAGGATTTGACCTCTCGCTCCGCGCATTCAGTCCCCTGAGTACACCATACAATCACTTTGTAGTGACGGTTTACTTAATAGAACCACTCTAAAAATGTATTTCTAGAGGTGGTTTATAAGCTACAGTGCTCCTAGAAACTAGAACAGTTACAAACAGATTGCTAAGTAAACTGTTGTTGTTAGACATATGTGGCGTCTTAAAAAATTGTTTTTGTACTAGTGAGAGGGAGGAGTGCCGGTTAGCTACGGGGCGGCGCCGCCTAGGGCCTAGCGAAAGGCTCCAGCGCTGGCTATACTATCAGAAATGCGGCGCCGGCGACCGAGATAAAGGCGTATGTGTTGGAAGATTAGTAAGAGAAGGGGTAGAACCTCAATTACGAATATATCCTCTGCAAAAAGAATCTAAATAATATTCCTTAATTAATTAGTAAAAATAAAAATTAAAAGTACATAGAGGTACCAACTGTACTTTCCCAACTATTATAAATGAATATAATTAGAGGCTCCGGTGTCTTGGAGGAAGAAGAAATGAGACGTGTCAAAGAAGGCCATAATATATAAGGTAATTCTGGGTGCAGGGCGTCCAACGGACAGACCCTCATGATGGTGGGCCGCCTGCGCTAGCCGAAGGACCGCTCCGGAACGGTAATTCTTATCTGCTCATCCACTCGCACCCCCACACACACAATTAAAAAAACTCACCTCACGAGGCGTCGCCGCACGCCCGCGCCGCCTCGGCGACCACTCTCTGCCGCGTGCCCATGCCACCTCAGCGACTGCACTCTCTACCGTGCCTCCCTCTCCACCGCCCCTCTGCTCCACCAGCCGACATCTCTACAACGCCATAGCGTAGCAGTCCATCTTCCTCCCTCTCCACTGCGCCTCTCGCACGCCGCGGCATTCTAGAGCGCGTGGACCCACTGTGGCCTTCTCCAATGGACTTGCCGCGTCCTTCTCCACCGGAGCGGCGAGCTCCACGCCACCAGGGAGCTCCACACCGGTGAACTCCAGACACCGACGACCTCCATTCCCAAACAGCAAGGAGATATTACGCTGAAAGCGCGTGTTGCAAATGTATGTTTCAAGTGTTTTAGATATTTCAGAGGTATATTGCAAAAATAGATCGAGATGTTGCACAAGTTACAATGGCTATACACGTATGTTTCAAGTGTATGTTCCGACTGTTTCAAAAGTATGTTGCAAGTGTTTCATCTGGATGTTTCAAAAGTAGCTCTAGATGTTGCATATATATGCATGGTTGCAAGCTTATGTTTCTAAGTCTTTTCAGTTGCTTCAAACGTATGTTCCAAGTGTTTCATCGGGATGTTACATATATTTTGCAATGGTTACACACGTGTTTTTCTAGAGTTTTAGACGTATGTTGCAAGTGTTTTAGTTGTTTCAGATGTATGCTGCAAGTGTTTCATCTGAATGTTGTAAAAGTAGATCTGGTGTTGTACATGTTGCAATGGGACTCAGCTGCCATCGTGCATGTGCGTGGGAAGTGGAGGGATGGGAAGCAGAGGGGGATGGCGGCAGGGGCACGGCCGGTCCCCGCTTGTGCGTGCAACAAGGCGCGGGTTGTCCCCTCTGTTACGGGTGGAACCAGATAATTTTTATAGGCTGGGTAGGAGTTACGGGTGAAACCATATAATTTTATAGGTTGGATGGGAGCTGCGTCTAGACGCCTCTTGGGGTTCGATGTCCGGACGCTAGCGTCTCCCTAATATATAAGGACTTTTCTCCTATCATTAGTTAATTAATAAAACTTCTATGATCAATATCTATGTCTTTTATAAAGCTAATCCCACTAGGAGTCTATTTTTACATGCAAGCCATCCATATCATATCCCACTAACTATGCACATCATGTCCTTCTAATAGTCATGTCATCCTACTAACTTTCAACATCTTAATTGCAAGCTATCCACATACATTATCTTCACCCTAACTTTATTTTATTTTTTCTCAATTCCCGCTGCAATGCGTGAGATATCTTCTAGTACTTATATTTTCAATCCCTGCTTGCATTCTATCTCATCATACAACTGTCCAGATCACCATCTACTAGAATGTAGATATGATAGTCCACTAGCACAAGCAATTATGTTTTTATTCAAATTATTCACGTTAACAAGCCACATTATCCACTAACATACGTTTAGTTGTCGATATCAGCATGCTACACCATCCACTAACATGTATTATGATATTTATCTATTCATATAAGTAAATATAAGTAGTATAGTTTTATTTTAAATTATCTGGATTCCCGCATCAACGTGTGAGGTATCTAGTTTGTCTAAAAGTTAAACTATCATGACAGCTCCAACGATGACTTATAAGATAGTTCTAAGCATTTTATTTAAAATTTCAATAGAAGAGAGAGAAAAGCTAGCTTTTGATTAAGAGCTAGTCTTATACATACATGTCAAGATCATTTAAGGTTGTCATGTAGGAGCTGTTTTTAAATAAACCATACTATGCGCTATATTACTAAAAGTTAGCATTATTGAAAAGATTGTCTTAGAGTCAGTGATTGATTCTTTACTGTGCCCTCACAAGTACACCAGCCGTTCATTCTCCCGCTACGGGCTATGCGGATCTAGGGACTAAAGTATATTCCTATTATATCGGATGTTCAGATGCTAATTAGAATGACTAAATATGAGTTAATTATAAAACTAATTGTATAGATGGAGACTAATTTGATAAACGAATCTATTAAGCCTAATTAATCCATCATTAGCACATGTTTACTGTAGCACCATGTGGTAAAATCATGAACTAATTAGGTTTAATAGATTCGTCTCGTAAATTAGTTTCCATCTGTGCAATTATTTTTATAATTAGTCTATGTTTAATACTACAAATTAGTGTTCAAACTTTGCATGCATCAGAGCAATTTGTTGGTGCTGGTAGGCCCGTCCAGGAGAGAGAGGCAGCTGATGGCCTGTATATCGGAAGTTCTTTCAAGGGAGGAGATGATGGAAAGGCAACGTTCGCGAGTGGATTGGCTGAGGGAAGGAGACCGCAACACTTCTTTTTTCCAGGCCAAATCACGGGCGAGAGCAAAAAGAAACAAAATCTCTTCTCTTAAAAGGGAGGATGGCTCGGTGGCAGTTGTTCAGGAGCAACTAGAGGAGATTGCCACTACTTTCTATGGTGATCTTTTCTCGGCCCAATCTGATTTAGAGCCGGCCTTGGTCCTGGAGCATGTCCCTCGGAAAGTTACTGATGACATGAACGAAAGACTTGCTCGTCCTTTCTCGGCAGTGGAAGTGGAGAGGGCTTTGTTTCAGATGGGAGCAAATAAGGCCCCGGGGCCGGACGGGTTCACAGCCGGCTTCTATCAGTTACATTGGGACCTGATGAGCTCTAGTATCATTGCTGCAGTGTTGGACTTTCTTAATGGAGGAATCATGCCAGATGATTTGAACCGTACTACAATTGTCTTAATTCCAAAAACGAGGAATCCTCGGGAGATGAAAGAATTTCGACCAATCTCTCTCTGCAATGTCCTGTACAAAATCTGCTCCAAGGTCATAGCAATGAGGATGAGGGAATTTTTGGATGATATTATATCCGAAGAACAAAGTGCCTTTGTTCCTGGCCGATTAATCTCTGAGGATAGTATCAGTTTTGGAGATTGGATTGCACTACGTAGCTTTTGTTTCAAACGGAGAAGATTTCTGCTACAAATTCTCTATATTCTTATCAATAATAAAGGCAACGAAGGATATAACGCGGGCGTGAGCTCCGCCGTGCCGCACGCGAGCTCCACCGGGCGTGGCTCCGAGAGCATGGCGGGCATGAGCGAGTTATTGGACAGGGAGGCAGTGGCCACGACGAATTTCGCCGGTGAGCGGAGCCTTGCCGGCGGTGGTGAAGAGAGGGAAAACGGAGAGACACTGGTGGGACCCATGAAAGGTTAAAATAACCCTATGAAACTGTGCAATGAAACTATACACTGAGGGAGAGACTCGTTTCATGTTAAGTTCATATCTTTGAAAACTGAAAGGTGAAACCTTCCACTAAAACTCAGCGCTAGTAGGCCCGTATATCCCACAGCACACGCCACAGTGGTGGGCTTGTGGGCTAATACATGCTGGAAAGCCCTTTTTTTTCTCTCCCTACTTTCCTACTACTTTCACGAAGAAGATTAGAAGAACACATACTGAACCGCTCACCACGACGTTGCCCCACGGACACGCACTAGAGATGTCAAATGTGCCCGATCTCCGATTTTCAGTGAGGAAACAGTAATTGAGCCAATTTAGCTCCCAGGTCGTTCTAAATGTAGACATATCATCCCCACTGACATTGTGAAGATCATTCAATAAAGATGGAACCAAAACGAAAGGGCAAGTGCGATAGCAATGGAGAAACTAGAGATACATGTTGCAAACTTATAGTTAGCAAAATTTGATATAAAATAATTAGGCGATCACACAGTGCCCCAGTGATTGAGTTACTAAGTGTCTCAGTGCCTGAGTGGCTAATAATTACTTGAGTGACTAAGTGGCCGAGTAACCAAATGGCTGAGTGGCTAATAATGATGCCCTGTTCGCTTGGCTGATAAGTCATGGTTGAAAGTACTGTTAGCTGATTTGTTGTGAGAGAAAAACACTGTTCGTTGGCTGAAAAAATACGGCTTATAAGCCAAGCGAACAAGCTGTTATGGAGCGGCTGTAAGTTATCGAGCGGCCGAGTAATTGAGTTATCGAGTGGTCTACTGATATTTTAAGAAAACGGTCAATGATATCTCATTAACAAACAAATAAAAAATCACATCTTACTATAATAGGTGTTGATTATCACAATCATAAACATGTGTGTGTGGCACGCGTACCCTACAAAATAATCGATGAGACGGACCTTGTTCATTTTAGCCGTTGGTTACTTGGTTTCAACGGGGCGACGACGACGGTCGTCGCGGCATGCATGCGCGGACCGACGAGCGGCCCTGGCAAGCCTGGCAGTCGGGATGATGTCGAGATCAGCGAGGAGTTGATCACCGCACCGGTGGCGCAGGTGAGGTGTCACCGGATATCAAGAGGACACGACGAGGCGAACGTGATAGCGTGCGCGCGCGGACCCTGTATAGCCCTGTGGTCCACGTGAAATGGACATCGAAAAATCCAACTGTGCTGGATCGAAATCATCCCATCGCCAAGCTGGACCATCGTCTAAATGGAGCGTCGTGACAATTCTGGCCCATTCACTCGATATCACCAGCAGCAAACAAAATTAGGCATTGCCATCGCAAAATATTTGCAAGTTCTCTTTTTTTTTATAATAAAGGCATTTGCCAGTTTATATGGTATACTTCTTCCATTCTAAATTATAAGTCATTCCAACTTATTTGAAGAGTCAATGTATCTCAAGTTTAACCAAAATTATAGAGACAATTATAAGGATTTATAACATCAAATAGACATATACTATGAAAATCTAATTAATAAAGAATCTAATGATATTTATTTGGTATCATCAACGTTATTATTTTATTATATAAATTTGTTTAAACTTGAGATGTTTTGACTCACAAAGAAAGTTAGAATGACTTATAATTTAAGACAGATGGAGTAGATATGAAGAACACACAAAACGATGTACCCATACATGTATTTGTAGTTATATACGACTAGGTAGCATGCCCGTACGTTGCTACGGGACAACAAAACTTTTGTAATAAAAACACACGGATCGCACGATAAGATAATAATATTGTGAAATTAAATATCGATGTTAAAATGACATTTAATCCAAAAAGTAAAGTTTGTGAAATTAACAGTCACAGAGAGCGCGGCGTCGCGGGCTTACCAACTCTACTGTATAGACCTTTTCATACGTTGCAACGGGAACAAATGATGCCCTGATAATTTGTGCATGAACATGTTATACCGTTACAAAAAACGATGATGTAAGCATGATGTTCGGAATGTCAATATTACAAATTAAATTTTGTGCATGGCTAAAATTATCATTGATGGTTTGCAATCATCAAGGTATGCATTTATATTATTGTACATTTATGCATATACACATAAAAGTTCATATCACCGTAACAAGATTAATTCATTCATCAACCTTTTAGAACTAACCATCTCTTTGAATTATCAATTTGCTTCATACAGACTGGTATACCAAGACCACCCTTCTTTATATTTTAGATCTTGAATCTGCAACATCTTGAGCGTGGGGTACAGAACCAGGACAAGAGGCACACCGGCTGCACATCTGAACAGCTATATGAAACTACATGAAACTCAATAAGGCAAACTTTCAGTCTAAAACCAAATTAACTTGCACGTGCATGGGAATAAAAAGACTAAGGTAATCCAAGTTTGCAGTGTGTAGTACCTTGACAAAAAAAACAATATTTTGATTTGTTCTTCACAACAGGTTGTTTGCACCCAATCGTCACCTTGAGTAATAATAATCAAAGTAATAAACTTCAGACTATAATAATCATGTTCACTGTGCTCTCTACCACGTTCTCTGGATGATGCATTTAAGATCGTCTTTGACGACCATAGGAATTAAGTCTCCAGGAATTCCTCTCATATCCAACTACAATAATCTAAATTCGCATCAGTGAAACCAATAGATTTTCACTTCTATTTTCCAAAATGCTGGGATGTATCCAATCTATACGACCATAGGAATTAAAAATCTCCAGGTACTCCTCTCATATCCAGCTACAACAATCTAAATTCGCATTAGTGAATAAACCAATAGATTTTCTGACTTTTATTTTTCCAAAACTAGGAAGTAACCAATCTGAACTTCCATTAGACCCTGCACTACACAAACTCTGAAGGAACATACAGTGTAACCAGCACAAACCCATAGGGAAAAATAATCATGACCAAAACCACAAATATAACTCTGCACAAAGTCTCGTTGTTTATTATCATTGGACTTCCATGTATTTTTTATACAAACAAGATCAAAACCAGTAAATCATTAGGCACATATCAGAAACTCAAAAGTAAAAAAGAATCATGCCAATTATCCACCAGTCACAGAATTTACCTGCAAATGGAGTGCCAATATCTATAGGACTGCAAC
The DNA here is from genome assembly GCA_904845875.1 of Miscanthus lutarioriparius. Lineage (NCBI taxonomy): Eukaryota > Viridiplantae > Streptophyta > Magnoliopsida > Poales > Poaceae > Miscanthus > Miscanthus lutarioriparius. Next base: position 27,800,625 of record CAJGYO010000017.1, on the reverse strand, counting down.
AAACACCTTGATGCCACGCGACAGCCTTGATGTGCCTATCAGAGGTGTATTAAACTGTGGTTAACAATTAAAATAAAATGGCAAGCCATGCACGGGTCAGATCTATTACGTTCATAATATACATGGACTATTTATGATGGTACAAGAGAGGTAGTGAAAACATCATCACTGTGAAACCCAAGTTTCAAAAGTCAGAAATCTGGGTAATAATGACAGTGACATTTCATATTAGGTAACTTGAGAGATTGTGGAGCAACTAAATAACTGACAGATTTCATAAAGCAGATAAATATGAAGTTTACGAATTCACACATTAATTGAACTGGATTAGTTTCTGAATGAAAGGGATGATTTAAGTAAGTAGGGGATGATTCAGTCTACTAATAATGAACAAAAAGTTCACTGAAATTGCCCTCTATGTGGACTTCCCAAATCTAAAGATACCACCTTCTGCAATCTACAGGTTCTTGGCTTGCGAAGCTGTAGATTCAAAGAGTAACCAAGACGCATGAACACATTTATTAGCCAGCGACAGTTACATGCAGATGCAGATAAAATTGCTCCAATTAATTCATAGCATTGGAGGTCTAACAAAGCTCCAAGACTTGCATGAATTTCGTGTTGAAGCATAGGACAGTCACAGAATAGACATGAGGTACATTCAAGGTTCCCTTCTACCTCAGATCTTCAGAATGATAAAGATAAAAAGAGCCAGGTCATGTTTCCCTGCTTCATAAGAATTACAGGTCTTCATGTATTAAGCGCCTGGCAAAAGCTCACTGAGATTTTACTTATATACAAACACTAAAATGATTTGAAAAAAAAAATAATTCTCATACGAATCGATCATTTGAAAATGGCAATGGGGACTGACCCAATAAAGAACATGGTAGACATGTGAAAGAACAAAAAAATTATATACATTCATTTAAAAAAGTCGCTCAAAAAATATATTATACAAAGTTTCATTGTCTTTGGAGAGGCGGACCAGTTAAGGTAAAGAACATGGGTTTACACATGTACTCCTGTTATTAACGCAAAAGCATCTAAGTTGGTAGGCATAATTCTTATGTTAGGGTTCGGGTGCTCGGTGGGCATACCTGTTGGTTGCTCGTCTCCGACGAATCTGTGGACAGGCGAAGCAGCGTGGTTGCCCAGTCAGAGGCGGGCGCAGGATTTGGACCATGGGTATTCAAAATTCCAAATGGCAAGAAAAAAATTTGACAGCCTAAATTATAGTTTTATAACACAGAATTAAGTGGTAGCATCATTGATTAATAAAATTGATCACAACTTGAAATTGTCCAGCTACTAATGATCAACGTATCAAAGTGGCAACATGTGAAATAAATAGAGGATAAAATAGAAAAATGGTAACAAAGCTTTCAACTTACAAGCTACAGGACAACTTTCTGATTCTTAATGCTTTGAAAATGAGTGATGATGTCCTCATCCTTAGCTTACATGAAGAATTCCCTTTCGATCAATGTGACCAAGCAACCATTTAAATATTTCTGTCTCATCTTGCTTCCTCTTGTTCTTTATCAAATTTATTATAGAAAAGACCCTCTCAACGACTCAACACCAGCAGTTGCAACAGGAAGAACAAGCACCAATTTGAGAAGTTTATAAACAATTTCATACCGAGGAACCTTTCCTTCTTTAACTAGCATCATAGACAACTCTGCTAGACTTCTCAAAATTTTGAAGTTTTCATCATTTCTGACATCATTGATATAGTGGTGCAACTGAAAATAAAGCTGGTTCATTTCTTCAAAATCAAAGTCATGTGGATAGAATCTAGCAAGGTTAATCAAGTTCTCAACATTAAAAGCAGAAAAGAAATTGGCTGGACTGAATGATGACATGCATCTAAATAGCTCTGTGTTCACCTCATCAATTGATATTTGACCATTTGACCACGTACCTTGGATAGGGGCAATTGATATTTGATAAGCAAGGACAGAATTGCTTCTTTAAGAGTCAATGATGTAGTATCAATTGTCATAAATTCATAAGCATTGACAAATTGCAATCCCAATTACCAATTTTCCAATTTTACATACCATAAAAATGCTCACGGCTCACCAAATTTACAGAATGCTCCGGGCCTCCGGCTTGCTATCTCGTCTCTCGCCGCTTTCGCCGCTCGCTCCTCCCTCCTCACTGCTCCGCCACCCCGCCACCACCGCCGCCCATTGTTGTGGTCTTCTTTGTTGTTGTTACTGCTGCACAGGCGAACGCCGGCGTGGTGGTCTGTGGTGGTCTCAAGAAGCCGCCGCCGCTGCCACCGTAGAGGGGCTTGGTCTTCTTGCGGATGAGGAACAGCAGAGCGTCAGGAGGACATAACGGATGAGGAACGAGCGCCTCAGGAAGACAGGAGATGAGGGGGACTAGGGGAGTCGGTCGACTGGACCAATTGGGCCGTTTGGCCAGCGGCCCAGCGCGGGGATGGACACCGGGAGTTGGCCTTGGCTGACCTAGGCCAATTGGATTGAATTGTTTTTTATTTTTTGATGCATATACATAGATGCATTATATATACAAAAAAAATTTGCAAAAATAATGGGTATTCAGTTGCATACACTTGAATACAAAGTGGGCCCGCCCCTGCGCCCAGTCGTGTGCTTGGATGAGTAAAAGCTGCGGATCTAGGATGGGCGAGGCGGCGGCACGACGTTGCAGCGGGAGAGGGCAGCACACCTACTCGGCGGGCCTTCTCCTTCTCGGCATGGCCTTGCAGCGTCGGCGTGGCTTCGCGACAGGGAGGGGAGAACAGGCGCGGCGTGGGCGAAACGGAGTGAGGACGACGGCGAGGTCGACGGCGCATGCCGGTGCCGGTGCAGGCGCGGATGATGATGGTGTGGCGGCGCGAGTGTAGGGAGAGAGAGGAGGCGTCGGCGTGGCGAGCGCGGGGATGGAGCAAAGGCGCGAGGGCAGGCGTGGAAGAGGAGGCTGATGCGGGATCTCGCGCGAGGGGGAGGGGAGTGATTGGCGCCATGTCCACCACGCGTGGGCGGGAGCGAGCGAAGGCGGGCGAGCGATTCCCACGCGGAGATCGCATGGAGACAGACCGACGACCCCATGTTCGACTGCCGCACCCAAAAAAAATTTCACTCTTTAGTTTTTTTTAGTTACGATGATGAAAGGAAGCTAGAGGAACGAACCAATACCAGCGAGGACAGACTGTCCATAGAGCGTGTTAAGGCACGGCACCACGGCGGCCAAACAGCCTATTATGTCGTGTAGTACGTACGTCCGAAGTTTCTGATGGAAATTTAAAAGGTGTTAGCTCCTGCGTGCTACGCTACACACTGCCAGTTACTGTGCGAGAAGGGGACTCAGATTCAGAAAGCCCCTTTAACTAATGATGGCACTAAGTGTCGTCTGTGTGCCCACCGTACCTTTCCACATTCATGATCAACTCTGATCCCCCAGTTAAGCAGGAGTACGATATTCTTGCCTTCAAAGATATGATTTCGGTAGCACGCTTATTATGATGTCCTGCAAAACGTTGTTTGTTTGGCCAGGGGCACAGTGTGAATACAATCATTTCTCCAACCGAATCATTCAATTAAGTTCTTGTTTGGATACAGTCGGATCGGCATTAATCTACCCCAACACACGTGGATTGAGGTGATTCGACAACATCGAAATAAGTCCTAACACAGGGGTGCATGTATCTACTAGATAATAATTGGAGAAGTTCCAACAGGTTTTGAAACTTCACACAGCTATTAGTAATACTATGATCCACATCTAAACAAAAAAAAACTGCAAATTCACATAAACAAAAATGACTAATTTCAGACGCATTTTGCAATAGTGGATAAAATTGAAATTATAACAAGTATTTTTGCCATTTCTGTTTCTCTCAAATGAGATCGAATTTGCACTTATACTCTTGTGCACATGTAGTTCATTGCCTCACCTATAAATGCAGATATATAGTTTATTTTAATGAGAATATTGGACTTTTTAGCTATGGTTTCCTAGCAATTCACAGAATCTTCAAAAACTTACCAGTGCTTCAGCTGATATATGGACACTCAGGGTGGGCGTTCGGTTCTCGGTTCAGTTTCGGTTCGGTTCCTTCGGTTATCGAAGAAATTCGGTTCCTAGAAAACGGGTACCGATCGGTTCCAAAAAATTTTAGGAACCGAGCATTTCGGTTCTCAGTTATTTCGGTTCGGTTTCGGTTCTAACCGAACTAACCGAATTTTTTCAGAAGACCTCAAGACAATAATAAATATACTTGTTCTAAGGCAAATTTATGCAACACTATATTCATTTTTAATAATAATAATATATAAGAAAATAATAGCAATATAGTAACACAAATATATAGCAGTTCAAATATAAAACACTACACTTATTCCTACAAAATACAAGTAAGTGAAGTATAATTCATGTAATTCGGTTCTTTCGGTTAATTCAGTTAACTGAGAGTAGGAACCGAATTTTCTTCGGTTATTTCGGTTCTTCAATATCAGGAACCGAATAAGGAACTGAAATTTTCGGTTCCGGTTCTTTCGGTTTCGGTTCCGGTTCTTTCGGTTCGGTTCTTGGTTCTCGGTTATTTTTGCCCAGCCTTAATGGACATCATGAGTGGGTATTCGGATGTGAAACACTGAGGACATGGAGCGGTGATCGATTAGGCCTTGTTTAGATGCGCGTGTATTCGTCTCAATCCACGTATGTTGAAGTGGATTGGAGTAAAATTAAATTAAATTATATTCCATTCTACTCCAACCCATGTGAATTGAGATGGATACACGTGCATCCAAACAAGAACTTACCGTTTTTATTATTCACTGCGGCTCATTTGAAGGGAAACCGATGCACTGCTGCTTCTTCGCGTCGGGTTGGGGAGATAGTGCCGGATTACTCATGCTTTAAGGCGAGCGAGCAGTGGCCTCGTCGTGGCGACAACCGAAAATAATGTCAGTCAAACCAAGAGCCCACTTCCCCTCTCCCTCTCTGTCTCAGCAAATTTATAACCCCATCTCTTGGCTTGAACTGAAGCACCAAAGAGTTGGAGAGTTCGTGCAAAAACAGTGTCTCAGGCCTAGTTTAGATTACAAATTTTTACAATCTGGACACTGTAGCACGTTTCGTTTGTATTTGATAAACTTTGTCCGATCATGTACTAACTAGGCTCAAAAGATTCGTCTTGTGATTTACAACCAAACTGTACAATTAGTTATTTTTTTTACCTATATTTAATGCTCTATACATACGTTCAAAAATTGATGTGATGGAAAGAGAATAAAAAAACTTAAAATTTGGAGGTGATCTAAGACAAGGTCTCAGCAAATCGTGCTAGCTTCCCTGGTGCGGTAATGGTCGCCACGTCTAGAGCTTCGTTTTTTTCTAACCCAAAGTCCACTCCCATCAGCCACGCCAAGCCAAGCCACTACTGACTCTGATGAGATATCGCGTCTGAGGCACGGCGAGCCTACAGTGTTCGTGCCCACACGTGTGCTTGCGCACCGGCACTCCACCTGTGAATCTTACCGTTGCCTTCCCGGGCCCCACGGCCTGACGACTCCCTCCCCAGTCCCCACGCCTCCTCTGTCCAGGGCCTTGTTTACATTAAGGTTATGAATCAGTATTTGGCACGGTAGCACTTTCATTTGTATTTGATAATTATTGTCCAATCATACTTAACTAGGCTCAAAAGATTCGTCTCGTAATTTACAATCAAACTGTGTAATTAATTATTTTTTATCTACATTTAATACTCCATACATATGTCCAAAAATTTAATGTGATGAGAGAGAGAGTGAAAAAACTTACAATCTAAACCAGGGCCAGGTCAATCAGCCTACTCGTTGCTGCCTCCATCACAGGGGGGAACTGGAAAAATAATGGAGACACCGCCAAATCTACAACTACTAGCTTCACTTACTGCTACACCGAGCCACTTTATTTTGTCGCTGGAATGTGGGACCGTAAACGGGGCTCTGACATGCTGGTCCCTGTCGACGGGGGAGAGAGAGGTAATCGAAGCGAGGTTCTGCTAGAGGCCCGCCCAGCCAGAGGAGCTATCCATGGCCGTGGCCGTCAACCCACCTTTGGTCCACCACGCACATTCCGGGAACTATTGAGGCACTTGTCACCTCCTTCTTGTCCGAGCATCGTAGTCGTGACCATAGCCACGTCCAGCATGCAGGTGAGATCGATAATCAGTAGCCAAATTTTCACTCACTAGTCGCCATGTACGTGGACCTTCCCCAACAAATATTTTGTCGCAGCCTCGCTGATGCCGGAATGTTGAGCCCCGCACTTTTGGACACGATTGCACACAACAAAACTCCGTCTGACATTCGAAAGACAGGCCCAGTACCCGCGAATTGTTTTGCTTCTGGCAAGGCGTATTATTCCCTTTCGCCCACGGATGATAAGCTTTAATTTTTTTACTACTAGTAGTTAGTCAACTTAGATATAATCTAGGACATCAAACTTGCATCAATAAATTTGTATTTGAAGTATATCTTTGAGATGAATTGACTTAGCAATTGAGAATATATTGTGACAGAAATTAAGGGTGAAATTTTACTTTGTAGGGATATGATTTTTCTTGGTTAAAATACGCTTATCCTTTTTGGATGATGGAGCAGTAATAATAACACGGTTTACATTAGCAGGTAATCCAAGCTTCCCATTCCGGCGCTTCATCAGTTCCCATCACAGGCGACAAAATCTCCATAGGCCACAGATGGCCAAGCTGCTCTGCCCAGAAGCCTTTTCTAGCCCCGGAGGCCCGGACGCCAGCGTGGCGAACAGAACCGCAGAGTCGCGATGGGGCCGGGCTAGGTGACCGGCCCGTTACGCCCGCGTCGTGTTCCGGCCCCGTCGCAGGCAAAACCCCACCGCCACAGGGGGTAGATCCACGAGCCTATCGGCCCCACGGCAATGCCAGGTGGGTCCGACGGAGGCCAGGCCCACGCGCAGCGTGACCACGGCCGGATCGCAATCCGCAAAGTGTATCGCCTACCGCTTCTCGGTTTCTAGTGCCAGAAAGGCTCGGACCGGCCCCGCCCCCGAGGCGGTCGCATTGGTGGAGGCCAACTGCTACGTGAGACAAGAGACCCCACCTGTCATGCTCAGGCCCGGGTGCCTCGGCCCCACCCGAGCCTCAGGCTCGGACAGCCGTTTGCGCCTCCGAGCCTGCCGCGCAGCAGGACTCCGAGCCCGAAGCCACTAAAGAATTCGGAAGCCCATCGGAAAAGCAGAGAAGAAGCCAATCGGAGGACGGGAGGAGGGGAGTGGCGTGGTAGTAGTGCAGTAGTGGGCTAGCTCGCGGCGGAGCAGAGAGACCAGAGAGCGAGAGCGAGCAGAGCAAGCAAAGCGTAGGCGAGCTCGCGGCGAAGCGGGAATTGATTGCGCCCACCACCACGTCTTCTCCACCTCCGTCCTCACCAAGCCACCATCATTGCCGCCACCATGCCGCTCGGCTACGGGAGCCCAGCTCAGCTGCGCATTCTTAACAATTGTTTCTCTCTTGGCTTCTTGGCGAAGTGTGGCGGTTGCGGGTACTGGAGTGCGGAGAGCAACGCGGCAGTACGTGTGCGTGTTGCAGTGCTGTGAGGAAGCCACCACCCACCACCACCTCCATTAAAGGCGCTCACTCGCCGCCTCCGCCTCCACGAGAAAGCGAGGCGAGAGAGGGAGTGAGGGCGTCGTACGCGACCTCCGTCGTCAAGGCCATCTCTCTCCTCCACACTTCCTCCCCTCACGGGGGTAGCCACGTACGAAGGCAGCTCGCCAACGCCCAGCAGGCAGCAGCACCCCCTCGTCGCACCACCCCACGCCGTGCGCCTTTAAAGACAGCGCGCGACAAGCTTAAAGGTTCCCACGCCGCCGCTCGCCGTTGATCGGTGCTTTTGATCTGTTCCTTCTTGTTGCAGCTGCAGAGGTAACAGAGGCCAGAGCCGTCGGGCGCGCGCGAAAGCAGAGGAGGAACGGCAATGGCGGTGACCGCGCGGCTCGGCGCCGTCGTGGCGTGCGTCGTCTTGGCGGCCGTGGCGGTGGCGCCGCGGCCGGCGGCGGGGATCCTTGACCCGGTCGACTTCCTGGCGCTGCAGGCCGTGCGGCGGTCGCTGGACGACATGCCCGGCTCCGAGTTCTTCGACGGCTGGGACTTCACCGCCGATCCGTGCGGGTTCCCCGGCGTGTTCTGCGACGGGGACCGGGTGGCGGCGCTCGCGCTCGGCGACCCCCGCGCGGGGTCTCCGGGGCTGACGGGGCGGCTGGACCCAGCGCTGGGCCGGCTGTCCGCGCTCACCGAGCTCTCGCTCGTGCCCGGGCGCGTCGAGGGGGAGCTCCCGGCGTCGCTTGCGTCGTGCTCGAATCTCCGCTTCCTGGCGGTCAGCAAGAACCTCCTCTCCGGCCCGATACCGGACGGCTTCAGCGCGCTGTCCAACCTCCGGACGCTCGACGTCAGCTTCAATCAGATCTCCGGCACCATCCCGCCGTCCATCGCCGCGCTGCCGTCGATCACCAACCTCATCCTCTGCCACAACCAGCTTACCGGCGGCGTCCCGTCGTTCCCGGACTCGTCCCCGCTCCTCCGGCTGGACCTCAAGCATAATGCGCTCTCCGGCGGCGTGCCCACCCTGCCGGCCGGGCTGCAGTACCTCTCGCTGTCCGCGAACAAGCTCACCGGCACGGTCGACCAGGTGCTGCCCCGGCTGACCCGGCTCAACTTCCTCGACCTCAGCATGAACCAGCTGGAGGGCCCGATCCCGGCGTCGGTGTTCTCGCTGCCGCTGTCCATGCTGCAGCTGCAGCGCAACTTCTTCGCGGGGCCCGTGCAGCCGTCGAACGACGTGACGATCCCGATGGTGGACCTGAGCTACAACCGGTTCTGGGGCCAGCTCTCGCCGCTGCTGGCGGGCGTCGGGCAGCTGTACCTGAACAACAACCGGTTCACCGGCGAGGTCCCAGCGCGGCTGGTGCAGGAGCTGGTGGGCTCCGGCGGCCTGCAGGTGCTGTACCTGCAGCACAACTTCCTGACGGGCATCGAGATATCGCCGTCGTCGTCGCTCCCCTCCACCGTCTCGCTCTGCCTGATGTACAACTGCATGGTGCCGCCGGTGTACGCGCCGTGCCCGATCAAGGCAGGGTCGCAGAACACGCGGCCGGCCGACCAGTGCCCGGAGTGGAGGGGCTGAGCGAGCTGATGTCAGGCTGGCTGATCCTGATCGTATCTCAGCAACGCCAATGCCAATGCCGGATCACCTCGGATCACCGGTTGGAATAGCGGAAAAGCAGAACTGAAGAAGAAATGAAGAATGGATGGAGATTGCGAAACGGTGGTCTCTGATTCTTTGATTGTTTTGTCCAGTTGTTACTAGTGTTCTTATTCTTTTTTCGATTTGGGGGAAGGAGGATAGTTACAGACAAGTAAGTACCTTAATAATCGGGATTTACAGGTGTAAGTTTTTTTTGTTTAGTTGGTGTATGTGCATTGTGTATCTCTCTGCTGTATAGTGAGCAGTACTCCCTCCGTAGCTTCTTTTCTATCACACACACTGGCGCTTGATGCTGTTAGATCAGATGATGGACGGTGTTAAGGAGCCAGTGATGTTATTTATCAAATCATGTCACTGAACAAATCAATGTGAACAAGCATGCACTGTGCTTGATTTTGTTTGCCACGTTAGGCCAGTCTATGAGATTCATTTTCATTTAATAGCTGTCAGATATGCCTTACTGGTGACATGGAAATGTTTTAACGAAGAGAGAATAAGCGGGATAAAATTCTCTTGGCATGATTACTGACTCTCTATGAGTCTTAAATTTAAATATCTATTAAACCATGTAATAAAATTTTACAATAAGAATGAATGTTTCATCCAAGTTTCATTTCATTCTATATGATGCGACCCTTTTTGTTAACTGTTAGCGTTGTCTGCAAGGATGCTGTTCTGGTGGTGTCGTGCTGTGATCTTATCCGTGAGATCATTGAATGGTTCGTGGGTGTCGAAAAGGCCCCGCTGCTCCGCGCTTCATCTCGATAGGATAGGGACTATGCGCAATCATTCTAGGCTTGGCAATCTGAATATCTGATACGAGACCACTGAATTGCTCGCTGCAGTTGAATTACTACTTGACATCACAGGTTCTATGTCTGAAAGTACTGTCGTCTGATTTGTTGTGAGAGAAAAATACAGTTCGTTGGCTGAAAAAGTACGGCTTATAAGCCAAGCGAACAGGGCATTACTCATTTGGGATTAAGGGACTGAGGTTTAATGGTTCCCTACTTCCCTTGTATTGTAGCGAATGCCAGGTTATAATTATGCTCTCTGCTTCCCTTCTCATTCTCTGTTATTCTCTGTCAGTGTAAAGCAATCCGAAGCTCTGCTGTTCCCTATTCTCTGTAGAGAGCCACCTGTGCACTCAAGACGAGTATTTCCCAGAGCAAGTATAGTACAGTGAGTCCTACTCAGCAGGCTGTAGGAGGATCCATGTGATCAAAATCCTACGTGGAGTTGAGAGAACTGAGGAGAGAGAAGTAAGCGAGCTGTTAGTTAACAGCCTGGCTGCAAGCACAAGCAACGATAAAAAGATGTTTCCACCCTCTCTCCCAATCACATGCGTCCTTTTAGTGCTGCTACTTATTTCTTGCAGCAAACCTATAAGCCTGCTTACTATACAAACTGACTGTAACGAGTATTGCAGCTCGCTAACAGCCGGCTGCCGGCGCTCTTATTATCCTTGCTCTTAGGAAGTCAGGATCTCCCTTCTGCAATTCAGAATCTACCCTTCTCTAAATTTGGTTGTTGTGGTTCCTTCCACCAAAAAAAAATGATGTTGCCACAATGCCCCTTGAGTTTTATCATCAGGAATGCTAGCGATAATCCTAGAGGCTTGAAACCATCGATAGTAAGTTAAAACACACTAACCCTCTCGAGCCGTACAGTACGATTTCCGTGGGCTTCCAAATGACAGCCCTAATCCAGTGTGATCCCACATAAGCACGCCCTGGCCAGGCTACTTTTACAATCAAAATTGCACAGGACGATACCCGTACCCGCAGTACTGTCTCGTCATGGCATGGCATGGCATCCCATCTTGATCGGGTATTAGGGACAGAGGACGAGGAGAGCGGCCCGTACGCCGGACGGCGATTCGCGGTTCGCGGTTCGCGGACGTGCAGGCCGCACGCTCGCGCAATCGGAAACCAACGATCTCGCGGGATCGGCGCGCGCCAAGGCCGCCCCGGCCAGGACGGACCGGGCGCTACGGCGCTGCTCCCACATGGGAGGAGATCCGACTCGGATGCACCTGCGCTGCAGTGTTAGAGTGTACCCCAGGGCCGTGTACCGCTAGGAGGAGCACAGGTGTGTGTACAATTAATTTGTACAGCCCGTCATGGCGAGCAGTGATCACAGCGCCCGTGCAGGGTTGGTTGGGTGCGCCGCTTTACTGCCACCGGTGTGACGAGCATGATGGGCATTTACTTACGTTCCTTTCGCCCTTGCATTTGTTCTCTCACCTCTTTCCGTAAATCCTCGCCGTATTTCGATGACATGGTCGTACTCATACGCAGTGCTCATGTTACAAGCAACTTAACGCGTGCATGGACTCGTCCACTCGTCGAACAAACTGTAAAGAGGCAGGCGATAAGGATGGGTGTCTCACGGTTCCGTGGCATGGTCCCGCAGCCGCAGGCCCGCACGACAGGGACGCGGCACACCGAATTGCCCAAAAAAGCGTGCTGCTGGGTCGTTTGCTGTTGCTTCAGCGAGCAGGTACCTGCTGGCTGTGGCCTGTGTGGCGAAAGCAGACTTCCGAGAGATCTAGCTTGGCCTTTTGGCATGTGTTCGGTTGTTCCGGTTCCGGAAATCCTGACGCCGACTCCCGACTGGTCTTCCCCGTTGCTGGCTCTTTTGACTGTCAAAGCAGACGTCGCGGTTCGTTAAAGAAGAGCGGAGTTCAGGTTCTCGCGGTCTCGCTTGGTAACTTGATTCACTTGACACTGGGCTACGCTACAAACGCCGGCGACAAATGTGCATTTTGGTTTGGCTTCTCCTTCTCGGCTCTTGAACTCGGGGCTCCGGCGAAACAGAACTGCGCGCAGTGGCACAGCGCACAGGCAGCGGTGGCGTCGGGCCTCGATTCGACAACGCGCAGGCGTCAAGGAGACGACGTCATCTTCTTCCCGACGCGCTCTTGCCTCTTCCTTGCTGCTGGTTCCCGGAAGCGCCGCCATCTTACCATGGGTTTTCCTTAGGGCCACGTTCGTTTCAAGGGGAACGACTCCGGGAATTATTCCCGGTGAACGATCGCTATATAAATCACCGAAGCAATCCTGGCCGGAATGATTCCAGGCCACCAAACCCCAGGAACCGAACAGGCCCCAGATCTTATTCAATCCGTTCTAAATTATAAGACATTTTGACTTTTCTAGATTCATAACTTTTACTACACACTTAAATAGTGAAAGTATTGTACAACTGTACAAGAGATCACAGTCACAGCTTCTCTGACAAACCTGTGCAGCTGTGCTCAACTTGCAGTCAACCGGGCGGCCGGGGTTAACATGCCGTGCAGTGGCTACCAAAAGTGGCTAGTTTGGATTTGGTGGTGGTCTGGTCTCCGCATGCTCCGTTATTTTTCCGATTCCTACCTTTGACTCTGAGGGTAAGTTGCAATGGAGCAGCAAGTGGGCTATTTGACCTGCCCAGAGGAGGATTAGAGGAGGCCAGGGACTGAAGGGGAGCCGTTTGTCAGCTCATGACCTAGTGGGGGCCGGGAAACCAACGGCCAAATTCACAAGTAGGAGCAATCGACTTGTTTTAGGAAAACAAGTACTCTATCCCTTTCAAACTAGAGTTCACTTTGGTTTTATTCTCAATCAAACTTTTCTAATTTTGACTGTTGTTATTAGGAAAATATTGTAATAATAAAGTTCAAATAAATTACTTCTATTAAATTCTTCAATTGAGTGACCTTTATTGTCATGAGCAACGCCTTTTCAAGGAGGGGTATATTGAATTTCTCTTTATAGGATTCAAATGGCAATTTGTGTAGCCTTTTTCTTCTCGAACTATGGTTAGGGTCTAAGGTTTGGGTTTTTGTAGTTTCTAGCTATAGAGGAGAAGTGCAAGGAGGTCCTTGGCCCGATGGTGGAGCTGAGCAGCGGTGGCGTCAGTCGCAGCCGTTGAGATGGTTGGTGATTTGCGAGCATGGCATCAAGGGTATTGTGATTGGAGTGATAGGGTTAGTAGTGTTGACACCACTAGAGCCTAGCAAGAGGGAGAAAGAGCGCAACTGATATGAAGGTATGGTGGCCCCCTGGGTAGAAAGAAGGGGGAATTAGAGATATGATTGGAAAATAAACTGGGCTGTTGATTTCTCATCCAACGATTAAAGAAACTAATAGATTTTTAATAAAACATATTATCAAGTAAATTGTCCCTATTTATGACCACCATGCGGGCAATGCTTGTCTGATGCAAAGTTGGGCACACAGGCTGCACTTAGGATTCAGGGCCATCATTAGGGTCTTCTGTATCTAAGTCCCCTAGCACTAAAGCACGCAAAAAAACTATTTAAACCTTTCCTTCTGAAACTTCGGACGTTCGAGTACCGATGGCGAAAAGTACAGGGCCTAACACTCGACACGGTCGGAGTATCATGCATGACCGGCCACCACCTCGGTCTATAGTGCAAACAAGAGCATGGCCTATTTAACAGATGGACTCGTTAAGATCAACATCATATAGAAAACTAGATATAAAGTTATCTTCTATCAGCCTGTTCGTTGGTTGGTTTTTGGACTGATAAGCCTGGCGGGTGCTAGTCTGTTGTGAGAGAAAAACACTGTATCATACCTGAAAAGTCCTAACTGAAACCAACCAGCGAAGAGGCTAATATAGCATGGCTATCTCTCTCTCTGCTTTTCAATTCCCCCTCCGTCCACTCCCTAAGGCCACGACCCTCCCCTTCTCACCTCGTCACTCCCCTTGTTCTCCCTCCCCACCAAGGCCGCTAAGCACTAGCTAGCCACGACTTGCAATTTGGAGCCACTCCCTCCATTGTGCTCCGGCAGGCAGTGACGATGAGGAATGGCTAGCATGAGATTATGTCAAGGCTTTCCTATTGTGATTTCTTTTAATTTGTGTTTCATTTGTGGCTATGTGAATTTTGTACCTGTGATTGATCTATGAATAGTGGATCTGCTAACTTGTGATTTTTTTAAATTTTTCCTCTTTTTTTCTACGATGGCCTAACCAGGCTGACATGGCACCTTGCCTAGCGTCGCATCTAGACCTTGACCCCTTTCTCCAGAGTTTCTCAAAAAAAAAAAAAAAACTTGAGCCCATCTGGCGGCTCCGAAGCTATCTTTATCTACTAGATCTAGAACTAAATGGACTCTGTTTAAACTTTAAATGATAATATCATGCTGTCTATAAAGCCCTATATATATTACTAAGCCCTAGCCATTATTATACACCAAGACAAGAAGGAAAGAGAAGGTATACAGGACGGGTCATCATCATACGGATTAAATTCGTATATATTTCGTGAGTACGACATGGGAGGATTAAGAGGCCAGCGTAGCTGCAATTACTTTATGCACCGTCACAAACTCACAAGGATGATGTACTCCTTCGTACTAAAAAATGCAGTCGTTTTTACAAGCAAACAGTCTACGAAGCATAACTTTGACTACTTATTTTTATAAAGATATTTATCAAAAAATGATATATGTAAATTATTATGAAAGTATTTTTCAAGACAAATCTATACATATGGTTTTCTCATTTCCAAACTCAACAACTTAAAAGTTATTTATGATTTATATTTTCAATATTTGATCCAAGCCTTGTTCAAAATAACTTCATTTTTAAATACGAAGAGAGTATGTCCCAGTGTTGATATCCTCCAAATTTCCATGCCCGTAACGGATTTATTATTTTCGTCTGATCGAACTCTCAATGAGTACCTTCGATTCTTACCCGATCGATGCCCTCGCTGGCAATGGCATCATATCGCTTGCTCTAGCTGTTCCATTCGTACATATCGGTACACTGCTCCCTCACACCTGCCTCGTTCGTTGCGAACTTTCGGTACGTACTTTATTACGTGCATCGCACTACAGAGAAGTGTCGCTTAAGCCAAACACTTCAAGTCTACAGCCGTAAATAAACAGACGAATTTCTTATGCCAATGGCCAGTTTCCAAGCAGTAGCGAGTGAAAATTGGAGTTTTTTAATTGAATTTCTCAAGATGGTCCAGGGCGGCGTTGGGATTATTTGATCCAACACAATTGGATTTTTTCCATGATTATTTCACGTGGACCACCAATACAGCCAGACGTACCCTATCTATCACGTCAATTTGCCTCGTCGTAGACCTCTTGATACCCACGGTCACGGTCCGCGCACCTGCCACACGGATGCGGTGGTCGGCCGGTTGCCTGGTTGCCTCCACCTCTCTTCTCGGTCGAGATCGTCCCGGGGTCCCGGCCGGCTGGCTGTGGCCACGGCCGTTTATCTACCGGCCCACACGGATGCCGCGGTGGCCGTCGTCGCCCTGGCGATTGGCGAAACTGAGCCCTTGCGCGCACTCGTACGCATCGGCAGACTTGTACTCTTCATTCAATTCCCCTGTCCGGAATCCGGATGATGGGCTGGGTTTTGTTCTTCGTCAACACGATGAGCTAGAGAAGACGGGCTTTGGAGCATTATATCACCTCTGTGTCGTCCATCAGCACGTGCAAGAGCCTGGAGAACAGGGAAGGTGTCTGCTAGCGGAGCCTCGTTGATATGACATTCAAGGCCTGTCACGCGGAGTGCCATATCTGGGCCAACTATAGCCCACCGACCAATTTGGCACCCATTCATTACCACACCATATCTCCTTCATCTGTTGCTCAAAAAAAAAAATCTGCTACATCCTACGCCGCCACGCGATATTTACCACTCCTAAGAGCGTATAATAAGAGAATGTAAGCCGGCTAAATCCTGAGGTGAAGAAGAGAGGATAGAAGAGAGAGGAGAAGCGGGTCATAAACTTACAGCCGACTTAGACACAAGAATCGAGAAACTTTATGAGAGAGACAAATGAATCATTTATTAATAGTGAAGAGCTTTAGCTATATTATTAGTCTTGCTCCCAGCCGCCACCAACCAGACAACTGCCTCTGTCTCCTCCACGGCCATCATCCACCATGCAAAGGCGAAGCCAGAGCTTCACGCGTGAGGAAAATAGCTAGTTTTCAGTTTCACTTGACGAGTGACCGATTTTTTTTAACCTGACAATTTACTGTTGCCGTGCCGATGTATTTTTGGTGGCCATTGCCATCACAACTCACAGCACCGCTGTCCGCTCCACGGATCAGGAATAGGCCTAAGCCCTAGTCCAATAAAAAAACGCAATGACAGCCCGAACGTTCGGCGCGAGGACGCGTCCAGACATCCACGCCCGCCTCGCTTGCCCCGCCTTTTTGAAAAAAAAAGTTTGTCCGGCCTGCCCCGCATGTAACTCTGTGCCATGCTACACCTGCAAGCCCATCCCTACGCATGCAGTTGCCCATCTCGTGTCTGCTGATGCGCATGTAGGTGGGGACCGCTACGCACACGAGGATCGCATTTGCATGCGCTGGATTCATACGCCTGCTAATGTTGCAACCTAAAAGCACTTATGCAGCATACGTCTGAAATAGGTGAAACATTTACAAACATATGTTTGAGACATATGTGTATAGCAACTATAACATCCAGATAAACACATTTGCAACGTACGTCAGAAACAGATGAAACATTTGAATAGATGCTGGCAACATATCTAAAACATATGCAACATTACAACATATGCAACATTCAGATGAAACACTTGCAACATAGGTCTGAAACAGGTGAAACACTTGCAACATACATGTATAGCCACTGCAACATTGCAATATCCAGATAAAACACTTGCAACATATGTTTGAAATAGATGAAACATTTAAAACATACACTTACAACATACGTTTTCCATTGCAACATATGCAACACCAGACCTACTTTTGCAACATCCAGATGAAACATATACAACATACATCTGAAACGCATGAAACATACGGTTGCAACATATGTTCATCTACTTGTTGCCGTCCAATGGAGGCTAGTTGACGCGATGCAGGGAGCGCGCGAGGCGAGGCTGGCGAGGGGGGGGCGAGACCCGAGGCATTGGTGGGGTGCACGCAGCGCGAGGTGTAAGGGTGTACGACGTGAGGCGGGGAGGCGCAGGGGCGCGAGGCACGAGACGCACACGGCGCCCGTGCGAGCTGCAAGTCTTTTTTGAGGAAAATGCGAGTCGCGAGGTCTAGAGGCGCAAGCACGCGCGAGGCAGGTTAGATGGACATCCTGATAGGAGCATTACCGAATAAAGAAATATAGCCTTGATGCTCGGGTCTCAACGAGCCCAAAATTTAACTGGCCCTGGGTCTTCTTCAGACGACCCTTTCTCTTTTTTTTTCTCGAATACACAAAAGATTTGCGTACCATCGTATTTAAGAAAAAGAGTTAGATCATACAAATAACACGCTTCTGACAAACATCCTAGCAGGTCTTACAACCATAGACCGTCCTAACAAACAATTTCATGGTCGGATATTACGTGAATTGTCTACAACTAAGAGCAGCGCTGCAACAACCTGTGAAGTTGGACGTCACCGCCCTTTCTCTTCTTGCGCCAATCTTCGACGCAATTGCAAAGCCTGGTCCTAATACTTATTGGGCTGATTTGGATCTTGTGCAGCTGTGCTTGGAAAGAAGATGCGATCCGAACCACAAAATGTTCGCTTTTCATTTTCTGATTTTCATAGGACTCTCTGGGTTCAGAAAAGCAATGGAAGGTGTCAGAAATGGCGCACGGGCATTCGCCAGATCCCGGAGGATATCGAGGCAGAGGCACCACCAACCCCGCAGCATGACTCACCATCAAAGATCATCCGGCTTGCTGTGTGTTGATCACATTGTCACATTTTTGTGTCAACACGCTTTTTGGCACGTCCGGTGGGACTACAATCGTTTGATCAGAAGTCAGAGATATGAATTCTGAGCATTGAAAAGTGCTTAACTCTACTTGACGTATGCTGCTAGAATTCACGTATGGAAGAAACTATAGAAAGAACAGGGCGTACCATTGTAGGCTTTGTGTCTACTAGTACGTGCCATTGCTCCAACATGTAGATCGTCATGTTTCAAGAAGGAGCGTTCAATGCGGTTACAATATGAATATCCAACAAGTAATCTAGGGTGTGTCAGTGCATCTACTGGTCCCAAGGAGTTAATGCATCTGCTGGAGACATGCAGGATACATGCTACGTGTGCAAATCTGATTCCAAGGAGTTGGATTTGTTGACGAAGCAGACCAACAACCGTACAGCAGATGAGTAGCCGATAGTCATGTCGCCTTGCAGACAACCGGTAAGTCTCAAAGAATGCTGTAAAGATACAGGAATCGGCTATTGGAGAGCGGAATCGACTTTTCAAGAAAGGGATCGGCTCGATACAATATTTTTAGTTCAAAATGCAAGCTGATGCCAACGGATCAAGACATCAATGCAAGCCAATGGAGCCTTTTATTCAGTTGGATTCGAGATAACACATCACCAGACTCCAGTGCATCACATGTGACTTGCTTGGTGAATGAAGACACTTGTACACATGATAAGAGAAAGCAAACAAGGGACATGCCAGATGAACAACACGTAACAGGAGTCATGTCTTTACCTAACTCATGGATGGAGGAGTCTCGGCAAATATATGTGATTTCTTTTTGTAGTTGGAAATATAAAAATTCAGATGGGAATTAATTGTTTGGCCGGAAAGCTCTGTATAGATGTCAGATATCGGTATCAACCATGCAAGGCCAAACGAAGTAAGGGGGATTAGGAAAGCGAATTGGACTTATGCTCTCTCATTGGTTACTTCTTCAGTGTTGTCCATTATTCCCTCACTTCCAACATCTCCAAGACTAGATATATAGCCGATGGGATTAAAGTTGTCCAATGAAATTTTGAGCCAATGAAATTATTTTATCAAGAGCGACCAATAAATTTCCATCGGATTGGGTTATATGGCTTGTTCATGTTTGACGGCATATGTGCGAGAACACAACTACAAGATGGGTGGATGGCTATATTTGTATTTGGCATGGATACTCAGAAAGATGTTATGCTTTGCTCGAGTTAACTAGAAGGATCTGAGTCTAGCCCATTTTCCAAAGAAACATGTTATCTTGTATACGACATCAAGTCAACTATAGTACATTGATCGTCGGACAGGCCATCTGAGAAATCGGCTAGGAGAATAGTAAGCCGTAATCTTAATTTGAGTTGTAGTGCAGGCCAATGATATATAAGCATATTATATTCCATCGGCCAAAATAAAATGTAGTATCCGTCTGAATATAATACAATCACATATGGTACAAAGATGCGAGGAAACAAAGTTGGAAGCCATAAGAAACTAAAGACATTACCATCAGCACACATCAGATGAGAGAAGATCGTTAGCTGGTGATTACTATTGGTGTACAGTTGATAGAAGGAGATTGTTAGCCGAAAGTTATTGTCAGCACACGAAAAATCGGCTCCAAGTATTGATAAGTGCTTAGAGTATATTTAAATATCATGGTGGCCAGAATATTTTATTGGCATCTCAGCTGATGAATATATTATGTGCATCGATTTGGCATGGTGTTATTAGCTGGTCACATGTAGATAACTATGGTTAATGGCAAGAAAGAAGCTAATGTTCATGCCCATCGTCTCTACATAGCCGATTATAATTATAGACTCGAAGGTAGCTCCTAATCGGCTAAAGCAGGTGAATGGTCAGGAGTTCTAGAGGATTGAATCCAAGCAAGTCATCAAGGATATCGGCTCATGAAGGCCGATTGCAAGATGCAGAGGAAGATCAATTTTGGAGTTATCAAGAACTAAAGGAAGATAATTTTGAAGCATGAGTTCTCACGGTCCAAACTGGAGGACCTGATTACACGCCTGGTATGAAAAGCATCGGCTTATGACAACCAACTCTCAAGATAGAAGATAATTTCAAGTAGAAACCAAAGCATCAGGGCTAGAGGCCGATTATGTTTTGCTTCTGATATGGTTGCTATAGTCAAGATACGAGATTAAGAAGTCAAGCTAAGTATTAGGCTATGCTTAAGGAACTTCAACTTCTTTAGGAAGTAAAGACCGATACTATTGAGGTATTTAAAGATTTACAATTAGTAATTAATCAATTGATCGGCCTATATAAATGAAAAGATGATACTTTGGAGGAGTATTTTGACATTGTCAGTCCAGCAGCAGTGTGCTTCGTCATTATTCAAAAGGAAAATTAGTTATTATTCGAAGGTGGATTTGGCAATGTTACGGAGAGACATGTTCATAAATTCTCATTAAAATTACAACATTGATACTGAAAGCCGATGAGATATGTCTATCGGCAACATGTTATTCAGGTAGATTTGACGCCAAGTTAATTATGGAGAAGATTGACATGAGAAAGGAGGCACACGGGATCAAGACAGAGCTCACTTCAGATAGAATATGCATTGGTAATGGATACCTTCTTTGTTCTCAGCATGGCTTCCAGAATTACGATCTGATTAAGCTGATAGCCTGATAATGCATCGACGGCTTCAAGCAGTAGTTTTCCTAAGGGACAGAAGTGACCAAGAAAAAAGGAGAAGCTGTTTAGGGAAGCATATACATGCCCGGTAAAATTCGGAAGCAAGAAGAAGTCAGGTTGATTAGCAGCAACGAATCCCGGCAAACAACAATTAGCATGGCTAGACAATGACGGCGATAGATGTCTTGACTGCAGCTTACAGGGACAAATCAACCGATGGATGCAACCAGAGCACCCAGTAAGGTGAATCGATTGGCTTTACCACCATCCATTTGAAAGTCATGTATATAATCCATGGTGAGAAGGAAAGAAAAGAAATCGAGTAATGATTATTTATCGGATCGGACTTGGTGTCGGACTCGTTCATGCAGTGCGGCTTGAGTACAAACAAAGCATATATTGATTCTTTATTAGTTCAAGCCAACATAGAGTAGATGCGAGTGAACAAGCTTGGAAGCCAACGTGGACTGCGAAGCGTATCAGCCATTAGGAGACAGAGTCTGACTAAATACGTCCACATACCCGATGCCGGTTAAGAGAAAATAGCAGAAGGTCGCTACCGATTTGCTTATATATTTGAATTAAGAGTGAATCAGTATGTGACAAGGATACTCATCGGCTTCTGAGTGCGAAGATCAAGGCATCAAACCGATGGGGCCCTTTATGTAGTGATCAGGCATCAAGCCGATGGGTTTGTTGAAACCAGATTAAGTCTCCTTCCATCGGCTGTTATGATCGGCTATTGTGAAGCAGCGGCACAGTTACAACCAGTGAAAACCCCATCTGCTACAAGTTGCTATAGATAAATACTTTCCCTATGGTGTCTATATACTTACATAGAAGGCAAAATCTGCTACACCATACTCCTACCCAAGGCGATATCAGTTTAATTCAAAGGAAGGACTACACATACATGGAAGGCGGCATTGGAAAATAGGATAACTCCCAACGTATTAGTTAGGAGTAGTTGACCTATGTGAGCGGATGTTAGAAGAAGAGTATCAGAGCTGTGATCCTAATTTCAGGAAACAAAAGCCGATGATAAAGCTTATTACATCGGCTAGAGATATCGATTTGTTTATCTCGATATGTCAGATACAAGGCAGGATGAAAATGAATGCGTCCCATACAAGGCGAAAGCGGCCACTGTGGATGACTTCTTCTCCAGCATCATGGCCAAGTCTGACATCACCAACGATACGATCAGCTCGTCATGGAACCAACACCGAGAAGATCCTTGAGATGAATACGCTCGGCGTCTCGAGCTTTTGCATGAACTATGCATCGGGGGGCCTATCGCTACACACGCACCTGCAAGCCGCCGAGCTCACCTTCATGTTCTATGACATGCTCAACGTCGGTTTCATCGCCATGACGTTCTTTAGGGCTACCCGTGAGCTGCCCGATGGCATGTTCACCTAGGCGCTCCAGATCCGCAACAAGGAGATCGACAAAGGCCAAGCGCACACCCAAGAAGGATTGAATATAACAAAGGCCATTGTGTATTTGTCAGCAGTAGAGATGGCTACAGGAGTGTGATGTAAGCACATCAACAATGCCTGTGCATGGTCCAGCGCTGGAATCACCATCAGTGACCAGGATCACCCGTTGTGCTGTTGGCATCGTCACCACTGTTATTGTCTTGCTAGTTGCGATCATCCTCAATTGCGTTGGCAGCGGCTACTGATATTGACAAAGCTCGGATGGCATGGCCGTCGCAATCTTGATCTTCCCGGTGGATTCGTAATTCGGCGGTTGACACAGAGAAGACCAGAGATAGATTGAGCAGAAAGCCAATAAAGACCAATCACTTCTCTTGAGATAGAATCGGTTGTTACTTCATGACCTTACCCTTCAAGCAAACGGAGTCTATAGCCGATCGGCAAGAGCATAAAGCTAGTAAGATATCGATTTTTGGTACAACAGTGGAGCTTCAAAATAATCAGGTGAAATCAATTAAAGATCGACATAGCCGATTACCATCTCTGGAGCCAATGGGATTGTCAAAGTCATTTTCTTCCATGGGTTATTATCATTGGCTATTCGACCAAGCATATTTTTCAAGATAAAGAAAAAGTCATCACGAGGGGTTGCGTTAGAGATACAAATGGAAGTTAGCAACCTAACAGCCAATAGGAGACCATCGGCTGGGAGTTATTATCTGCAGGAAATTAGCTAACAATAAGGTAATCACAGCTGACGATGAAGAGAATTATTATATTAAGAAGATGAAAAGAAGTCACCATCAGTTAGTGATTATCTTACTGCTATGACCGAGTTTAAACACTCTGGCCAATTGAGGGCATTAACACGTATGTGAAAGGAACTACTACATACCTATACACAAGTCATTGGAAGGACAGAAAAGGAAATAAACAAGTTTAAAGAGTTTCCATGGTTTGATGACATGTTCAGCTGATGTTCGTATGCAGCACTGCAGCAGGGAATAGCCGAGGAATTTAGGAGTTCGGTTAATAATCATGGAAGCATATATAACAAGGACTGCTCAAAGGCCGATCTGATGAGCATGCAGGTGATGCATCAGGGGAAGTTGAAGGACGTTCTTGTTCTGGGATCTATAAAATAAGATCAGCATACATATAGCAAAGGAATCATCAGGATTTAATGACAAAGGAAGACGACCGTACTCTTCTGATTCTACATGCATCGTCTATTGGTTAGCCGATGTTGCTTGTCTACATGTCAACATGGTTTGATGACACCAGTGATGATGGTGTTGGTGGTGACGTTCCTGCTGGAGTACCTACCAAAAATCTATCACGCGGCGCGGCTACTTTAGCGGATGCAGGGCCAATCGGGCTACATCTTCAGAACCATTTGGCGGCCGGCGAGTGCGCACACAGCAGCACAATGACCTGCACGACGCAGCTGTACTACGACGTTTTCCCCTTCCCTGGCATCATTGGCGGTGACAAATTCGATGATGCCGATGACGAACCTGAGCTACGCGGAGTAGATGCTGCTCCTAATCTCCTGGAGCTTTATGGCATTTAACACGTTCGGCGACCTTGAAAGCATAATGGGGAGTGGGTGGAGATCGTGTTTGACATCATCACAAGCAGGCTGGTCCTCGTCACCATGCTCATCGATAACATCAAGGTATTCCTAATTAGGCTGTGTTTGAGAACATGTAGTTGGAACTCAACCCGTTCGGCCTCATCATCTACAACGCCAACATGAAGCAACTGGTAAACGTGCCGGGGTACGAATACTTCTCCTACCAGAAAATGCGACAGTAGATATACAAAGATCAGCAGGGACCAATCCAGTTGCACATGATTGCCATAGCATCTGGCCTCAAGGCCGATTACATCTGTTTCTGACAATGAATCAGGCCCTAAGGCCGGTTGCATTTATTGAGCTTGCAATGTTTGAATAAAAGCTGTGCTCATCGTCTCGTGAAGGACAATTGAAGGCTTATGCGGTGTCTACTTGCATCTACAGAGAGAATACAAACAACAGTAGGAAAAGGAATAAGTGTTAAGCATATTCCTCTAGCGAAGTATCTGAACTGATGACTTCCCTTGAAGAAAACCAGCTGCTAGTTCAAGATCCTGCCTTTCAAACCGAAGAATCATTTGTTCCTTAAAAGCTGATGAAGACCAGACATCATTGAAAATTAGAATCCAGAGTCGCATCGGGTGAATATTTTGATCAATGATTTCAAGGCTGATTCTAACATGTTCAACCAACAGTGGTTAGATACTGCTCGAGGCTACCATACGTCAGGATTTGTCCATTTGTTCAGGCCAGCGCCACTTACGACTTCTTCGGCGACAACCAGGGATGCCACGAGCTGGCAAAGGTCGCCGAGCAGGCCGCAAAGCACACTAAGGTGACCAGGCTCAGAATGGAGGTACATACATGCAGATGTGAGGTATATGTTCTTTATTCCTTGATTTTCCTATCACTTGTGAACAAACTATCATAGGGAAAGTATGCTATCTAAGTAGTTGATGAATGAGATATGGTATGATGAAATGAACCTTGCTTCTTTTGCAAAGTACTTGGAAAATTTTATTACAAAAATTCAAAATCAATAGCTTGTCTCCTCGATGATGTTGAATTTCCTACCAAGGCCATATGTTATTATTAAAAACCTTTCACATAAGCTACTTGTTTTGTGTTGAGTTTTGCCTAGACTCGTTGACCCTTGTTGAGAGATTTATCATGCTCCTAAGATAAAGATCACGTACACGCTACATATGTGTGCTGCTTCTACACTGGAAGTACGCAAAAACATGCTTTTCATCCACCTCAAAAGGTTCTGCTCCTACACTAGGAGAAGACAAAAAATATGTTTGCTAGGTTTTATCAGAATAAATGCTCCAAGTTCTTGATAATATTTCTCTCAAAAGTTATTGTAAAAAGAGACATGGGTTATGCAAAAATATAAAAAGATGGACACAAAAGAGGTCCAAAGTAAAAAAGAAAAAAAGGAAAAAGAAAAGAGGTGAGAATAAAAATAACCCATGTTCTCGCAAAAATATTCCACAAGAGAGAAATATATTTCAGAGAGCATAGTAGAATTAGGTTAGCCACTAAATATTCTACACACACGCACATCTTGATCTAAGAGTATGACACTTCTCTCCTTGGATCCGGGGTTTTACTTTACGATACACAAGGTAAGTATGCTACATACTTTGTCCCTACCCGAACTCCACATAAGCTTTTTAAAGTACGGTAAATAGAGGCGAAACAATGTCTTGGTGAGGAACTATGCACATTGAGCGATCTGAGAGAATCATTTGGGGAGCAAAGCTATGTTTTAATTTAAAAAACTTTCAAAAAACCCAAGTTTTCTGAGCAGGAGAAGTGAGGATGACTGGATTCTAATCCGTTCCATTCTTCAACCACCCAAGATGGCGTGATAGACACTTCAAAGTTCACATGTATAGGTGAGGCTTGGAATAAGGTAATATTGCTAACAGTGAATTCTTCAGCTCCTTACCAGTGATTTGATAGCTGATTATAGTTATAAACTCGGGGGCCAGCTCTTAATCGGCTAAAGCAGATGAACAGTCAACCCAAGTAAGTCATCAAAGCCAAGTATTGCAATCAGATGTCATTGACTCGGGAAAAGAGATTATTGGATCAAAATAGTTCGAAGCATGAAAATTCATACTCCGAACTGGGGGGCCTGTGTTGACACCAAAATTTGGTAAACTTACCCTGAAGAGGAAAGTATCAACCGATGATATCAAAAACATGAAAATCATATTTGCAAGCTAGCCACAGGTTTAGTTAAGCTGAGTCATTTATGATGTATTGTCGGGTAGACAGGTTATTTGATATTCCAAATACTCGGCAAGGCGACGTAGTCCTGTTTGATTAATCTACTACAGAGATCCTACGTGGACAAGTCCAAAAGAAGTATTATTGCCGACCTAGATATTTATATGTGAGGAAAAGTAGGAAAGGAAATAGGTCGGTGGTTGCTTGCAAGCAAAAGAAGTTACATGCATGCAGGATTGATCAGTCCAAGAGAAATCGTCAATTTGATCTTGCAAGCTAATAGAGAAAGAAATTAAGGAATATACACATATACGGACATCCAGGTGCACATCAACGATAAGAAGCAAGGATGTGTATCTTGTATATGCGTATACGAGGCCGGCTAGGTGTCATACACATACTCAGCAAAATAATGTGTCCGCGTACAAAGACTTAAGACACGTCGAACGAGGAGAACCAGATAGATGGAGATTCACAGGCATGGTGAGGCATCACAGAATACGACTCCAAGTACATCACATTTGCTTGCTAAGATGTAAAGAAATGAACGAAACCCGCATATGGCCAGAAGGAAGATACACATGCAGGCTATGAGAAAGTCCACCATAGCGGGAGTCCTCGCACACGTTGGTCAAGGGGATATTATTTGGCAGTTTAGGATTAACGAAGGGTCCTTGTACTTCGTAGGATTTTTTCAGCTAGACTATTCTTGTATGCAAAGCCAAGCACGTCCCTATAAATATAAAGGGTACGGCATATTGTAAAGGGATCATCTCTCAATCAATCAATACAATTACTTTTTTGGCTTCACGCCAATCCTTTGGAGTAGGAGTAGTATAGAAACTCGGCGAGTTCTTCAACAAGCAGGGCTGCATCGACTGATCGACCTCCGGCTTGTCTATGAGTACCATCACGACTTTTATTATTACTTGTATGGCTGCATCAGCCGATTGATCTCTTACGAGTTGTAGTAAAAGTTAGTTATCGATTTGTATCATTATTTATAAGGTTGCATCAACCGATTAATCTCCTGCAGATACTGATATTAATCAAAATTATCGATCTTGTAATAAATAACTTATTATTTAATACAATATCACTAGTTATCGAATCTG
Organism: Miscanthus lutarioriparius; assembly: GCA_904845875.1. NCBI lineage: Eukaryota > Viridiplantae > Streptophyta > Magnoliopsida > Poales > Poaceae > Miscanthus > Miscanthus lutarioriparius. The sequence continues at coordinate 27,773,600 of CAJGYO010000017.1, read as the reverse complement.
CCAGGATTAGCAAGTCTTTCTTGCTGTTTTTGGTTGATTCACCAGTTATCGATCTTGTTATAATTAATGTTTATTAATTATAAGAATAACACAATTTACCCGATCAGGATAGAGATGAGCCGACATCACATCATACTTAATTGGTCGTCTCCTAGCTCTGTCACGCCTAGATCCTAGTCTTGATGACTCTATTTGCTAGATCGGCTGTTTCAGCTCAGTCTTAATTATACATAGTACAATTTTAAAGGAATGTTTTAATCTTGAGCAAATTTATTAGTTAGTAAGATCTGATCTATCGTTACTACTATAACTGCATCGATCCAGTCGAACCTCACTGGTAGGGCTTTAAATCAGAGATTATTGGTTGATAGATTTACTCATGGATTGTTTACTATGCTGCATCGGCTGTTTTGAGCCGATCGTCTATGCTTTCACGTCTATAGTTTGTTTTCATGACTGTTGAAATATAGACAGATTTATAGACCTTGGCTTTAGTTCATTATCATTACCATAGCTGCATCGATCCAGTCGAACCTCACTGTTAATGGTAATATATTAGATCTGGTTTGTGTGTGAATCTAGTTATACTAAACAGTCGATTGCTCACATGCTATAATCATTTTTCTACTTGAATTGACTATTTTAGCCGATAGATTATGCTTCCATGCTAGATCTATGAATATCAGTTACGAAAGGCTTTTACAATTGTACTTATTTTGGTTGATTAGCCTTTATTAAATCATCAGGATCTATGAATATCGGTCATTATCCTCGTGCCATCATCATTCAACAATGGCCGATTGCTTCTATTTCAATATATTTGTATTCATGGACATGCTGTCTTTAGTCGATAGCCTTATACATCGGCTATCGAGCCACATATTTGGAAGTGTCTGGTGCAACACCGACACGTTCTACCTTAAACTACTGATTATTTTCTTTTTGTCAATTGCAGGGTCAAATTGACTGATGCCTTTTGTCCCGAAACCGACCGTTCTTGTGTTAAAGCTAAGCAGATCTTCGGGCTCACTCCGTCAAGATTATCCGGCTTGCTATGTGTTGATCACATCGTCACATTTTTGTGTCAACAGTTACCTAGCCTGTCTAGCGTAGTTTCTTTGCTTGTTCAAACATCGAAGCTCTTGAGACAGGAAAACAAGTTCATTCACTTGCAGTAAAGGTCGGCTGTCAGTTTAATAGCTACGTATGTAATGCACTGATTGCTCTGTACGCTAAGTGCAGAAACATAGGTTTTGTGAGACAAATCTTTGATCGGATGACAGTTAAAGATACAGTATCTTATAACTCTTTTATGACCGCACTTGTACAAAATAATCTGCTTGATGAAGCAAGAGATATATTTGACAATATGCCGAGTCGAGATGTTGTCTCTTGGACTACGATAATATCTGCATATGCACAAGCTGATCAGGGGAATGAGGCTGTAGAGATTTTCAGAAGTATGCTGCATGTACGTGAGTTACCCAATCCACCTATATTAACTGTAGTTCTTGGCCTCGGTGGAAGTCTTGGTGCTCCCAAACTTGGACAGCAAATTCACACAGTCGCTATTAAACTTGGAATGGATTCAGGACTTGTAGTGGCTAATGCTCTTGTCTCGATGTATTTCAAGTGCGGTTCTGCAGATTCCCTTAAGGTTTTTGATTCAATGGAGGAGCGGGACATTTTAACATGGAATACCGTCATTACAGGCTATGCTCAACATGGCCTTGGAAGAGAAGCCATCAGGATGTATCAACTAATGGTATCTGCTGGAGTGTTGCCTAACGAGGTCACTTTTGTGTGCTTTTATAAGACTTCGATAAAGAACGGTCTTGAGAAGAGCAACTCCCCCCGCGTCGTCTCCCCGAGCGAGGTGACTCGGGGGCAACCACACCAGCGCCGCCCCAGGGCCCCCCCCCCTTCCCCCCCGCCGCCGTCGCCCTCCTCCGGCGTGGCGGCGGGCGGCTGTGGCGACCCAAAACTTTGGAGCCGTCCGCAGCCCCCTCCTACTCCCCCTCCCTCCCTCCCCCTCACTCCTCCACCTCCCCATCTCACCCCTCTTCTCCTGTGAGGTAGCGCGGCCGGCTGGCTTGAAAGCTCTAGTTTGGTTTTGGTTAATTGATGAAACCCTAAGTGCTAACCTAGTTTATCAAAGTGACTGTAAGATAGGTAGCACTACTCCAAGTGATGAAGCAATGGCGAAGATCATAACAATGGTGATGGCATGGTGATGATAAAATGCTTGAACTTGGAAAAGAAGAAAGAGAAAAATAAAAGGCTCAAGGCAAAGGTATAAATAATAGGAGCCATTTTATTTTGGTGATCAAGACACTTAGCGAGTGTGATCACATTTAGGTTAGATAGCCGTACTATTAAGAGGGGTGAAACTCGTATTGAAATGCGGTTATCAAAGTGCCATTAGATGATCTAACTCATTGCATATGCATTTAGGATCTAGTGGAGTGCTAACACCCTTGAAAATGTTTGTGAAAATAAGCTAACACATGTGCACAAGGTGATACACTTGATGGTTAGCACATTTGAGCAAGGGTAGGAAACTTCACCGGCGCCCTAGACAGAAAACACAAAGCTGGTCTCGGTTGGACCGGCGCGTCCGGTCAGTAGCAACAGAGGGCGTGTGTTTCGGTCTTCGACCGGACGCTGGTGACTAAAGTGACCGGACGCTGGTAGGGTGCGTCCGGTCAGTGCTGACGTACGCTGACGTGAGGCGCACTGAGGAAACATTGAGTAACCGGACGCTGGGTGTGTCCGGTCGAGCATGACCGGACGCGTCCGGTCGTGAAAATTCACGTTTAGAACCTTACTGGAAACGACCGGATGCTGAGGTCCAGCGTCCGGTCACTTTCTAACTGACGCGTCCGGTCATCTCTTGACCGTTGAAATCGGGCGATCGGCATTTGAAGCCGATGACACGTGGCCCACATCGCACGACCGGACGCTGAGGTCCAGCGTCCAGTCAATATGACCGGAGCGTCCGGTCGGCCCGTGTTCAGTGCAGTGAGGAGCCCAACGGCTCTATTTCGTGGGGGCTTCTATTTAAGCCCCATGGCCGGCTCAAGCTTTCTCTCTTGGCCATTTTCATTAACATAGCAACCTTGTGAGCTTAGCCAAAGCCCTCCCACACATCTCCATCATTGATCCATCATCATTGTGAGATTGGGAGAGAATCCAAGTGCATTGCTTGAGTGATTGCATCTAGAGGCACTTGGTATTCGTGTTTTGCTGTGGATTTCGTTTGTTACTCTTGGTGGTTGCCACCACCTAGACGGCTTGGTGCAGCGGAGGAGGATTGGCACGAGTTGGTGATTGTTCGTGGCCATCTCCGGTGATTGTGAGGGGATTTGTACCTTCCCCAGCGGAGCGCCGAAAGGTAACTCTAGTGGATTGCTCATGTCATTGAGTTATCTCACTTGTGGGTAGGTTCTTGCGGTGTCCAATCGTGTGGACGAGGTTTGTGCAACACCTCTTAGCCGCCGAACCACCAAGTGTTGGTCGACACAACGGAGACGTAGCGTGTTGGCAAGCACGTGAACCTCGGGAGAAAATCGGTTGTCTCTTGCCATTTGACATTCTCTCGGTGATTGATTTCATATTCATCTTGTGATTGGTTCATCCCTCTACACGGTGGTATAATCACCCTACTCACTCTTTTATATTGTTGCAAACTAGTGGTGACAAGCTCTTTAGTGTAATTAGAATTGAGAGCTTGATTTGTTATTTAAGTTCATCTAGTGGAGCTCTTTAGTGTAGCAAGATTGAGAGCTCTTAGTGAGTAGTATCATACCAAGTTGTGTGTCTAGTAATCATTGCAACTAGAATTGTTAGATAGGTGGCTTGCAACCCTCGTAGAGCTAGAGCAAGTTTGCATTTCGCTATTTGTCTTACTAATCAAATTGCTCTAGTTGATTTGTAGAATTTCAAATAGGCTATTCACCCCCCTCTAGCCATATTAGGATCTTTCATGGCCATATCTTGGCTCCCTGGGGCCGGATCTGGCGGCTACACCTTCTGGAGCGTGCTCCTGGCTCGTCGCGCCTGGGGCCAGGGTTGGCGGCGGCCAGCAGCTTTTCGGCAGCAAGGACGGTCGCGGCGGGCGGGATGCTCCAGAACCGGACCCGCTGGCCTCGGATCCGGCGACCGATGCCACAGATCCCACGTGGCGGGTGAAAGGCCGCGGCCACCGGCATGCGTGCTGGCCGTTGACGCGGCGCCGTTGATGGCTGGCTGCTGCACCACGGCGCACCCCTAGGCCCAAACACTGCTGGGCTGGGTGGATGTGGCGACGCGTCCGAACTCGCTGATCTGGCGGCCGGCGGGAGGTCCTCGCCACGTCCCAGCTTGCTCCTGCTTCTACGGGTGGGACCGTGGCAGGGCAAGGGCCAGCGGCCAGATCTGGCCAGTCAGGGCTTCGGCCGGCGGCTATGCCTTGGTGCCAATTCTGTTGGTGTGGTGCCGCCATTGTGGGTGCCATGGGGCCTGCTCTCGTGGATGTCCAGAGTCGGGGTGTAAACCCGCCCGGTTCCTCCGTGGAACCAGGCCAACGGCGGTGACGCATCATGCGCCATTTACCTTCCTGAAGGCGTCGTCGATGATTTTGGTGTTCTGGGGTAGGTTACGGTTGAAAGACCTACTCATGTGCTTCTCCAGCGATGTTGGCGTCCGTGGATGTCAATATCCTTCATGAAGGCATCGCTGGTGCACTTCTGCAGCACGCCTTACGCTACTCTTGCCGGAGCCGCTCCGTCGTCTGCTATGCCTCTGTGTGCTTCAAGCTCATCTTCGCTTTGGTCTGTCTATCTCGGGTGTTGGTGTTGCCGCAGTCGTGTATTTCTTCGCAGCGGCTACCTGGTCGCTGGCGGATACGTCGCCTTCTTCGCAGCGGCTACCTGGTCGCTCGCGGATACTTGTTCTTCTTCGCAGTGGCTACCTAGTCGCTGACGGATACGGTCGCATTCTTGTTCGCAGCGGCTACCTGGTCGCTGGCGGACATTTTCTCCTTCGAAGCGGCTACCTGGTCGCTTTGTGGATGGATGCTGTGCTCTCCGCAGCGGCTACCTGGTCGCTTGCGGATGGATGCTGTGCTTTCTACCGGTGGATGCTTTGCCACCACGGCTTCACCCACCCTCTGTTGGTGACCATTGCGCGGATGTATTTTTCTTGGCAGGCATAGTCAGTTGGTCTGTTGTGGTGGAGGTTCCCCTCCTATTTTCTTACTGTTCGTTTGTGTCTTTGGGATTCCGTCGGTAATCCTTGGATTACTTGGGAGTCCTTTGTATCCGTATTTTGGCCTTTCTTATGGCCTTTCCTCTTAATGAAAAACGGATAAAAGATCCGATCGAGAAAAAAAGGTCACTTTTGTGGGGCTTTTACATGCATGTAGTCATTCTGGTTTGGTTAATGAAGGGCGCCAGTTTTTCAAGTCTATGAGCATTGATTATGGACTAACTCCTCTGCTGGAGCACTATGCTTGCATGGTCGACCTACTTGGGCGAGCTGGTGATGTGCAAGGAGCTGAACAGTTTATTTATGATATGCCTATTGAGCCAGATTCAGTGATCTGGAGTGCGCTTCTTGGGGCATGCAAGATTCACAAGAAAGTAGAAATTGGTACCACAGCAGCTGAGAAACTTTTCTCTATCGATCCATCAAATGCTGGGAATTATGTCATGTTGTCAAATATATACTCCTCTCAAGGGATGTGGGATGAAGTTGCGAAGGTACGAAAACTTATGAAAGAACAAGGCGTGAACAAGGATCCTGGTTGTAGCTGGATGCAGATAAAGAACAAAATGCACTCATTTGTCACTGGAGATGAGGAACATGAGCAAATTCAAGATATATATGCTACCCTTCGGGAGTTATACACTTTGCTAAAGGCCACAGGTTATGTACCTGACACAGACTTTGTTCTCCATGACATAGATGAAGAGCAGAAGGAAAGCTCGCTTCTGTACCACAGTGAGAAGCTTGCTGTTGCTTATGGGCTTCTTGCTACACCCAAGGGCATGCCCATACAGATAATGAAAAACCTTAGAATATGTCGTGACTGTCACACTTTCATCAAATTTGTATCCTATGTCACCAAGAGAGAAATTGACGTTAGGGATGGGAATCGATTCCATCATTTCAGGAATGGAAACTGTGCATGTGGTGATTTTTGGTGATAAATTATCCGAGCACCAGCAGGTCTTCTTCACACTATCCCCTCAAACACAGGTTGCCTAATTTCTTCACCCATGTTTTAGTTTCCCTTTAGTTTCTATGTGTATCTAAATCCTTTTTCATGTTATACCAATTGATCAAAGAGGATTTTGCTACGTGGTTTCTCAATGGGTTACACAAAAGTTGGCATAAAGATGGGTTTGTACACTAGAAAATTAACGCCTGTCCACATAAAGTTTGAATTGAATGCAGAGCAAAGCAAGATTCCTTATATGATGTGTTTCTTATCATTGTTGATGTTTTTCCCTGGATTGCATTTTGATAGTCTGATAGTGTAGTTAATCCTGTAATTCCTGTTATCGTATGACTGACTGGTGTTTTGTACATTTCATATCAAGGCTGAGTGCAGGAAGAGGCAATACCTTGCCTCTTGAATGTTCATCTCTATATTAAGGAGGTCATCCTTAGGTTAGTCATTTCGTCATCACCAAACCATTATAAAAATAATTGATTGATTATGATATCGTTGTGTTCTCTCTACTGAATGTTTATGCTTTGGTGTTCAGTTCTGCTGTAATCTGCACAGATACGCAGGTCTAGACCATTGACCAGTGTCTGCTTCTGATGGTGTGGCTACCTGAGCAGCTTCTACCGATTCTGCCTTAGCTTGCCAATTAACGCGTTCACCAGGACAGAGCTGAAAATTTGAAATGGCAAGACCACAACCCTGAAGTTGAAGTGTTGGTAAGAAACTCAGATAGGTGGATAAATGTTGAGCCACATAGCTAAGAGTTTAAAGACAGATGGTAGGTGTTGGAACTTGGAAGGCCATGCGAGCTCCCTTGAACCACATCAGGAATTGTGGAAAGCTCAAGAACCACACTTTCCTAAATGGAAGAAAGGCAACAAAATCTCAGTTAAAGGAGATAAGGTAAACCCTTACAAGGTTAGCAATCGTGATGAGAAATTCCAGAAAAGAGGAAGAAGATTGTGGAGGAAAAAGTGCTCAAAGTGTGCTAGATGAGCTGTGAGCTTTCCCCTACATTCTTCTGATGTCGCATCAAGGATAAAGACCAAGAATGGCCAGGCAGGCAAGGAGAAATCCTCCTGGTAGGTCTCTCTACCATAAAACTTGACCATCAATGACAGCGCTGTGATTCTTCAGCTTAACCTATTATATCTCTCGTTTTTTTTTAAAAAAAAAGGGTGCTTCCGAACCTTGTAGGGTACATCTGTCCTACTCATCTTTGTTTATCCTTTTATTCTAGGATTTGCACTCAATAATTTCTTTGTCAGGTTGCAGTACAGGATTAATTCTGATTGCAACTTTTTTCTTCTCGATTCTGTCTGGCCTGCAGTTGGAATGGTAGTAGATGTAGTGTAATCACTGCAATGAATTGATAGCGTTGGACAGTATGAGAACCCAAGATTTATAAAAAAGCTTAATTCAGCTGGCCTCGTATTTTCTAGCTGAGCCATATTGAATTCTTTTTAAGGTTTATTATTTATAAAAATGGTGAATGCAGGAATAGAACAGTTAGTGATGTGGTCTGTAAATGGAAAATTTGATCTGCACAATTAATATGCCAAGTTGGGAATATTAATTTTTGGCCATGCACAAATCTTAGAATAGAATTATGTTTTTTTCAAAGCAAAGAATAGAATTATGTTCATTGTCTACCTTCTAGTTCATATACTATTCTCTAGGTTCATCCTTTTATATCCTACTCTTCACTATTTTCTTTATTATAGACGTCTAAGGTTCAGATTGATTTTCCTCGAACTATGTAGGAGAACTGCGTGCCATTTCATCATTAAGAAGAGAGAAATCCTCTCAAAAAAAGAAGAAGAAGAAGGGAGAAATGCAAAGGAAAGAGGGGAATTGCCTTCTCCAGATCTTGATTCTGGACAAGGTTAGTACAATGTGTCCAATATATGCATCTAGGATGTTACTTTGATAACGACAAGCACCTTAATTGTGGCTTTCAAACTGCATTGCTTTTTGACACTACTTGTGAATAAAGTTATATAGAGAAAAATAAAAAATTGATGTTACTTTGAGAAATTAAATAAAACAAACAAGACAGAGAAAAACTATAATAATAAGCAAATCTGACAAACGCATTAAAAATCATAACTAATGTCACATGGTATGTTTCATGTTCGGTTAATGTGTCATCCAGGGCTATACCTTGTATTCTTGTCATGATTCAATATCGTATTAGATGGACTGGAAGTTGAAAGAATTAAAAAATTCCTGCGAAATGGTAGATTTGATAAACTTAGCTATTATTCAAGTATATTTGATGCAGTTTCACTTCTATGGTGCAGGCACTCTTTGCATCTTTCTTGGTGGATGTGTGGGTTATTTTTCTTATAACTGCATTTTGGCTCCGTTCGCTTCGCTAGAAAAACAAGCCGAACCACTGTTCCGGCTGATTTGTTGTGAAAGAAAAACACTGTTCTAGCTGAAAAAATAAGCTGAAAAAGACGGATTATAAGAGAAGCGAACAGGACCTTTAAAACATCTATGTTCAAACTGAAAGGGAAGGAAACTTCTAGCCTTGGTAGGAGGTGAAGGACATAGCAAAACCTCATAAAATGCAACTTTCACGTCCTACCTGATTGTGTTGACTGCTGAATTGTCAATGCATACGTTTTTAGAAAATTATACATTCCCTTGGACCTTTTTTAACACGCTAGTTATAACCACAGGCTCTGGGTCCATTGCGTTGTACTGTACACCGTCTCTGCTGTGGCTTGCATTCTTCTATAGGAGTACTTGGTAAGATCGAGTAGTATAACCATTAAAATTTGTTAAGTAGTGTTATGTTACCTTATGATAAGAAACTTATATTATTAGGTGACGTTTCTTTAGGAGTACAAGCACATTGCCAGGCTGAGGTTACATCACATTTCTCGAGCAACAAGCAATCCTAGCCGTTACTGTCCTTGTCCGAGGAATACCAAAAGCAAGCACTGAATCATTCAGGTTTTTTTTTTTTTTTGATAACCGGCAAACTTTATTAACAGCAAGAAGCTGTTGTGAGGGAGAGACACTCCCAAGCAGTGGCGGACCTAGGATTTGGTGAAGACTAGGGCGAAACTTCAGCGGCAAAAAATTGAAAGCTACACCACGGTCTATATGACCATATATATAGAGAGAGAAACAACTATTATCAAGGAAAGTTTGCAAAATTGAGAGAAATTCTTCGACTACATAATTAATAGTATGATACAATAGCTAAGGAAAATCATGGAACGTTGAAAAATAAATAGCAAATGACGTTTTGGTGCATTGGCATCGTCCACTTCCACAGTGGCGGTCTGGCGGATCAAACAAAGATTGATATGGATTCAAAGTGCTCAAACAATACATAGAACAATGAGGATTCATGAAATAGTGCAAAGTAAAATGCAATTGTTAGTAAATAGATATTGATATTTGTTGACACATTCGAAATTGAACAAAAATGAGTAGGCACAATTCACAAATAAGTAAGTATTCAATATTTGAGTAGACAAACATGAAACACGGACAGCTCTTACTAAGTGTTGTACTGCAGAGAGTGGGGACGGCGCAGACGAGCGGGGCGGCAACCGCTGGGCAGCGGCAGCGGAGAGACCGCGACTCCGCCTCCGCCGCTCCACGAGATGGTAAGTGTGACGGCAGCCGGTGGGGCTGAGCGAGAGCGCGGAAACGGGAAGCACCGGAGTCCGAGGGCAGCCGGCCAAGAACGAAGCGTAGAGCGGAGGGGCACTGGGCAGTGCGACGATGGTGGCACGGCGCGAAAGCGCGAGCGCGACTCGCTCGGTCTGCCCTACTCTCTGCCTAAGACTGCTTGTGCCATTGGGCTGATGGGCCAAAAACCGAAGTGTTGCTCCTGGGCTTTTTGGGCCACGACTAGGGCCATGGCCCCAGTTGCCCTAGTGCTGGGTCCGCCCATGCTCCCAAGATACAAAAGTCAGAGCTTCCCTTAGGCCTTGTTTGAATGTTGTCAGATTTACCTCAAATCCTCAATCCACATGTGTTAGAGTGAATTAGGGTGGAATTTAGTTCAAGTTCTACTCCAGTCCACCCCAACAGATATGGATTGATGCAAATCCGAATACATTCAAACAAGGCCTCAAGGGGCATCTGAATACATGAGCCTGGTTTGAGCAGGTAATGGACATAGCATGAGGATACAGAGATGTAGAACGAGTAGCTTGAGTAGCTAGTAGAGTAGTATGTGCGCCATGGAGTTGAGATTTCTTGCTATTTTGAAGACCTTGTCGTTGTGTGCTGCAGTGAAGTTGATGAGTGATTGGAGCCATTGAAGAAGGTCACCAATTGTTGGCTGTCTGTTAGGAAGATTCGACTTGGAATGTCCATTGCAGAGACCACCGAAGCCGCCAAGGCCAAAGCTGCCGCCTCAGCCATTAGCACTGAAGAGGTGCTGTGCATGATTGCGTTGATGTAGATGGAAGAAGTGGGCTGCTGCTGAGCGTTGACGATGAACACACCGAGACCAGCAACTCTGGAGACCTGCTGACTGCTGAGGAAGCTCTGGAGTCGTTGAGGCGTCAGTGTAGCGTCTTGTGCCGGTCAAAAGCGCCGGTAGTAGTACCCTGTACAATGGTGGGGACGCCAAACTCGTTGTTGGCGGTGGTTGTCGCCGCAGGCCACAGGGGTTAAGGTCGTCGACAGGTGCACCTGCAGTCTGGAAATTCATACCTTGACTTGGTTGTTACCAAGTACCGTGCATCAAGTTTGTATCCACCGATTCTTTTTAAATATAGAAAATGATGAAACCGCATTGGAAACAAATTCTAACCAAGCAGGAAGATAATTTAAACGATTTTGAGAAGTGAGAGAGTAAAAAAGGTCTTATTTAGAGAAGGGAATGATTCTATTCTTTTTTTTAGCAGAGAGAATGATTCTATTCTAACACAATGATTCGAGATAGAAATGATTAATCTGGGCCCATTTCGTACACAGCGCTCTCTCGCTCCAGCAGCCCGGCCTCGCCAACGGCCCAACGCGGCCCCTGCCCGAACAGCCCTCCCCGGCGCTGGCGCGATCGCGTAGGGCGCACGCAGCACTGCAGCCAGAAACGGCTGGTCCGTGCTCCAAATACGAAGTATTATTTTTTTCCCCGCGCAGAAGGTTCCGGAAGCAATGGACGCTTCCGGATACAAGGCGTTCCGTTCTCTCCAGCTGCGTATAAATTCCGTCCTCCGTGACCTCTCCCGCACCGCGCACCGTCTTGGGCTGTCGGCCTCGCGCTTCCAGAGGCTTCCTCCCCACTCCCCAGTCAGCCCCCGTCCCCGTCTCTCTCCCTTCCTCCCGACACAGTTGAGAAGTTAGCACGATGACTCATATCCTTGGCCACACTTGATTTTCTTCTTCCCCTCTCTGTTTTTGTTCCTGTCGATTCTTGCAGGGCTTTTCTTTTCGTCTCTCTTTTAGGTCCTGCCAGATTCTATTTCTTTTTGATGTTTTCTGTTGTAGTACCGGTGTGTTTCGGATGATGTTGCTGTTGTCCTTGACCTGAGCTGGGCGGCTGCACGCGGCGACCAGAGGGAGCGCGACCGGCAGAGGGCGCAGGCGCGGCGGCCCGTGGCCAAGGGGCGCGGCGACGGGCTCACCCCGGAGCAGCGGCGGGAGCGGGACGCCAAGGCGCTGCAGGAGAAGGCTGCCAGGAAGGCGGCGCAGGCCGCGGGAGGCGGCGGCGGAGGCGGCGGCGGAGGCGCCGACGCCAAGGGCGGCAAGAACGCCAACGGCAAGAAGTAGCAGCCGGGATCTTCGGGGATTTGCAGGAGGTTTCTCCTGATCTGGCGAAATTGGTTGGGCCGTCTTGGCAGTTTTAGAAGATGGTGATGGAGAAAGCTCTGCAAGTGTTTTGCTTTGCAAGTGTTTTGCAAAAACGTAACGATACCTGAGCAGAGCTGAAACAGAGGTTCACAGTAAAATTTATGCAAGTATAGTAAAGATTAAAAAGAAAAAACAATGCCCGTTTGAAGGTAATTTTATTTACAAAAGGATGAGCTCATTGCCCATCAAAAGTTAACGAACATCGGCAACCAAACACACGTTCCCTCCAACGGGCATGAAGCCTTATGAAACAACTTCATATTCACAGCGGTTTCAGTTCAGTATTTACAAATTACAGTTTACCACTACAACACATGATCTTTCTTTCTTTTTTTATGAGCTGTGCTTACTTTTTTTCCGTGTAAGATTGCGTATGTTTTTGTAGCCCACAACCACGAGCAGTAACCAATAAATAAAGATCACTCGCTGCACGGTCGACTCAATCGACATCAGAAGCCTCTTGATCACGTGCACTGGTCCATTTCGCTACACGGCCGTCCCAGGATGAGCTCACAAGCGTGGGCTCAAATGGGTGCCAACTGCAGTCACGAATCGCCATTTGATGCCATTTCAGCTTCGCAACTTGCGATCCACTTACCTGCAACACGAAACGAAACCGAGAATCAACTGGCATTGTTTATCACTAGTAACTGGTGTTCTGTATTTTCATCAGATCATCGTGCACAATTTCTCGGCAGGTAAAACGAAGTTCTCTATCCACTGCTGTGAAAAATGGCATACGAGTACATTCGTCGAGCAGACAGATTACCACCAAGGAATGCTACTATGGTATGAAGTGCGTGTCGGGACGAAACATACCACATCATAGATGTGAACGCAGGAATCATACGACCCTGTATATATGTACTTTTGCCCAGTGCTGCAGAAACAAAAATTATACATCAATGAGGTGAGCACCTAGATATATATACTGCATAACTGGATAAATAGCACTTGAAAAAATCGAAATCCTTTTGGCTGCTCGTATGATAAGGAGACGTTACTAGTAGAACTGTCAATAAAATCATACCAGAATGGAGGTAAAAGGGTCACCTGTAAGCAGGAGAAAAGTAGCAACGGATCAATGTCCGGAGGACTGAATGTCCACGGTATGTCGCTAATGACTGATCATGCGGATGCTTTAACTGTTTATGCTGCTGCGGATACCTTGAATATCTGTAGTCCCAAGTTGGGGCTCCATCTGCACTACTGCATAGAAGAATAGAGTAATTTTATACTGTAAGATGGCCACTTAATCTTAAGGTTGAGCAGCTCCTTTAAGATAAGAAAATGGAGTCGGCAAACTGGCCGCTGTTGAGGGTGGCAACACATAATCCTCGTGTACATCAGACACATTTGGCATTGGTGCCTTAACACACTGTCATTCCACCTCGTACACATGGAGTAATGTGGGTGGTATTATGATCATATGCCCATAAATCATTGTAAGCACATTTACAATGACAAAAAGGAGCAAAGCAGAAAAGAGAGAGCAAAATGTGCCACATATTGTATATGAATTTATGTTGGTAGAAGAATGCGGATGGCTAGGTGGAGTGGTGGACTTATATTTAGATTCAGAGAAAGTACCTATCAGCATTGGACGTCATTTTCCTGACATCCCACAGTTTGGTTAAATAAAACTGGATATATACTCTATTGACTACAGTTTGTTCTTGTTTGGCTATTTGTGCAGGAGATGCGGGCTTTGCAGAGAGCTGCAAGGTGATGTCAAAAGAAAATGAGAAGCTTGAGGTAACATCTATGGTAATAATTTTTAGGTTCTTTAGTTGTATAAGGGAAAAAGTCTACGTAACCCCCTAACCTATTGCAACCTGACTACTTCACCCCCCAACCTATAAAACCAGGTATGTAACCCCCTCACCTTTGCAAAACTGTTCAAATAACCCCCTATGGTGGTTTTGCATAGCAGTTTTGCCACGCTGGCGCGTTGAGGTTGACTTTGATGCTGACGTGGACGACTGACAAGTGGGACCCGCTTGTAAGTGGGTGAGTCTTCTCCTCTTAGGGGCTCACCATAGAGGGGCGCCGCTGCCACGTTAGTTGGCTGCGCAAGCACAGGAGCAGAGGCACATGCGGAGGCTTGTGCCTGCTGCCGTTCGGGCTGCTGCTTGCATGCGCGTGGTGCCGGGCGCCTGCTGGAGAGAGAGAGCAAGCGCGCGGGTGCTGCTGGTCTCCTGCCGCTCGGCAGCTCCTGCCGCTCGCATGGGAGCCGCCTGCTGCCGCTGTTTTTCTGCGCCGCGCCGTTGCTGCCCACTGTTCGCCCACCCAGGAGAACGAAGGCGACCGCCTGCTGCTGCGCCAGACGTGTACCTGGGCATGGCCTCATCGTAGGAGCGCGCCTCCACCATGGCCACGGAGCCGGGAGCTCCCGGAGGCGGAGCGGCCTTGCCATGGCCAGGTCGTAGCACGGCACCAGCATCGGCCGTGGGAGGCCCCTAACCGGCCGCGGGAGGACACCGCCGGCAGCCCGACTCTCGTCGCCGCCCGAGCTCGCTGTCCATCAGCGGCCGCAAGATGCTCAGCTCGGTGAGCACCGTTCTCTGCCCTTCCTCTGCTCCAGCCGAGGTCCCCATGGCCTCCTTCGTAGCACGCTGCACCTGTCGCACTCCTCTTCGAGTCGAGCCGCCACCGTTCCTGGCCATCTACCGCGTGCGCCGTCGACGCCCCCAACCGTGCCCGCCAAGGCATGTGACCCGACCGCCCCGGCCTACCTCCGGCCAAATTGGGACCACCCACATGTGCGCATAGGTGTGGGGCATGGGTACCCTCTCTGCCGTCGCCGGCTGAATTTTGGCCGTCGGTCGCGTGCCGGGTGCTTTGCTCTACTCGGTAGAGGGAAAGGAGCTGGGGAAAGGAAATTGGGATGCGCACGCCGGCGGTGTCCATCTCCTCGAGGATGCGCGTGCACGTACTCCTTCGTCTCGCTCACGTACCCCTCGTCTGCCGCACGCGTCGTGCCATACACCGGCCCCAGCACCAGCAGCAGCGCCGCACCCAGCCCGGTCCCGGCAAGCACATATATCATCGCACCTGCCTGTGCTGCCTTGTGTGTGGGCACCACGACTGCCCTGTGCGTTGCCTTGTGCGTGGGCACCGGTGACGGGCGGGCCTGTGCGCAGGCACCATCCCCTCCCTTCGCCGAACAAAAGCCACGACGGCATGAAAGAAGAGGAGAGGTGACTCAAGCAGGCTGACAGGCGGGCCCATGTATCACAGTGTCAATTATTGCCAATGTGGATTGCCAAACCAGCAAAACCACCTTTCAATACCACCCCAGGGGGGTATTTGACCAGTTTTACAAAGTTTAGTGTGTATAATACCTGGTTTTATAGTCCAGGGGGTCATGTAGACCATCCTAGATACGTCAGGGGGCTATGTAGACTTTTTCCGTTGTATAAGCTATCCACATGAAAGATGATAAATGGTATAATTGTTGTGGCCAGTATTATTTTCTCCCACTCATCTGTCATTGGCTGATGGGTAGGATTGTAGGATAGATGATGGGCTACATTAAATGTAGTTTTCTCATGTTTATGTAGCGAAAAAAAACTTAAATAAATATTTGGATCTAACGTTCTGTGCAAAACTACTCTTAGATCATATTATCCTTTTGCTTAATACTGGCCATCCTTTTGCAGAACTACTGAATATGAAAGGGTCAGCATTTTCAAGAAACATATTATCCTTTTGCTTAATCTGGATTGACGCTGATTTACATCATATTGTTGTGGGTGGATTAAGAGTCCTCTCTGGGGTCCTATTTTGCAGGAATTGTTCGGAAGACAAGGACAGTCATGGAGTGATTGCACTGGTTTTGTAGGGACGGCATAGATAGATCAATGTGGCTTGGGTATGGTGCCATATGTTATTTGTCTAATATGCCTTGTGCCAGTGTCATTTCTTAAAAAAATGGAGTCGTAACCTGGTTGTATTAGCAAAACACTGAACTTTCAGTGCTCAGTTCAGTGCTATGGAAACAGCTTTGACAAAGCACAATTAGCTAAGTACTTCAAATTTGGTAGAATTAACTTTGGACTTAATGTGGGCCGTAGCGTTAGCATGGGCAATATACTAGTATATTTAGATTCAGAGAAAGTACCTATCAGCATTGGACGTCATTTTCCTGACATCCCACAGTTTGATTGCTTGGTCTTTTCCATTGGATATGAAACTTCGGCCATCTCCACGACTATCAATGTGTGTTACCCCATGCAAATGTCCAGTCAAAACTCCAGCAGCTTGTCCTGTGGACAAACACCGCCTGTCCCAGACCTGCAGACTACAAAGGTCACATACCACAGCACTGCTGAAATGAATGCAATTTAGAAGATTAAACATTTTCCTTTATGTTCCCAGGGAGATCTCCGAATATCCAGCCCTAAAGAACTGAAATAGGACTGCCAAAAATCCATAACTGACTATTGTTCATTCCACGTCTTCTCTCATTCTAACACATATAACCCGTCAACTATTTTTTGGCTCACATTAGCCCGCAAATTACTAAAATTAGGACACTTCAATCCCTAATAACATTTGTTTTTTTTTCTCTCCTTGTAAAAGTTGCGTTTTAAGTTTAGGTGATGGTAGATAACATCACCCAGTATGTTATGAACTAGTTTCATCCTGTTTATTATCATCAAACATTTTAATATCTTTGGGATTAAAGCAGTTTCCAGTGCTCCAACCTAATACTAATAGTCATGAAAATATTTCATAACATAGCCATCTATCATCCCACAAAATTTCAACTTTGGTGGGGGGACGACATTAGATGGTAGTGAGGTTACCCTGTTTCAATTGTTCAGGGGGTTACTCTGAACTGAAAAATAGTTTTGAGGGGTTATCCAGACAACCAAAAACATCCTACGAAATAAAATTGACTCCCCACCCCCTAAAAAGAATGTGGACTGCCACTAAAGAAACCTTAGACATGCGTATACTCAGGTATGATGAACAAATCTGAGGAATAATTCGATAAAATATGTCAATGGAGAAAACAAATAATTTTACATAATTTAGAACAGCAACCTACCTTGCATAAAGTGTCGTCACTTCCAGAATATATGAGATGGCCGGTTTCATCAGCAAATGCTACTGTATTGACATCAGACTGGAAAGATCAAAATCGAATGATAACATCATTCTATATACCAAAACAGATAAATATGAAGTATAGAAATACTATCAAGATGGTAAACAATTCGCAGCCACAGAGCAAGCAAGAAAGGTTTCTGTAGCTGTGACAAAGACACATATTACTCCCCTCTGTCGGGTGCATCATAAAACATCCATATAGAAGTTTACATTCGTTTGCATTTGTCATCCAACAATGTCCAACAAATAGCATAAATGGAAAAAGGCTACCATGATTGGAAACTTTTCCTATGTATACGGCCTAACTTATTTTGGCTACTATATCAAAGCCAAAGTCAGCTACACCCCAGTGGACTTCCACAACAGTTCACTTCACACCCACAACTTTCAAAATGCTCTACCATTTACTTGGCAATCAACATGCAGAGGAAGTGGACAACAAGAAGAGGAACTCATCACCACCAAAGTTGAGTTCCTGGCTCCTAGCTATTTGTTCTCATTGTGCTTGTTGCTTTTCGTCTTTCTCCTTTTCTCCTTTGTGCCCCTTTCGTTCTGGTCAGTCTGGAACGCTCTTCTTCGTGATGAAAAACATGCCTAGCATGTTCTCAAGAAAATAGTCATATGTTGTAGGCACATAGCACAAGGTGAAGAGGGTGGCATTGGAGCTGGGGCCAATGGGAACCAAATTCAACATGTACTTTGCTGACAGAACCGTTGAGCTGCATATTTTCTTTTTTAATTTTTTTACCACGGCCCCAGTGCCACATTCCACTCCAAGGGGTTCACACATTGCAGTGCTGGTTGGGTTTGCGGTAATTCTGCTATAAGGTGCAAACTGCCCAAGAAGGATATTGAGTGCGGCAAATGGAAGGGACCAGAGAGGAGGAAAGGAGGACATTCTATGCTAACTAAATCTGAGGATGCATATTGTCAGCAAGATGCAAGGTAGCATGAGCAGCGTAACCTGTCAAATTGTGATAAAATTGAAGAGGATTAGTGGTACAGCAGCACGAAATGAGTCATGGGAATAGATAGGGGTGTTCAACACTAGAAATCTGCCTTTTCTTTCTTAAAGATAGAAGCTAGCTAGAGGACACCTTTATAAACCCCTTCAATTTGACTTAAAAATACAGGCCACAACCACCCATCCACACCTTTCTCCAGCTCATGATTCAGTGACCTTACTTGATAGCTCATAAGCATTTCTCCATCATGTTCTGTTTCCATCCTTGGTCAGAGCCTCTCATATTTCTTCCATCAACTTACGCTTTCTCTGATGCTTCTCTACAGCCGGTGGCATCTTCCCTCTACCCAGAACTAACTTGTCCCAAAGCAAGCATAATTAAATCTCTTAAAAAAAATTGTGCAATGCAAGATACAAGTGTTCATAGGGGTTGGTTGAAATGGGATGTTAATCAGTTCTTGATTAGCGCCTCCGCACCTGAGGCGCCATTGCCGACATTCTTCAGTGCACGAGAATTTCTTGTGGTTCATGTCTAGCTTAAAATCAACCAGGCGGGAACCATGTATGCCAAATAGTGCACTTGGCTTCTTAGAACATCTCCAACTTGTTTGCTGCTGTCCTAATCAGCTCCATAATCTTGAAGGGCCACAAATTTGGATACCATCAGCTCTGTAACCTCAAAGGGCCTAAAATTTCGATACAGGAAGGTCAAAACTGTACTTATGCAGTTATGCCTATGCTAGTAGCTCCCAAATTTGGCATGGCAGACATCATGCCAGCAAAGGAAAATAAATCAAGCCAGGGGCTCCTGTGTCTTCTTTAAAGGGCGTACCCAGTGCAGAGAGCTCCCGCTCTGTGCGGGGTCTGGGAAGGGTGTCAGTGGCAAGCCTTACCCTCGCCTGTGCAATGCGAGGAGACCGCGACTCGAACCCGGGACCTTCCGGTCACAGGCGGTAAGACTCTACCACTTGCACCAGGCCCGCCCTTCTCTCCTGTGTCTTCTTTAAGCACACCAAATTAAATGACCCATACCACTAACCTGTTGTGAAATAGATCCACAAACAAGTACAAGTGGCCCTGGAACCTTGGTAGGATCCGAAGGCGAGAAGGGAGTGGGAGTGTGGGACAACAGTTGGTGGATGCTACATGCTTATGTTATTTGTCAATGGATTACCTCGGGGGGGGGTTAATATTATGTGCAAAGCCTACCAAACATTCAGAATCTCCTTCTCACAGTGGCTAATGAAAGCAGCCTGTGCCTGCTTGGTTGGCACCTCAGCCCTCCACGAGCTCCTCCTTAGGTCGCTAGGCCCCGACCCTTGAGGGTGGTTGGAGGTGGGCTGGTTGTAGTCGTGTTGTGCCCCTTAACCTTGGCAGCGCCAAGCCATTTGTACCTTTTCCCTTCTTAATGAATGACACTATGACATGCAGCTCTCCTGCGTTGTTCGAGGAAAAAAAAAAAAGGGGAATGTGACCCCTTCTTGTCCACTGAAAGCCTCTCCCTCCCATGGAAAGGATGATCCCGGGATATCCAGCTCTGGTCTTCATCCCTCCAGCCTAGGACAGCCCTTTCTCCGACAGAGGGTACTGCATTCTGACTTGGGAGGGAACTAAGGTGGGACCCCTCCTGTCCTTTGGCACCCCCAAAAACCATTCTTCTGCTGATGGATTCTAGGGAAAACTATCCTCGTCGCTGCTTCCCAGACCCGTCACGGGGAACCAACAGAGGATCCCTTTGGTGAACACTGAGGGGGGCTTCCTCTGATGGCTGCTTCTGTCTTGCTAGCAACCTCCAAAAGGACCCCTGTCGGGACCTCCTTCCTCCTTCCAAGAGCCTCCAGGAATGAAGCAATGGCCCACTTCCCCAACACTACCTTTGGATCCAGCAATATCATTTCTTTCTTTCTTCTGAAACTCATGTCTACAGTTTGGACATCAATACTGCAGCTTGCCAGAAAAGGGGGAGGGACATAACAATTACATTTTTACAAAGCATCAACGGATTTTCTTGGAGCGATCAGATAGCCCGAGTTGTAGATCAACCTCAATCACCCGAGAGTCAGATGTGAGCTAGAAAAAAGGACTCCATGTAGATGTAGCAAATGCAATTTATTACCTCCGTCCCAAAAAGGATGCAATTATGGGTTTGGATTGAGTCAAAGTTCCTTAAGTTTGACTAAGTTTATAGAAAATGTTATTAACATTTATGACTCTAAATAGGTATGAAAATATACTTCATGGTGAATCTGATTATAATTATTAGATATCATACATAGTTTTTTTTTTTGTATGTATTTGGTCAAAGTTGAAATAGATTGGCTTGGTAGAAAGCTGGAATTGCATCCTTTTTGGGATGGAGGGAGTAGATCAAATGAAAATCAAAGGAAATATAAGCAAGAAAGTAAGCAATTTTCATACTGTATGAGCAGGTAAACGTAATGTCAATTTGTTTGCATGGAGGTCATAGACATATATTGATTCATCATTGCTGCCAGCAACAAGTTCCCGTCCATCAGAGGAAAATTTCACGGAAAATATTCCAAACGAATATTGAACATCTTCATGCTGTGAAAAGTCCAATCCATCATGGATGTCCTGCAGAAAGATGTAAAATTGTAATTACTGTTGACTAAGTATAATAAACAGTGAAGGTATTGTAACTGCTTGCAAGCACCCAGAGTAATTAACTGCTAAACAAAGTGAATACCATCCCCAAAAACATGCATATAAGTTCTTTCACATAACTGAGCTCATCAATTTATTCCTAGGTTCATCAATTAAACTGAATGGTAAACACACTAAGGGAGGACAGGTACATCTCATCTTCTAATATTTAGCACCATCCAGCTGATGGATTGAATGCCAATTTTAAGAAATAAAAAAGCTAATGAATTGGCTATTATTATACCAAGAAACAACTCCTAAATCCCCAGAGGTTCCTTGACTAAAATAGGTTTGGTGCTTGTATATTTTGCTCTATTTATTCACAATGGAAGTTAAAATGAAATGCAGTTCTGGATGATTAACATAAAAATCATATTATTGAAGAAACATGTTTCTACAAAGTCATTGTTTGCTGTGCAACTAGTCATGTGAAAGTCCAAAGCAAACCCAACTGTATCGACTGTTTGATCATAATAAACTTGAAAAGCAAATGAGTGCAAATTACAAGAACCTAGTAAGAACTCACAGTGACATTAGCATAGGATTCTCTTGCAGCATTTCCGACATTGACAATATGGATAATAGGTGCCAGACTAGAGTAGGCCTGCAGATTTATAATGAAAAACAATTATTCAGCCTGATAAGCAAGCAAAAATGGGGAGCAAGAGAGAACATTCCAGACTGATGAAGTACATATATACATAAATGATAATGATAATATGATATGCAAACATAAAAAGCTAGAAAGCATTTTGAAACGTCCAAGACATGCTCATACCAACAAACAAAATATGGAACATCATGTCATGAAGGACCAAATGGACTAGAAATGAAGGACCAAATGGACTAGATGAAGTCTAAAATAGTAAAATGTCCCTGTAATCTTCATTGTCCTACAGGTACTTGCGGTCATTATAGTGTATTTAATGGTTAGAACAACTTCGATACATTTAATCTTGGTAGCCAGACACAGGTAAGGTCCATATTGCAAAATTCGTTTTTAGATACTATCTCTTTAGATAATTGCCCACATGAAACATCCATTTACCAACTTCAACATGTTTCCACTAGAAGAACTGGAAACTACTCTCAAAAATACAATAATGAAAAAGGAAAACCTTGTTGTAAAACATGTAACCACATCTGATACTCTTCGGTTTATTCACATCTGTTGAACAGAGTTGCATATTGAATATTTCTTCTCAATAAGAACAATAATGAAAGAGATTTATCTACAATGATGACCAATGAAAAGTGAATACGGGTGATAAGCTAAACTTGTGAAAATCCAGGAGAAACTTACAAGATACCGCTGATCAGGTGATAAGGATACATCACTGATTGTCCATCTCAAACACCTAGCATGAATGTCTTTGTGTATGCTCCAGCCTCTATCAGCATCATATATTCTTATGTGACTTCCCTGAAAACAAAAAGAAACGTTATTATATTATGTTTATACATTTTAATTCTAAAAAATTCATAACATGGTGACAGAAAAGGTAAACTAAACACCGGGAAATTCTGACTTGAACTTGTTAAAAACCTCGACTATTGTTGGTTGAGGATAGCATACCTGAAAACCAGCAACAAAAAGAGTACCATCAGCAGAAAACTGTGAAACGTAAGCACGAGAATCCATCCTATCCAATAATTCAGGGCCGTTCATTGGAACATAGCGACCTAGAACAAATGCACGATCACCAGAAGAGAACGTCCCCTTTCCAGAACAATCAATTTCCCTTCGAGATAATAACTTGGCCGTTGATATTATTCCTCTGTTGGTACCCATGGACTTGTAGCTTTCACTAAGTCCTGATCTCATTCGGGTCATATGAAAAATATCGTTACGCAGTTTTGCAAACTCATCGTTCACTTGAACTGAGACAGATCCATCAGTATTCTTCCCTTCAGGCTCATAGTATTCATCTTCTAGCCTACTCATGCCATAACCCATTCTTTCAGACTGATGAATTTATCAATTCTCTCTGCAAACGCCTATCAATATTCAGATTCAAAGGTTTGCTTATAAAAATTGGAAAGTTTCCAAGGAACAACGAAATTTGTTACATCTTTGCAATTACATAAAAAGGCACATATCACGTGAGAGCAGCTTATGTTGGCCATGATCGTTGAATGTGCTTCGATTAACTAGAATTCACAAGACCAATTCAAACCTCTGGTTTCTACTCTATATACACCTGGTTTCTACTCTATATACACCCGATAAATTGTGGTATTGCATCATAAAATATATCAAAACAGTGAAACTGCATTTGCGAACATGCAGGAACAAAGGTTTTACTACTGATAATTAATAGTTAACAGGGGCCAACCCAGTAAAGGGCATGGGTATACACATGTACACCCGATAATCTTTGCCAAAAAATAGAGTTAGTAGGCATAATACTACATGTACACTGCACTTGTAATTACATCAGATTCGAATACAAATAGCTTAAGTTAGGGGAAGAAAAGGGGTAGGCGTACCTGGTGGGTGCTCGTCGCCGGCGAAGGGCCCAAAGAAGACCTGAGCAACTGGCGTAGGGCGGCGGCGGCTGTCGCCCAGTCGTCGTCACGAGCCCGCGAGAGAGCGAGCGAGAGGAAGAGCGCGCGCACGCCTGGGGGACGGGAGAACCACGCGAGAGCGAGGGAGAGAGGGAGAAGAACTGGTCACTGGAGTAGCCTGGGCGGACGGGATCTATCTACTCTTATCAATGCAGCAGGTTACTTTGGCCGATGTTCAGGCCATGCACGGTAGCAAAATTATTTTGGTCCGATCGATTGCAGCTGAGATGTCCACGTCTGATAGTAGCCCCTATTTATTAACTCGTACAAAAATATCTATCTTCTCCGAGCGTCTCCTCGTCTGCTCCGTCTCCTCTCCCCTTTCTCCCTCGCTCCCTCCCTCCATCTCTGTTGTGCGACGGCACGCCGGCGCGGGCAGACCTCGGCCGCCCCATCCCTTCCCCCCACCTCCCCGCATGGGTAGGCCCCTCGCGGCACGGCGCGCCGCGGGTGGCGTGGGGCGTGGGCCTCACGCGACGGCGCGGCGCGGGCAGCCAAAGCCGCTCCCCTCCGCGCGAGCTGCTGCAGATAGTCGACGCAGGTCTGCTCTTCCTCGAAACGTCCGCAACCCCAACAGCTCCGGTGTTCCTTGCTTCGTCCTCTCCTTGGTTTGGTCCCTCCTCCCCCTCTCTTCGTACCTCTTCCTGCGGGATCTTCCTCTCCCAACGCTCGCGAAGGCTCGCTCCCCTTCGCTGTGGACGCCAATCTACATGCGGGCGACCTGTTGGCCTCTTATGGAGGAAACCCTAGCTTACTACTACTTTTGTTTTGCGACCTGTAGGGTGTGGCCTCCTCGGTTCTATTGGATCTTGACAACAGGCATTGTTGTGCCATACAGCTGAGCACATGGCCATGTCAACGATATTTGTTTGGTTTCTTTGTGTGCATCCCTGATGATTTTAGGTCTATTGTTTGCATCTTGGGCACCTGCAATGATGACTAACATTTTTCTTGTTACAGTTTAGTTTGAGGGAATGGACTGTTGTTGTGATGATTGCATCGTAATCCATGTTTAATGTCTGATTTACACAGTTTGTATCTCTTTCTTTCTCCCTAGTAACTCAGGCAATGTTTAGCAGCTATGATGATTCTTCCTTTACATCTACCTACTATGTTGATAACTGAGGCAATGATCATGAGCGGTGTTGATTTTGCTTTTTTTCATCTCTTTTTCTGCCTGTTAAGCGATAACTGAGGTGGCTACCTGATGTGGATGCCGTCTCCTTGATGGAACCCCGCTGAAATGCACAGCTTGTGATGTCATTGCCTCTGATGCTTTCTCCTTTTGTCTAATGTAATCATTGTCTTTGGTTTTGCGCTCATGCTTGCTTATGATCATTGTCTGTGATGTCAAAATACATATGGTTGCCCAATCTGAGCTCCTGTTTAGATGTTCCTCTTCATTGTATGCCTCTAATCATTGTCTGTGAACATCGCTTGTCTCCACATATTATACACTGTTGGTTCTGAGCACATGCCCTATTCCCGGAGATTACATTGTCGCATGCTTTGGTTGTCGGTGATCACTTTTTTGGTTCTCCTGTTTCTTTTTGTTCTGACTACACTTTGATTTGTGCTTCACTAAAACTATTACATGAAAATTTTGGTTCTGCTTAAATATAAATTTCTCACACATGTGCGTACAAGATTGTATGGTGATAAAAAGGCCTTTCAATTATGTACCATTGATGCCCTTTCGTTTTGATGAAAAAATTTATGAGGTACCTATTCTAGCAGATTGTTTAGCTGGGCCTGTTACAAATATGCATACCAAATATTTGATTAGTATCTTAACAGTTTGGTGACTATATTTAGCTTTTCGGTCTGCTGTTTATTTTCTTCTTTGTTTGATTTATTTTCACCTCTTGTTCTTTATGGACCAAATGGTTGGCCTTCAGCTATTTCTATTTTCTTTGTTGTTGCTCTGCATTTGTTGTCAAAAAAATGTGCAGAGCCATCCTTTCCATTGCCGCTGCTATTTCTGCCCTGCATTTTTCTAGCAGGTTGCCATGTATAGAGGCATCATCCTTTCCATCATTGTTTATATTTCTGTCGCTGCTGTTTCCCAATAGGCTGCCATGTCAGGGATACCAGGTATCTTATACTATCTAATCTTTTAATCTTTTTCTCCATTCATAACAACTTTTTCTTGAATAGTCTTGTTTGACCATATATCTTCTTTTGGTGAGATTGTGTTTACAAGCTACCAATAATTCATTTTGGTGTGCGAGAGAAAGATGAGTACCTCACATGAGACCATTTGCGGCATGTTTCCTCAACTGCTCAACCAGTTTGTAGTCTGCTGTCAGCATGAAATTTGATGAAGAACCAAATTATTCCTCGTTGATTCCTTTGTTTGGTACTTCAGTTTGACCAAACTCTTCCATCGGTCCATTCTATGCTCATAGAGCCCAAATGGTTCGTTTCAGGCATCACATACTTCATTAGCGAATTCAAGCCAAATCAACCTTTACAATACACATACACCTGGCTTATGTAGTCTTGTTTGTGAACGCATTGACCCTGCAGGTAGGGCAGAAGCATGCCAGGTTGACCATGTAAAAAAGAAGATTCAGCACATTGTCATATCGCAAATTGCTAGGGACCAAAAAGGTTTGTTCTTGCTGCGCATATATGGATTGCATTCTTTTCCCTGTAGCCGTAGTATGTTTGTGCTATCCTATATTTTTTAGCTTATATTGTACCACATGAATGGGCCTCTAGAGTAGACCTCAATAGCAAACGAAAAAATACATGGTCTTCAGAGGCCTAGCCATCTCATTAGTTGCCTGATCTTGACAGCGGAAACGGTGTCTGCGTTCATACAACCTTGATATACAAATGTCATCTAAGTTACATGTCAATTATTTGGTCCTTTTCCTTTCGGAATAAATTTACTCCTACGTAACTCTACGGTGGCTTCAGACACGGTTTGGCCTATGTAGTATAAAATAGTCTTGAAGCTTTTCTTTTCGGCTTTGATAAGAAACTTGAAGGTCCATTCACCTGCTTCTTACTTTTCAATGAAACTATTACCTCCTGTTACCTATTATATTTTTTATCTTTAGTTTATCCTCACATATATGTTAACATATTTCCCTAAATAATGTTTTGGAAATAATTTAGTCTGTCTATTTTTAAATCTGTATTATTTCGGTTATAATAGTGATTTCCGATACGGTAGGATAAGGTGGCGAAGCCATTCTAACTAATCTGGACGTAATGCAGACCATGTAAGAACACCTACATTGAAGAAACAACCACTATACCCTGATAAAATGTCAGTTCACCACACCTCTACACAGCCATCTTAACTCATAGGTCAGGCTTAACCGCTTCGATCGAGTTAAATCATTTTAGGTTATTTTTAGTAAGCGCCTCATAAACAGAGACGCTTTTGCCTACGCGCTTACTAAACATAACCTAAAACGATTTGAGATGGCTTGTCACTAAAAATGACCTAAAAAAAGTTAGTACATCTATGTTTGCACTCATAGAAAAAAATTCTAAAAAAGTTTCTGCTAAGCGCGCGTATAACATTGCAGGTTGGTTAATATAGTGTATGTATCTATATGGAGTTACTTTACATAACGATTATATTTCAATGATACAGGAAAAAACAAAACGGTTGAGAAACATACACAGACCAGAGCATCGAATCAACCAAAAAGAACACCAGCCATTCCCCATCAGAATCCCCAGCAAAGAGGTGATTTCCTGGAGCACTATAGTACATAGCTACATATTATAGCACCCAGAACAGAACAGCAGAAAACATCAATTTTAATGTAAGACTTCGGCGTGCACTATGAACATTGGTTCATTAAATTTAGAGGTGCAATGTCATATTAATGTATACTATATCTACTACCGTTCCAAGGTTATGCCAGTTAGATACTATTCCATGCTCATGCTATTTGAGCATTTCCCCATGCCTATGATAATCACAAATGCCACACAATTCAGCTTAAATTGTTTTCTTGTAGTCAATCTTCTTCTCTATTGTTGGCAGAAATGACCTATGTGTATCTTGATGAGGATTACAGGGTTCACACAGGTACTGCTCGCAGCCTTCTTATCTGATAATCTACAACATTATCTATTTAGCATCTTCCAAATTTGAAATACTTCGATGCTTCTTTATGATTCAGACCAATCAGGGTTAGCACTATAATAATAGTGCCATACATGTACGGACAGTTTCTACCCACCATTTCATGTTTTTAAACATTTTAGTTTATTGTAATTGTCCATGCACGCATCGTGTATTCTTAGGTATATACATATCCTGGATATAGGAACTGAATTAAAATTTCTTCTATGTATGTTTCTAAACTTTCTTTTGGTACCTGCAACAGCCCATTTAGTCACATAATATTTTAGATTTAACCTATATGTACGGCCTCAGTTAAGCTATTTTGATGCTTTAGGAATGGAAATGTTGTTTTTGTTCCAACAATAGGACATCTAGCTTCTCAGGTTAATTAGCCTTTGTGGTTATTTTATGGTCCATAATTTTTACACCATTCATTGCTCTTTTTATAGCGATGCCATTTCACACTTAATGGAAAGGATTAGCAGATACAATTCATCCTCAGTCAGATAGCTCAAGCGCCTATGAAGGCGCCGCTTCTCAGGCCCTTAGGTGCTTGCAGGCTATATACAGTTTTGCCATACTAGATTATATTGCTTTCAGGGATTTGTTTTGTATAGACAACTTGCACAACACATTTTTCCGCTTGCTGGCAAATCAAATCAAATCAATAGAGCAGATCTGAAAAGCTGGTTTTACCAGCAAAATTAAGACATCCATGAAACCAAAGCAAATACTTGCGCCTTTACACAGATCGATTCAATATACTAAAAGAGTGTACCCAGTGCAGAGAGCTCCCGCTCTGTGCGGGGTCTAGGAAAGGGTGTCAGTGGCAAGCCATACCCTCGCCTGTGCAATACGAGGAGACCGCGACTCGATTCAATATACTAAAACTGAAAATTTAAATTTTGCAGTGAAACCTATACATCGTTATGTGCAATGATATTGAGTTACCCCTGTCCTTTTCCCACTACTTTATTCTCAGCTGCATGACCCTTTTGTTTTTTCCCATGTCAGTACAAAGAACATGGTATTCGTTCCTTTAATCATAGCCTTCCAATGCATCTTATTGGTCCATAAAGTCTCTAGATCTATTTCAAAAATACAGGACAAAGAAAGCGATGAAGAGAACACAGACAAAACTAACGAAACGGATAAAAAAGGCGGCTCCTTCAGCGTCAAAGAACTAGGCAAGGAGGTAATTCCGTGCAGCCTTAAAATACATGGCTCCATGCTGTAATGTGTGGGAGAATATAGCATAGATCATTGGTCTTGTTAACAGACCTCAACATGCATTACATAAAGCACACTAACAGGAACACAAAAGCCAGGTTTGCTTTCCTATAAGAGCTGCATGTATGGTTTACAGGGCCACAACGGAAGACCACATGCGGAAAGAAAAGGGCAACAGTAGCACAGGTTCATCTCACAAACAGCGGAGGTAGCTACTACACGCTCATACTACCTATCTATTCAGCAATTGTGATTCCATTTTCTCCGACCTTATAATACATTGCCCAACCATTGATGTATTTATTTCTATCTATCTCCCTCCACTTTCTTAGAAATCCACTGTGAAAGAGCTTGTGCTGAACCACTGATTCTAGGAAGTCAAGCGATAGAGTTTATGGTTGATTCTAGGAAGTCAAGCGATAGAGAAGCAAGAGCTTTTTCTGACTACAAAGGTGCTTGTGCCCACCTGCTGGACTTTATGTTTAGATTTAGCCTCAATGGTTATAGGCCACATTATTTTCCATTCTGATAAGTTAAAATTCAAGTTTGTTTATTACTATTTCCTTTGGTCAGTTCGCATGCTTCGTAGAATTTCTTTGGCTGGTTGCTGAAAAACCTCTAATCTAGATAAAAAATAGTTATTGTTGTGTCACTAACTTTTGTATTTTGGGGCTAAAGCAGAATCGGGTTTTAACTTTTACAAACAAGATGGTGATGGAGGGTTTCCCAGCAGCAGAGTAAAAATCTTGAAATGAAAGGTGTGTTCTTCTCTCATCACTCCATTAATTGCGTTTAAATTCTGGTCCTAAAATTAATTCGGGCCTACTTATCTGAAGATTTTAGATCATTTTAGGTAAAGCCTGTTTGAAAAGTTGCTTATAAGCAGCAGATGACGACTGATGTTTTTATGCAGAGCTTTTTGTGTTGCACACTGACCTTATCAGCTCATTATTTATCGATCGGATTAGTTTAGTTCAACGTTCACAATAAAATCAAATTTTTTATACTTGATTCCTCTCGTACCATGAAGAAAGTCGTTCTGTCTGATGGTATGGTCATAACAGTGAAGGGTGGTAGACCTGTGAGCCTCCGGTTGCCGCTTAAACTACCGGGTTATTGCCTAATTCAATTGATTACTGTCAGTTTCCATGGCAACTGTCGATGGGGAACCCTACGGGGCCCCATAGACCATACTACAGGGAGGTAGGCCTTGGTAGCAAGGCCTATAGCCCAATCGCCAAGAAGAGCGCGGGAGCAAAGAAACGTGCAAAACCGAAACTCCAACACAAACTATACAAGGAAAGGCGCCCGAAGCGTAGCTTATGACTCTGACCTTGTATCCAAATAGGACACAAACAATGCCTCTCAGCACCTGGACTATAAAGGGTTGGTGAGGGTACCCATTGTAAGAGAAGAACGCATACCCGATACTCAAAGCAATACAACGCAAACAGGCTAACGCCAAAACTGGACGTAAGGTTATTACTCGACCAAGTCGAGGGCCTGAACCAGTATAAATCGTGAGTCTCTTTGCGTAACCGTCGAATTCCGCTATTCGCCGAAGCCCGAACAACTGTCTCGGGTACCCCCGTGGTAGGCTATCGGTGGTAAAACATCGACAGCTGGCGCGCTAGGTAGGGGCTTTCGACGAATTTTTTCTCGAGAGTTCGGCGGACCTCAACCTCAAGATGACCTTTTCGGCAGGAACAACCTTTGTCTTCGGATCCTAGATCTGCAAGGCTGACGGCGACGGCAAGCTTCGTACCCGTCTTCGAGAAGAAAAAGAATTCAATGACGAAGTTCAATACAAACTCGTCGAGAAGATGACGAAACTCTCAACTTCGGATACAATTCGGAATAAGGAAGAAAGCGGATACGAAACCGACTCTGAAAAAGAGATGCAACCCGATTCCAAGACAATCTTCACGGCACAAGAGCCAAGCCTAATTGGACTCGGAGACACAACAACGATCGCGAAGGGATACGACCCGTACAACTCAAAGAAGAACTTGGGAACTTATGGACTGCGCAACGCGGCATCAGTCTATCAACACTTTTCCCAAAACAAGATGAACTCAGCAAGAAGAATACTCCTGGAGGGAGCACAGGAAGGGATGATCATGACAGTTACCCCACAAGATTGTGTGGTGCATTGGCCAGGTTCTTTCACCTCAAGCAAAGCCCAAACTGGCACGCGCGTTGAAGAACTACCTTATCAAGAAGGAAAAGAATTCGGATCCAGCTCAGAAGCTACAGACAGCTCAACCAAACGAAGGATGGAATACCGTACAAGAAGAGCTCGGAAGAGGTATACTGTATACATGGCAGAACAGTTAGAACAACCTTTGGAACCACCATAGATACCAGATATAAAATCTTCAGACGAGTCAGAAGGCAACATCTCGCCAGATGAGAAAAGCGACAGCAGCGAAAATGATGAGCAAAGACTAGCAAGGCTAAAGAAGAACAAATTGAAAGCTGGAAGGAGAAACAGGGCTAAACAAAGGAAGCAAGTCTGGAATAAATACAAGGCGGAGCTAACGGAATACAACAGAAAGAAGGCGGAAAAAGAAGCCACAAAAAATACAAAAAGAGAAAGAATTGAAGAATTAACAAAGGAGTTGTACACCCTCACGAATAATGGGAAAGCAAAGGAAGATAAGAGGAAAGAAGTCGGGAGATCAGAAACACAACCCGACGAAGAAATTCCACAAGAGCCACAAAGGGAGCAGCCACCCAAAAATCGAATTTTCAAAGGATAGGACCAGTAGAAAGTGCTGATATCAATGGAAGGAAGGAACACTACTCAAAGCAACAAGAAAGAGACAAGCTAGAATTGAGCCAACGCTACCAAGAAATATCAAGAAGATTTGACAAAGAAGATGACTACGGAGAGTTTGAGTTAAAAGAAGACAGGTCTTATTACAGAAGGGCAAGATCGCCAGATTACAGAAGAACGGAACCATACGATAGATTCCCTTGTTTCGCAGGAAGACTACAAACTTTAAAGCTACCGCACAAGTTTAAACTAGCAAATCATTCCAAGTATGATGGCAAAGTCGAACCAAGACAATGGCTAAGGGTTTACTCCCAATCTATTGAATTAGCTGGAGGAGACGACGACATCAAGGCTCTATTCTTCCCAATGGCCTTCGAAGCAATGCCGCTATAATGGTTTGACAAATTGAGGCCAAGATCAATCAGGTATTGGGAAGACTTGCAAGAAGCTTTCTGCAACAACTTCGCAGGCATTATTACCCATCCAATGACTGCAGCCGAATTAAAAGGAGTAAAGCAAAGGAGAGGAGAAAGTCTAAGGGAATACTATAGAAGATTTGGAGAATTCAGGGCTCAAGTCCATGATATTACTGACAGGGAGGTGATAGAGGCCTTTGCAGAAGGAATCTGGGCAAACTAGCAATACAAGGACTATTTCAATAAGAACCCAAGAACAAATGAAGACTTCAAGAGGGTTGTTGAGAAGCTAATTTCGTCAGAAGAAAGAACTCAGCACAGATTTGCTAGGGATAACCCAGAGAATAGAAGACCCGATTACAGACAGCAAGACAAAAGACCAAGGCAGGACAATATGGTGGCAACCACAGACAACAAAAGAAGATACAATAGCAACGGCAATGATAGCAATGGTAGCAATCACAATGGCAACTACAACAATAGCAACAACCATAACAACAGTAGTTACAACAGTAATAGCAACTATTAGAGTAACAACTACCGAGGAAGAGCGCCGAAAAACATAGAAAACATGCCATGTCACATACACCCAGGGGCCAGACACAAGTTAGTTGAATGCAACACTTTTCAGCGGCAATTCATGAAGAGAGAAAATATGAATCAAAACAACTCGGAGCCAAAGAAAGAAGAATCCAAGAAGGAGGAAAAGAGAGCTGAAGGAGATTATCAAGAACCCCAACGCCAATCAGCGGTGATATTTTCAGGTGTTCCTAACACACGAAGCAAAAGACAAGAGAAACTAGCTCACAGAGCCATCATGGCAGCTGAACCAGCCATCCCAAGATATCTAGATTGGTCAGAGTACCCCATCCACTTCACAAGAGAAGACCAATGGACCAGTGCAGCAAACGTAGGATGCTACCCGCTGGTACTGGGTTCGACTATCGCAGGAGTAGCAGTAACTAAAGTACTCATCGATGGAGGAGCCGGGCTTAACATAATTTTCGCAGATACTCTCCAAAGGATGAATCTGGATTGTGAAGGGCTAATGACACCCACAAGCACACCATTCTACGGAATAGTACCCGGCAGAGCAGCTATGCCCCTCGGACAGATAACCCTACCTATCACCTTTGGCACACCAGACAAATACCGGACGGAATTCATCAAATTCGAAGTTGCAGACTTTGAATCATGCTACCACGCAATACTTGGGAGACCAGCTTTAACAAAATACATGACAGTACCACATTATCCATACCTACTACTCAAGATGCCAACAACAAAGGGCGTATTATCATTGAAAGGAGATCTAAAGAAAGCACATGATTGCGACGTACAAGCAGTACAAATATTCGAAAGATTACAAGATATAAAGGAAGGAAAGGAGATTACAACGCTGGCCAACGAAATGAACCCAGATGAGATTAAGATACCGGCTAAGAAGCCAAGCAACTTTGCACCACCAAAAGAAGCCGCTACCAAGACTATTGACCTACTGACTGGTGATCTGGAGAAGACGGCAATCATCAGTGCAAATCTCGAACCCAAATAGGAACTTGCGCTCACCAACTTTCTTCGGGACAACAAAGATATTTTCGCTTGGAAGCCAGCAGACATGCCAGGGGTCCCAAGGGAGTTGGCTGAGCACATAATTGATGTGAACAAAGGGTCCAAACCCGTTAAGCAGAAGTTACGAAGATTCGCTCCAGACAGAAAAGCAGCAATCAAAAAAGAGATCACCAAGCTCATGGCAGCAAGATTCATCAGAGAAATAATCAACTCAGATTGGCTTGCCAACCCGGTCCTAGTATAGAAGAAGAATTCAAAAGAATGGCGCATGTGCATCGACTACACAGACCTCAACAAACATTGCTCAAAAGATCCATATGTCCCACCAAGGGTTGATCAAATCATCGACTCGACAGCAGGATCAGCTCTGTTATCCTTTTCTAGATTGCTATTCAGGCTATCATCAAATATCCTTAAGAGAAGAAGACCAAAGCAAGACATCGTTCATTACACCCTTTGGGGCATATTGCTATAAATCAATACCTTTTGGGCTAAAAAATGCAGGGGCAACATATTAAAGAGCAATTCAAACTTGCTTGAGGAGTCAAGTCGGAAGAAATGCAGAAGCATACATTGATGATGTAGTAATCAAGACAAAAGAACCCGGATCATTGATAGAAGATCTCGAGGAGACTTTCAAGAATCTAAAAGCATGGCAGTGGAAGCTAAACCCCACAAAGTGTGTTTTTGGGGTACCATCAGGACAACTACTCGAGTTTCTAGTCAGCAACCGAGGAATTGGAGCAAGTATAAAGCAGGTTAAAGCCATCATGGATATGAAACCTCCAAAGAAAGTTAAAGACATACAGAAGCTTACAGGATGCATGGCAGCACTCAACAGATTCATCTCCCGACTAGGAGAAAAAGGGCTTCAAATTATTGAAAAAGTCAGGAAATTTTGAATGGACAGAAGAGGCAGAAAAAGCATTCCAAAAGTTAAAAGAATACTTGGCATCATCACCAGTAATGACACCACCAAAAGACAAAGAGGACATGATGCTATACATTACAGCAACCAAGAATGTTGTCAGCACAGCAATTGTGGTTGAGAGAGAAGAACCCCGAACACGCATACAAAATGCAAAGACCAGTCTATTACATAAGCGAAGTACTAACAGAATCAAAAGTGAGATACCCACACGTGCGAAAACTACTTTATGCAGTGTTGATATCATCAAGAAAGCTAAGACATTATTTCCATGAACACAAGATTACAGTGTTAACCAATTTTTCACTTCAAGACATTCTACGCAACAAAGATGCAACAGGTCGGATATCAAAATGGGCAGTAGAACTCGGTGCTCTCAACCTAGACTTCAAACCAAGAACAGCAATCAAATCTCAAGCATTATCCGACTTTATTGCTGAATGGACAGAAATCAGTCAAAAAGAACCTGAACCAATACTTGATCATTGGAAAATGTATTTTGACGGTTCCCTAAAGTTAGGAGGAGCTGGAGCAGGAGTACTATTCATATCACCAGAAGGGAGACAGTTAAAATATGTGCTACAAATACTTTGGCAGGCAACTAACAATGAGGCAGAATACGAAGCATTAATACACGGTCTAAGAGTTGCAAGCTCGCTTGGGATCAAAAGACTACTTGTCTACGGTGATTCAGCTGTAGTAATCAATCAAGTCAACAAGGATTGGGATTGTACAAAAGATAATATGGACGCGTACTGTGCAGAAGTCAGAAAATTGGAGAAAATTTTCTAAGGGCTCGAAATCCATCATGTACTAAGAGATTCCAATATTGCAGCAGATGTGTTAGCCAAATTAGGATCAGATAGAGAAAAAGTACCACCCGATATATTTGTGGAAGAACTCACAGCCCCATCCATCAAACAACTCGAAAACATAGAAAAAGAGAAGGAGACAACAGATCCAATGGAAATAGATCAAGCAGAAGAACTAGACTAGTCAAGACAAATCATGGTCATATAAAGTGATTGGAGACAAACATACACTGATTTTATCAAAGAGAAGAAACTACCCGAAGACAAAGCAGAAGCAACTCGGGTTGTACGAAGAAGCAAAAACTACGTTCTGATGGGGGATAAACTATACAAAAGAGCAGCATCATCAGGAGTACTGCTTAAATGTGTTCCGACAGATAAAGGAAAGGAAATCTTGGACGAAATCCACTCAGGATGCTGTGGAAATCATGCAGCCTCTAGGACACTAGTCGGCAAAGCATTCAGAACCGGTTTCTATTGGCCAATAGCACTCAAAGATGCAGAAGAGCTCGTCAGAACATGCAAGAATTGCCAAATGTTTGCTAGGCAATCACATGTGCCGGCTCACAACTTAATATGCATACCGCCGGCTTGGCCGTTCTCATGCTGGGGGCTGGATCAAATCGGACCACTCAAAAAAGCAAAAGGAGGCTTCGAATACATATTTGTGGCAATTGACAAATTTACAAAGTGGATTGAATACAAACCTTTTGTCAAATACAGTGCAGAAAAGGCAGTGGAATTCATACAAGACATCATGCATAGGTTCGTCATGCCCAACACAATAATCATAGATCTTGGTTCACCATTTACAGCGAGAGAATTCTAATACTGGGCAAGAGATTGTGGGATAGAAATCGACTTTGCGTCAGTAGCACACCCGTAGGCCAATGGACAAGTCGAAAGAGCAAATGGACTCATATTATAAGGTTTAAAACCAAGATTATATGAAGATTTGAAAGATTATGGTGGAAAATGGATCGACGAATTACCAAAAGTGGTATGGGGTCTAAGAACCCAGATCAGCAGAGCAACTGGATACTCACCATTCTTTCTGGTCTACGGATCAGAGGCGGTACTACCAGCCAACTTAATATGGCTATCTCCAAGAATAGAACAATATGAAGAAGGCGAAGCAGAAGAAACAATGCGGTTAGAAATTGATTCAATAGAAGAAATAAGAGACAGTGCAATCATACAAAATGCAAGATATCAGCAAGGGTTACGAAGACATTATGACAAAAGTACTCAACCCCGATCGCTAAAGCCAGGGGACTCAGTACTATGACTATTCCAGAAGAAAGATGGACGACACAAACTACTCAGTCCATGGGAAGGACCCTTCATCGTGAAGGCAGCAACAGGACCCGACACATACGAGTTGATGACTCCAGATGAAATACCTATAAAGAACACTTGGCATATCAGCCAGCTCAAAAGATTCTACAATTAAGTACAACAGATTGCACTCAAGTTTCAAGAGAAATAAAACAGAGATTATTCAAGAAGAACAGCTTCAAATTTGAGCCCTGTCCAACGGACAGAACCAACCCATAATCAGGTTGGGGAAAAAGGGGCTTCCCTATTAACAGCCAACCCAGAAACGGTTGTGCTACATGGGCAATCTTGTCACTCAACCATATGGAGATGGTCTGACTGACGGCCAACGGCCAAATAGCTTCTTAGGTAAGGAGACCCAAGCTAGCATTTGTCACTCTACCATAAAGAGATGGTACGACTAACAGCCCTGTCCAACGAACAGAACCAACCCATAATCAGGTTGGGGAAAAAGGGGCAGCCCTGCAAACAGCTCAACCCGAAAACAGTTGTTGCTATACGGGCGCAATCGCTTACCCCAAGAGCCGGTATGATTGCTTACTTACCCTACAAACAACCAACCCTTAAATGGTTGTGCTATATGGGTCCGGTCGCCTACCCCAAGAGTGGTACGATCGAATACTTCGCCCAAGAAGCGGCACAAGCACTCCAACAACTTGGTCGCCTACCCCAAGAGTGGTGCGATCGACTACTTCGCCCAAGAAACGGCACAAGCACTCCAACAACTCGGTCGCCTACCCCAAGAGTGGTACGATCGACTACTTCACCTAAGAAGCGGCACAAGCACTCCAACAGCTCGGTCGCCTACCCCAAGAGTGGTACGATCAACTACTTCGCCCAAAGAGGGACACAATCACTCCAACAACTCGGTCGCCTACCCCAAGAGCGGTACGATCGACTACTTCGACCAGAGAAGAGCACAAGCACTCCAACAACTCGGTCGCCCACCCAAGAGTGGTATGATCGAATACTTCGCCCAAGGAGCGACACAAACACTCCAACAACTCGATCGCCTACAACAAGAGTGGTACGATTGACTACGTCACCCAAGGAGGGGCACAAACACTCCAACAACTCGATCGCCTACCCCAAGAGCGGTACGATCGACTACTTCACCCAAGGAACGGCACAATCAGCAAAAACAACTTGGCCGTTTACTCCAAGAGCAGTATAATCGACCACTTCACCCCAAAAGCGGCACAAGTAACAATTACAACTCAGGAGCTTACCCTCAGAACTATCCTGCCTCAAGAATGACGCAGATCTATAGTACAAATCAGTCGATTACCCTAAGAAAAAGTATAATCAACCTTTTCAGCTCTACTAGATCACCAAGAAGAAACAAGTTGTGGCAGAGCACGAAAAAGTCACAAGGAAAGACAGGGCGAAACTTTTCCATATTATTCAAAGACATCTCAGAAGAAAAAGAAAGACAGGTCGAAGCCTACTCATTTCTGTCAAAGACAAATTCAAAAGCAGGGCAAAGCCAGATCATATTTTCAGAGACAAGTATATATTACAAGAAACCACAAGTTCATTACACAAAACATCTAAGGAGCGGGAGGCACAGCAGGAAGCACATCCATCTGTTCCAAGAGTTGGTCTGTAAGACCACCAAGCTCCACCTTCGCCTCATCCCATCACTGCGCAAACTCTGCAGTCATGGAAGGATCTACAATCTGCTGAAGCGGAGCATCAGGAGTGGCAACCCGGATGAAGGATATAACATTGTTTACACAACGGTAAAAACCACCCTTGACAAACTCAAAAAATCGAGTTGACAACACCGGGATAATGCCTCTCAACCCTTGAGCAAAGTCCTCCTGGCGACAAACAGCAGCAATAATAGGCTTCACAGCTTCATAAAGAGCCCGAAATTGATCTTGGACACCTGTCAGCTTAGTTTGGAGAGCCCGGAATTGATCATGGGCAGCTGCTAACTTCTCCTGCAAATCTTGCACTAATTTCAAAGCCTGAACAAGGTCACGGTCAGCTCCAGATCTAATCAGCTTGGCCTGAACAAATAAATCTTGGGCCTCTTTCAATTTGATATCAGAAGAAGAACTTACAGACTCGGCTTGATTTTGAGAAGTACGGAGGGTATTGATCATCTCCTCTCATTTTTTCTGCCAACTCTCCTTATCCTTAACAAGAGCTGAAAAGAAAGCAGACAAAGAACTCAAAGAAAGAAAGAAAAAAAACAAGGCAGAAAAAGCAAGTATGCAAAGAAGGGAGAACCCACCAGTTTTTTCTTTCTTCAATGCGGAGACCTCATTCTGAGCAGCAGTAACAGCCTGCAAAGTTGAGTCGCGCACCTTCTCAGCCTCAAGCACCTTAGCATTGAGGGTGGACTCCATCAGAGCACGCTGCGCCTTCTCATAAGTTAGGACAACTTCAGTCCGAGCCAGCTCATCTTCCTTTCTTTTCAAATTGGCTTCAGCAATGGCAGTAAATTGCGCCTCATGAGGACCGAACAAGACATCCTGATCTTGAAATAAAGACTGCAAAGCAAAAAAATGTGAGACAGCAGCAGAAAAAAGCAATATCGAAAGTTAAAAAGAACTCGAATACCTTGAGTTTGGCGCCATACGCGCCCGAGAAATTCTCCCACAAAGAAACCAACTCAGACAGCCGCTCAACACGACCGAGTTGGACCAACTCCTCCCCACCCTGAGTTAACAGGAGAGTACTTGGAGTAGAAGTCAAAGGCTAGCCAGCACTAGAAGTACCAGCAGCATCCATAGCAGCAACAGACGAAGGATTATTATCAGTCGGCTCCCCATTCACTGCATCCTCCCGAGCAGCTGCTTCGAGGTTGTCCAACAGGGACAACCCGGTCGGCAGAATAGGAGCAGCAAAAGGGCTGCCTAAGTTCACTTCAACTCGGTGCTCCATTGGAGGAGACACCGGAGTTCCAATAGCCTCCTCCTCAACACGCGGAGCAGGAGAGGCAATACGTGGAAGAGAAGCTACAAAGAAAACAACCCGTCAGACAGAAAAGAAAAAAACCAAGAAAGCAAGCATAAACGGGAAAACAACTTACCAGCAGTAAAATCTTGTAGAGGTCCACCAACATCAAGAGCCAGGGAAGAAGAAGTATCCTCCGAAGGCCTACATTCGAAAAAGAGCTCGGGCCAGTCAGAGACAAAAGCAAAAATGGCGAATCAGAAGACAAGATAAATATACTTACTTGATAACCTTCTTAGAGTTTCCAGCCACCCCTGAGAAGCCAAGATTCGGGAGAGGCACGTCGAACAAATCATCCTCAACCACCTCAAAGGAGGGGATTGGGAGGGCCTCCAGGACAGAAGTAGATACAACTGTCACAGAAGGGGCACAAGGTGCCGATTTCCGACTATAATGAAAAAAGCAATTCAGTTATTTAGGAAAAGAGCAAAAAGACAAGCATAAGAAAATTTACAGCGGAAGACTTATGGTCGAGTGATCAAGGGGACCTCATCCTCAGTCTCCACCTCGCTCAAGACAATAGACGGGCCTTCTATCAAGACAACAGAAGCTGGGATCAGTAAAACAAAGCAAACCAAAAGACAGAGGCAAAAACAACAAGGAGAAAGCACAAGCTCACCTACAAGAACATTACCTATTGAGGCAATCTGACGAATTGAACGTTGCCTCTTGGGTAAAATATGCTTAGCAGCAACCTCTAACTTTCGCTTCCTAGATGACAAGATATATTGAGCAATTCAAGGATCAGGAACATACTCAACGTAGGAGTGGTGACCTTCAAACAAGCCAGTAATCAACCTAGCAGAAGAAGAACCCAGCCCGGTAGCAGCAACTACCATAGGACCAGCAACAACATCATCATCTTCATCTCCTTCTTTGGTGGGCTCTTCAACAACAGCCCCGCCACCACCAGCAACAGCTATCTCAAGCTTAAAAGTCCGACCAAAACCCTACAAGAGAAGAAGAAAGAAGTCAAAAATAGAATACGAATTACAAAAACCCAAAAGAACTCGGAGGAGATTACCACTTACCTTAGGAGGAGGATGAGCAGCATCATACTCTTCAACACGAGCAGGCATCATAGAGACCCCACCCAGAATACGCCCCAGGCGTTCAAGAATGACCTCCTCAGGCAACTCGACATCAGGAACAAGTCGGTAAGGATCTAAGGGCCCAGTATATTCAAAGCCGTAATGCACCCTCTGCATAAGAGGTTGCACCCGGCGACGCAAGAAACTGGCAACTATACAATTGCCACTTAAGCTTGCCTGTTTAAGCACTGCAACTCGAGCGAGTACAGGCTTCAGAGCAGCATGCTCAGCAGAAGAGATTTTATCTTTCCAAATAGAGAGGGGAACGGGAAGAACAGAAAGATCATGAGAAAAGGAAAGAGCAGGTTTTGAAATATAAAACCACTTCTCCGCCCAATTCTTGACAGAATCAGAAAGGGTAAGAGAAGGGAAAGAAACTCCCTGACGAGATTGGATAAGGCAGCAGCCGAGAAAAGGAGTATTATTTCCGTCTGACAAACGCAAACTTCGCAAAAATTCGCAACGAAAAAGAAGAAGATTTGGAGGAATTCCAACGAAAACTTCACAAAAATGCACGAAGGTAGAAAGAAAAAGAACCCTGTTAGGGGTAAGATGATGGATTTGAATCCCATAGGATCCAAGAAACTCAAGTAAGAAATCGGACAGGGGATAACAGAGCCCCGCCCGCACAAAAGAAACAAAAAGAACAGATTGCTTCGGAGTGGGAGAAGGGACATCGTGCTCACTAGGACCAGAGAAATTAGACATACATTTCTCCTAAAGAAGGCCATGAGCAACAAGCAGATCCAACTCCGCCTCCGAAGTCGATAGCTTGGGGAGTTGCC
Organism: Miscanthus lutarioriparius; assembly: GCA_904845875.1. Lineage (NCBI taxonomy): Eukaryota > Viridiplantae > Streptophyta > Magnoliopsida > Poales > Poaceae > Miscanthus > Miscanthus lutarioriparius. The sequence continues at coordinate 27,732,229 of CAJGYO010000017.1, read as the reverse complement.
TCTGCATTTTCCGCATCGCAACAAATTCGGTGTTCTCGATCACCTTGAGCGACGCCTCCTCGTCGACAGATTTGCCCTTATTCTTGCTCTTGTTCTTCGCCACCATCTCAGAAAAATAAAGACAAGATTTGGACGGAAATAGCAAGAGATCGAAGGCACAACGGAGCTAGGGTTTTGGCTGAGATTGGGGAATTTTTTACTGCAAAGGCAAGTTAAGCCAACAGTAACAGAGCAGTTATCTTTATACAAGAAAAATACGCGGCCCACGAGGCCCAAAATCACGCGGATAGCCCGAAGTGGCCCTTCAAAGTTACCGTTCCACAATTACCGTGCACACAAAACCAAAAAGCAACGGTCCGTTCAGACTATAACGGATACATGACGAATTAACACATTCACAAGGAGGCAACCAGGAAAGAAGGATGCAACAAGTCAGTCATGACAATACACCACAGTACAAACATACAAAAGAGCTCGGCCACATCAATAAACAACTCGGTCATAGAGCAGAAAGGAATATTTTTTCATTTCATCAAAGGTACATTGAGATTACAATAGAATACAAGATCTGATGAATTCGACGAAGAAAGCAAAGGAAATCATTCAGCACGAGGTTGCAACCCTCGAACCAAGATTCGACATTACCAGGCTGGATAAAACAACTCAAACATACTTTTCTCCAAAGAAAGGGCGCACATCCAAGATTGCTATAGGTGACAGAGAAGGCACCCACAAGCCATCCAAGATTGACAACGACAACCATGTCAATAAGGAAGAACCCGACACCATCTCTCAACACGTGCTGATCTGTATTGGACTGAACCTAAATGGCATAGCAGAAGACCGAATAACGGCTGATCTACAATGGACTGTCGAATAACAAGCCGAAACACGTGCCAATCATCACTGTAAGAAGAACAAAAAAGAAAGGGCAGGCACTGGAAGATGAGGCAACGCAACATGCATCACTCACATCATAAGTCCTACACCATTTGCCTCAATATCCCTTAAAGCTAAATACCACCTCGAGACTAGCCTGCTACTAGTCTCTATCACAAGACCTACACCATTTACTAGCAGAAGAAAACAGAAGAAATAGAACAGGCCCGGGGGCTCGTCGAGCTCCCAAACTATAATATCCATGACTACAAAAAGAAGAAGAAGAAACTGCACAGTAGGGTATCAGCAACATGTCATATTTATAGCACAACTCAGATGCACATATGCCAGACTCATGGAAGAAAAAAGAACTCCAAAAGGACAACCATGTGAACCACTGCAGAGCCAGGACTTCAGTAAAAAATCAGATGTGACTAGACCATCACGAAGGAACAATACATACCTAGAACAACCACAGTACAAGATAAAGCATATCCAAGAGAATATTCCACAGCAGCAATACAACCCGTGAAGACACATTGAATTCTCCAACAACCAGAATAACAGCAGCAATAAGCAGCCGAACAAACAAATCGGAGACGTGTGAAGGATCACATACAAAATTACAGTGTCAAAGGATTACAGTTGAAAAAGAACTTGGACGGAGAAAAAATATAAATCTCATTGATCGAAGACAAATACAAAGGTTACAGACGGCCAAACAGAACCGGATAAACTCAGACATAAGATAGAGACAAGATTCTTAAATATTGCAACAAGGAACCTAGTGACGGCAGCAGCGACAGCTCGGACGCAGAAGAACAGATAGAGCAGCATGATCATTACCAACCAAGCATAAGCTCGGGGGCTGCTCAACCTAACACACCAGCATATCTACGAATGAAGAAAGAATTAAAGAAGAATTTTCTTACTCAAGGCAGAACCACAACCAACAAAGAAGGTATTTATAGCAAACCAGAGGTAAACAAGGCTAAAGATCACAAGAAAGAGAAAGGAAAAGAACAAAAGAGCAAAGCAACAAAGGCGAATAGTACCCCAAAAGCAAGATTCCTGACAAAAAGTAAAAGATGACGCTCACTCATGGCTATACAAGACCCATCCGTGACCAGCAAAAGACAAAGATCAAAGGAGTACAAATCAAGACCCTTCTTCCGGCTTCTTTTCAACAGAAAAGAACCCGAAGAAGGCTCGGGGGCTGCAAGTACCTACTATAGAAAAACATATTTTCAAATTTTTTGACCTTACAGCTTTTTGTACCAAAAAACAGAAGGCTCGGGGGCTACACTCATGCAAAATTGCACTCGCTGCACTCAAAGGAAAAAGAACGCGGAGGACATCAAGCAAAAGTGCACATCAGCCAAAAGAAGAATCAAAGAAGACCATATCAAGATTTCACTTCAAGAAGGACCCGGATCAAGACTACAATAACTCGGCCCTTGAAGCTCAATCATGAAATGCTCGGGGGCTTGTCGATGGGGAACCCTACGGGCCCCCCATAGACCATACTGTAGGGAGGTAGGCCTTGGTAGCAAGGCCTACAGCTCAATCGCCAAGAAGAACGCGGAGCAAAGCAACGTGCAAAACCAAAACTCCAACAAAAACTATACAAGGAAAGGCGCCCGAAGCGTAGCTTAGGACTCTGACCTTGTATCCGAATAGGACACAAACAACGCCTCTCAGCGCCTGGACTATAAAGGGCTGGTGAGGGTACCCATTGTAAGAGGAGAACGCATACCCAATACTCAAAGCAATACAACGCAAACAGGCTAACGCCAAAACTGGACGTAAGGTTATTACTCGACCAAGTCAAGGGCCTGAACCAGTATAAATCGTGAGTCTCTTTGCGTAACCGCCGAATTCCGCTATTCGCCGAAGCCGGAACAACTGTCCCGGGTACCCCCGTGGCAGGCTATCGGTGGTAAAACATCGACAGCAACATGCTGCATTACTATGACAAGCTGCTGCATTGCCAATGAACCATATGTTGCTGCTTTTTTTGCTCTAAAATATAGATGAAGGAACTTCATATTGGGCAGTTTGTCTTGTTACATGTTTTTGTTTTGTTAGCGATTCCCCTTCTCTGTCCAAGTAGAACAATACTACTTATCTATTTTCAGCTATAGATGAAAAATAGCAATTACAATTCATTGTATTGTTACTTTTCTTAATTCTACAGGTTGTCCCTAATTCTATATCTTGTCATAGGCATAAAGGGATGAACTCTCAAGTTTAGTTCAGGATCTACTGAATCCTCTACCTCGATATCACGGCGTGTCCGCGTATGTTACATGTCTCACTTTACCAAAGGTCGTTGCTCTATCCAAAACAAATACAAATTCTCGTGTCTTCTGTGTAGGTATATCTTTGTCCTTTCCATACTACAACAGAAATCAATTGTAAGCTTCTTTCCTCATCTTTCAATAATTTGCACCTTCTTGCTACCTATTGTTTTTTCTTATATGCTAGCTAATCTACCATAGAGTGGAACAAGTATGACAACCAACATTTATGATAAATTGTGGATGAGCTTCCAAATGTACATCCAAAACCACCGATGAAAATAAGTATTCATTTGTTTGGAGCAATGCTGCCTTGCCAATTAAATCGAAGTTAGTAGTGCAACATTTTTACATGCTATGCCAGCAATAAAATGTTCCTGCAATGTTTCATTGATGACTTCCTATTGTCTACAAGTTGGCTTCCATTTGGGTGGTCACAATGCAGGATTCCTGAATGTTCAATTGGAACTATATATGCCATGCTTTGTTCTTATCACTCTACCTATATTATTCTGCATCTGGTTTTCGCACACTACGTTTCACTGTTTAACATGGTGAAATTATGTGGCCTTGTGGTAACTATATCTGCCATAGCGTGCTCTTTGTTGCTTGCTAGCCTGTACTTTTGATGTCTCTGCCTTATGTTCTGATGTGCTTATTACCAGCTTAGACTAGCCTGATGTTCGCATATTGTTCCTTAGTTTGCTCATAACCTTTCTTGTCCTGTGCTTAGACCAGCCTGTACTTTTGTACCCAACTTATTGTTTCTGTACATACTTCTTTTCCATATTCTTACTTAGCAGTTTTGTATCTCCTTTTTCAAGGTGGCATGCCTACGGTTTCTTATATGTCATACCTGTGATACATGATTCCTATTGGCTTAAATATTGACCTCGCTTTATGTCACAGATTACTCCGATGCACCAAACTTGGAATTGACGAGAAACAGCCTCTGATACGAACTAAAGTCCTGGAAAGGCAACACGATCCCATATTTATATATATCGAGCCATGCATTAACATCAACTATGTTAGACTCGTCAAGTATGTTTGGCTTGAACTAATGCTATATGCCTGTATAATATCCCTCCACCTTCATGATCTCCCAAATGAATTAGATATGCATCTTTCATAATACCGCTATTTCCTTTTCCTTGCGAATTTATTCATATTAACCATCAAATTGAATGGCAAATTGTCCGACGTGTGCAAAGCCACGCTTAATGTACTTATCGTGTGTATTACAATGCAAAGTATTTATCGTGTGTATGCTAAGATCTTGAAAAAAAATATGTGAACATGTTCAGAACCACGATTCTGTTTCTGACTAACCACCGACGTGCGCAAGGGCGCGTGTGATGGACTAGTAACAAAAAATGCAGGGCCGCCCGCAGAGGCTTTGCTTGCGAACGTTTTTTAACAATTTTTTTTACTTCCTCAGTCAATTAAAAAAAGATGCAATTATATGTTTGGATGAAGTCAAATATACTTTATTTGACAAGAAGTCAAATATACTTAAAATTGACTAAGTTCATAGAAAATAGAAAATATTATAAACATTTGTGACTCCAAACAGATCTAAAAAAATATATTCCAGAATTAATCTAATTATATTTATTGGGTATTATAAATGTTAATGTGCCTTTTTAATAGATTTGGTTAAATTAAAAAATATTTGATTTATAAAAAATGCATTCTCTTTTTATGGAAAGAGTAACAACCATTGAGCGATTAACTAGTTCTCTAAATATATGATGGATAAATATATTTTCAAGTTTAGCCATTTGATGTCGAGAATACATCAGACTACAATTATTATATGAACTAGAAAATACACCGCGCGTTGCTGTAGAGATTATGAAGAAAATATTTGAAATGAAGTTAAGAGATATAGATATATGTGGATAACCTGCAATTAGAGGTTCGAAGTTAGTGGGATAACATGGCTATTATTGGGAGATGACGTGGATAGCTTGTATGTTGAGATATACTTATAATGGGGATCATCACCTTTATAAGAGATAATATAGATATAGATATAGAATACCCACCCACTATCACAAATGAGACACTAAGGATGTGTAGTCGAGACATAATAAACCAACCCATGATGCTGATGCATGCTACAAGAACAAAAAACCAAAAAAGCATAGCAAAATCCCCGACATTCTCCTTGTGTCATTAGCTTCCATGGCTTTTTCATGACGTTGACTCCACATGAACAAATCATGCCACAAAACGGTTGAATACAAACCATAGTTTGACTCAAATCCAACATAGGAGAAGAGGAACAACACAAAATGTGACTAGCATGTGTTTTACAACTCAAATACCATGTGAGATAGTCGCAAACTGAATGACCATCGGTGTCTTAGCCATGAAGACATGGATCGTGGATTGGCGTATGACGCAAAGGATATTCTTGAAGACTAAAGATACAACAAAGTGAATGCAAGCTTGGTATTCAAAGACATTTACTGTAGTCTGCATTAGGGTTTTATGTTTTTCCTTTGGTTGTACTATTAAGAAGGGTCCGAGATATGCATCTTGAGGGAATTCAATGAGAATATTTGGTATGCACAAGATATTTACTCTTGTTCGAGACTTAGGCATAAGAGGCTCATTCGATAGGTTTTAAGTATAGGGCCTCAAAAAAGTTGAATTAGGCCAAACCAAACTCAAAATAGACATGAAAAACACCAGAACATCCATCGAATGATAGGGATGATACTCGGTGGATCATCCATGGCACTGTGCCCAGGGAAATACTTACTTAGCCCTAGTAACAGAGTGGTCATTATGTGATCCGGTTTGCCTTCATGGCACCGGGCAGATCGTCCGATGAGTCTCAGTCCTTTGTTGTATTCAAGTGACCATCCCACTGATGTGCACCATATGATTCGGTTTGCCTTGGTCGCACCTAGCGGATTGTCTGGTGAGAGTTCAACTTAACTTGTTGACAAGTTGTCTTTGAAAGCATCTAGTCCCCTAGTTCAGTTTTGATGATTAACAATGACACAATTTTTGTGGCTAATGTATGTTTTACAACAATATTACTTAGTGAGATCACATTGATGAGATTGATTGGCATTTATGAGTTTCATGCCCCTAATGATGGAATTCATTTCAGTTTTCAAATGATGTGCACAAAGGCTAGGAACTAGCTAGTTCTATGCGTTGATTGGAGCTGGGAGACACTTAGAATAGTGATAGGTTCTTGGTCTTATCCTTTGGCCATACTATTAAGGGGTTATGAATGGATAGCTTGGCATATGTGAGACTAGTGAGTGGATGTGATGTACACTTGTGAAACTAGCACTAGGTTGCTGAGATAAAGCTTAAGGATCAATGAAATCAAAACTAAACTCAAAGGTGATTGAAATGGATGGGTTTGGATTTACATGAAGAAACCAAAGCTTACTCGTGGTGTAACTATTGAACTAACAATAGGCTGAATGCACCTTATCTTCCTTTATGCACCTGAGTGCAGAGTGCTCACACCGGAGCTTTGAAACAGTGTACCGCAAACTTATGACTCAGAGGAGTAAAGGGCATCAGAGCACCCCACCAGAGTTTGAGTGTAGAGAGAGGTGTTGGTAGCCCACCTGAGCTCTCTAGTGGCTCATCAGAATGTCCTTATAGTAACGGCTATGTCGATAGAATATTGTCGGTAGTCCTCCGAGGGGTATCCCACGAAGGTAGATTGATCGACAGAGATGCGTGTAATCGTGCTTGGTGCCCGACCGAGTACACATAGCCATGTAGTTGTCGGTGAATACCTTCTTCAACTGTTCCCAATATTTAATGGAATCTGGGGCGAGGCTCGTGATCCAGTTCATTGCTGTCGGTGTGAGCATGACGGGAAGATAGTTCGCCATGACACTGGTATCTCCCCTGGCGGCATGCACAGCGGTGGCGTAAGCTTGTAGCCACTGTGTGGGGTTCATCCGCCCCTCGTAGGGCTCGACCCCAGTGATTTTGAAACCACAGGGCCACTGGAGTGTTTGGAGTGCTCTCGTGAATGCTCGGGGCCCTTCAGGATCATCACCGTCGGGATCTGTAGCATTGCTGGCGTTAAGTGGCTGGAGGGCTGCATCCGGATTATCGAACTCTTGCTCGTATTCTTAACGTCGGCGTACTTCCTCTTCATGGCAAGAGAAACGGTGCCCGTCGATATGACGTCACGTATCCCGAAGATTGTTGATGTGCGCTCGGACATCTTGGTCGACTTCTTGATCATGTTGGCGACGGTAGTCGATACGGTTCTGTAACACCTCGAGTGTTGTAAATACTAAAACCTGCCATGTCATCATATGCATTGTACATCATTTCGTATTAGTGAAAAATTTGATGTGCATTCACTAAAATAAGCTTATCTTTATGTTGTATGTGTTGATTGGTAGGGTTTGAATCAAGTTTGAAATCTTGGTTCTAATTTGAATTTCCGAACACCCTGATTTTCAGTAATTAGTTTTACCCCGAAAAACCTAATTCAAAATAGAAGCACATTTTGGGGTTGCGCCTTAAAGCAAAAGTGTAGTGTTTGTCGAGTTGTACAAAGTTAGTTTTTGGAGTTTTCAAAGTTGTTTTATAAAATTTGAAGTTATTTGAAAAGGCGTAATTCTTTAAATGTCCCATTTTTGAATTCAAATTTACATTTCAAAATGTAGACCGAATTAGAGGGTGGTTATAAAAGAAAAGTTGTAGAACTTTGAATTTTGAGCAACTTTTGTTTTTGAAGATTTTTGAGTTGTTACATAAATTTGGGAGTAATTTGGATTTTAAATCGAATGACAATTTTGTAAATAAGATGAACAGAACCAGCGGGCAGCTGTCACCGCTGGCGATCTTCTTTCTGCTTCTAGGCGCGGTCGTGGCCATCTTTGGCATCATGCTAGCATGGAGAAGGCTGCGTCGTGGCTTCCTCTTGCTTCCTGGCCGTCCTTTATAGCCCAGGCGTCGTCGCCGTTCTTCTTTTCTCCTCCTCTGTTTTCCAGTCGTCGCTGCCATAGCTCCGTCGAGCTCTCGCCGTCGATCTAGCGCTTGTACCATCTTAGCAAAGTGCTACATAGCTTCGCTAGTTCCTTGCGCACCCAGCCAGCCAGCTCTGGTCAACTGACCACGCCGGGAACCGCCGCTCATCGCGTTTCTTCTTCGCGACCGGCAGCATCACCGTCGTGTGCGCTTCACCGTGGCCGTGGCTCTCCAGTGAGCCTCTGACCTTGCGAAGTCTTGCTTCAGCTTCGCCATGATGCCATGGTGCTTTGTGCCTGGTTGATTGACCATTTTGTCCACCGCAGCCACCGAAACATCGCCGTCGTTGTTGCTTGCTCCGCCGTGGGTGTTGTGCACTGTTGCTCCTCCGGTCTTGCTCTCTGCTCGGTCGTGTTCGAGGTGAGCTGTTGAACCTTCCCGTGCTATTTGTTTAAGCTCTACCGGTCTCATGTCGCTGGCGTAGCGCAGCCGCGCCACCGTGTCCGCCATGGTCGTCGTCAAGCTCGTGCACCGCTGTAATTAGTCTCGATAGTACACTCAATCGATGCGGGGTGATGAGGGGAGTGTGTTGGTACTCTCACTGTCGCCGTTGATCCCACCAGCGGCAAGAAATCGCCGGTCAGCGCATCATCATCGTAGTCAGCGCGGGAGGTCGAGGATGACAAGTGGGGTCGAGCTGTCAGTGACCGTGGGTTTGAAAATGAATTTTCCTTTTTCAGAAATGATTAAATAGTGCTGTAATTTGTTATTTTTGTGTAGATTTATTTAGAGCTCCAAAAATTATAAAAAATTTTATGTGACCTCTCTATGATGTATAATATTTAAGAAAAATATGAAATATTGTTTTTCAGTACTTTTTGAATGTGATAAAAATTGCTCAATTAATTAATAAATGAATTTCTATGATTTTTCAAGGCTTAAATAATTATCCAAAAATTATGAAAATTGTTTTGCCATTTAGTTATCATGTGATGAACCTTTAAAAAAATTTGAGCTCAATTGGAACAAGCTGATTTATTTCATAATTTTGAATTAAATAATTAATTCATAAAAGCAAATAATAACCTTTAATGACTTAGGTTTTGTTTGAATTTTCGATTGAGTGATGACCTTGGGTCATTAGTTGGTAATGATCCTTGGCAATTGAAGTAAGTGTTACGAAAAAGGTTTAGTTAGTTTGACTTGTAACTGTACCGCGAACGAAAGTTGTATTCAAGTTGTTATTTTTGCATCCATCATGGAGCATCATATTTTGTATCTCGCATCATGTTAAACATGGCATTGTTACTACGTGTAGTGAACAAAGGTGAGCACGTGGTAGTTAATCAAATTATGGAGGACGTTGATACTCCTGTTGAGGTCGGATTTGGTAATTGTGGAACGTCTCCGGAACCTGACTTTTCCGTGAATCAAGGCAAGCCCCGAATGCATTTAAACCTACCTTGTGTTTTACAAATTGATTTCGCTTTTGCTTTTCTTTACTACATTAAGTGATTAGGAGTTAAGTGAAAATCTAATTGGTGCATTACCAACCTTGTTTTTTCATATCTACCTTGTTACCAGTTTTACTTCGTAATTGCCTAGTTATGCTTAGCCATGCTTAGACAGATAAAAGTCGGGTGATTACCTGTCACCTGCGAGTTTTAAATGGATCTTTGGTTACGTTTGGTTACTTATGTTATCATGAGATATGAGCATGTGGAGTAATAAATCTAGACCGGGCGGACTCGGTGTGTGACAGCCACAGGACATGGATGTCTTGTGAGCGGGTTCTTTCCGCCTATGTCGATTAAGGCCCGTCCGTTGTTGAACTATGTGAGATGAGACTTTGTAGTACTAACCACATACTCCGGTAAACCATAACTTGGTGATTCTATTACGAGAATGGCTACTCGCGCACTAGGAGTGGAGAGATGGCGGGAATAGCGTGTACCCACGTGGCAACAGGCTGGATTGGTGGAGTACTATATTCTCGGGTGGCACGAACCCGTTCTTGTTTTAGAGGACCTGAGGGTAGGTTGGTATATGTAGGTCAGGGACCTGCATATGTCGTGTGGTCTGGAATTCCCAGCTGGGTTATAATCGGTTCGAATCGTCGTTGCTCCTCGGTTATGGAGACTCAACTCTCTGTTCATCATCGTAGTTTAATAACTGGAACTCGAGTAAGGTTTGAGAAAGAGTTTGATATGAAGTTCATGATCTCATTACGGATCATGGCAGATTCATATGTGGTTCTTATAAAGTTTTATATGTTGAAGTAAAGAATTTTGTTAAAGAGCTTTTACGCAAAAGAACTTTGATTATTGCTAAAGCCATACCTTGAATCCCTGAGCCTGCATTCCTGAGTTCTATCAGTTTCTATTTTGGTTAAGTCTTGTTGAGTACTTTTGTACTCAGGGTTCGTTGACCCTTGTTGCAGGTGAGCCTCATGAGCAGGTCTGTTTTGGGCCATGTTGCATGAATGTTGTTCAATGCGATGACAATAAGTAAATGAGTGGCCCTTGGGCAGGGCAATCTATTTGTGTGTTTGTATTATGTTATAATGCCACTCCACTACTTTGGTTTGTAATATTTATCGAACTTAGTTTGTAAAGTTTGAAACAACTGGTTTGTAAACTAAGTTATGGTAAGACTTTCGCTGATTTACTCTGGTGTAGATATTTGAATAAATATTGTAATATTGCAATGACTCTGTAATGGGATCCTGCTCGGAAATCGTGGATGATTCGGGGTTCTCCGAGGACACCCGATAGACTTTTTAAGTTACCGGGAACATATGCATAGTTGTCAGAGGTCATTGGACAGTGACAGGTGCATGTGGGCCCTATAATTTAGGAGGTTCTGCCATAGGTTCCCCGTAGCCCCCTGGATGGGTCGTCCATCATCACGATGCTGGTCGGCGAAATGGCTTCTGCCTGGGCGGCGATTGGATCTTGGCGTGGTGGATCGGTGATTCGAGCTTACTAAGTAGGATGGTCCCTGATCCTGGCGGATCTCGTTGACCTAGCAGTGCACAGCTTTAAGCATTACGACAACCTTAGCGACTTCTGGCTTTTGCTCAAGCTGAGCGAGCTCATTAGCGGCCATGGCCAAGTTGGTGCTTGGGGTCTTGTAGACATCGTGGCCGTCAACACAGACGAATTCATCATCAAGGTTGCGATGGAGTGGGAGTGGCCTCCCCTACGAGTTGAGTTGTTCTCCGTTGTGAGCAGCCTTAGCAAACACAATGGCGGCCTCATTTGCTCGGCGCTACGCACAGTTGGCGTTTCTATTGACACGAGCTGCGCGGTCCTCATCGGTTTCCCCATCCCGCGAAGGGCTGTCGATGCTGACATTAAAAATCTCACCTCCATGGAAGGGTGGGAAAGGAGGTTGGACGGCAGCGGTTTCGGCGACAGTCTCCATAGAGCCTGGGACTCAGAGCCTAGATTTTCCTCCAGGATGGTGTGGAGGGATGCTTCGAGATGTCGGCCGATTTGCAGCATATTGACAGTCAGCGAGAGCTGGTCGGTGATCGGGTTGGCAAGAGTATAGATGTCTCCCACCTGGTCAGCGAATTTGACCCTTAGGGCATCTTGCTGGATGACGGCCATAACCCCTGGAGTTTCCTGATCAGCCTTCGATAGATCGGAATCGGAGGGTGGTCGGTGCTGAACCAGAGTGGTCAGAGCCGATTCCGCGAGGAAGAGGCAGTCGACAAGCTTCTGACCGACCTAATCGATGGAGCGATCAGATCATCATTGTCGATCTGCTTCCTCAGATAGCAGGGAAGCAGACAACGAGTTGTTGGTGAAGGTGACCTCAGAGGCAGTTCCGAGATCGGATCTGCTGTTATAGGGGCTGGTGTGGTCGACGCAGAATCGATCTGCACTGGCTCGATGATCTCTTCGTCTCCGTCAGCATTGATGACCCAGGAGATTGATCTGACCATAAAGATCTAGCTAGGCTTTAGAGAGGACGAAGAGCATGCAAAATGGACCATCTTGTTAGTCATAGAAATAGCACGCACACCCCTACCTTGCGCACCAACTGTCGGCAGTCCTCCGAGGGGTATGCCATGAAGGTAGATTGATCGGTAGAGGTGTGCATAATCAAGAATAAGAAGGCAATAAAGACACAAGAGTTAGATAGGTTCAGGCCGTTAGCACGACGTAATACCCTACTCTTGTGGTCTATTAGTTTGTATTGGCTATCGTATGATATTGGGTGTGTTTTGAGGGGGTCCCTTACCCGCCTTATATAGCCGGGGGTAGGGTTACAAGTCAGTTAGATCTAGGAGATAACTGGTAAGTAATAACAGATTACAGGGATCACGGGATCATAACATATCCTAACAGATTACGCCGTATCTTCAGGATATCTTCCCGGTATCTTGCGCGGCGCGCCGAGTAGCGCCGTGCTCTGCAAGGCTTCGTCTTGTGAACTAGACCACCCCTAGCAGCGCAGCCCATGTAATCCACTATGGGTATCTAGGGTCGTACCCTCCACAGCTAGTCCCCGAGCGCCTTGTATCCGTTGTGCAACGCCGTCTTGAGCTTGTCCGAGCAGGTGTAAACAAAGCCGAGTAGTCAGACTCATGGTCCGACCACCCTAATGAGTCGCTGAGCAGTTGTGGACCATGACCAACCAGCTTAACTGTCCGACCGAGCACGGGCTTACCCAAGTAAGGCTTACCAGAAGGATGTAAGGAGCTCAAGTTCAAAATCAAAAATTTCCTCGCTGTGAACCAAGTGTGCCCACTTAGAGTCCGACCATGAGAAAAGGAGATAAACTTCTTCAACTTCGGGAGGCACGGAGTTTTCCAGTGAACATATTAAAGAAAACACACTCACCGCAAGGTGAAGTGTGCCCACTTAGTCCCCGAGCCTGACAGTAGGTGATGTGGTCACGTGGTGCCAGGGTCCAGAAAGTAGAAGAAAGACAGAAGACCAGCCGAGAAGGCAACCAGTCCACGGGCTGAGCCCTGAAATGAAAAGCGCACATTCACAATAAAGTGAAGTGTGCCCACTTAGTCCCTGAGCTTGCTAGTAGGTGACGTGGTCACGCGGTGCCAAGGTTAGAAACAACAGTAACCAGGAAAAAAGTCCCCAGTATGGTGAGAAACCAAATCATAATGATGACGTAGTCCCCGAGCCATAAGTGGAAATCACAGATAAATCAAGAAGTGCCGATTACTCAAATTCTAGAGAAAAAAAACTAGAGTAATGACTGTGCAGTACAAATTACTGAGCCTTGATGGTATTGCAGAGTGATCGGCGAATATTCAGTGTGCAATACCAAGTTGCATCGAAAGATGGGCGATATGGGCCGTAGTTGCGTGGATGCCCAGATAACGGTCCAATATGCTGCTTTGGGGAATTAGGAAGGGCACAAATCAGCATGGTGCGGTTTCCCAAAAACCCTTGAATGTGAAGATTGGGGAGGGTGTCTTTATAACTGCGTCACCGTACACCACGCTCCCACCTTTGCCACTCCATCACTTCATCTTCCTCCTCGCCCTCATGCTCCCCCATTCACATTCACACGCACTCCAGATCTGAGGAATGGTGCCGAAGAGGGGAGGTGGTAACGCGAAGAAGGCGGCCGCCGTGGCGAACCGTGACAAGGAATGGGTACCATCACTCATGGGGGAGATGGAGCTCAATGAGATGGTGGACGCGAGTGTTCTTATTGACCGTGTCACTGCCGGATGGCGTCTGGCCGACGGTGAGCCCTATCCGATGCCACACACCGATGAACTCATTATATTCGAGGATTATTTCTGGCGTGGATTAGGGCTTCCGGTACATCCTTTCTTGTGGGATCTATTGGAGTATTGGGGAGTGAGCTTGTGTAATCTTCATCCAAACACTATTTTGCACATTTATGTGTTTATCCACTTCTGCGAGGTTTATCTTGGCATTCTTCCCCATCTCAATCTATTCCGACACTTTATCTGGCTGAAGAAGAAAGGAGGGGGTGGTTCCAAAGTTGTCGGCAGTGTGTATCTATAGCTCCGCGATGGGATGATGAGCGAATACATTCCTGAGCTGCTAAATACCTTGTAACACCCCAGGTGTTTGTCACCAGTTAAGCAATGGGTTTGAGCTCAAACATGACATGTCAAGTGGTAATCAAGGTGTCAAGATCAAATCTACATGATGGAGCTTCAACTTAAACTTGGGCCACGCACAATTGCTTACATATGGACCCTTGTTAAGATTATGCAAGAGTAATGTTAAACATGCTTATTCCATGTACATTACATCCACATGCATCCATCTAGACCCGTGGAAAAGTTTCATGAAGTTTGGAATCAAAAAGTCACATGAAATGATAAGTCATATCCTTGCATGAATTGCGTTATCAAGTGGATGGAAACCTATGAAGTCAACCAAACTTTGGTACCTTGCTCAAACAACTCTACTTGCACTCATGAACAAATGTTATGAAGGGTTCATGTTGAGCAGGTGGCCAGAAAATGCTCCAATGGATCAAAAAGGATAATTTAAGCTTCATCGTGATCCTATTTTGGTCAAAGTAGAACAGTAGGTTCTGTACTAGTTATGAGGTTTCACCTTTAACAAAAGTTGTAGTTCATCTTGTGTAGAACAAACTTTGTTTAATGGTCAAGAGTTAGTTTGGCCTCTAACCTAGTCAAATAGAACTCACAAGATTCAATACGGTGTTATTATGGAGCCTGTGAATTTGGCTAAGTCCTAACTGAGTTTGAACTGCAGGTACCCTATTTTGGAGCTTTATATCTTGCAAACCGAGCTGATCCAGACCTTGATCCTTTAATAAAAGTTGTTCTTTGTTTTGAGTACAACATAGTTTGTTTTTGGAGTATGCCCTAGTTCAGTTTGTAGATGATGCAAACAGAGGTTACAAGATCGAAAGCTACTGCTTTGTTGTTTGTAGACCTAAGTCTGAAATCTTGAGCATCGACGATGACATTCGCGTTCTCCAAATTTTGTTAAGCAACTTCAGTTGATCCAAATGTAAAAGTTGGAGCTTACATGATGGGGAAGAACATACAAGAAGATGGCACCAGTTGCATTTCATCTCGACCATCAATTTTGGGTGTTTGCTTGTCACTTTGTCAAATCAACGACACTATCAAGTTTAGTACTAATTATATGCTAATCCAACAGCCTAATGGCGAGCACCCTTAATCAAAGTCGAAGAGCATTCGAGGACAGCAACTTTTCTATAGGCGCCAAGGTCCGAATCTGCACCGAATATGCTGAAAACGGACTCAAAGTCGGGCACAAACAACGCACGCCACGTACTCGATGAAATGACCGTGGCGGCCATGCACCGTAGCGCGCCCACCATTGCCGAGCTTTAGCTTTGCCCACGCACCAGCGCCCGCGCTCTTCCCAGTGGACGCCAGAGGCACTCCTCCACTCCCGCCACTCCCTCCACTTCCCATCGCTCCTCTCTCGCGCTCTCCTCGCTCCCACGCCGCCGTCCACCATGGCCGGGTGGCCAACCTCATTGTCGCATGGCGTCCTCGCCGCTCCAAGCCTCCACGGCCGCAGCCATGTGCACCACCGCCTTTGCCTCGTCGTCTTTGCACTCGCGCGCCGCTCATCCAAGCCATCGCCACCGGAGCACCATCGCCGAAGCAGGCGTGGCGGCTGGCGGCGGCTGTGTGCTGTAAGCAGCCACGAGCCACCCTTGCCGCCATGCTGTGGACGCCATGGCATGTGTGAGCCAGCAGAAGCCAGCAGCTGCAGCAGACACCATCCCCGCCGCCACCGAGCCTCCTTTCAGCCCGGCAGCAGCAAGTCCGGCATTCTCCTCATTGTGTTCTCGCGACCAGGGGCCTCGGGCTCAAATTCGACTAAGTAAAGGGGCTTTTCTGCAGAACCATAGACTCAAGTGAATAGTACCTCGAGGACCTATTTGTTTTAAATCGGCTGAAAGTTTAGAAAATCATAGTAATTCATAGGAAATTCGTAAAATAGCAAATGAGGACTTTTTAGAATCCTTGTGAAATTCTCTATGCACTAGATCTATAATATTACATGTTTTAATTTAAAGTTTTAGCTGTAAAAATATATTTATGCAGCTAGGTTTGTAATGCTAGTGGTATTTGTCTTTTTCATAACTGTAGATCTAGGGCTCCAAATGAAGTGAAATTTTTGTGGCATGCTACTCATGTGATAGTTGATGTGTGGTAAAAATTTCATGAGTATTGGATGAAGTATGAGTGAGTTATTGGTTTATCTTGCTCTCACATGATTTCTTGCTTTAGCGACTTGTCTTTTTCATAGAGGTTGCTATACATATTCAAATGGAGTGAAATTTGTACAGTAGACTATTGAGAGGATATGTGAGCCACTGTAATTTTTGTAGAATTTATTGTATACATTTGGTATATGTTCATTAAGTCACCTTGTTATCTAAAATAAATTAAGAAATGCATTAAAAGAATTTATTTGGTCATGGACACTAGATTTTCTGGTGTTGTTTAGTCATGTGTGACATGTTGGTAAAGTTGGTTTTGCCTAAATATGTGTTTGCAACATAAGTTAATAATTATTTTCTTGCCGATGTGGTTTATGGACAGATCTGGGAACTTAGTAAAGTTCTTCATGATAATGTGCTTTGTTGTGAAACTTGTTTATATAAAAGTTGTAGATAATTCATGTATATAGCTGCTGTTAAAATTTTGTGGTATTTGGCCTTGTGGTTTGTGAGTTATGCCTGTTTAAAGTTGGGTTCCAGAAATGGCTGCTCTCTGTTTTGTATGAACCAGTTTCTGTAAAGGTATAATTTCGACCTACTTAACATGGGAATCATGCTGTGATGGTTATATATGAAATGTAGATAATTTCATAAGCTTTCTAAAATGTCTTCTTGCAAGTCATTTGGATTTGTGTAACTCCAGTTATAGCTAAATCTTATAGCTGCTGTTTGCATGTCCAGAAATTGACAGATTCCAATTATAGTTGTTTGCTTGTATATTGCTAAGTGTGGCTTTGTTGATGATCAAGTTATGATACTTGTGACCTTGTTAAACTTGTGTCATGCTTGATGTGCTTACTCTCTATAGTTAGTTGTGTGGTGTTAGTTAAATAGCTATTGGTGTCTATGTCTTGCATAATCTTGTGTTTGTCTTAAATGCTTATGTGTGATGCATCTTGTGTTACCATTCATCACATTCATACACATGCATCTTGCATCTCATTTAGGTACGCTAGATGCACCACGTGAAGGATGAGATGTTGGAGCCAAACCTAGAGACGGCGTTTGATGGACCTATCCCGAAGGTGGAAGGACTGGACAAGTGCTAGGACCTGAGATGTCACCAAGACGGTGCAAGCTAACTGAACTGACTTGTGTCGGATCCCAGGCAAGCCCCGGAGCATTCTAAGTCTCCCATGTTTTTACAAATATATTGAGTATCTCTTATTGTTGATGATGCATTAAGTATAGGAATTGGTTGGAACCAATTGTTGCATTATATCCCTACCTTGTCCAGATAAAATCCTGTGAATCCTAATTAAGTGTAGGATCGAATGATGCTTAGCTATGCATAGACCGGTAGAAGTCGGGTGATTTCCTATCACCTGCGAGATGTAGGATGAGCTCTGGTCATGGTTGGCTATAATTGCTATCGTGGGAAAAGAACCATGTGTTAATAATGAATGGAGACCGGACGGGATGACGGTAGTGCAGCAACAAGGCATGGAGGTCTTGGGTGTGAATCTATCCCCGTCTCAGGTCGTTTAAGGACCGATCTGTTGACGTCCTCATGTCATGTTGAACGCAGCCTAACACTTAGCTGGCGGATAAGTCGTTCCGACCATGAATGAAGCCTAGTAGCTCGACTCGGCCGGGGCCGGGACGCGAGCAAAGGGGCGTGATTCTCGGAGGTAGTAAGGATGTGCGGAGAGCCATTGGCATAAGTCCAAAGCGGGTTAGAGTCCCGAACAACCTTGGCGAGTGGTTCTCTCGAGAATGTTGATCTGTTCGGACTCGCGACTCTGAATCGTACCAAAGGTGACTCGTTTGCGACCTGACGGGGAAGCGGGGTTTGTGTTTAGGAATACCCCTCCAATTTGGATAGGAATCGATTGAATCGCCGTCTCTCCCGGATAGTGAGAACTTGACCGAGCAAATGACAACGAGATTCACTAAATTTAAAGATATGGTTAAATGATGATGATGATGATGATGATGATGATGATGATGATAATGACAATGAGCCATGAAATACGATATGGTTATTATTGTTTGCAACTTAATCAAGTGATTGATTAGTACAGGTGCTAATATAGATGGTAGGTAATGGCTAAAAGTCACCGCTAGTACAAGTGAATAATGCTAATGGTTACTCAAGCTTTTATGCAAAAAGGTTGTCGGCCAGATCCACTAAATTAAGCTATGCATGATCCTTGGTGTCATTTGTTTTGGTTTCAACGGGTAAGTCATTTGAGTACATTCAGTACTGGGGTTTATCCCACCATGTTGCGGTGGAGTTCTCGGCCTGTTGAAGATGGTGGCTAACCGCCGGTGGGCTCGGTGATTCTATAGTTACTTCTCATCTATATGCTTTTGTCGGATGATGTCACTTATGCTAGCAATGTATTTGGAACATATATTAATGTAATATTTTGAAAGCTATGTTGTTTTCACTAATCAGTTTTGAAACCCAAACTTGTAATATTATTTTCCGCTGCAACCCTGCGTATGTGATGTGTATTTGCTTAATCACGCGATCTTGGTTGTGATGTTGATTTACCGAGGTCTTTCGGGACACTCGGCGGACTACCGGGTTTATATGAGTGAAGGTATGTGTGTGTCAACGTGTTAGTGGGGACAGCCATACTTGATCTTGTATAAATTGGGCGGTTCTGTTACATACCTCACTGAAGGGGTGGAATTCCAGGTGGTTCTATATGAAGTAAAGTGATCCTGCCGTCCGATGCGACGTCGACTAGATTTCGGAGAATCAAAGGAGCTGGTCGGAGAAACCGACCAGTGCCGATATGGAACAGGTGAAGGAGTTCCTCGAGCTAATGAGGGGCATGAAGGCGAGCGAAGTGGTGGTGCCGGTGAACTTCATACTGCGTTGTGTCTAGCCCTGCAAGGAGAGGGCTCATCCAGGCTTTGACTTCAAAGAAGATACTGACGGCACCCGAGAGAGGACGGAGAGACTGACGAAGGAGGTTATGCTACATGGGCCCACTGAACTATTCGCTCTAAACATGTCATACACCGTGCCGGGGCAGCCGAAACCCTTCAACTGCACGAACCCACCTTCTTAGGTAAAAATCTCGACTGTTGTTCCTGGTGCTTTTTATCCTGTATCGGCGCTGAGCAGTGGACTGATTTGCTTATTGAAAGATCCATTGGCAAGAATGGGCGGCGTACTTCTCGGGCATGCCGAGGAGCGATTGGCCAAAAGTAGTGGACGCCAGGCCGACCACTCAGCCAGAGGAAGGTGCCGTTAGCACCTCGTCTGAATTCAGAGGTGAAGGTGCTGGTCAAAAGGAGAGGTCCCCCTGGTATCAGAGAAAGTTCGGGGGAAAAGGGTGGTGAAAGATGAGCCAGCCCGGAAGAAGAGAAGAACGGCAGATATAACTCCCCGCAAGCTGGTCGGCATCTCATTTGATGGCGATCAGACTGCTCGGACGCAGAGTGCAGCGATGTCCAAGTGGTCGGACGACGACGAGGCTCCAGTAGCTCCCCCTCCAAGCACTAAAGCGTAATCGCGCAACACGCGCGTGCAGGTGCAATCGATGGGAGGGGAAGGAGTCCCCGAGCAGCAGGCGGATGAGACGCCAATGGTGGGGGCCGCAAGACGACCAGCCTAGGACACATGGGTTGACCCTAGAGCAGTGCCTGAGTGCTCGGGGAGGCAGCTACGGTTCAGAACCGTTTATCGGGAAGCTGATGTGTAAGTATCTGTGCCTTGGGATCGGTAGCTATCCGATTTCTATAGTTGTGGTGATCGATGAGCTAATCTAATGCAGAACGGGGCACGTGGAGGATCTGAATCCTTTAGGCCAAACTAGCGAGTAGCCAGGGGCAGGTCCTAGCGCGGAGACATTGCAGATAGACTCTGTCCTAAAGTCCCTGGGCGTTCGTCGGTTTGCGAAGGAGTCGATCACACTGCTAATGGAGTCAGAGATGGAGAGCGGTCGGCGATGATGATGAGCAATTCGATGGAGATGCCAGGAGTAACGGCGAGAGCCACCGAGTCTTTGGAGGTGGGAACGGGAGCTACTGACGACGTGCCAGAATTAGGGGCACAGAGGTCGGTAGCGTCGGAGGTGCAAGTGGCATCCCCTGAGATGCCGCAGGGCGTGGTTGATCGCTCTGTGCGGCCACCGAGCCCCCAAGGAGCGCCACCGGCTGTCGAGGAAGAGGACGAGGTTAAGGAGATTGAGCGTGAAGGATCACAATCTCAAACCATCCGCATCTTTCGCAAGCGAGGGGAGGACGTTGTGGTTGTGGAAGAGGAGGACACCACCAGGGAGGTGAAGAGGCTATGGTCCACCCTTCCCACAGCTATGAAGCAAATTGAGGTTAGTGTTCCATCAACAGTGTCCATCTTTGGCGTTTGAGACTATGGTCTTTTATAATCTTGTTGCTTTGCAGGGCATAGCGCGGACTGTCGTACAACGACAGCAGTTGATCAAAAAGATGGAGCCCCTCGTTGAGGAAATGAGAAGCTGAAGGAGGTGATGTACACAATGGAGAAAAATGTCTAGAGGGCCTAGTGCGAAAGGGATCTTGCTGAATCCAACACCAAGGACCTGGAGTACCAAAAGGGCATCTTATCCGAGCAGTTGAAGACCGTCTTCGAGCAGCTAGAGCGCACCTCCGAGCAGCTGAAAAGCGTCTCCGAGCGGCTAGGGCACACCTCCGAGCAACTGAAAAGCATCTCCAAACAGAAGAAAGGTACTGCAGATCGGTGAATTTGTTCTGCATTGCCAAACAATTTTGATGTTGTTGTCGACCGTTATGTTTATAGAGCGAGATGCGGAGCTCGGCCGGTTGCGTCAAGTAGTTTGTGAACTCGAAGAGGAGAAGGAGAAAGCGTCTGGGCAAGCGGAGAAATTGGCCGAGGATTTGGAAGGTGAGTAGTTCATGGTTGGAGATGTAGCTGATATGATTTCTCTGTTTGACGAGTCCCGTTGGTGTCTACAGAATACCGTCGAAGAACCAAGGCGCAGTTTCGTGTGCTAGAGCTAGAGGCAAAAATCCATAGGGGAAAACTTGACGCCATGGTGGCTGGAGTCAGTCCAGTGCTCGACTATATCGACATGGAGGTAGCTCCTCAGCCTGATGATAGGCCGCCCCATCCGGATGCCATCATTGATAGGTGCAAGGCAGCATGGGAGAACTTCAAAGGCTTCAACCGAGACGCCGCTATCTCCATCGTGACACATGCCCTGGTGGTGGTCTAGTCTCACTACCCTGCAATCAATCTTTGAGCGATAGGGGCCGGATTCGCCAAAGGGACGGGTGCGACAAAGGAGGAGCAGCTAAAAGATGAGGAGGAGGAGGCGGTGAAGAGGCTGGCCGGCGATGTCGATCTGTTTGGTGAGGTAGATGGTGAGGGCCAATCTCAATAACCTGAGTGAAGAGGAACCTGTATGGGACAACTAGAAAGGAGAGTTAAATGCACATGGGCCTAAACAAATATTTGTGTATTTGTATGAATGTTGTAAGCAAACGTCGTATGCGTGTTTAGGCGATTTGCTAGCATTTTCGGTGAAAAAGAGACGTGTTGTTAACCCTAACGTGTTTATACGTGGTATAAGTAGCGTCCGAGCAGTTAGTTAGTTACTAGGCTCTTGGCCTTGGCAAGCCCGTATTCCATAACGTCGAGCGCAAGAGCCCGTGCACGTGTAGGAGGAACAGACATGACCGAGGAACCACAGCTGACCACCCATAACGTAGAGCGCTGGAGCCCGTAGCACATGTAGGGAGAGATCAGAGATAGGGTTTTCTCCAAAGAATATAGAGCAGAACGTGTGCTGCTCGATGGTTGGTGAAATATCTTTGAGATATTTTAGTATGGAGAAGCGGGGCGAAGCGTTTATAGAGATCACGTATAATTGCCGGAGTTTATGGAGGAGTAGCTTGGAGCTGGTGATTGTAAACGGAGATTAAACTGGAGTGGAGAAATAATGGAGACAAATTATGATGACAAAAACTTTATTCATTATTGAGTCAAGAGTACATATCTGGAGCGTTTCAAGGATAGAAACGTATAAGGTGCTCGATGTGCCATTAATTGGAGATATCGATTCCCTCCATTTCACATAACCGGTAAGACCCTGGTCGGGTAACCTCTTTGACCATGTAAGGCCCTTCCCAGGGGTAGGAGAGCTTGTGCATCCCTTCGGTTTTCTGCTTTCTATGGAGAATGAGGTCGCCGACTGCAAACGAATGACCTTTGATATTGCGGTTGTAGTATCTTCGTAGGCCCTCTAGGTATTTGGCTATGCAGATGCAAGTGATCAGGCATTCTTCTTCGGCTCTATTAACGTCCTATGTCCGAACAGCTATGGCTTGCTCTTCGTTATAATGTTCCACCCTAGGTGATCGGAAGGCAATGTTCGTCGGAAGTATGGCTTCTGAGCCGTAGACCAAAAAATATGGAGACACACCAGTGTTGCGACTAGCTTGAGTGCGCAGTCCCTAGACCATAGCTGGGAGCTCTTTGAGCCAGTTGCCTAGATGCTTTTCCTCTTTCTAGTATAGTCTCTTTTTGAGGGCATCGAGGATCATGCCGTTCGCCCGTTCGACCTGGCCATTGGCTCTAGGATGGGCAACAGAGACGGATTTGATGGAGATGCATCGGTCTTCATAGAAGTCCCAAAAATGGTGACCAATGAATGTAGTTCTGAGGTCGGTGATAATGCTGTTCAGGAGACCGAATCTATGGATGATATCTTCGAAGAGCTCGACTGCCTTCTTTGTAGTAGGTGAAACAAGCGGCTTGTATTAGATCCACTTGGAGAACTTGTTAATGGCAACGTATATGTACCGAAAACTGCCTAGCGCAGGCTTGAAAGGCCCGATCATGTCCAGTCCCCAGCATGCAAAAGGCTAAGAAGCAGGGATGGTCTGCAATTCCTGCGCCGGCACGTGTATTTGCTTGGCGAAAAATTGACATCCTTCACAATGTTGGATGACGTCTTCTGCGTCGACGATGGCCGTTGGCCAATAAAAACCAGCTCAAAAAGCTTTACCGACCAGGTTTCTGGAGGCCGCGTGATTGCCACAAGAACCAGACAGAATTTGAAGGAGTAATTTTGCACCCTCTTCTCGAGTGATGCATTTCTGCAGTATTCCTTTCTTGGCGCTTTTCCTAATCAACTTCCCGTCTACCAGCACGTAATGCTTGATGTGATGGATAAGTGAAAGCTCTAGTTTGGTTTTGGTGAATTGATAAAACCCTAAGTGCTAACCTAGTTTATCAAGTGATTATGATATAGGTAGCACACTCCAAGTGGTGAAGCAAATGAAGATCATAATATGATGATTGTGATGTCATGGTGATGATCAAGTGCTCGGACTTGGAAAAAAAAGAAAGAGAAAAACAAAAGGCTCAAGGCAAAGGTATAAACCATATGAGCTATTTTGTTTTGGTGATCAAGACACTTAGAGAGTGTGATCACATTTAGGATCGATAGCCGTACTATTAAGAGGGGTGAAACTCGTATCGGAATGC
The DNA here is from genome assembly GCA_904845875.1 of Miscanthus lutarioriparius. Taxonomy (NCBI): domain Eukaryota; kingdom Viridiplantae; phylum Streptophyta; class Magnoliopsida; order Poales; family Poaceae; genus Miscanthus; species Miscanthus lutarioriparius. Next base: position 27,708,370 of record CAJGYO010000017.1, on the reverse strand, counting down.
GGTTAGCAAAGTGCCACTAGATGCTCTAACTCATTGCATATGTATTCAGGATCTAGTGGAGAACTAACACCCTTAAAAATGTTTGTGAAAATATGCTAACACATGTGCACAAGGTGATACACTTGGTGGTTGGCACATTTGAACAAGGGTGAAGAAGTTAGAGGTGAAATGGAGCTGGTTGCAATGATGCTGGCGTCGGTCTTCTGATCGGACGCTGGGTCACTCAGCGATCGGATGCTGAAAGGCTACGTCCAGTCGAGCTGTCAGACGGCACAGTGATTAGGGTTAAGCACCGGACGCTGGGCCATGTCCGATCAAGCATGACCGGACGCATCCGATCGGCAAAAATAGGATTTGGACCCTTACTGGAAACGACTGGACACTGAGGGTCCAACGTCTGGTCAACAGTGTCGGAGCGTCCGGTCAACATTTCGACCGTTGAGATCAAACATTCATAGTTGAACGCAGGTGACACGTGGCCGCCATCAGGCGACCGGACGCTGAGGACCAGCGTCCGGTCAGTAGGACCGGAGCGTCCGGTCAGCCCGATCAGAACCCAGTGAAGAGGTATAACGGCTCTATTTCGTGGGGGCTTCTATTTAAGCCCCATGGCCAGGTCAAGCTCACTCTCTTGCCCATTTGAATTGATATAGCAATCTTGTGAGTTTAGCCAAAGCCCTCCCTCTCATCTCCATCATTGTTTCATCATCTTTGTGAGATTGGGAGTGATCCAAGTGTATTGCTTGAGTGATTGCATCTAGAGGCACTTGGTGTTCATGTGTTTTCTGTGGATTTTGCTTGTTACTCTTGGTGGTTGCCGCCACCTAGATGGCTTGGAGCAGCGAGGATCGTTGAGCGGAGGGTGGTGATTGTCTCCGGCTCCGATCGTGGTGATTATGAGGGGTTCTTGACCTTTCCTCGGCAGAGTGCCAAAAGGTACTCTAGTGAATTGCTCGTGGCTTGTGTGATCCTCATCTTGTGTTGGTTGTGCGGCACCCTATTGAGGGTTTGGCATGTGATGCCAATTAGCGCGTGAACCTCCAAGTGAGTGAATCGCCACAACAAGGAGTAGCTTGCCGGCAAGCAAGTGAACCTCGGTAAAAATCATTGTGTTCATCATTTGATTCCGAGGTGATTGGTCTTCATTGTTATTCATCTTTGTGATTGATTGGCTCTTTCCTCAACACGGCGGTATAACTTTCTTGATCACTCTCTTTACATTACCGCAAACTAGTTGTCAAGCTCTTTAGTGTAGTTAGTTGTGAGAGCTTGCTTGCTTGGTTGGTGTGGCTCTTTAGTTAGCCTTTGAGAGCACACTAACATAGAGTAGTGTCATAGCTATTGTGTGAATAGATTCTACCTAAACTAGAATCATGGTAGGTGGCTTGCATTTTGAGTAGGCTAGCGCAAAACTCATTTCGCCTCATAATTGTCTAACCTTTTGTTAAGTGTTGTTGTAGAAATTTTATTAGGCTATTCACCCCCCCCCTCTCTAGCCATTAGGACCTTTCAAGTGGTATCAGAGCCGAGGTCACCATTATTTGAGGCTTAACAACTTTCGGTGTTAAAATGGCTCAAATCAACAACACCAAGAAGCCACCCCAATTTGATGGCTCAAATTATCCTTATTGGAAGGCTAGGATGACAACATATATCAAGTCAATCAATAGAAAGATTTAGAAGGTGGTAGAAACAAAAATTGAGATAGAAGATGAAGAGGCTCCCACCGTTGCCGAAGAATTGCTACTCCAAAACAATGACATTGCTCTTAGTGCCATCCATGATGCTTTGGATGAGAGAACATTTGAGCAAATCAAGAACATTGAGAGAGCTCATGAGGCATGGAAGAAATTGGAAGAGTCATTTGAGGGCACTAAGGCAATCAAGGGTGCAAAGGCATACATTCTCAAGGATAAATTTGCTAGTTTCAAGATGAAGGAAGATGAGAGTGTGTCGGACATGTTCCATCGGATGGAAGTGATTGTAAATGATCTCAAGGCACTTGGTGAGAAGATACAGGACAAGAAATTCTCAAATAAGTTCTTGAGATGCTTACCCTCAAGATTTGGTACATTGGTCACTATTCTAGTGAGGTCCGGTTTGGATACAATGACACCAAATCAAATCTTGGGAGATATCATGACCGATGATACTTATAGAGATGATGATGAGAAGGAAAAAAAGTGGGAGAAGAAAGATAACAAGAAGGATGACAAGAAGAAGAGCATGGCATTCAAAGCCACATCATCCAAGGGACAAGCTAAGCAAGAAACATCTAGTGAAGAAGATGATTCATGGGATGATGATCATGATGATGAGAAGATGGCTCTCTTTGTCAAGAGATTTGGCAAGTTCATGGTGAAGAAGGATACCGTGCTAGAAGGAAGTCTTCATCCAAGAACAAAGAAGAGTCAAAAAGGCGCTTCAAGTGTGGAAGCAAAGATCATCTTGTTGCTCAATGTCCATACAATAGCGATAATGATGATGACAAGAAGAAGAACAAGAAGAATGACAAGAAGGAAAAGAAAGAGAAGGACAAGATGACCTTCAAGAAGAAGAAGGGTGGTTCATATATGGTCACTTGGGATAGTGATGCTTCCTCAAGTCATGATGATGATAATGATGATCACAAGACCACCAAGAAGAAGGCACTTGCAAGCATTGCTATAAATGAGAAGCCTTCTCTCTTCGAATCTTCATCATGCTTCATGGCTAAGGCCACTAAGGTACAATCTTGTGATGATGAAAGTGATGAAGAACATGAAGATGAAAATGAACATGAAAATGAGAATGATAGTGATAGTGATAATGATGAACCTACTAAAGATGAATTATTTGACATGCTAGAAGATGCTAGAGAACACTTTGACATTAAGAGAAGAGAATGCAAAATCTTGCGTAAGGAAATTAAAGCCCTTAAGCAAGCCTTTGATGAGCTCAATGCATCTCATGAGAGGCAAGAGGAAGCCCTTGAGAAGCTTGGCAAAGCTCACAAAAAGCTTGAAAAGGCTCATTCCTCTTTGCTTGATGAGCAAAATAAAAAGAAGCATATTGAAACTTACAATGTAGGTTTAACTTGTGATATAATTGATGAATCATTATCTATGCCTATCATTGTTCCTTCTACTAACCCTTCTTATAGTACTTCCACTTCCACCTCATCGAGTAGTGATGGCCTCACTTGTGATGCCTCACTAGTAGTTGAGAATGAGAATCTCAAGAAGGAGGTTAACAAGCTCACTCACACTTTGGCTAAGGCCTATGGTGGTGAGGACCGCTTGCTTATGTGCTTGGGTAGCCAAAGAGCTTCTCTCTACAAAGAGGGATTGGGCTATACCCCCAAGAAAGGCAAGGCGACCTTTGCTCCTCACAAGACTAGTTTTGTGAAGAACAATGGTCGGTTTTGCATTAGTTGCAAGCAAGTGGGTCATAAAGAGCATGAATACACCAACAAGAGCAAAAATGCTAATGTATCCTCCCTTAAGCTTGATTCATGCTATATGATTACTAAGGGTACAAATGGTGTGAAGGCTAAGTTCATTGGTAAACCATGGATGGGCTCAAAGAAGAAAGTCATTTGGGTACCAAAGAGCTTAGTGACTAACCTTCAAGGACCCAAGCAAGTTTGGGTACCTAAAAGGAATTGATCTTCTTTTGTAGGTCAATTACAAAGCCGGAGGAAGGCATTGGGTTCTTGATAGTGGATGCACTCAACACATGACCGATGATGCAAGAATGTTCAACTCAATCAACACCAATGGCAATAATGGTTATGATAGTATCACATTTGGTGACAATGGAAAAGGCAAGGTCAAAGGACTTGGTAAGATTGTAATATCCAATGACATGAGCATATCCAATGTGTTGCTAGTAGAGAGCTTGAATTTCAATTTGCTATCCGTGGCTCAATTGTGTGATCTTGGATTCAACTGCATATTTGGGGTAGATGATGTAGAGATCATAAGTGTACATGGCTCTAACTTGATCTTCAAAGGCTTTAGATATGAGAATCTATACTTGGTTGATTTCAATGCTAGTGAATCTAGATTATCTACATGCTTGTTCACTAAGTCTAGCATGGGTTGGTTATGGCATAAAAGGCTTGGTCATGTTGGAATGAAACAATTGAATAGATTGGTTAAGCATGGTTTGGTTAGAGGCTTGAAAGATGTTGTGTTTGAAAAGGATAAGCTTTGTAGCTCTTGTCAAGCTGGCAAACAAGTTGGAAACACCCATCCTAAGAAAAGCATGATGAGTACTAGTAAAGCATTTGAGTTATTGCACATGGATTTGTTTGGGCCAACACAATACACTAGCATTGGTGGTAACAAATATGGCTTTGTGATAGTGGATGATTACACTAGATACACATGGGTATTCTTTCTTGTGGACAAAAGTGATGTGTTTGCAACTTTCAAATCATTTGTCAAAGGCATTCATAATGAGTTTGAAACAACCATCAAGAGAGTTAGAAGTGACAATGGTAGTGGGTTCAAGAATACTAGAATTGATGAGTTATGTGATGAATTTAGAATTAGACATCAATTCTCGGCCAAGTACACTCTACAATCAAATGGCCTTGTTGAGAGAAAGAATAGAACACTTATTGATATGGCAAGGTCTATGCTTAGTGAGTACAATGTGAGTCAATCCTTTTGGGCCGAAGCTATCAACACGGCTTGCTATTGTAGCAACCGCCTCTATTGTCACCGATTGAAAGAGAAGACACCATATGAGCTCTTGAATGGTAGAAAGCCCAACATTGCATATTTTTGGGTCTTTGGTTGCAAATGCTATATCTTGAAGAAAGGCACTAGATTGGGTAAATTTGACAAGAAATGTGATGAAGGATTCCTACTTGGTTACTCCACTACAAGCAAAGCATATAGAGTTTGGAATTTAGATAGTGGTACTCTTGAGGAAGTTCATGATGTTGAATTTGATGAAACCAAGGGTTCACAAGTAGAGAATGAGAACTTGGAAGATGTTAGAGGCTTTCAACTTTCAAATGCCATGAAGAACATGGATATTGATGAATTGAGGCCTAGGCAAGTGAATGATGATGAAGATAATCAAGTGCAAGTGCTCTCCAACTCAAATGTGCAAGATGATACAAATCAAGATAGTGCAAGTGGCTCTCATGATAATGAACAAGATCAAGTGGCTAGTACATCATCTCAACCCAATGATCAAGCAAGTGCAAGCAATCAAGTTCCAATCCTTCAACCAACCAATGTTGCAAGGGATCCTTTGAACCCAATGAATTTGATGTTTATATGGTATCACTATTGCTTCTATGCTTGACTTGATCTAGTGATAGCATATGACATATTTGTGGGCTTGTACACCTAGTGTTTAATCTAGAAAATGAGCTCTAAGTGTTTAACTCAACATGGTACAAGATAACCCTTATTTGGAGGTGTGAAGAAGCTTGTCCTTGGATCAAACCGAGTTAAATATCTTTGGCAAATAATCTAGTTTGAACTAATTTTGATAATATGATCCTCACCCCATTGATTGACATTGATAATCTTGACCCTACAAATGGTATTATCTAAATTTTTAAACCTTTGTGGTCATTGATGACAAAGGGGGAGAGAATGGTGTACAAAGATAGTGAAAAGACAATAAAGGGGGAGAACTTGACATAGGGGGAGAGATATGATAAAGGAAAGAAATCAATTAATATTTTGAGCACACAAATAGGGGGAGCAAACTCATGAACTTGTATGGTGCATTTGAATGTGCATTTCATATGTTTGCTTACATGGCACAAGTTTTAAATTTCAATATCCATGCTTGTGTGGTGTATGTTAGTTGTAGGTTTGAATGATGAATTGAAAAACGAGCATGCATAGGACATCTAATGATTTCATTTCCAAAGTGTTGTTTCCAAGTGGTATTAAGCTAACCATGGTGCTAAGGATGGTATAATGGTGCACTCCGATTAGTATCACGCTTCAAAGGTCCATCTTTTATACCTTAGCATCATTTAGTAGACATTGTCTCCTACATTTCCTATCTAAGCATATGTGCAAGCTTCAATCCAAACTCTTAGCACATATGTAGGGGGAGCAATTGCTACCATTTGGAATTCATGAAACTTGTCCATATTCTTTTACACATGGTAAATATGCTTGGACAAACAATATGGATTCAATTGAATTTTAATTCTTATCTTTTTATAAGGGTTGTCATCAATTACCAAAAAGGGGGAGATTGAAAGCTCTAGTTTGGTTTTGGTGAATTGATGAAACCCTAAGTGCCAACACCCTTGAAAATGTTTGTGAAAATATGCTAACAGATGTGCACAAGGTGATACACTTGGTGGTTGGCACATTTGAACAAGGGTGAAGAAGTTAGAGGTGAAATGGAGTTGGTTGCAATGATGTTGGCGTCGGTCTTCTGACCGGACGCTGGGTCACTCAGCGATCGGACGCTGAAAGGCTACATCCGGTCGAGCTGTCAGACGGCACAGTGATTAGGGTTAAGCACCGGACACTGGGCCATGTCCGATCAAGCGTGACCGGATGCGTCTGGTCGGCAAAAATAGGATTTGGACCCTTACTGGAAACGACCGGACACTGAGGGTCCTGCGTCTAGTCAACAGTGTCGGAGCGTCCGGTCAACATTTCGACCGTTGAGATCAAACGTTCACAGTTAAACGCAGGTGACACGTGGCCGCCATCAGGCGACCGAACGCTGAGGACCAGTGTCCGGTCAGTAGGACCGGAGCGTCCGGTCAGCCCGATCAGAACCCAGTGAAGGGGTATAACGGCTCTATTTCATGGGGGCTTCTATTTAAGCCATATGGCCAGGTCAAGCTCACTCTCTTGCCCATTTGAATTGATATAGCAACCTTATGGGCTTAGCCAAAGCCCTCCCTCTCATCTCCATCATTGTTTCATCATCTTTGTGAGATTGGGAGTGATCCAAGTGCATTGCTTGAGTGATTGCATCTAGAGGCACTTGGTGTTCGTGTTTCGCTGTGGATTTTTCTTGTTACTCTTGGTGGTTGCCGCCACCTAGACGGCTTGGAGCAGCGAGGATCGTTGAGCGGAGGGTGGTGATTGTCTCGGGCTCCGATCGTGGTGATTGTGAGGGGTTCTTAACCTTTCCCCGGTGGAGCGCCAAAAGGTACTCTAGTGGATTGCTCGTGGCTTGTGTGATCCTCATCTTGTGTTGGTTGTGCGGCACCCTATTGAGGGTTTGGCGTGTGATGCCAATTAGCGCGTGAACCTCCAAGTGAGTGAATCGCCACAACAAGGAGTAGCTTGCCAGCAAGCAAGTGAACCTCGGTAAAAATCATTGTGTTCATCATTTGATTCCGAGGTGATTGGTCTTCATTGTTATTCATCTTTGTGATTGATTGGCTCTTTCCTCAACACGGCGGTATAACTTTCTTGATCACTCTCTTTACATTACCGCAAACTAGTTGTCAAGCTCTTTAGTGTAGTTAGTTGTGAGAACTTGCTTGGTTGGTGTGGCTCTTTAGTTAGCCTTTGAGAGCACACTAACATAGAGTAGTGTCATAGCTATTGTGTGAATAGATTCTACCTAAACTAGAATTGTGGTAGGTGGCTTACATTTTGAGTAGGCTAGCACAAAACTCACTTCACCTCATAATTGTCTAACCTTTTGTTAAGTGTTGTTGTAGAAATTTTATTAGGCTATTCACCCCCCCTCTAGCCATTAGGACCTTTCAATAAGGCGTTCAGTTTCGGTCTTTTCAGCAGGTACGTCGGCGCTGGTGAGGTACTTGATAAATTGTTCCCTCCAATCTGTGACCGGTGAAGATACTGTAAGTACCAGCTGCTCGGCGGGGAGAACTTCTTGAACTTCCTTCTCTTCCTTAATAGATGGCGTGAAGAGGTCTTGAACGAAGACCCCAAGCGGAATCGCGGCGTGAGAAGATCCTATCTTAGATAGGTGGTCGGCGAGCTGATTTTGGTCTCGTACCACGTGGTGGTACTCGATACCGTAAAACTTTCCTTCGAGTTTCCTGATCTCGGCGCAGTATGCGTCCATCTTCTCACTGGAACAGGACCAATCTTTGTTGACTTCGTTGATGACTAGCGCGGAGTCTCTGTATACCATGAGGCATTTGACGCCGAGCTCGATGGCTATACGAAGTCCCTGGAGACATGCTTCATATTCCGCGGCATTGTTGGAAGCTGGAAAATGAATTCGAAGGACGTATCGGAGCTTGTCCTTAGTCGAAGTAATAAACAAAATGCCGGTGCCAGCACCATTGATGTTGAGGGTGCCATCAAAATACATTATCCAGTGCTCGAGCCAAGCAGCGGGGATGGGCTCTTGGATTTTGGTCCACTCAGTGATGAAGTCAGCCAGCGCCTGCGACTTAATGGTCGGCCTGCTTCCGAATTCTATGGAATAAGTGCTGAGCTCGACTATCCACTTGATGATGTGGCCATTGGCCTCTTTGTTACAGAGGATGTCCCCTAGAGGGAACTCAATGACCACGGCGATCTTGTAGTACTCGAAGTAATGGCGGAGCTTACGCGACGTGACCAGAATGGCCTATAACAGCTTCTAAACCTGAGGGTAACGAGTTTTGGACTCGTTAAGAACCTCACTGATAAAGTAGACCAGACGATGTACCTTATAGGCATGTCCAACTTCCTCATGCTCAACGACGATAGCAGTGCTAACGACATGAGAAATGGCGGCGATATAGATCAGTAGGGTTTTGTCTGGTTGAGGCGTCGTCATGATCGGAGGCTTAGTTAAAAACAACTTGAGTTGCTCAAAGGCTGTATCAGCTTTCTTCGACCAGGAGAAGTACTCGGAGGCCTTAAGTAGTTTGAAGAACGGTAGTCCCTTTTCGCTGAGGCATGATATAAAGCGGCTGAGAGCAGCCATGCACCCTGTGAGCTTCTGTATATCCTTTACGCAGGGTGGTCGTTTCATATTGGTAATGGTAGAGACCTTATCGGGGTTGGGTTTGATACCGCAGGCGCTGATGATGTAGCCTAGGAGTATGCCGTATGGAACTCCATAGACGCACTTTGAAGGGTTCGACTTCCATCTATATCTTTTCAGGTTGATGAACGTTTCTTCAAGGTCGGCGATGAGACTGTCGGCGGTTTTGGATTTGACGACCACATCATTGATGTAAGCTTCGACGTTGCGACCTATCTGTTGGTCAAGGCACATCTGGATGGCCCCTTGGTAGGTCGCCCCGGCGTTTTTGAGTCCAAAAGACATGGTGGTATAGCAATACGCACCGAAAGGCGTAATGAACGATCTTTTGATCTGGTCATCCTCTTTCAGAGATATCTGGCGATAGACGGAGTAACAGTCGAGGAAGGAGAGGAGTTCGCAGCCGGCGGTAGTCTACAACCTTATCTATCCGAGGCAGACCAAAGGGGTCTTTAGGGCAGTGCTTGTTGAGATCAGTGTAATCAACGCACATTCTCCATTCTTTATTCTTTTTTTAAACAAGAACTGGGTTTGCTAACCACTCAAGATGATACACTTCTTTAATAAATCCGGCTGCTAGGAGCCATTTTATTTCTACCCTAATAGCCTCCTTCTTGTCTGGTGCGAATCATTGGACCTTCTACTTGATCGGCTTGGCGGTCGGCGAGACATTCAAGGAGTGCTCGATCTTCTCCCGTGGTATCCCTGACATGTCTGCAGGTTTCTAAGCAAACACATTGGTGTTAGCACGTAGGAAGGAGACGAGCGCGCTTTCCTATTTGGGGTCAAGATGAGCCCCAATCTTGATGGTCTTAGTGGGGTCATCGAGGCCGAGGGATCTCCAGGTCATCGGTGGGCACCATCTTGGCATCGGTGACCACGCTGGCCATCAGGATGGAGAGGTTGGTGGCTTCGGCGAGGGAGAGACTCTCTGTTTTGTAGGCGTAGGCGATGGTGAGGTTGGCCCGTAGGGCCAGAACTCCTGCAGGCGAAGGCAACTTTAATACCAGATAGTCATAATGTGGTATGGCCATGAACTTGGCCAGAGCTGGCCGACCAAGTATGGCGTGGTAGGTGGTGTTGAAGTCGACGACGTAGAAGTTGATGTGCTCAACACGGAAGTTCCTAGCCGTGCCGAATTGTACCGGGAGGGTGATCTCTCCAACTGGTCAGGATGACTCGCCAGGTACCACCCCTAGAAGGAGGAGTCAGAGGGGGTGAGGTCTTCTACTCCAAGGCCTAGCTCCTTTAGGGCTCCTACAAAGAGGAGGTTCAGGGCACTTCCACTGTCGACGAGTACTTTCCTGAAGAGTACTGTTTTGACGGTCGCATCGAGAACGAGGGGGAAATGCCTTGTGTAAGGGATATCCACCCACTGGTTGGCCCTGCTGAAGGTGATAGGGACCTGAGACCAGGGGCGATAGCTGGGGTCGGCGATAGCGTCTTCTGTGTTGACGACGAGCACCCGACGGGCGGTGAGTTTTCGATCTCTTCTGCTCTCGATGGTGGTAAGGCCCTCGAAGATAGTGGCAACCACTTTGTCGTGATCCTAGAAGGCGTTATTGTTGTCCCTGGGTGGTCGGCGACCTCCGGCTCTGTCATCATTGTTGTCGTCCTTCTTTTTGACCTAGAACTCCTTAGCCAAACCCAGGCAGTCCTTCATCTTGTGCTTGCTGTTCTTGTGGAGGGGCACGGGCCTTCGAGGATTTTCTTATACTGCTCGTCATAGTTACATTTGGCGCGAGGTTCATCAACGGTGGCGACGATGTTGTTTGGTCGGCGGCGGCGATACTGACCAGCTTTAGACCCTTTTGGCCGGTCGCGGCCACTGCCATGATGGTGGTTGCGGTTGTCGTAGCGGCGATCACTGTGGCGTCGTTCGTCAGGGCGATCGTCGCTGCGGTGAGTTGGGCGGTGAGTGCCCGCATCCTCATTGAAGCGAACTTCGGCCTCTTTAGCGTCTGGCGTACTGATCGGCGGTCGTGATCATCTTGCCAATCCCCTTTGGCGGCTTACGATTGAATTTGGAGCGGAGGTCACGGTGATAGAGTCCTCTGATAAAGGCGGTGATGACTTCTGTTTTCGTGATGTTGGGAATATAATTCCCCATCTCGGAAAATCGTCTGATGTAACTACGGGTGAGCCCAGATGGTTTCTGATAAATGCGATTCAGATCGTGCTTGATGCCCGACTGAGTACACATAGCCATGTAGTTGTCGGTGAATACCTTCTTCAACTGTTCCCAAGATTTGATGGAATCTGGGGCGAGGCTCGTGATCCAGTTCATTGCTGTCGGTGTGAGCATGACGGGAAGATAGTTCGCCATGACACTAGTATCTCTCCCGGCGGCGCGCATAGTGGTGGCGTAAGCTTGTAGCCACTGTGTGGGGTTCATCCGCCCCTCGTAGGGCTCGACCTCGGTAATTTTGAAACCGCGGGGCCACTGGAGTATTTGGAGTGCTCTCGTGAATGCTCGGGGCCCTTTAGGATCATCACCATCGGGATCTGCAGCATTGTCGGCGTTAAGTGGCTCGAGGGCTGCATCCGGATTACCAAACTCTTGCTTGTATTCTTGACGCCGGCGTACTTCCTCTTCATGGCGAGAGAAACGGCGCCCGTCGATATGACGTCGCGCATCCCAGAGATTGTTGATGTGCGCTCGGACATCTTGGTCGACTTCTTGATTATGTTAGCGAGGGTAGTCGATACGGTTCCCCCTAGCTCCACCTAGAGGGGTCGTCCATCATCACGATGTTGGTCGGCGAAACGACTTCTGTCGGGGCGGCGATTGGATCTTGGCACGGTGGATCGGCGATTCGAGCTTATTGAGTAGGAAGGTCCCTGATCCTGGCGGATCTCATTGACCTGGTAGTGTGCAGCTTTAAGCATTACGACGACCTTGGCGACTTCTAGCATTTGCTCGAGCCGAGCGAGCTCATTAGAGGACACGGCCAAGTTGACGCTTGGGGTCTTGTAGACATCGTGGCCGTCGACATAGACGAATTCGTCGTCGAGGTTGCGGCAGAGTGGGAGTAGCCTACCCAGTGAGTCGAGTTGTTCTCCATTGCGAGCAGCCTTGGATAACACAATGGTGGCCTCATTCGCTCGGCGCTGCGCACGGTTGGCGTTTCTGTTGACACGAGCTGCGCGATCCTCATCGGTTTCCCCATCCCGCGGAGGGATGTCGATGCTGACATTAAAAATCTCACCTCCACGGAAGGGTGAGAAAGGAGGTTGGACGACGGCGGTTTCGGCGACAGTCTCCGTAGAGCCCTAGGACTCAGAGCCTGGATTTTCCTCTAGTATGGTGTGGAGGGATGCTTCGGGATGTCGGTCGATTTGTAGCATATTGACAATCGGCGAGAGCTGGTCGGGGATCGGGTTGGCGAGAGGATAGATGTCTCCCACCTGGTCAGCGAATTTGCCTCTTAGGGCATCTTGATGGATAGCGGTCGTAACCCCTAGAATTTCCTGATTAGCCTCTGATAGATCAGAATCAGAGGGTGGTCGGCACTGAACCAAATTGGTCAGAGCCGACTCCCTGGTCAATGCCGACTCCACGAGGGAGAGGCAGTCGGCGAGCTTCTGGCCGACCGATCGATGGATGCGATCAGATCGTCGTTGTCGATCTGCTTCCTCGAATAGTGGGGAAGCAGGCGATGAGTTGTTGGTGAATACAGCCTCGGAGGCGGTTCTAAGATCGGGTCTGCTGTTGCAGGTGCTGGTGTGGTCGGCGCAGAATCGATCTGCACCGGCTCGATGATCTCTCCGTCTCCGTCAGCATTGATGACCCAGGAGATCGATCCGACCGTAAAGATCTGGCCAGGCTTTGGAGATGACGAAGAGCCTGTAAAACATATCATCTTGTTCGTCATAGAAATAGCACGCACACCCCTACCTGGTGCGCCAACTGTCGACAGAATATCGTCGACAGTCCTCCGAGGGGTATCCCACGAAGGTAGATTGATCGACAACGGTGCGCGTAATCAAGAACAAGAAGGCAACAGAGACACAAGAGTTAGACAGGTTTGGGTCGTCAGCACGACGTAATACCCTACTCTTATGATCTGTTGGTTTGTATTAGCTATCGTATGATATTGCGTGTGTTTTGAGGAGGTCCCCTACCCGTCTTATATAGCCGGGGGTAGGGTTACAAGTCGGTTAGATCTAGGAGATAACCGGTAAGTAATAACAGATTATAGGGATCACGGGATTGTAATATATCCTAACAGATTACGCTGTATCTTTAAGATATCTTCCCGGTGTCTTGCGGGGCGCGCCGAGCAGCGCCGTGCTCCGCAAAGCTTCGTCTTATAGGCTAGACCACCCCTAACGGCGTAGCCCATGTAGTCCATCGTGGGTATCCGAGGTCGTACCCCCATAGGCTAGTTGTAGGCTAAGAGTGAAGGACGCACCAGAACTCTCTAGTGCAAAACTCAAAGGCGCATCAGAGCTCTTCGATGTATGCATTTTGACTTGGTGGAGTTCACACCGCTATTATTTAGGATGCAACCTATATATACCCTTTTCACTCGTGCATATTGGCTCTCATGGACATAAAATACCTCAATAAATAGTTAACATAAAATTTATCACTAAATAGTTGCTTTGAAAATTACAAAAAAAAAATATTAGTTTGATTTTCAAATGTTAGGAAGAACACTTAAAATAAATTTTAGTGTATTACCACAAGTAAAGTTTAAAAAGTGATCTCTTTCGTTGTCAAGGTCTAAACACAACAAAATTGATCTTGTAGATCTAGATTGTAACTTCAAAGATATAAGGAAACATAAATAATCAAATAAATATAGAAAAATATGAAAAAGAGTAACGGTGTAGAATTTCCAATTTTCGTTGTACTAGATTTTTGCATGGTAATAAAAAGACAAGGAAATCACAAGTGATATTTATATGAGAGGGTTACACGCATGCACATAAAACACCATCTAAGAACTTCTGACCCCATGCCACCTTCTTCCCCCACCATGTTATACGCCTTTGACATTTCAGCGTGTCTTCTTGTTGCAGCTCTAATTAAGTTTGTCAAGCTACTCTTAATCTGATCGTTTGTTGGTTTCAGTCAGACTTATCAGCCAGTCAACAGTATTTTTCTCTCACAACAAGCCAGCACCAGTCGAAAAGGCTCTCTTTCCCCATGTTCGTGGCCGACATCACCATCAATGTTGACAAGTCAATTACGTACAATGATTGTCGATAAATCTATCAACTTTCGTGGTTGTGATAAGAGTCATCTAAATTTTAGTCCTCTAGTACCTATTTGTCCATGTATCAAACAATATATAATTACCTAAATTTTAGTTTTCAACTAGTGGATTAATTAATAATAAGTAGTCCTATATATGCTGAGACTTGTGGGCTGAGCTGAGCTCTTTCTCTCGGCTCGGTCGTGGACTCTTGTGGGCCTGCCTACACCGCCACAGGTCCTGGACCACGCCCGGTTCAGTACTGTACTGTACTCTCTCTTCCCTCTCTCTCTCTTATCCATAGCGCAGGAGTGGAGAGAAAGAAAGAGGGGACAGTGTCCTGCACCAGTGGCAGGTGGATAAGCTAGCAGCACGAGGGCCAGCCTTGACTTCTCTCTCTCTCTCTCCACCCCCCGGAGAAAATAGAGGAGTCGTGTAGAGAGAGAGAGAGAGAGAGAGCGGGGGTAGAGTGGTGACCAGCAGCGGGCGCTGTAGCTAGTAGGACTAGCTAGGGACTAGGGTGGCTCAGCAGGCCTGCGTGCGCGCGGTGGCGTAGGCAGAGGGAGAGGATGGCCTGATGGAGCGATGGGCGCGGCGCCGCGCCGCTACTGCGTGTGGGGGTAGACGCGGACACGTTTCGAGCTCCCGCTGGTGCGCGCGTCCCTCTCGGCGCGACGCAACGCAGCAGAGCCCTACCGCTTCGTCTCGTCGTCGTCCCGGCCCGCTTCGTACTTCGTTGCGGCGGCCACCTTGTCCGATCCGTCCTCTCTCCTTTTCTTTTAGCAAAAATAAACCCGGTCCGGGACGGGACGGGACGGGACGGGACGGGACGGGACGGGATATTTTAGCGGGACATTCCGTCGGTTAGGGCCTTGTTTAGATCACCTTCAAATTCTAAGTTTTTTCACTCTCTCTTCATCACATCAATTTTTAGCCGTTTACATGGAGCATTAAATGTAGGTAAAAAAAATAACTAATTACACAGTTTAGTTGGAAATCACGAGATGAATCTTTTGAGCTTAGTTGGTCCACAATTGGACAATATTTACCAAATAAGACGAAAGTGCTATTATTCATCGGGTTGAATTTTTTTGCAATCTAAACATGGCCTAGATCCAGCAGAAGTGGAGTGGAGCAGTATATGCGAGCCTCGTCTCATCAACAGTTCGAAATGAAAATTAAAACACGTCAAGGGTTATATAGTTTAACTAATGGAGAGGAACAATTAATTGTTTGTAGATCACCTCCATACAACCTTGTCTCATGTCGTGCTACCAAAGGGCATTTCCTTAGATAACGACGCTATAGAGTAGAGGGCAGGGGATGAGTGCACGTTTGATTTAGGAGAACATTTGTTGAATGCCATTGAAACTGTCGATGCCATACCCGGCTATCCCGACTTACGTATTCGGCGACTAACGACTCCGGATCAGAGAAGACCCAAAGACATAGACTATCCTATTCAAGGAATGATATCTCCGGATTGCGCCAAGACTCGACTAGGGCCTCCTTAGCTTTTAGAGCAAGTTGATCCCGGATATAGATAGCTAGCAATACCCCCTGATGTAAGGCATAGCTACATTGTAATCTCAATCTCGCCGAATACAAGAATACAAGAGTAGCAACTGGATGTACGGCTTTTACTCGCTTCCCGAGGGCTCGAACCAGTATAAATCTCGTGTCCCGATTGTGATTGTTCTTCGCACCAAGCAGGGTTCCCCAAGAACCAAACATCTGCCGGTAAAAACACCGACAGAGGCGCGCCAAGTAGGGGGGTCGTGCGCGAAGATCGATCATGCCGATCATCAACAAGATTTGGTACCCAGATCCGACGCGTTCCGACGTCGTTGTGGCACCATCCTTCGTTAGGTCTGCGGTTATGGGTGATTTTTACTCATATCCCCAGATCTATTCTCCATCCCGCGACGTGTCACAAACTATCCACTTTGGAAGTTTGGTATTCGAATACTAGGGAAATTTCAATCTCAAATTCACAGGGATCGATGATCCCGATCTAACCCACGCTGGCCACGAAGTTTTTACATCATTCGGTCAAATCCATGAGGGTCTCGCCGACTCTAGTGCCCATCTCGATCTTGACTGACGACGGCATGATACAAGTATCATGTCATGCTACCAGCGAACATTTCTCTAGATAACGACGCTAATAGAGTAGAGGGCAGGGGATGCGTGCACATTTGATTTGCTTTAGGAGAAAATTTGTTGAATGTCATTGAAACTTATAGCCTTTTCTATATATATATATATATATATATATATATATATATATATGCCATTGGAAATTAAGACATTCATTGCTATTGAATTGTATTTTTGTTTCCCTTATAGTATGTCATTGACGCCTGAAATCGGTTAGACGAATGTTTAAGGATGGACGAAATGACAATTATACACGTATCGTCAATAGAGGCAATAACCTAGAAAATATAAAGGTATTTCTTTCATGCCAGCCGCACTTACCGCTACATGTATTTTAAACACTACAAATTAGACAACACTTAATTTAGCACACGTATATAATTTAAATATGCATAAGCAATATGATAGCATCACATTTTTAATTTAAATAGACACAAGTGTGTGCTAAATTATATTGCTTAGTACGTATGTTTAAATTAAAAATACATGTAGCGGTATTATATAAATTAAAAATACATGTAGCTGAGTGGTGTATTTAAATTAAAAAATACTGCACATATTTAAATTAAAACTAGGAGTTCTGAACTAGAACTTGATCTACTGCACGATTAGCACGATCCATTTTTTCAGCCCAACGTTTGTTGCTTAACACGTTGCCGTGTGATCAACGGGCATCAGGGATGAGCAGTAGTAAGCTGGAACTGGGCATGGCCCTTTTTCTCTAGAGAATCGTGGATCACGAACGGCCTTTTAATAGTGTTTTATTGCGTGGAATTACTAGAGCCAAGTGGGAGGGTATAAAAAGGAATCAAGGATTTCCATTTCCGCCGCACGCTGCGATTTCCATTTAGGTCTCCTCGTCCCGACCAATTACCACCCCAAGCTGGCGATTCCGACGCTCATTCGCTGCTGCTGCTTTCTTAGCCCGGAGGAATGTGCGGCCCTCAAAGAGATGGCGTAGAACATGTCCTTGTCAGAGCTGAGCGCCAGCACTAGTCATGTCTAATAACCCGCCTGTCGATTCCCGAATTACCGAATGCGTTCGCCAGCCCAGCCGAACGCGGCCAGCCAGCCGAACGCGCGGAATGTCTAATAACCCGCCTGTCGATTCCCGAATTACCGAATGCTACGGTCTTGTTTAGTTCCGCAAAATCAAGGAGTTTGGCTAAGGTATCACTTTTATTTTTATTTGGCAATTAGTGTTCAATTATGGACTAATTAGACTCAAAACGTTCGTCTCGTGATTTCCCATCAAACTGTGTAATTAGTTTTTTTCGTCTACATTTAATGTTCCATACACGTATCGCAAAATTCGATGTAATAGCTACTGTAGCACATTTTGAAAAACTTTTTTTTAACTAAACAAGCCTATGCATGCTGCCAGTGCGTGCCCCACGCGGGAGGAACGCAGATTGGGATTGATTTGACATGGCACTGCCTTGCATCAGAGATCATTAGGGGCTAGGGCCCTGTCTCTTGAGGTTAATCACTTCGGCGGCAGATTCAGCGGAGGAGAAGCAGCCTGCGTTGCCAAGGCGTCGTTTAGATTGCATTCAAATTCCAAGTTTTTTTACTCACTCTCCATTACATCAATTTTTGGACATAGAGTATTAAATGTAGGTAAAAAAAATAATTAATTATATACGTTGAGATCTTTTAGTTAGTCCATGATCGACAAAGTTTGTCAAATACAAGCCACCATAATCTAAACAAGGTAATGTGAGACCATCGTAGCCACCATATACTTAATGAAATTGTGTTGATAGATTTGCTGGTAGAAATCTTTCCACGTTGAGATTCAACACTCTCGCATTTAATCTCTTCTTTTTAATATAGCAGACAGCTCTCGTGACAGTTGGTTTAAAAAAAACACTCCTCATTTATGCCAAGTGCACCTCATATTCTTGTTAATATAACTATTTTTCTGAATGTGATTAGCATATATAATGTGATCGCCGAAAAGAAGGCACACATATAGTACCTTTATCGGATATCGCTTCTAATCAAAGATAGAGTAATGTTCCATTTACTCTTCTAAATACTTGTTGGTGAATATAAAAAACACTCATGGACTCAAATACCAAACAACTTACCTCCTCAACTTTTAAAATCGGACATAATACCTCTTTGAACATTTCATAGTAGTTTTCTGGATGGATCTATTGATATGGCGGTAGGCCCATATGTCTGGTGGTCTCATACATAAAATTTTTCATAATCTTTTCATCCAGATCGACGTGATCTTTGTAGTTGATAAATTTTTTCTTTGAGATCTTTTAGAAGCTCAAATGTTAGTTTTAAGTTATCAGATTTTTATATGAGATCGTTTAGAGGCTCAAATATTCGATTTAAGTTCGTTTGCTTATTAAATTTTAATTTTTGAATGTCTAAAACAATTTTGGATGGAGAAACACATTTGTACCCAGAATGTAGTGCTTTTAGAGATATGAAACTCTACGGTTGATATTTTTTTTATTTGAGATCATTTATGAGCACAAATAATGAATAAAATATGGTATGACAAGAAAAATTGAAGAAATGTAGGGCTCACATGCCACATCAACCAAAACCACCACCGAAACCACTACAAACTATTTTCGGGGGCTAATTTATCTAGTATTAAAAGTTAAAGGAGAGAAGTTATTCGGTATTTGAGTTTGAGGATACTTTTAAATCTAGCGACGAGTTTAGGCGATAAATTGAATTTTACTCTTTTAAGACATGCCAAGAGGATCTCCCAAGTCATTCACAATGTTAGTATGCATGGGTGCAAGTCTATACGTTTATACTTTTTTATAAGAGAAGTTCAAGTTTCCAACTAATGATTTGTTCAACCTACGCTTGCACATAGCAAACTTGCTTAGGTCTTGTTTGGCATAGGTTCAAACATCTTCGGCTTCTTGTTGCAGTGAATGGGGGAGCCGGAACCGGTGAAGCCAAAAAAATAAAAATAATGGTTCTATCGGTTCTTAGTTTAATTTTAGAAAAAAAGAAAAACAATTCCTCACAACAGTGCATGAGAAGGCGGAGCCAGAGCCGACGGAAGCTCTACTAAACGGAGGCGTTAGTATAATTTGTATGGGTTCAGCATGGGCTAATTTTTGGGCCACCGGGCTCTGGCGATGAAACGGAAACAGTGCACCAGCTGCCAGGGGATGTTAATAGTAATATTACGGTGAAGTTAGGGCCAGGTATGATCTATGATGTGCATATCACACTGGAGATTTCCCTGTCGAAATAGTCAAATACATCATTGTATTCCTTAGAAAAAGATCGATCCTGCATGATGTTTCTTTACCCTGCGAAAAGATGCCAGTTGTTGATGTTCTTCCACATTACTACTACAGTACAATTCAGAAATGATTGTACTTGATCATAGTATAGCACCCTTTCAAGTCTGTTTTACGTCGATTTATGGTTCGGAATACGTAGCTTCTTGTATACACGAAGATTTGTCTCGCTCACAATAGGACCCATCCGTGTCAGCAGCTTTCATCATGAGCCTGCAGCAGTGCACAGCTAGCACGACCTGACCTGACCTGGATTAGGGTCCGGTGCTTATAGGTTGGTTGGTGTAGGCGTGATAGCCCGTCCCGGTGCTTATACCATGTTTGCAGCCTAAAACTCTCAAAGAGCTGCTGTACTATTGATGAACCAATCAAGAAGCTTATTTTCGGTCCAACTATAGTTGTCACCGAACAGGAAAAAAAAAAAGAGAAAAGAAAATGGCAGATGCATGCAAGGGCCATTTTTGAAGGTGAATTGTATACAGGTGACAGGTGAGTGTCATCCGGGGCATGTGCATGTACCGCAATAATTGCAAGCAATGGTTTTGTGGCCTTGAGTACTGGCCAATCAGGCAGGCATAGTGATTTCAATAAGCAAGTTTTATACACCTATACATTTATATACCTTCCTGGAGTTCTATTCACGACACGAGTACCCCTCCGTCCAATTAAAAGTGTCGTTTTAATTTTTAGACTTCTTATTTAACCGTTCGTCCTATTTAATTTTTTAACAAATAATAAAATAAATAAATTATTATTAAAGTATTTCTAATGATAAAAATAAGCTATAACAAAATAAATAATATTTATATAAAAATTATGAATAAGACGAGTAGTTAAATAAGAAGTATAAGAGTAAAAATAACACTTTCAATGGAACGGAGTGAGTAGACAATATACTTGTCCCCTCCAACAATGAACAATTCATTGATGTGTGGGGGGGTGTGTGGACCTGTTGGGACTTGGGAGTTAGATTAGCACCAGCTAGTACTGATCCCAGATTGGAGAAAAAAAATTCATCATTAGGTAAAGTTCAACATTATGCTGCTGAACCGAGCCTGAAGTTATATTTAAGGGACGCCGTTTAGAAGCTGCCGGCCGGCGGCATCGGCCTGGCCCCACACCCACACAATCGCCTCGCCTATGCCTGTGCTTGCCACCCTTAGCTCGGCAGTGGCGATCCGCATGGTGCAAAATACAGTCGTCAACCTCGTGGTACTCCGGTTCGGCTAGAAGGGCGGCACCTTCACGAGCACTGAGTTCGCCGCGCTCAAGGAGCACAAGGCCAACGAAGGGTGCCTGCAGGAGTTCCTGCGGGAGGAGGGTGTGCCCGAGGACTGGGAGGCCGATGATGTGTGAGGAGGAGAGGAGATCGACCATCGGTCTGTTCGTTTGGTCGTAAACGATCATTGATTATTTACTGTTGGCTGATTTGGTGTGAGAGAAAAATACTGTTGCAGCTTATAATCCACGATTGTATACGAGTAAGCGAACAGACTGCATGACGTCCAGGACGGTGCCTAAAGGAGGAAGAAGACCACATGGGTATTTTTGTGGAAACGAAATTTTTATAGCCCTGCTGCAGTTGGACCTAGCCCCGTTCGGCTTATCTAGAAACCGGCTTGATCGGCTTCTTTTTTTAGTCGGAACAATATTTTTCTCTCACAACAATTCAGCCATAACAGTGCTTTTCAGCCAGTTTCAGCCAAAATTCAACAAGCCGAATAGGATCAAGTAGTATAATTATACGAGAAACGTAGAAAGTGGTAGATTTTAGGTATCAGTAGAATTATAATGACAAATATCAAAATAGCAGAATAGTAATGATAGGTTTCAAAATTATAAAATTATAATGGCACCCGTCGAAATAACCTTTATCCAGTTGGTGCAGTATAATTATACGACAGTCGACTAAAAAAATTCTCTTAAATTTTCTCTGTAAAGCTAATCAAACTCCCGCGACAATTTCATATAATTCATGTGAAATTGAGGCAATCGAAACAGCTACGCAACAACAACCACAATAAAAAACCAGCTATAACACGGCGCTGGGCTGGCTACTTGAAGACTACTATATAAGTCCGCAAGACCGAGGCCTCGTTTAGCAAGAAAAAACCAAACCTATGAATAGTTTTTTCCCTTTATTTTAAATATTTTGGTTGATCTCAAAAGAATGCTATGATTTCTGTGCAATTAGATATAGATGCAAACGGCTAAAAATTGATGTGATGGAGAGAGAGTGAAAAAACTTGGAATTTTGAGGCTATCTAAACAAGGCCCGAAGCTATGCTAGTTTTTTCCCCTTTGTTTTCCTTTTTTGGTTGATCTAATGCTATGGTTCTCAGATAAGATGTTTGAGAGTCACTTTGTGTTTTTGGCCTTGTTTAGATTGGGGTTAGGAATTAGTATTAATCATGATTTAACTAGGCTCAAAAGATTCGTCTCGTAATTTACAATCAAACTGTGTAATTAATTATTTTTTTATCTATATTTAATACTCCATACATGTATTAAAAATTTGATATGAGAGAGAGAGTGAAAAAACTTGCAATAAAGGCCTGGGTAAGCCGGTGTATGTATTGCCGATGTGACTTCAACCTGCCAAAAAAAAAAAGCGCCAACCTAAGGTTAAAGGCACGCTAGGCTTGTAGAAGTCAGTTTAGGCGTACTTCATTTCAACTGCGGTACTTTGTTACAGTATCTTGTGTACTGATGATACCCTAACATAATTCCCAGTAAAAAAAACTCCTCAGAAATACTGCTGCTCGTAGTTGCATCGACGAAACATACATCACAGTTATTTACTTGTCAAAAATAATACATCACAGTGATTTATTTATAAAATAAAACACGCAGGAGAGCCGTGTTCTACGTGATCACTTGTAAACGCTATGAAAAAATATAAAAAACAAAAGTGGCAAAGGTAACACGGCACCGGGGGAGAGCATTTCGGGGCTCGAAGACGAGAGGGCTTTCCTTTGCACCAAGGCGCGATAGCAATAGTGGCACGGAATACGTCCAGCGGATAGCCCAACGTCCACGCACACCGTTTTGGTGCACCTACCAGCAGTTCTCGCGCTCCGTCCAACCCCGTCCGTCCCATGGCCAGGCCAGGGAAGACGACGACGACGAGGGCGACGGAGGAAAAAGGCAAGCGAGCAAGAAGGGGATGTTTGGATGGTGCCCCGGAGACCATCTGCCTGGGTGGATGGCTGCCTGTGTGTTGCCTGTGATTCATTTGGATGTAGACCTGGGCACCTGTCTGGTTCAGGCATCGGAGGGCAGTTCCAGGCTAAAAAAATGAGCGCCCGGCACCAGCAAACCTGCTTGACTGTGTAAAACATCAAAGTTAATTCAAGTTAATTAGCTACTGTGCATATTTTGTACTAATAATTAACTTATATCCTATTTTTTAGTGCCCGCAAATAACATGCAAGTTGCTGCTAAAAAATTATAACCATATTATTATTCACCAACGTGTGGAAAAGATTTTTTATTGTTCATCAAATTAAAGTTTATTTTGCAATCTAGATTATGATTATTTATATATCTTATTTCTTATTTAAAAATTTTATTTATTCTTATATTATTTAATCATAAGTGTTAAAGTTATATTATCCTCATATTATTTAATTATCATATAACTTCTCAGATCCATGACGCCCACCAAACATATCTTCTTTTAACTTTCAGGAATCTGTTTTTGCCGGGCAAGATGTCCAGTCCTCCGACCAAACGTGCCCGAAAAGCAGGAGGGCAACTCTCGTCTCGTTCCCAAAGGGCAGCAGCGGCAGGCAGGGGCGTCGGCCCTTGGCAGATCCATCCAAACCTTCTCGCGAAACCCTCCAAAAGAAATAAACAAACAAAACCTGGGTTAAATTGGGGTTAGGAATCAGTATGTGATAAGATAGCATTTTCGTTTGTATTTGACAATTATTGTCCAATTATAATCTAACTAAGCTCAAAAGATTCGTCTCGTAATTACAATCAAATTATGTAATTAGTTTTTTTTATCTATATTTAATACGTCATATATTTATTAAAGATTTGATGTGATAAAGAGAGAGTAAAAAAACTTAATCTAAACCAGGCCAAAAGCCAGGCGAGAGAGAGAGACAGTTAAGTGAGAGATAGAGAGAGAAGCTCGGGTAGAGAGAGAAGTGTGGGGGGGGGGCGCGCGTGTGGGCCCCGCATCCGCCGCGGGTTTACTTTTTGAGACGCCCAGTTTTGTCGTCTCCTCCGTCCGCCCGCCCCCGCCCCCGGCCCCCGCTATTAACCCCCCCCCCCCCCCTCCTTCCTGTTCCCCTCCATCTCTCCCTCGCTCCCTGTGCCCGCGTCCCCCCCCGACACACACACACGCCAGAGCCTACAGCGCTTCTGCTGCTCAGTTCAGCGCCCGCCTCGCCTCGCCCCCACTCCTCGTTACTGCCGCCGCGCGCGCCCGCCCGCTGCTCGTTCCCCTGCTTGGTTCGTCGAGCCCAGCCAGAGGTTGGTGGCGGCGGGGATTTGTATTGGAGGAGCCGAGGAGGGTGCTTGGCCGCGAGGAGATCGGGGACGCGGGAGGGTGGCCGCGCTCGAGCCGGGCTCGGTTCAGCGGGATCACTTGGCGTGGCCGGGCCTCCGGGGCCCATGCCGTGGGGGGCGGAGATCTTGCACTTGCAGCAGTGAAGCCGGCGGTGCGGTCCCAAGCCGAGCGGCGCCCGCCCACCGCCATGGCCGGCAGCGACGAGGTCAACCGCAACGAGTGCAAGGTGCGCGCGCGGCTCCCGTTGCTCCCTTCCTTGAACTAGTACTACTTTCGTCGCGCGGGGATGTGCCCCGCCGTCCGTCCTGCGTCCGGCTCCCGCCCTCGGTTGCGCGTTTCGGGGGGGGCGCCAGGGCCGCGGCTCCCGATTTGTGCCGCCCGCCGCGCTTTATGATTCGGTGGGACGGTGGTGGATTGGGGCCAGCGCTGGCCGGTGATTTCCCGGTCAATCGCTGCCTCTTTCCCCTTTGGGCTCAATCCCAATTTTATCCTCTTCGCCCTTGCCCCCGTTGTTTTTGGAGTTTGGGAGGAGTAGCGAGGGATGCCACGGAAATGGCTACCCAACAAGAGAGGAAGTGACCAAATCATGCCAAAGCTTCCATCTTTTCGGGCAAGCGGAGGCCAAAGATCGCCGCTCGCATTGCCCTTCTCGCCCATGCGAGGAAACTGCAAAGGAATACTAGCCGAATAGGGGGGGCGCTGGAACAACTGCCATGTGTTTGTGTTTGTGATGAGAGGACTGAAGAGGGGGGCTGAAACTGTTGCTGCTGTTGATGTTGGTTTCTTGTTGTGCGTGTGCAGGGGGCGGTGCCGATCCACACATGGGTGCTCATCTCCAACTTCAAGCTGGCGTACAACATGCTCCGGCGGGCCGACGGCACCTTCGACCGCGACCTCGCCGAGTTCCTCGACCGCCGGGTGCCGCCCGACGCGCGGGCCCAGGAGGGGGTCTCCTCGTTCGACCACGTCATCGACACGTCCACCGGCCTGGAGGTCCGCATCTACCGCGCCGCCGCTAACAACAACGGCGCCGCGGGCGCGGCCGCGGTCACCCTGCCCATCCTGGACTTGCTCGCCGGCGCGCCGTCGCCGGACCCGTTCCCAGTCATCCTCTTCTTCCACGGCGGCAGCTTCGCCCACTCGTCCTCCGGCACGGCCATCTACGACAACCTGTGCCGCCGGTTCGTGAAGCTGAGCGAGGGCGTCGTGGTGTCCGTCAACTACCGGCGCGCCCCCGAGCACCGGTACCCGTGCGCCTACGAGGACGGCTGGACCGCGCTCAAGTGGGCCATGTCGCAGCCCTTCCTCCGCAGCGGCGCGGACGCCCGCCCCCGCGTCTTCCTCTCGGGCGACAGCTCCGGCGGCAACATCGCCCACCACGTGGCCGTCCGCGCCGCCGACGCCGGCATCAACATATGCGGCAACATCCTGCTCAACGCCATGTTCGGCGGCACCGAGCGCACCGAGTCCGAGCGGCGGCTGGACGGCAAGTACTTCGTCACGCTCCAGGACAGGGACTGGTACTGGAAGGCGTACCTGCCCGAGGACGCCGACCGGGACCACCCGGCGTGCAACCCGTTCGGGCCGAACGGGCGGCGGCTCAGGGGTCTACCCTTCACCAAGAGCCTCATTATCGTGTCGGGCCTGGACCTCACCTGCGATCGGCAGCTGGCGTACGCCGAGGGCCTCCAGGAAGATGGCCACCATGTCAAGCTCGTGTACCGTGAGAAGGCCACCATTGGTTTCTACCTGCTGTCCAACACGGACCACTACCACGAGGTCATGGAGGAGATCGCCGACTTCCTCAGGGCTAACCTCTAGTACATACATCACAGCTGCTGCCTGCTGATCATAAGACTCATGGTGGTCGTCTCCACACAAACTTCAACTTGTTCTCCTCCTTATAGCAAGAAGATGGTAAGCTTGACTTATAGTTGTACCGATCTGCTCTACTCCTTATACTACTACTGCTGCTGCTTGGGGTCATCTGAATTCCGGCGACGACGGCAAGGCTTTGCTGCTGTCCATGGCAAGTGGTGCACTCAAAAGGACAGCCAACTCCATATTCTGATGATAAAACTCTAGGACTTATTGTTTCGTCGTCGTCGGGTGAAGTCGTTCGTTCTGCTGATCACAAAGCTTGGGGGATCCTTGATGATCTGCGTCCTGGTTGATGGAGAGAAGCCTATTATTTCGCCTTCAATCACCCTCCCTCCCCGGAGGGAATTCATCATCTAACATTCTGTGTACAGTGGACTGATGGACCAAGAAGGAGGTGGACGGCCTTTTTGTTGCTGTGTTTGATGTATTACTAGTAGTTTCTCATCGGGTATGTATCGGATATGTTTTGATCCATGGATATCCATGGATGGGATATGGATATGGATACATGCTGTTTGCTTGATGGATAAGCTGAACCTAATATTATTCACAACAGGGAATATTATGTGTAGATACTGGATATCCTGGCACTTTAAAATTTCACGGATGAGGGATGAGGATATCCACATGTTTTGTGTGACAATTAGAGTAGTATAGTGCTAATTAACATATTTTATTTTTAATTAGTGATTATAATGACAAGATTAGTGTCGATGTATATTTAGTATATTTATTATGGTATGATTAGTTGTTATTATTTTTAAATAATAGATATAATTACTTGAGTATTCTTATTCCATATAATCTCGTTCATTCAACTAAATAGAAAAATGGCTCTGCCTTATCTATCTAACTAAACAGACAATATGAATATCCATATCTCGAAATTCATAAATGGCCATATTTTATCCACTCTTCTTCTTAAACCAAACACAACACACCTTTCTGGGGATTGGATGCTGCCTACCCTCACTCTGAATCTACTCTGTACTCTCTTCGTCCCTAGGTGTCTATCGTTTTTGTTTTTCGAAAAATAACTTTGACTAAATATATATTAAAAATATTAATATTTATAATACATAATTAGTATAATTAGATAGATATTTGAATCTAGTTTTTTAATAAATTTATTTAGAGATAAAAATATTATAGTATTTTCTATAAATCGAGTTAAAGTTAGTCTCTAAATGTCTATCGTTTTTGTTTTTCGAGAAACAACTTTAACTAAATATATATTAAAGAATATTAATATTTATAATACATAATTAGTATAATTGAATAAATATTTGAATCTAGTTTTTTAATAAATTTATTTAGAGATAGAAATATTACAGTATGTTTTATAAATCGAGTTAAAGTTATCGGCATGTAAATCGTAACCTTTAGGAACGGAGGGAGGATTATCTATCTACCCATGTTTTGTGAAACATGCATGTTTCCAATCTAGTACTGCTAGACTAGTATAAAGTATCAGAGACATAAGAAATGTGCTACTACCTCTACTGCTGGTGTGGGCTTGGCCTGTCGTCTCCTTTCTTGTCCATCTCTGTATACAATGCTGAACTACTGCTAATATGTTGTAATGCGTGTGTACTCCTACCTTGAATGCCTCTGGTTTTCTCCACGTGGGTGTCGGTGAAATGTGATGAGGGTGGCCTGATTTCGGTACTCTGGCCTCTGGGGGCTGATGACTGTGTGTCCTTGCACCCATGCCATGTGTCATTCCTTTTGTATCCAACCTCCGACAGCTTAAAAACTCTGTAATCGCCCTGTACTTGCAACGGAGGCGTCTGTCAGTGTAGCAAGGTGGTGGAAGGATTGCGATCCCAGCCCAGGGGAGGGGAGAGTGTAGTACAAGATCATCACGTCCCATGTCAGTGACATTTCCATGCTCCTTCCTTTCGCTGTAGGTGCATGGATCGTGTCGTTTCTTCCGTTTTCAGTATAGTAGTTGGGGAATGGATTTGGCTCCGGTTTGTCTCGTCTCAATCCTCGATTCTCCTGATCTCCCGGGCTGCTGGCTGCTGCTGCTATGTGACCTTGTTCTGAACTTCTGGTGTGCGCGTGGCATCCCCGCGCAGTGGCATGCTAGCTAATGGTATTTGTGTCACTCGATTTCCATCGATTGAAAAGCCGGCAGCAGGACGTCAGATTGGACGCAAACGACCGTATACGTATAGAAGTATAAAGACGTGTCTGGAGCGCAGGTAGCAGGACCATTACCCTTTTAATTTGTACAGCCGGACTGCCGGCACCACCTAACGTGCGTACTGTAGTAGTTTTATTATGCCCTCAGCTAATCATCATGGCCCTCCGCAATGCAAGCAAACAAATCTCTCTCGCGGACGTTCTTCTTCCGCGGCCGCCGGCCGGCCGGCTGTAAAGCAGGGAGAGGCCGGACCTCTCATCAAAAGGCCGAGACTTTCTCGTGCAACACCAGCACTTTGCCAAAAGCCGCTCGCCCACAAGTCTTCCGCAAAAAGACAAGCGGAGCCGAGCCCAGACGAGCCCCGTCCAGTGTACCAGTGGCAGTCAGCACGGGACGGCCGACCGGCCGGCTCGCATTTCTATCTCATCTCTAGCGGTAGCAGTATCCGCTCCGGCTCCGGTGTGTGCGCGTAAAGTCAAAAATATTACATTTAAATTTAGCTTACGTCGATGTTTATGTTAATATATTATAAAAAAAATATTATTTTATAGCTAAAAAGTAGCTCTAGCGAAGGAGGTGAATATACTGGCGCCTGCCTGTCAAGTGCAGTGCCGCTGCCACATCAAACAAAGAGAAGAGGTCTTGGCGTTCTGGAGCTTGGTCAGTCACCGGTTGCTCCATTCTTTACCGCCCCTCGTCTCTTTTCTCGGTTTCTTTTGCTGTCCTACTCCAGTCCAGTGCTGTCGCCACCAGCCGGCCTGGTGTCACCTCTCACTCGGGCGTAATTGTGTTCTTATTTTTCTAGGTTCGTGGTTACGGGGAAATCGTAATTTCGGAGGTCGCGTGCCGTATCAAAACTGGCATAGGAGTAATTCTGAACTTGTGTTTGGTTTTGGGTAGAGTGGGATGGAATAGGGACATCCTTGTTTGGTACAAGCAGACTAGCCATTGTGAAGGAGGTCCTGATTGACAAGCTGTTAAATCAGCATCACGATCGCAACAGGTCAGCGATGTCTCCACACGCCTATGAATTTTGAAGGAGGTCCTGGTTATTGGATCATCATCAGGTACTTGCATGATGTAAATTTGTAATATGAATCATGATTAATGGTAACAGAACCAAAATTCAACTACTATACTACTATGTGTAAATTAGCATACATATATATAACACGATGAAGTAATAGCGGAATGAATAAAATAAATCACAAAAAATCGTTACCGTAGAAGATTATACATGCAGCGACTTACGCAGTTACATCAATTCAATCAATCTATAAAAGTATCTCGATGTAAGATCAAAGGGATATTTTGTTCTCTGAATCACTGGTGCACGCTGGTGGCACTTAGATAAGACCAAACTACTCAAGGCCTCCCCCTTACAGTTGTTTCTAGCGTGCCATCCTTTCATAGGAGGGGTTATTAGTATATACAGGGCATATAATTCTCTACCTCCACGTCAGTTAGCTAAATATATGATATCGCACTCATTGTTCTAACACTCATTGAGTAATGCGCTGTTAAATCACCGGTCCGATCGCAAACAATCGATAATGAGCAAAGCAGCCGCTGTTGTTCTTTTAACAATCGTCCTGTCGCGCATAGGAGTAGGGATGCAAAATCGTGCTTTTTCGAGGGGGCACACAGCAGGAGCATGGGCTCTCCGGGCAGTAGTACGGCCCCCAAATAGTATGGGAACAGTGCGCAACGTGTCACATTGGCGTGGCGCAATTATATGCGCGCCCCAAGGAAGGTACCGGACCGGAGCGGCTAGACCTACTAGACGCCTAGTTACTGTAGACCACTAGACCTTTCAACCTTTCCGCGAGCCGACGGGACGACGACGACGATCCACGGCCCGGGGGAGAAAAATCCCAGGGCCGTCCGTCCGCCTGACCATCACGGTTGGTTGGTCCTGCCGAGCCCGCCGCCGAGAGCAAGAAAGGAAGGAGGGCGCCCCGACTGGCATGGCACTGGCATCACATGTGCTAAACGATGTGTGTCCTGGCTTGAGCCCGGCCGGCGGACCTAACGCCCGAGCTCCGGAGCGCGTGCGTACGCTGCCGAAAGGCACCTTTGCCCGGCGCGCCAACTAGTCAAAGCGCGCGGTGCTCAGTGCCCGGCGCGTCGCGAGAGCCGGGGGCGATGCAAAACTGTTCTGTTGTGTTCTGTGATCCGGTTCGGGCTCGGCGATACGTGAGCGGCCGGCCGGGTCGGCACGGCGGCCGCTGGCGAGCTAGCAATCGCAATCAAGCGACCAGCTGGTGCCTGGTAGAGTGGTAGACTGCCGACTGGTAGTGCTCGCGTCCACGCGACGGAGCGTGGAGGCCAGGGGGGGGGGGGACGTCGGCACGGAGGTGCTGGGGACGGGGTTGGTTGTCTGGCTGGCTACTTGGCGCGCCGCGGGCACGCACACGAGGATGGATGTGGTATGAGGATGGCTGTCTGGTCTCGGTCTGCCCGCAATGCGCGGTGAAAAAGTCCTCACACTTGTGTTTTCCCCAGCGGCTGGATCCCTGTGCCTGTGCAGAACAAAGTCGGCACGGCCTTTACATACTGTACATGGCAATTAATGGGGCGCCACGCCCCACGCACCCACCCCGTTCCTCCGTCTCGCCCTGCCCCCTGGCTCTCGCTCGCCCGCATGCTTTGACTAGTTGTCCTCTCTGCGCTGCCGCTAGCGCTGTTCTGTCCACCAATGGGAGGATTTTTGGACACTTTCAGGCCCCCCAGTCGGACGCATGCAAACTCGGAGCTAGCCTCTCCGTACTTTTTTTCTTCCGTGCTGTACAGCAGCTCCGGCACCTGTTCGCTTGGCTTATCTGGTTTATAAAACGTATTTTTTTCAGCTAATAAATAATATTTTTTTTTTCGTACTAAATCAGCTAAAAATACTTTTAGCTATATTTTATTAGCCAAATAAGCCTAAACGAAGGTGCTTGACTGCTTACGCCTTAAAGTAGTAGTAGTATTTTTTTTTACTTTCAAAAAAAAGTAGTGTACTTTTTCACCGTGCACGCAGATGGCTGAAGCTTGAAGGCAGGCAAAGGCATCACCACAGTGGTAAAAAGTTGAGCAGCCTGTTCACTTTGTCGTAAACGATCGTGGATTATTTACTGTTGGCTAGTTTGATGTGAGAGAAAAATATTATTTCAGCTTATAATCCACGATCGTATACAAGCAAACGAACAGCCTGGAGATCTCTCGTACTGTATGTGTGAAAACTACAACAAAGTACACGTACTACAAGCCATTAGAGAGACACGGCACGGGACGGGGAGCTTTTCCGTGTTCGTTCGTTCCTTGCGGGCAACGCACGCCGGCTCCGATTCGAGCGTGCAGGTGCAGGTGCACCGGCTCCGAACGCCTGGACAAAACCGGCGAGAAAGTCAAAACAGCTCCGCATCCCGGCACAGATTGTGGCAGTCGCCGACGGACCGGACGGACGGACGTGCTATAAAAGAAAAGAAAAGAAAACCCGCGCAATGGGCATGTGAGTGTGACAAAAGCGGTGCCAATGGCTGGCGTGGCGTGCTGGTGCCGCCGCGCACCCCTCCCCGCCGTATTTTATCTTATCCTGCTGTTGTCCGCTGCACCGCACCGCACCGTCGATTGGGCGGGCTGCTGGGTGCTTGCCATCATTTGGGGTGGACGGACGACTCGTAGAAAAAAGGGAGGCCGGATCTATGCCCCCCCCTCCTGTTGCGGGTGATAATGGCGAGGCGAAGAAGGGATGGGTGGATGGATACGCTACGGTGAGGCGTGAGGGGATGGAGAACTTTGAACCGGTCGCGCCTCGCCGTGTCGCTTCTGGAGCGCTCGGCATAAACCGCCTTTGGTCTGGCCTGACCCCTCTTTCTTTTGTGCACGCGTGGAGTAGTGGTTTCTTTAATACTACGACTAATCGTTGATCGAAACGAACTTATACTGTGGGCGCTAGTAGTTTATTATGGAGCAGTATGTACGTAATAAACATGTAATTTGGCAACCTGGGCGAATCATGCTCGCTCTATAGCCCCGTTCGCTTCGTCGAAAAAACAAATCGAAATACTGTTCCGACTAATTTATTGTGAGAGAAAAATACTGTTTCGCTTAAAAAAATAAGTTAAAAAATACGGATTATAAAAGAAATGAACACGGAGACTTTTGAAGCGCCTTTATTATTGGTAGTTTTTTGTCCTCTTACTTGTATGTACCACTGGATCGAGCGACTCGCTGTGACTGTGACAATGGGTCCGTGGGACAAACGGCAAGCAGCGCAAATTGACGATGCTATCTTGTCAGCACTGGCACAGAAAATCGACAGTAGTGACGATAAGAGCGACGAAGGATACGACAAGCAGATACTGTAACATGGATTGACCGTGAGATTGACTGTGAAGGATAAGCATGCATATCGATACGCCCCAGCCAGCCTTTGCCCCAAAAGGTGGACCAAAACAAAACAAAAACCGATGGTCCAAAGTCCAAACCACCACCGGATAGTGGATACGTGTCCGTCGCTCGGCCACGTACGCGCGTAGTGGCCTGAGTGCTCGGCGCTTGATGGGTTACGGGGTAGTAGTACTACCAGAACCGGCGTCGCGTCGCATGACGATGATAAAAAAAAACGTGTATTGCCGGCTGCCCACGGAATCGTGACGTACACATACGAATCGAACCTCGGTGCGCGTGGTTTTGGTTGGGCAAACAAGCCGGATTAGGACCGTCCAGCCAATCAATCAGGCCCGCTGATTAAGCTGGCCGAGCAGACGCGAGAGAGAGAGAGAGAGAGCGCGCGCGTGAGGGATATTCCTAGGCGGGTGGCCTCGTGACAAGACGACGCGGGCGTCGCGACAAAAAAAGAACCCCGTCGGACGGGGGTTATCGGCCTGCCTGCGCGGCGGAAAAGGCGAGCCCCGGATGCCGATGCTGGCCGGGCTATCTACTCCTACTTTCGTCCGTTCACACGCACCCGGCGGCGACTGGCCTGCTACGGGCTACGAATTGATCACGTGCACGGCCAGGCCGGCGGCGAGTATAATATTACTAGTAGTAATTTTCTGGGTGATTAAGGCCGAGGGCAGCAATAACGGGGTCGTGGACTGACTCGTTGGTCGCTAATTGCGGCGCGTGGCTTTGGCGGTGGCGTTTATCTGCCGCCTCGCGGCCTTGGGCTGGCTAGCTGGCGGCGACCGCGACGCCAGGGGGGGTCGTCCGTGCGCCGTGCGCCGTGCGCGTGGCGTGGTGGCGCGTGCGTACGTGACGCGCGGGGTGGCGACAAACCGGGCGTTCCGTTCCGCGACAAAAGGCGGGCGGGCGCTTCTCAAAGCTAAAATTGCGTTTTTTTTTACTGAGGGAGTACGCGCGGTGTACAGATCGGCTTTCATTTGATACTAGAGGGTGAAAGAAAGGGACTCCGCGGGGCTACGCGACAAAGGTGGAGCCACGTGGTCGCCTTGTCCAAGTTTAAAGCTAGGATTGTGCTTTTTTTTTTTTACGGAGGGAGCGGTGAGTATTATTTGGGTGCGATCGGTGTGTAGTAGTACGTACTCCTACTCCTACGCGGCACGCGTGATTAGAAAAAACACATGTCT
This sequence comes from Miscanthus lutarioriparius, assembly GCA_904845875.1. Lineage (NCBI taxonomy): Eukaryota > Viridiplantae > Streptophyta > Magnoliopsida > Poales > Poaceae > Miscanthus > Miscanthus lutarioriparius. Next base: position 27,674,645 of record CAJGYO010000017.1, on the reverse strand, counting down.
AGCATTTTTGTCAGTGCCAGCGAGATAAAACCCACTTCTTGGGTCATGTTTAGTTGCCCCACATTTCAAAATTTGGCACTATGCAAAAAAAAAAAAAAAATCTTCGTCACATAAACTTATGGTACATGCATGGAGTACTAAATGTTGATGAAATCAAAAATTAATTACACAGTTTGGTTGTACTTTGCGAGACGAACGTTTTGAGCCTAATTAGTCAACGATTGAACCATTATTACCAAATGAAAACAAAACACTACAGTGTAGCTACAACATCTGGTTTTCCGGCGGCGCCGAATTCGGCGTGAACTAAACGTGGCCTTGATCGAGACCGGCGGCCGGCCAGGCGTGCTTGACTTGTGCAGCCCAGTCAGGGCGGGATCGAGAGTGAGCTGGTTGAGCCCAGCACGTTTCGCACAGACCAACGCAACGCAGGTCAAGCAAAGCAAAGGCTAGCTGGGTCCGTATCTAGGAAAAGAAAAAAAAATCACGCATGGACGGATGCACCCTCGAGTGGCTGGCCGGCCGGTGCACCGAGTAGCAGCAGTACAGTACCACGCAGCGGCAGCGTTAATGCGGATCCATGCCCACATCATCATGTTGCAAGCGACAAGCGATCGAGTACCTCACCGCAAACGTCCAATGCCGATGCCGTGCGCCTACCACCCACCCAGCCCAGCTAGCAGCGAGCCCAAACGGACAGATGAAGAGCGAGTACGCACGGCCGGCGTCGGTTCGCCCTCCTCTTGCGGCCTCCTCCCTTTCTCTCCTCCGTACTAGTAGAGCTGTAATAGGTCACGGTCGGGGCATGTGCGCCGGAGCTGCAGTGTACGTCCTCCGCGTTCGTATCGTACGGCCGGCCGGCCCCCGGCCGCTCGTTTGGCCGCTCGGCCAGTGGGCGTGCCGACCTCCCCACCACGGCCGAGGACCACCGCCGCTCGCCTGTAGCGTACGTCCTCCGTTCAGAAAAAAAAAACACAATTCTAGTTATGAACCTCGACATGACGCATGTCCAGATTCAAGGTAGAATTTTTTTTCCTGAACGGGCGAAGTACTCCTACGTGTACCACGGCCGGGCCGGGGCGAGCAAGTCATTTGGCGGCCAGCGACACGGCTGCGGCGTGCGCCGTGACAAAACGGCGGGCCGGTCGCGACAAGGAGGAGACGGAGACCCGGCCCCCACCGCGGTGGACGCGTGTACGACGCCGACGCCGAGTTATTATTGAGCGGATAGATTGGCTTGGCCTCTGGCTGGCGGCACGAAACAAAGCTGGGCGCGTGGCGTGCGGAATTGCTGTTGCGGAGAGGCCCATGCGCCGAGACGTGTCTCTCGCTGGGCTCCCGGGGCCTCGCGTGGCTGGCGCTGGCAGTGAAGTGCAGTACGTAGGCAGTAGCGCACTAGCGCGGCCGCAATGCGAAATACTCCGTAGTACATACTCCTACGTTTGTTCCCACGTACTGTAACCGAGAGACGCGCGCGCGCGCGCACGGTCCAAGCGCCTTGAAGCTGAGTCTTTGAGATCAAAGGCACGAGATGTACTTTCCTTGCACAGAGGATGAGGAGACCAACGGGAACGGGATAAGCCATCTCTTGTTTTCACTCTTCTATGTAGTATTTTATTACATAAACAAAGTTGAAATCGAAACCGTGAGCAAACTAATTCAAACATAAACGTGTCAAACAGTTGAGGTACGAAAAGGCAAAATAGAAACACCGACACCCCGTATAGAAAAAAAAAAATGAATTCACGTGGTGACTTGACTTATCATGATACCGTTACCACATAGGTAACTTTAATTTATATATCTTCTTAAAACTAATAAGATATTAAAAAAGGTACAAGGGTGCACGGTCATAAATCCATAGTAAAAACACTCTGGACGTGTTTGATTGCCTAGATATCCTTTTGGGACATGCTTTGGTAATGCAGCTTCACTTATTTGTTAGCCCGGACTGCATGAGAGCTTGTGCAGAATAAAATCCGAAGCACCCTGGTGCCAGGCCACGAGGGGAACGAAAGTGAAGTTCGTTTCTCTAGGGCGCGGCCTTCTCAGGCTTTGGCACGTGCGCAGGTGGTGGGTTGGGGTGGCTGACGTGTGGGCCCTCCAACTAGGGATGGCAGCAGGTCGAGTAAGTAAGGTGCGGGCAAAAGCATTTACCCGTCCGTGAGCATACCTGCGGATAAGATTTTGTACCCATGCCCGCGCTCGACGGGTGCCCGTCGGGTATATTCAAGAGAGATCGAATAATAAAATCAAAGTGATACAAAATAAATAAATTTATAGTTAAACAACCAACAAATACGTCAATCTTACTTACATAGAGTTCACTAGTGCAATATATATAGTAGCTCATAAGCACAATACATCGTAAATTTGTAATTTGGTCCTTCGTGCTCATAGAAATAACACAACACAACTTACAAAGGAACTAAAGTAACAAGTTAATAGCTCACACAATGACAATCACTTTATTAAATCATCCGTAAAAAGATATCATCTTTATAGTTCGATACATATGCTTTACATTACATGTTAAACTTGCTAGCCGAAATAATATGCATATGTCATATGTTACAAATATTCGTATTTATTCTCAAATTGCGGGTACCTATTGGTACCCGCGGGTAAATTTTGATACCCGTATCTTTACGTATAACCGACCCTCATATACTGGCAGGTGAGTTTTCATACCCATGCTCGCACCCATTGGGTACAAAACCCACGGGTACAATTACCATCCCTACCTTCAAGGCAACGCATTCAAACAAACAACATATATATATATATATATATATATATATATATATATATATATATATATATATATATATATATATATATATATATATATATATATATATATATATATATAGACCAGGCACAATAGATACTAGTCTACCAAACAAAAGGAGTTACACCAACCTGACCTGCCTAAGAATACACCTATTCATGCGTCGAGACCAAACAGGCCCTCAAATTCCGGTCCACCATTGGTCCTGTTCATTTCTCTTATAATCCGTACTTTTCAGCTGATTTTTTCAGTCGGAACAGTATTTTTCTCTTACAACAAATCAGTCGAAGCGAACGGGGCCAATATGGTATGGTATAACGGACTATGTTGTACCTTTGGACGACGACTACTAAAAAAGAACATCCATATTCCATGCTGATAAAAAGGAGGTCCTGACAAGAAAACCGAAAACGACTGAAAAAAAATCTCATGATATTTCCATCCAATTTTTTATTTTGCCAAAAACAAAAGAAAGATGAAAACGAATTCAACTGGATTTTAATTAGACGAGATTTATTCCAACCTTTTTTCACCTCCTTCGGTGGTTCAGTGCGTAGTTGCTTCTGAGCCAAAAATTACAACCGTCTCATGGTTAATGGCTAGATCTGGATTTCCACCAGCAACATGTTGTCAGGTGTGTTTGTCATGACATCGTAGTTGGCCTGGTTATTAGAGGACCGGCTGCAAGCTGCAAACGCGCCCCGGCCCCCGCTTATCTTTTTTTCCTTGTCGTGTTCGGTGGCACCCCGCCTGTCTACGATGATTGGGAGTTGGGGCAGGTGGGCTTGACCTTAACATTGTGAAAAAAAAAATAGCTGACTTTGTTTTGAATTCAGTTACAGTTTCATCATGCATGACCACCGCCAACCACTCCGCTAGTTCCGAATTTTTCCAAACCGTGGTTGTGGTATAACTAGGCTCATAGTACAAAGAATAGAGTGCCATGTGTGCATTCTTATCCGTTCAGATCCAAGGATTATGCTACGGGCCCCAAGCCTCAAACTTCCTGCCTTATCTAGCTGTCAACCTGTCATCAAGACAGACAATTTGCTTACCTTTCCTGGAACACAACACTTCATGAACGATGTTCTACACTATTCTCTTCTCTTTCTTCTTTTACATAATAACTAATTGTTTCTGATGGGTGCTTACGTACGAGTAGATAGATCAGAGTGCTTTAGTAAAATACCAAATAGAGAAAAGATTCGCCATGGCCAATATGTATGAAAGTGACGACGACGATTGAAGGCCAGGCACAGCTTATAAACTCAAATTCTTGACCTTGGCCTAGTGGCGGCACCAACTGATAACGTCCAAGAATTAGAAAAAGAATATAGCCACTGATCGTCAACGTTTCAATTATCCGGATTCCACACGCAGATCAGATCATTCTACCAGCAACATCTATAATCATTGGTCAATAACTTATATATTAAACAGGATCTGATTCCTAGCAAAATTTTGTAATAGACACTTGATATCAACTTTCGATCTTAAAGTTGAAAAAATGGTAATCATTTTATACACTGAATGAATGAATGCGCAGACCAGTAAATTCACAAATAAATCACATAGCTTCTTTTTACAGGAAAGATAAAGTCCTGAGAGCAAGAGCATCATGATATACGCATTCCAGGTCACACAAGAGGACAGAACAAGGAGTGCGAAGACCAAACAAATTGGAAACACCTGGATTCCAATCTGAAAGCAATAAGACAGAGGCCTACAATTATTTGCAGCTGCTAAAGGAGAGGCCACACGGTACATGGAACCAAGACAAAAACTATCAGACACGCTCGACAACTACAGTTCTCCTGAGTACAGCTTAGTATGATTGGCAAAAGAATCATTGCACGCACGTTAAAAACTGGTGCAAATGTCAATTATTAGCGGGGAAAAGGCGTAACATTACAGGGGATGTTCGGTTCTTCAGTAGCTCTGAAAATTTATGTCACATTAAATATTTAGAGGTTAATAAAGAGTATTAAATATAAATTAATTATAAAACCAATTACATAAATGGAGAGGCTAATTTCCGAGACGATTTTTTAAACCTAATTAATCTATCATTAGCACATATTTACTGTAGCACCACATTGTCAAATCATGGACTAATTAGGCTTAAAAGATTCGTCTCGTAAATTAGTCGCAAGTTATGCAATTAGTTTTATAATTAGTCTATATTTAATACTCCATGCATGTGTCAAACATTCGATGTGACATAAATTTTATGAGGAGAGGAAGGAACCAGACAGGCCCTAGGTCATGCCTTTTAGCCTGAAAATGAGAGAACCCGGAAAGTGCTCGACGGCACCACTATAATGACCCTAAAGAAAATATATGCAGATCAGTAGCCCTATCTCTTACTGTTTGGTTCCTTTCGTTGTACATGTACATTTCGCATGTATCACACCACTTGAGCTTCTGTGAAACCATAAAGTGCTTTGCAGGCTATCAATTTGGTCATTACTTGCCCTCTAGCACCATTATAGATATTCCAAAGGAGAGTGCTGATTGCTTGAGAACAATGGAGCTTCAAAGTTCAAAGATTTACTGCCAAACGAGCTTCACATATCCTGATTTCCCAACAGCCCGTATGACAATATGGGGCAGAAAAGCAAGGCAGCAGAATAAATATTCAGCCAAAATCTCCATGTCGTACCTCCACTATGATAAAGCTGGAACCGCGATGCCAATCACGAAGGCACCTCATCTTCACCTTGCTAAATCATGTATTGTGCAAGTGTGATGTATCGTCTTAATAAATGCCCCGGATGTCTTCTATGACTCTGTCCCATGGCCAGATGTATAACTTGTGTGCAGAACAAGAATGGGCAACAAAAGGCAGCAGGTTCAAAACGTAGTTGCAGGGCCAACATGAACAGATCAACTTCAGCCGTCTGCTCAGGTACTACATTCCATAGAGATCGCTGCTGCCGCACCCCTCTATTAAACTCTGGAACTCTAGGGTTTCATGTAGTCCTTTTGCTCTTTGAGTAGCAAAGGCATTGAAAGGGCATTTCAGTAAAACAGGTAGCTTGTCAGAAAGCAAAAATTTTCACCAATAGCTGGAGCAGATAGATCCTGCACACGTATGATCATAACTACATCAGTGAGTTAATATAATAGGTAAGCTTCAGTTTGATTGCAAAAAACAATCATTACATATAGTTCATTGCCACTAAGAAGAAACTTGTTACAATACAATTTAGCGATCACAAGTTCACTCGAAACAGAAATGTATTTAGACATTGTCGTGAGCATTAGTACTGAAGGCTATTATTAGGAAAAACTCATCATCTCCAACAATTCTTCAATCAAGTTCACTCAAAACAGAAATGTATTTAGAAATTGCCGTGAGCATCAGTACTGAAGGCTATTAATAGGAAAAACTCATCATCTCCAACAATTCTTCAATTAGAGCTTAAATAAAATAGACAAGTAAGAAAGTAACCATGAAACCACAATCTGTTAGCAAGCATGATTACAATACATTTTCAGTGGATACTGACAAATACTGACATACCCCACCCACTCCCAAACACATAGCTCTCATTTTCCCTATTTCATTTCAGAGCCTGTTAAAAACGGACAGTTTTGATTGTCCTAACACTTCCCAAATTTAATTTTATCAAATAAACGTGGTATATAAAAGTAGAAAGGAACAACGCAGACAATATAAAATAAACATCCTTATGAGCAGTTTTCGATTTCCATTTTACATCTTTGCTAATAAATCAAAGCTTTACCAGAAGTATACCTCAAAGACCCATCAGCTATGTTGAAAATTACAATACAATATGGCTAAACTCAACAACAGTATTTTTTTTTTATTGCAGAAGTGGCTTTCACTGATTATATTGATTGTTTCCCTATCACTTTGTTTTGGGGGAGGGGGCAGTGATATTTTCTCAAAAAGCCTGTAAAAAATGCATAGACAACTTAGTTTTTGTACTTTAAACATGAACAGTTATTGCTTATTCTATGTTTAAAGTACATATGCAATCTAAACTCAAATGACTACTTTAGCTGAATAATTTACTCCCTCTGTTACAAATTATAGCTCACTTTGGCTTTGTCCTAAGTCAAAATTCTCTAACTTCGACCAAGTTTTTTATAGAAAAAAATGCATCAACATCTACAGAATCAAATTAGTTTCATTATATTCCCGTGAAAAACTGAAAATAGGTTTTGATAGTGCATTTATTTGAATCTGTGTATGTTAATATATTTTATATTTTATAGAAACGTTGTTACAGTCAGAGAAGTTTGGCTTAGGACAAAACTAAATAAAGTGAACTATAATTTGGAACAGAAGCACTGCAACTAATGCAAACGAACTTGAAGCCATGTGCTATAGTACCAATGGTACTCACTACTCACATGAACAATAGTACCGTACAAGGGATCGATATGCTGCAGAAACACTTGTTGCAGATCTTTCTTGTATTTGTACATCTATGTTATGCCCTAGTGTGCATTCTTAACCATATTTCCAACAATTAACTTTGGTAGTAATATTCATGAGATCCGTGTTGATAATACAAAAGTTGATAAGGCTATCTATCTTTAATGGTAAAATTTTGAGCAGATATCACTTACGTTAACCATTAATCATGGATCCCTCAAAATATCGAATATGTTCTTGCTAGCGAAAATATTTGCATTAGGTGCCAACACAATTTTAACATCAAGAAATTCCACAAATGGAAGGCACTAATATGGATAAACTAGATGTAGATATACTGAATTTCTAAAATGTGGAATAGTATGAGCCTTGATACCTTGATACAACATAAAATCATCCAGGGTGCAGTTAGCATAGCAAAAATAAGTTCACCCTCTTTTATCTATGCAGTTGTGGTAGTATGAATAATATCATGCGTCACGAAAAGCATCGATAAAACAATAATCTAGCTACCAGACTATGCTGTCAGCCTGTCACGGAACATGGACGGAAAGTCATTGTAATTTGTAAAGTATGGAAGTTAAGGGTGTGTGTGGTGTGTGTTGTACTAAGGGTTCTTACCCCCTCTTTCTTAATATAATGAAGCGCAGCTCTCCTGCGTTTTTGAGGCTTTTTTTTTTTGTGTGTGTGTGTAAAGTATGGTTATAACCAACTGATTTGAGAAAATTCTCTTCACAGACAAAGGTTTGTTTTAGGAAGGGTGAAGAAAGGTAACAACAAGTAAATATGATTCATAATCTGTTCATGAGCTTTAAAGTATACCCTATTAAAAAATGAGAATCAAAGGAATAATTCTTTATTGTAATCTCTTAGTGAAGAACTAAGAACATACAGCCCCACAGTCAAAGACTGCTTAGAGAACCACAGATGCATGAAAGAATTACAAAGAACTGTCTGCGGTAGTGCTTGTACTTTAAACCTCATCACAATGTCATGAGGATGTTGCGTGTGGTAATTCTAAATGGAGCCTTACTATTTATTTTAAACAGAAAATGTACTGTTGCAGTTTGAATTGTAACAATCGCACTTATGGGGTATTGTTGTTGTTGCAGAAAATGTACTATTTATTGTTGTTGTTGTTGTTGCACTTATGGGGTATTGGGGTAATCACCACACAGAGGAGGACCAGCAGACCATGACTGAATTGGAGGGATTTGATGACAAAGATGAAACCATAGATCGGGGTGACCATAACATTTTAGCCGAGAAAAGACTAGCTCAGTCTTTTCTAACTATATTTATAAAGGGACTCCTTAAATACTTAATCCAGATATAAACCTATGTACATCATCTAAGATGCAAAACGGTGATAACTAAATAAACCTATCCAAATGAATGATCTGTAGCTACATTACTTATCACATGAGCATAGCAATTAGCTTGCAAAGCAATTTAAAGCTACACACCACAGTACACAATATTCAGTAATCACTTGGATGATAGTACCCTAAAGGTCCTAATACAAAAAGCTTTCGAATGCATATCTTACTAGTACTTGACATTAAAAACACTCATGAGCATCGGCTTGGTGTTTGATATACTGAGAAAAAACAATTCCCCAAAACTAGAATAACACGAGCCTAAATATAAAAGAAATTTCCCAGGGTGCAGTCAGCATTACAGTAGAAAAACTTCCTCTAGTATCGACATGGTTGTGGTAGTTCTGTTATAGTATATGTTACGAAAGGCATATATATCAACAATAAAACCTAAATCCCAGATTATGCGAAGACATAGAAATCTGATTCTGTTCAGAATCAAGGGTCAAGCTAAAAAAGAAACATGATATATCTCCCTGCTCGTGAATTAAGTATCATGATCAACAAAGATAAAATAAAATAAAAAATCTTTGTTTTATTCTCTTAGCGAACAGCTAAAAAACTTACAGGCCCTTAGCCAAATACTGCTCCAAGAACCTCGGGCGCTCCAGCACCATTAAAAAACTTGTTATGATAACATCTCCTACTTTAGAACCTTACCAAAATGTTAAATGGATGTTTATGCGGTACTTCTAAATTGCTCAATTTTCTTTCTACACAGAAAATGCAGTAATACGAGTTGAAAATAGATATGCTGTAATCTCATCACTGTCCAACTTTTCAAAATGCTAATATCAACAGCTATAATTGCAGCTATACAGATATATTATATAAAAGAAAAGCTACATAAACTTGGTGAATGAACTTAAATATTCAGAATGAGTATCAACTCACAAGTTATTGAACAGATATGTTGCGAGGAAGTCCAAACCCATGCTTCCACATCATGCCAAGTATAGTGTTGGCCTCAGTCCTCCGCCCACAACTAACGTATGCCTTGTACATGATCCAAAATGTCTTCTTTGTTTGATCAATCTTAAAACATTCCATCTCATCTAGCACCCCATGCATCTCTTCCAACCGATGGTGCTTCCCATACATCACCATCTTGCAGTGGTACAAGCTCCGGCACAGCTTCCAACCAGCTTCCTCAGCCCGACGGACAAAATGTACAAGTTTGTCAACTGCATCATACCGAAAATAGCTACATATGATGGCCCGCATCACCTTAATTGTGTTGACAATGGTATTGCGTTCCAATGCCTCACAAATATGCAGCTCCATCCCCTCAACCAACCCTTCCTGAGCGTACACTTTAATTATGAGCACATTTAGCCATGGCCTGTAATCATCAGGACCCAACTGCTTGAGCAAATCCTCAATCTTTTGGATTCTACCTACATGGTAAAACTTGCAGTATGCGCACAGCATTGCACGTATATGCACAATGTCAACCTTTCTGACAAGTTTGCAAGCACACTCATAAGCTTGCTCCATTTTATAGATCCTCCCGGCATGTGCATATCCTCTTAACATCAACAGATGCGTAGTAGCATCTGGAGCAACATGGCCCGACACCATATCCTGAAACACGGCTTCCATTTTGTCCCACATCCAGGCGGTGAGGTAACCAGAGATGATTGCATTGTACGTACCAATAGTGCGGGGTTGGCCAGAAGCATCCAGCGACTGGAGCGTGGCCTCCATGTGGTCAACGAGGAGGGAGCGACCGTACAGGGCGATGAGGATGTTGTACGAGTCCACGTTGGGCGGACCGCACCTTGGGTCGCGCTCCAGCGCGTGGAAGACCTCGATGCAGCTGTCAAGGAGGCCGTTGTGCATGTATACCGCCATAAGAGCGTTGTAGAGCCCCTGGTTAGGGGAATGGATAGCGGCGCCGTCGGCAAAGAGCGCGGCCGCCGCGTCATGGTCGCGGGCGCGGCTCGCGAGCGAGATGGCGAGGGCGAACTCGCCGAGCGAGGGGGCCGGGGAGAGCGCGCGGCGGAATGAGAATACGGCGAGCCCTAGCCGCGGCCTGGACCGGAGCAGCGAGAGGAGCTCGAGCGACGCGAGGGGAGAGACGGCGAGGAGGGTAGGGAAGGAGTGCTCGTGCAGGGCGGGCACCGGGTCCGGGTCGGGCCCCGGGAGCGCGGTGAGCGAGGTGGCGAGCGAGGAGACGGCGGCGCGGAGATGGGATGCCGCGAAGGGCGGGAGCGGCGGGGACGTAGAAGAACAAGACGCCGGGCACCACGACCCGGTGGGATTGGGCGGAGGAGGCGGCGGCGGCGGCCAGGTGTAGGAGATCACGTCGGGTGGGACGGAGCCGGCGGTGAAGGACCGAGGGGTGGTTGCGTCGTGGAGGCAGCAGCGGCTGCGGAGCAGGGGGACGAGGGAGCAGGCGGGGCGGCGGGACATAGGGGGAGGCGGCGGCGGCGGAGGCCGAGTAGATCAGCGGCGGCGGCGGCGCGAGTGGTTTAGGCCTTTAGGGAGGATCCGCGTGGGGAGTGGACGTGGAGGAGGCGAGGAGCGCACGAGGCCACATCGTCCTGGTGTGCTGGATGGGTTTCTTTAGGCGGGGGCCTATGTTGTGCGAGTATGGCGGGCTTTGCAGAAAAAACGGTTCGGCCCCGCCGGGTTGGCCGCGAAGAGACCAACCAAGTGACATGGGCTTTAGCCTATGTTTTGTAATTTGACGAGAGTAAAGCTGGATGAAAAACTCGAAGTTCGTTAGCTTGCTCGGCTCGTGGCTGGCTCGACTCGGCTGATAACGAGTCGAGCCGAGTTAAGATTTTAGCTCGTTAGCTATAACGAGCTAGCTCGAGCCAGCTCGCGAGCTGCTTATGAGCTAAATGAGCCAAGCTTCCAGAAAAAGTATCAAAACTTATATTAGTTTTTGTATTACTTCATGTCTTATATTTTACAATTGACTAGTAACTGGTCTAGACCCTATAAATTGACTGGTAACTGGTCTAGATGTAATTCTTTTATATTATTATTATTCCTAAACTTTAGATAAATACAAATATTATAATTTGTGTATTTTTTTTATACCTGGCTCACGAGCTTAACGAGCCAGCTCGAGTTTTTAACGAGCCAAGCCGAGTTGGCTTTCTGGCTCGTTAGGATAACGAACTGAGCCGAGCTAGAGCCATAACGAGCCAAAACCGAGTCGAGCCGAGCCAGCTCGTTATCCAGCCTTAGATGAGAGCACGAGTGATGCGAGTGGAACTGGCTCACACATAAGAGCAACAAGGTAAATGGTGAGTTAACTCATGAAATCATTCAACATGCGCCAGGGGACCCTCTATCCCGTACTTGTTTCTTCTCTGCGCATAAGGTTTTTTAGCGCTTCTCCACCATGCTGAGGCAACAAATATGGTTCAAGGGATTCGAATTTGTCCCGGGATGCCTAGTGTTTCTCACCTGTTATCCGCGGATGGTAATGTTGCTCATTTGTAGTACATCTTGGACGTGTATGAGGAGTGCTCGAGACAAAAGATAAACAAGGAGAAATCGGCAATCATGTTTAGCAAAAACACTAACAGTACGGTGAGGTCTGATATCAAGCATGTTATTGGTTTACATACAGAAATGGAACATGAAAAGTGTCTCGGCCTTTACTCTACATCGGTGGATCCAAGAAAGAAGCTTTCCAATATATCAATGACTGAATATGGAATAGAATTCAAGGCTGGAAGGAGAAACTGCTGTCAAAAGCGAGGAAAGAGGCCTTAGTTAAGGCAATGACGCAGGCAATTCCAACATATGGCATGCCTTGCTTTGATCTCACGGAATCCTTCTATGATGAGTTGAGCATGGTGGTATGTTGATATTGGAGTATTCAGGATAAGGATAAAACACATTGGCTTTCTCGGGATAAGTTGCTACAACCAAAACGTGATGGAGGCTTGGGGTTTTGAGATTTGCACCATTTTAACTTGGCAATGCTAGCAAAATATAGTTGGAGGCTTGCCCAAAATCCAGAATGATTATGTGGCATACTTCTCGGATATCAATCTTTTGAATGCGGGTGCGACACAGGGCATGTATATACATGGAGAAGTATCTTGAAGGGCAATGTTCTGCTGAAGAATGGTATTATGTGGAGAGTGGGAAATGGAGAATTGATCAACATTTGGGATGATCTGTGGTTGTCGCATGGAACAACACATATGGTGAGCAGTTTGTGTGGCCAAACTCTAATCCAACGAGTATGTGAACTGATTAATCCAGTGACAAACCAGTGGGATGAAGATTTGGTTAAGTCAATTCTTGATGAGGAGGATGTTGGCGTGACATCAGCTATCTCGTTGTGGGAGGACATATTGGCTATCCTAGGTTGGCATTTGACTCAAAAAGGTCTTTTTAGTGTCAAATCGACGTATAAGGTTAGTAGAAATTACGCTTATGATAGCCATGGACCTAGCATCGGTGCTACTGTTCACAATCCAGCAATGGCACTATGTTCCCATGGAATAAAATCTGGCCTCTCCAAGTTCCAAATAAGTGAAGCACTTCATCAGGAAAGTTTGCACATAATAGCTTTCCTCTGCACCGCAAGATACAAGTCCGTGGAATGGATTGCAACACTAGGTGCCCTATGTGCCATAGACTGGATGAGGATAGGGGACACTTATTTTTCAATTGGAAGTATGCTCATCGGGTGTGGAGAGAGCTTCCAGTGGAGGAAAGCAGAGTTACTTTAGGTGCGTTCTCGTCCTCAATGGAGGTACTCAGATGTATGTGGAGCTGGAAGGGAGAGAAACAACTGTGACCCCTCATCACCATTTGGGGGATTGTAAGGATCTATGGATGGCTAGAGGAAAGGTGAATAGCTATAAACAATCCTTCAAAGACAACAACACGACTAGACTCGATATTAGTATAAGAGGTGTGATTCCTAACAATTCTACATGCCTAGCCTAGCACTTCAAGGCAATCCTTCCTACATAATTTTAGTGAGCAAGTTAAAGAGCAAGCTACTCTAGTGCACACAAGCTACTCGAGGCAAACTAGTTAACTAGTCGAGCTAAACAAGAGAGACAACTACTTGAATTACTCTACTTAACTAGTTGGGCTACAAAAGCACTACACACGCACAAGATGAATGCAAGTAAATAGATGAGGTGTAGTGATGGAAACCAACAGGGCAAGAGACGCAACCTGAGGTTCAGCTGCTCACCGGCAACCTACGTCCTCGTTGAGGCACGTCCTTGATTGTTGCTCCGCTCGCTAGCAAAGAAAGCCCTCAAGCTTGACCATCAATGGGTGCTTGCTTATAAGACAGATCAATCAACAAGGCACTCCAACTAGCCTCAATTCCAATAAAGTTGTTCTTCACAATCTCCATGAGGATGAGCACCGAGCCTCTTGCAATCAATCAATTGAAGCCCTTGCACAATCACTAAGCGATGCACAACGATCTCCACTAGCTCTAAGTCATCTAGGTGGCAGCAACCACCAAGAGTAACAAGAAATCTTGCAGCCACCATGCTTCCTTAGTGCCACAAGATGCAAATCAACTTGTAAGTGCATCAATCCTATTAGTGGGTTTTGGTGCATAGATGACGATGCATGTAGAGAACTAATGATGTTTTATAAGAATTTCAATTATATACACTAATGTGAAAATTGCAAACAGAAACATGGGACCCCTCAGTTTCTACTCCAAAGAAAACTGCAACACCTCGCTTCAATTGGAAGAAGCTCGCATTTATTTTAAATTCATTTGAGTATAGGTTGTAGTACTATTAAGAGGGATAGAAATCTCATTACTTGAATGTATTCTTGTGCTCAATGGATCACTAACATACCCCTAGACACCTTAGAATTGTAACCCACGGCTGACTAAACCCAATGTTGTTTTTCTGTTTTGTCCAAAAATTATGATCCTTAGAATTACCGAGCTACTAGCCTGGCAATTTCTGGCTTAGGGCGCTCAGGCTGCTGGTTGCTGACTTACCAAAAATTTCAATGGCGTGCCTAGAAATTTTGGCCTCGAATTTCCGAGCTATCCCTAATTAATTTATGGGAAAACTTCTGAAAGTGCATCTAGCCCTTTAGTGGGTTTTGGATGATTGAATGACAGCACGATTAAAGATCTAACATTTTCTCCAAGTGTGAAACAGGAAATTGGTTATCTCACAGATGCTTAATGAAGCCAAAATGATGTGTTGTTGTATAAGCAATTTAGTTTAAGCACAAGATAACAATGCAAATAAAATTCATGCAAAGGCTTAATTATGATGGGATGTCAATGATTGATGATGTTGTATGGAATTCATTGTATGATTCAACACAAGGTGTGACTTGATGGCTTGAGATGGTGAAGATAGCAAGGAAATGCTTTGAGGTACTAAGCAAGGGTGAAGGGCAAGCGACGGCTTGACAGCCGAAGAACCTAGCTAGAGTAAAGAAGGAAGTACTTGCATTTAATTGAGGTACTAATAAAGCTATGATGGTCATGTTGATGTGGAGGATCAAATCACTATTGGAGTGTTTGATGGAAGTGACTTGATACATTTAGGATTATTCATATTTGATGAATGGAATCAAGTCACGTGCTCAAGATGGTTATGCTCAAGTGAAAAGATCAATATCAACATGTTGGCACCCTCACTTGATGAAGATTGAAAGAGACGGCATCAATTCAAAAGAGATCAACTCAAGCGGTATAAATTCGTTTTTCCTTTGGTCTTGAGTTTAATAGGTATGTCGTACTTTTAAGAGGGATGCATCATGTTGATAGATAATCATTCATAAGTGCTTATGCCAACCCATGTGAGTTTTGATTGTTTAAGAGACAAAAGAGCTAACTTGTTTTTGCTGGTCTGGCAATACCGGGCGTGTCCGCTATTTACCCAGCCACGGTAAAATGCTTGGTGTTCTCAGGTTGGTTCGTCGGGAGTTTCGACGTGAGTTGGGAGTTCCGATGGTCGGGAGTTCTGGCAATCATCAGGAGTTCCGACGTCTCGCGCTTCACTGACTTGGAGAGTTAACTGCCTAGTCACACCGGACGTGTCCGGTATAGTAGGCTAGATCCCAACGGCTAGTTTTTAAATGAGCTAAGGGTCCAAAGTTCCGGTATTCATCGGGAGTTCCGACACCTCACAACGATACTTTACTCAGTTACCATTGGCGCAGTGCAAGTCATACGACAACGGCTACAAAACGGCTAGTTTTTCAAAGGGGGCTATAAATACCCCCAAGCCTCCACCTTTGGAGGTTGCTGATTCTGCTGATCCTCTAGCACGTTTTTGAGCTTTGCCAACTCTCCCAAACCCTCTTTTAGTGAGTGTGTGATCCAAATTGCCAAATCCATTAGTGGGTTGAGAGAAATTAAAAAAGAGAGCAATCCAACCACTTGAGCACTTGTGCATATTGTCAATCTCATGATTTGCATTTGTTACTCTTGGACTCTTCAATCCTAGATGGCTAGGCGTCGCCAGAGAGCACCCTAGAGATTGTGGTTGCCTTAGAAAGTTTGTAATGGTTGATTTCACCGCCTCGGAATCAACTAGTGGAAGGAGGAAAATGAGTTAGAAAAGACTCCGACTAGAGTGACCTTCGTGGTACCCTCTAGGGCTGACCTTCGCTAGGTCGCCCACAGCCCCCTCAACGGAGAGTAGGACTCAAACGAGTCCGAACTTCAGTAAAACAAATATCATGTCTCAATTCGTATTTCATTCGATATTTGTGTTGCTCTAGCTCTTGTGCAGGTTCTCTGTGTATCTTGTCATCTCTAGTAGGTACCTGCAGTTTGATTTGAAGATAGAAATCAAAAGGAGCAAGTTTGGGGCTGTTTCCACTGAAACCGTGTATACCGGACACGTCCGGTATTTCCTACCTGTGCTGAAAATATTCATTCTCTGTTCGAACTTTGTGTTGCAGGATTGTAGCTTCTAGATATATTTTTTATACCTTGTATTCTCTGTTGGCTAACTCATGTGGGGTTTATTTCTCTGATTAGAAGTTTCCAAGTGTTTGAAAACTCCAACACTAATTGTTTCCACATTTAAAGGTGTTAATTTTCAGAAACGCCTATTCACCCCCCTCTAGACGGCATCCTAGGTCCTTTCAAGTGGTATCAGAGTGAGGTTCTCACCTAAAGCTTCACCGCCGTGAGAAAAGGATGTCGACGCCTATCGAGTTGGAGCCGGTGCTTCTCCAAAATAATGGTTCAAACTTTCTACCTTGGTCAATTCATGTACTCAATGCTTTTAGGGATATTAGTCCTCTTGTTTAGCATATTGTGGATGCAAGCATACCTCTTTCTATAGTTGATTGGAGCAACTACAAAATTGCAAGTTGAGAAGAATGATGAGCTAGAAGAGATAAGCGCATCCTCATGAAGCTAGTTGAGAAGAATGATGAGCTAGAAGAGGAGAATGAGAAACAAGAACAATCACTTCAAAATCAAGAAAAGTTTCTCATCTCCAAATTGCAAGAGCTAAAGGCCATAAATGAAAGGTACGAAAAAATGTCAATTGAGCATGCTTTAGTTATTAACTCCTCTTCTAGTGTTTCACAACTAGAGAAGGAAAACTTTGAGCTCAAGGCAAGGCTAGATGAACTATCAAGCAAGTATGATGTGCTACAAGCCAACTATGTTCATCTCAAGTGCTCACATGAGGAATTAGTAGAAGCATGCATCATGCTTGAGGTAGCTCATGAGGTTGTAATCACATCGATAAAATTTCTCAACCTCTCACACATTCACTCACTAGTACACCATCTCAATTAAATATTTCTTGTACTAACGAGTGTGCTCCTCAAGCAAGTCAATCTTCGATTGAGCTAAATCTCATAGAAAACATAGAGCTCAAAGAAGAGGTGGAAAGATTAAATAAAGATGTGATTCGGTTGAAGGGTAAGGAGAAAGCACAACCTTGTCAAGATAACCCTGATAACATGGTGAAGAAGCTTGAGAAGGGTTCAAACCTTGCTTCCTCCAAAGCCCAACAAAAGAATCACATTTCAAGCAAGGCCAACACAACCAAGAGCATGAAACATAGAAAAAGGTTATGCTATGGTTGTGGATTATATGGACATGAGTGGGCTATGTGTCCATATAAGAGTTGGGCTGACAAGTGTGAAGCGGCCGAACAAAAGGCCTCAAACAAGTTGGTCAACCAAAAGAAAAGTGAGGAAGCCCAAGTTGCAACAAGAAGATGATATGGATGCAATGAGATGGGCCACAAGGTTGATAGATGTCCATACAAGCAAAACAAGCATAGAGCAAACAAAGGCCGCATATGCTATGTTTGTAGAAGAAAGGGGCATCTAAGCTATGAATGCCCAAATAGTAACACTCCTAAGCCGAACACATTTGTTTATGATGATATGCTTAGGAAGACCACAAATGGAGTTAGCACTAGCAAGGTGATGTGTTCACCACAAATTAGTACTAAAGCCATTTGGGTACCTAAGCACTTATTGACTAACCGAAAAGGACCCAACAAGAGTTGGGTATCAAAGTGTGCTTAGGTTAATGTTGTAGGTACTTGGTGATGAGATGAAGGCTTCGGGGTGGTTAAGCAAGCAAATTGAAAACATTTACTCAATTTATCAACCAATTCTTATCGTAACCTCCTATATGGTTGACCCGAAGATAATTTAATGAATATATCATCTACTTCATCCTCATCATTGGTAACAAGTATCTAAACCTTATAGGATAGCCACTTTGTATATTTTGTGCTCAATGGCCCACAAATAGGTCTATTTGTGAAATATTAAAAGTGGCTAATTAGATTCAATTGAAAAGTATTTTATTTTGCCATATGGTGCTTTTAATGGCTCTCTCGTAGAGCAATTTATTTGTTGAGATGTAGGGCATAAAAGAAATACTAGAGCTAAAACAAAGAATCACAAGCAGTGGATTAATTGTCTCTATCTTGCACCTAATGGACGTGTCCGGTATACCTACCGGACGTGTCTAGTATGGCTAGGGACAGAGAAAATGTTTCTGTTCTACGTATTCCGGACATGTCCGTGAACGTGCATCTAACCCTTTAGTGGGTTTTGGATGATTGAATGACAACATGATTAAAGGTCTAACCCATTTGCTAAATGTGGACAGGTAATAGGTTATCTCATGAGTACTTAATGAAAGCCAAAATGATGCGTTGTTGTGTAAACAATCTAGTTCAAGCACAAGACAACAATGCAAATGGAATTTATGTAAAGGCTTATTTATTGTGGGATTTTCATGTTCTATGTGAAAGCAAGCTCGTAAGAATTAATTAATGAGACATAAGGGATTGCATATGGAATGGTCTCATATTTGAAGCTTCCAAAATTGAAATGAAAAAGATAACAATATAAATGAATGGTTGATTCAACACAAGATGTGACTTGATGGCTTGAGATGGTGAAGACAGCAAGAAAAGGCTTCGAGGTACTAAGCAAGGGTGAAGGGCAAGCGACGGCTTGACGGCTGAAGAACCTAGCTAGGGTGAAGAAGGAAGTACTTGCATTTAGTTGAGGTACTAATCAAGCTATGACGGTCATGTTAATGTGAAGGATCAAATCATTATTGAAGTGTTTTATGGAAGTGACTTGATACATTTGGAATTATTCAAATTTAATGAATGAAATCAAGTCACGTGCTCAAGATGGCTATGCTCAAGTGAAAAGATCAATATCAACATGTTGGCACCCTCACTTGATGAAGAGTGGAATACATGGCTTCGGTTGAAAGAGATCAACTCAAAAGGTTTAAATTCATTATACTCTTTATAATTGAGTTAATAGGAATACCGTACTATTAAGAGGGATGCATCATGTTGATAGATAATGTTTCATAAGTGCTCAAGCCAACCCATGTGAGTTTTGAGTATTTGAGAGACAAAAGAGCTAACTTGTGTTTTGCTGATCTGGCAATACCGGACGTGTGATACCGGACATGTCCGGTATGTGCCTAGCAACGATAAAATTCTTGTTGTTCTTGGGTTGGTTCGTCGGGAGTTTCAACGTGAGTCAGAAGTTTCGACGATCGAGAGTTTCGACATGTCACGCTTAACTGACTTAGATGGTTCACTGTCCTGGTCATACCGGACGTGTACGGTATGGACGACCAGAGGCCAACAACTAGTTTTCAAATGTCTTGAGGGTTGGGAGTTCCGACGTGAGTCGAGAGTTCCGACGATCGGAAGTTCCGGCATGCATCGGGGGTTTCGACACCTCACAAACTTCAACTCAGTTACTTAGTTTTCAAATATGCTGAGGGTTGGGAGTTCCGACATGAGTTGGGAGTTCCGACGGTCGGGAGTTTCGGCATTCATTGGGAGTTCCGATGCCTCACATTATCACTGTAACTTAGTTACCGTTGGGACGTGTCAACGGCTATAAAATGGCTAGTTTTTCCAAGGGGGCTATAAATACCCCCAAGCCTCCACCTTTGGAGGCTGCTGATTCTGCTGATATACACACATGTTTTTGAGCTTTGCCAACTCTCCCAACCCTCACTTAGTGAGTGATTGATCAAATTTGCCAAATCAAATTGTGGGTTGAGTGAAATTCAAAAAGAGAACAATCCAACCACTTGAGCACTTGTGCATATTGTTAATCTCATGATTCACATTTGTTACTCTTGCACTCTTTGGTCCTCGACGGCTAGGCATCGCCGGAGAGCACCCGAGAGATTGTGGTGTGGCTTGGAAAGTTTGTAACGGTCGATTCGGCCGCCTTGGAATCAACTAGTGGAAGGAGGAAAAGGAGTTGGAAAAGACTCCGACTAGAGTGACCTTCGTGGTACCCTCTAGGGCTGACCTTCGCTAAGTCGCCCGCAGCCCCCTTTACGGAGAGTAGGACTCGAACGAGTCCGAACTTCGGTAAAACAAATATCGTATCTCAATTTGCATTTCATTTGATATTTGTATTGCTCCAGGTCTTGTGCAGGTTCTCTGTATTTATTGTCATCTCTAGTAGGTACCTACAGTTTGGTTTGAAGATAGAAATCGAAAGGAGCAAGTTCAAGGCTGCTCTGTAGAAATCGTGTATACCGGACACGTCCGGTATTAGAGCTCAGTGCTGAGTATTATGTGATCTCTGTTCTAACTTTGTGTTGCAGGGTTATAGCTTCTAGATAAATTCTTTATACCTTGTTTAATCTATGGCTAACTTGTGAGGGGTGGTATTACTCTTAATTTGGAGTTTCCATTTTGGAAACTCTCTTTTCTAATTGTTTCCGCATTTAAAGGTGTTAATTTTCAGAAACGCCTATTCCCCCCCTCTTGGCGGCATCCTAGGTCCTTTCAATTGGTATCAGAGCAAGGTTCTCACCTAAAGCTTCGCCGCCGTGAGAAAAGGATGTCGATGCCTATCGAGTTGGAGCCGGTGCTTCTCCAAAATGATGGTTCAAACTTTCTACCTTGGTCAGTGTATGTACTTAATGCTTTTAGAGATATTAGTCCTCTTGTTGAGCATATTGTGGATGCAAGCATACCTCTTTCTATAGTTGATTGGAGCAACTACAAAAATTTGTCAAAAGAGGAAGAGATATGCGTGCAACTCAATGCTCAAGCTATTAATATTATTTTGAGTACATTGAGTGCAGAGGTTCAAGATGAGACAATCTTCAATGGACAACCACCTCCGAAGAGTGCTCATCTCATTTGGACTAGACTTTTTGATTTATAAGGAAAATCCAAATGTGATGATGCACTTGAGATCAAGTCAATGAAAAGTATGTCCATTGTGTCTTCATGCAGCGAAGAAGCCTCACAAGACCTCAAGAGCGCCGAGCCGAAGCAAGGAGTGCAAGTAGCGCATGACTTGCTGTCTTCCTGCACGGTATGCCTACCGGATATGTCCGGTATGGCCGAGGCAGCAGAGCAGCAAGCAACTGTTTGCAATGATGCTCAAACCCGGTGGCGACCAAGTGATGAGTCAACCTCAGTATCTCATGATACTCATCACTTGTGTCTGATGGCCAAGAAAAGCAAGAAGAAGAGTAACAAGAAAGATCAAGAGAAGGAGAAATCACAAGTGGATGATCAAGATAAGAGTGATGTTGAAGTTAAAGACAACTACAACCTTGATCATCTCAATCGCAAGGACAAGTTCATCATCATGAAGATAGTTGAAAAGAATGATGAGCTTGAAGAAGAGATTGAGAAGCAAGAGCAATCACTTCAAAAGCAAGAATTGTTTCTCATCTCTAAGATGGAAGAACTAAAGGCTCTAAGTGAAAGTGTTTCACAACTAGAGAAGTAAAACTTTGAGCTCAAGGCAAGGCTAGATGAACTATCAAGCAAGTATAATGTGCTACAAGCAAACTATGTTCATCTAAAGTGCTCTCATGATGAAGTAGTAGAATCAAGCATCATGCTTGAGGTGGCTCATGAGGTTGTGATCACATCGGTAAAATTTTCTCAACCTCTCACACATTCACTCACTAGTACACCATCTCAATTAAATATTTCTTATACTAATGAGTGTGCTCCTCAAGCAAGCCAATCTTCGATTGAGCTAAATCTCATAGAAAACATAGAGCTCAAAGAAAAGGTGGATAGATTAAAGAAAGATGTGATTCGGTTGAAGGGTAAGGAGAAAGCACAACCTTCTCAAGATAACCATGATAACATGGTGAAGAAGCTTGAGAAGGGTTCAAACCTTGCTTCCTCCAAAGCCCAACAAAAGAATCACATCTCAAGTAAGGCCAACACAACCAAGAGCAAGAAACATGGAAAAAGGATATGCTATGGTTGTGGATTGTATGGACATGAGTGGGCTATGTGTCCACACAAGAGTTGGGCCGACAAGTGTGAAGCGGCCGAACAAAAGGCCTCAAACAAGTTGGCCAACCAATAGAAAAGTGATGGACAAAGCACTTGTCTCATGAACAAGAAATTGGGGCATCCTACCAAGAAATGCCCAATGTGCAAAGAGGCAAAAAAGGAAGCCCAAGTTGCAACAAGAAGATGCTATGGGTGCAATGAGATGGGCCACAAGGTTGATAGATGTCCATACAAGCAAAGCAAGCATAGAGCAAACAAAGGCCGCATATGCTATGCTTGTAGAAGAAAGGGGCATCTAAACTATGAATGCCCAAATGGTAACACTCCTAAGCCGAATACATTTGTTTATAATGATATGCTTAGGAAGACCACAAATGGAGTTAGCACTAGCAAGGTGATGTGTTCACCACAAATTAGTACTAAAGCCATTTGGGTACCTAAGCACTTATTGACTAACCGAAAAGGATCCAACAAGAGTTGGGTACCAAAGTGTGCTTAGGTTAATGATGTAGGTACTTGGTGATGAGATAAAGGCTTCGGGGTGGTTGAGCAAGCAATTTGATAATATTCACTCAATCTATCAACCAATTCTTATCGTAATCTCTTATATGGTTGACCCAAAGATAATTCAATGAATATATCATATATTTCATCCTCACCATTGGTAACAAGTACCTAAACCTTATAGTATAGCCACTTTGTTCGTTTTGTGTTCAATAGTTCACAAATAGGCATATTTGTGAAAAATTGAAAGTGGCTAATTAGTTTTACTTGATAATATCATGTTTGCCATATGATGCTTTTAATAGCTCTCTAGTAGAGTAATTTATTTGTTGAGATGCTAGTATACAATAAATACTAGAGCAAAACGAGGAATCACAAGCAGCGAATTAATTGTGTCTGTCCTGCACCTACCGGACGTGTCCGGTATTACAATCGGACGTGTCCGGTATGGCCAGGGACTGAGAGAAAATGTTTCTATTCTGTGTATTCCGAACGTGTCCAGTATACCTACCGGACATGCCCGGTATTGCAGGAACCAGAACACCAATTGGATTGCAACTGAGTCTTTAATCCATTTATTTTCATATATCATTAAGTTACTCAGATGCTTGTGGTTTACCAAATCTAAGTGGAATATGAGCATCTCTTGAACTCAAATTTAAATATGGCAAATTATTTGGTTGTGGTTTAAAATAGAAAATTGACTCCCAAATTCTCAATAGAATGAAGTGCTAGATAAAAGTCATTCAAATTATTTAAAGCACTTATTTAGGGGGAGCTCAGTTTCTATTTTGCACCTGTGTGGACTAACAAATTTGTCTAGCATTCTTTGTAGTGATTTGAATGAAAAATTGATTTCGTATCTAGCATGATTATTTGTCAATTAAGGTCAACATAAAGATTATCATGCTATGTATCTTCTTAGTGGTATTCTTGTGGGCTCAAGGCAAAGGTATGTTTTTACATACTTGCATTGTAAGTGCATCTAAGGCCCTTTATATGTTAGAATGTGCATTTGTGTGACATAGGAGAGATGTTTTTCAAAACTCATTACTAGCATGTGTAGGTGGTGTGAATTTGAAAAACTATTTGAATCTTGGTCTTTATGACCTAGCCTCGTCATGTGATAATTATAGCTCTCCTTGATTGTTTGATTGGCTAATTACACATGACATGGCTTTCTTAAGTCCACAATCTACTATGTCTCACAATATCTCTCTCAAGTGATCAAAATCTTGCTTATGCCAAATATTTAGAAAAGAGAAAATCAATTTATGGCATTGGATAAGAAAAGTGATGATACTCAGTTTGGGTCAAGATTATATACCTATTTAGACTGATAAATAACAGAAAAGGGGATTGGAAGAGAGAAAACACCTTTTGGAAAAATTTGGGCCAGCTCGCGTATACCGGACGTGTCCGGTGTCCGGTATGAGCGAGATTATAAAAACGGCCGGTACCCCTTCAGCCAAGTTAGGTTTTTCTTCTTCCTGCCAACCCAGCCGCCTCTCTTTGATCTTCATTGGTGATTTCAAGTATCGACCATGAAAAGGAAGAGAGGGAGATTGGATTGAAGGAGATTTGCATCAAGATCGAAGGCTCTGGGACTTGGATTTCCAATCATATCTTCATTCACTCTCTCAAGGTACCCTAATTCCGGACCTCATCCGATCTAAGCGGTTAGGGCATGATTTTGAAAACTCTTTAGTAGAGATGCTACATTATCTATCTAGAAGCAATGCCTAGAGTTTGGATTGGATTGGTTGAAGATTGAGCGAAGGACCTTGGTTAGGGTTGTTGTCCGCTCATACCGGATGAGACAGCAGAGCAGGTTTTGCTCCCTTATTTCAATCTTCTCAGTGGTTGATTCATAGGACTAAGTTTGATTGTCTATTGTGTTTTGTGAACCTTGTGACCTAGTTTGGTTGAGGTGATTGCAAAGCATAGGATAATTATTCTTATTTCTATATTTCAACTAAAATAAACTATCATTTGGGCATGTATCTAAAATTCCTTGCATATCTTTGGATACAGGACAGCAGTCATGAGCAGAAGATAGGAGCCTAGGTCCAAGCATAGGCATGATCTAGCTTTGGAGAAACACAAGAAGGCAAGGCAAGATATGCATCCTAGATTTAGTCAGCAGGAACAGGGCAGTGGTAGGAGACCCTCTAGAGCCACTAGGGGCGCTCCACAGTACAGAGAGGGTGGTGATGGTGATAGTAGCCCCTCTTCTAGTGATGAAACTGAGGATTATCTTGAGCATAGGAAAAGGAAGAGCACTGACAGAGACTCAGACAGAGAGTCAAATGATGGTGTCAACTCTGAGGAGATAGAGGAGGAACAACAGGCACCTCCAGTGCACCACCCAGGTCAGGGCATGGACTATGGCCTTCTTGAAGTACATGCTCTGGTTTTACCCAACTTTGTTGTCAGAGTCTACTACAAAGGAAAGGGTATGACTATGAGAGCAAGAGATCAGAGGAGGATTGATCCTAGAGGTTTGCCTAGGATTCAGTATGATCATTGCTTTCACACTATGTTCCATCTGGATTATTATACTAGTGTGATACTTGCTAGGAATCCTGTGGTAGCCAAGTCTTAGTGGATTGATTGGAAATATGTTAGAGAGCTACGAAAGTCCTCCATTGACTATGCTATTGCCACTTGTCACCGCACAGGTGTATACCCGCTCATGGAGTTTGTGCATGATTAGAACTCTGAAGTCATTGCACAGTTTTATGCCACTCTATTTGTGGAAGAGGAGCCAAGGCATATGCATTGGATGCTTGAAGGCTAGTGGTATAGTGTTGACTATGACGCCTTTGTAGTTTTTCTTGGCTTCTCAGAGGAGGACCTCTAGAGAGACAGGATCCACACCGAGCAGGTGTTACCTCCTAAGCAGCTCGCCTACATGTATCCACCAGGAGGTGAGAGAGGAGCAGTGGGGAAGGTTCTAGGTCTTCACCCTACTTACAGATACTTGGATAGGATGTTTAGGAAGACTATTGACTACAAGGGTGGAGACATGGACAACATTATAGATTATTCTAGGAACCTGCTCCATAGGATGACACCTGATGCTCAGCCATTCAGTGTGTTTGACTTTATTTGGTCAGAGATCAGGAGTGTGGGAGAGAGGCCCCTCAAGGGCTATGGATTTACACCTTACATCATGTTTATGATTGAGAAGGTCACATGACACGTATTTGAGTATGACAAGAAGCATAAAGTCCTGAAGATTGTAAATGACTTAACAGAGATTAGGGTGCCTCCAGCAGGACCAGGAGGAGGAGCAGCAGCACCAGAGGCAGATTCACCTGCAAGTGGTGTAGCAGCTAGATGAGCTTCTCCTCTACCACATGCTCCTTCACATTCTTCTTCACGTCACTACAGTCCTCTGTCTCCTATTCGCAAGATGTTCAGTGCTATCTTTGGGATGTGCAAGGACATACGGACCTGTCAGCAGAAGGAGAGGGAGGCTAGGAGGAAGGATACTTGGACTTTGAGGCAGATTGCTTCTAGACTTGAGCTTGGTCCTCCTAGGTCTCCACTATCAGATGAGGCAGCTAGTGAGCCTGAGACTAAGGAGCAGCAGTAGGGTAGGTACGACGCAGAGTTTGCTAAGTTCCTTCAGTGACAGCAGCAGCAGCAGGCTCCAGAGCACCCTGACACTTTACCACTACAGGCTTGGGTGCCTACTCACTCTCAGCCATGTCCCAGTGCTATAGATGCGTATGCTTTAGACTGGTGGAGTGACCTCACGGGTAGTTTCTATGACCCATCTGGTGTGGGTGGTTCTCGTCCAGCCGGTGCTACATGCTCAGATGATGAGGATGCTAGTAGAGATGAAGATGATGACGAGTGATCACAGCTTTCAGAGACAGCTTGCAGCCCCTTTGTCCTTAGTATGTCATTAATGGACCTTTGTGGTGATAGATGACAAAGGGGGAGAGAGACTAATTAAAGCTTCAAGATATTTTCATTTGCTTATCTTTATACTTGAAGATATGTACTGCAGGCTGTAGTTTCTTGATTTTTAAGTTTCTGAGCTTCATTGATGTATCTTGAGTTTGAGATGAGACTTACTTATGCTTTATCTATGTATCTCTTGAGACATGATCTTTATTTATATATTAGTGGCTTGTGGACTTGAGAAAATGTATAATGAGTGCTATGTGTGACATACATGTATTGTATTTATTTTCATAAGGACTATGCATGCTAGAATGAAAATATTTGATGTGATGCCTTTATATTTATTCTTGTGTCATATATCTTGTCATATGCATCACGGTTTCATCTTGTCACACACACATGCACCCCATGGATGCAATGATTTAGGGGGAGTCTCCTATATGTTTTAGTATGTGCAATTGATATTTGAGGTCATTTTGTGAATTCTAATCATAAGCACATACTAAGGGGGAGCCTCTCATAAATCATTGAACCCAAAAGCTTAAATATTTATATTCTTTTGTAAGCTTTAATCAAGTTGTCATCAATCACCAAAAAGGGGGAGATTGAAAGTGCATCTAGCCCTTTAGTGGGTTTTGGATGATTGAATGACAACGTAATTAAAGGTCTAACCCGTTTGCTAAGTGTGGATAGGTAATAGGTTATCTCACGGGTACTTTGTTGTATAAACAATCTAGTTCAAGCACAAGACAACAATGCAAATGGAATTCATGCAAAGGCTTATTTATTGTGGGATTTTCATGTTCTATGTGAAAGCAAGCTCGTAAGAATTAATTAATGAGACATAAGGGATTGCATATGGAATGGTCTCATATTTGAAGCTTCCAAAATTGAAATAAAAAAGATAACAATACAAATGAATGGTTGATTCAACACAAGATGTGACTTGATGGCTTGAGATGGTGAAGATAGCAAGGAAAGGCTTCGAGGTACTAAGCAAGGGTGAAGGGCAAGCGACGGCTTGGTGGCCGAAGAACCTAGCTAGGGTGAAGAAGGAAGTACTTGCATTTAGTTAAGGTACTAATCAAGCTATGACGGTCATGTTAATGTGAAGGATCAAATCACTATTGAAGTGTTTTATGGAAGTGACTTGATACATTTGGGATTATTCAAATTTAATGAATGGAATCAAGTCACGTGCTCAAGATGGCTATGCTCAAGTGAAAAGATCAATATCAACATGTTGGCACCCTCACTTGATGAAGAGTGGAATACACGGCTTCGGTTGAAAGAGATCAACTCAAAAGGTTTAAATTCATTATACTCTTTATAATTGAGTTAATAGGAATGTTGTACTATTAAGAGGGATGCATCATGTTGATAGATAATGTTTCATAAGTGCCCAAGCCAACCCATGTGAGTTTTGAGTATTTGAGAGACAAAAGAGCTAACTTGTGTTTTGCTGATCTGGCAATACCGGACGTGTCCGGTATGTGCCCAGCAACGATAAAATTCTTGTTGTTTTCGGGTTGGTTCGTCGGGAGTTTCGACATGAGTCGTAAGTTCCGACGGTCGGGAGTTCCGACGTGTCGCGCTTAACTGACTTAGATGGTTCACTGTCCTGGTCATACCGGACGTGCCCGGTATTCATAACGGACGTATCCGGTATGGACGACCAGAGGCCAACGGCTAGTTTTCAAATGCCTTGAGGGTCGGGAGTTCCGACATGAGTCAGGAGTTCCGACGGTCGAAAGTTCCAGCATGCGTCGGGAGTTTTGACACCTCACAAACTTCAACTTAGTTACTTAGTTTTCAAATATGCTGAGGGTCGGGAGTTCCAATGTGAGTCAGGAGTTTCGACGGTCGAGAGTTCCGGCATTCATCGGGAGTTCCGACGCCTCACATTATCACTGTAACTTAGTTACTATTGAGGCAGTGTCAGTCTTCGGTATGGCAATGGCTAGTTTTTCCAAGGGGGCTATAAATACCCCTAAGCCTCCACCTTTGGAGGCTACTGGTTCTGCTGATATACACACGTTTTGAGCCTTGCCAACTCTCCCAACCCTTTCTTAGTGAGTGATTGATCAAATTTGCCAAATCAAATTGTGGGTTGAGTGAAATTCAAAAAGAGAGCAATCCAACCACTTGAGCACTTGTGCATATTGTCAATATCATGATTCACATTTGTTACTCTTGGACTCTTCGGTCCTAGATGGCTAGGCATCGCTGGAGAGCACCCGAGAGATTGTGGTGTGCCTTGGAAAGTTTGTAATGGTCGATTCGGCCGCCTCAGAATCAACTAGTGGAAGGAGGAAAATGAGTTGGAAAAGACTCCGGCTAGAGTGACCTTCATGGTACCCTCTAGGGCTGACCTTCGCTAGGTCGCCCGCAGCCCCCTTAACGGAGAGTAGGACTCAATTTGCATTTCATTTGATATTTGTATTGCTCCATCTCTTGTGCAGGTTCTCTGTATTTATTGTCATCTCTAGTAGGTACCTGCAGTTTGGTTTGAAGATAGAAATCGAAAGGAGCAAGTTCAGGGCTGCTTTGTAGAAATCGTGTATACCGGACACGTTCGGTATTCATACCAAACACGCCCGATATTAGAGCTCAGTGTTGAATATTATGTGATCTCTGTTCTAACTTTGTGTTGCAGGGTTGTAGCTTCTAGATAAATTCTTTATACCTTGTTTAATCTGTGGCTAACTTATAAGGGGTGGTATTACTCATTTTTCTAATTGTTTCCGCATTTAAAGGTGTTAATTTTCAGAAACGCCTATTCACCCCCTCTTGGCGGCATCCTAGGTCCTTTCAATTGGTATCAGAGCAAGGTTCTCACCTAAAGCTTCACTGCCATGAGAAAAGGATGTCGATGCCTATCGAGTTGGAGCCGGTGCTTCTCCAAAATAATGGTTCAAACTTTCTACCTTGGTCAATTCATGTACTCAATGCTTTTAGGGGTATTAGTCCTCTTGTTGAGCATATTGTGGATGCAAGCATACCTCTTCCTATAGTTGATTAGAGCAACTACAAAAATTTGTCAAAAGAGGAAGAGATATGCGTGCAACTCAATGCTCAAGCTATTAATGTCATTTTGAGTACATTGAGTGTGGAGGTTCAAGATGAGGCAATCTTCAATGGACAACCACCTCCGGAGAGTGCTCATCTCATTTGGACTAGGCTTGTTGAGTTATATGGAAAATCCAAATGTGATGATGCACTTGAGAATCGAGTCAATGGAAAATTTGTCCATTATGTCTTCATGCAGCGAAGAAGCCTCACAAGACCTCAAGTGCACCGAGCCAGAGCAAGAAGTGCAAGCAACGCATGACCTGCTGTCTGCTTGCACACGGTATGGTCGAGTCAGCAGAGCAGCAAGCCACTGTTTGTAACGATGCTCAAGCTCGGTGGCGACCGAGTGATGAATCAACCTCAATATCTCATAATTCTCATCACTTGTGTCTCATGGCCAAGAAAAACAAGAAGACTAACAAGAAAGAAAAAGCCAAGGAGATAGTACAAATAGATGATCAAGTGGAGAGTGATATTGAAATTAAAGATAGTTACACTCTTGATAATCTAAGTTGCAAAGACAAGCACATCCTCATGAAGCTAGTTGAGAAGAATGATGAGCTAGAAGAGGAGAATGAGAAACAAGAACAATCACTTCAAAATCGAGAAAAGTTTCTCATCTCTAAATTGCAAGAGCTAAAGGCCATAAATGAAAGGTACGAAAAAATGTCAATTGAGCATGCTTTAGTTACTAACTCCTCTTCTAGTGTTTCACAACTAGAGAAGGAAAACTTTGAGCTCAAGGCAAGGCTAGATGAACTATCAAGCAAGTATGATGTGCTACAAGCCAACTATGTTCATCTCAAGTGCTCACATGAGGAATTAGTAGATTTTGTGCTCAATGGCCCACAAATAGGTCTATTTGTGAAATATTAAAAGTGGCTAATTAGATTCAATTGAAAAGTATTTTATTTTGCCATATGGTGCTTTTAATGGCTCTCTCGTAGAGCAATTTATTTGTTGAGATGCAGGGCATAAAAGAAATACTAGAGCTAAAACGAAGAATCACAAGCAGCAAATTAATTGTCTCTGTCTTGCACCTACCAGACGTGTCCGGTATACCTACCGGACATGTCCGGTATGGCCAGGGACAGAGAAAATGTTTCTGTTCTGCGTATTCGAGATGTGTCTGTGAAAGTGCATCTAGCCCTTTAGTGGGTTTTGGATGACTGAATGACAACGTGATTGTAAGGAAATGGACCCTAGGCGCATTTACTTTGGATTTTAGTGCTTGATGACCAACACAATCAAATTGGACTAATGAATTTGTAAGTGATTGCTTTGTAATTCAATAGGATGCAAGATGTGACTTGGACAAAGGCGGCGTGATGATCCAATGATCAACACCTCAAGTAAGACCTTAGAAGCACAAGAGAAGACCTAAGATATCAAGCAAAGTCCAAGCATGAAGATAGGAACCAAGCCGCACGCAAGATCGCGAAGAAACAAGCTCATAGCAGCGACCGGACGCTGGACCGGACGACGAAAAGCATCCGGACGCTCCGATCAAAGGCTCGGCAACAGCAGCAGCAACTAGACGCTAGACCGGACGCTAGCGGCAAACTAACTAGACGTAGGACAGCAGCGTCCGATCAAGTACCGAGAGGTTCTAGAGCGGCGAACTTGCGACCGGACGCTAGCAGCGTCCGATCAGTTGTTCATGGCTCCAACGGTCGGGACGACCGAACGCGTCCGATCAGGACGACTCCAGCGTCCGATCAATAGCAGAAAAGCGGGATTTCATCCCCAATGGCTACTTTCTCAGCAGGGCTTATAAATACAACCCCAACCAGCCAAATGAGAAGAGTGGAGCTGAGGAAACATACCAAGGGTGTTGATACACCATTTTAGTGATCTCCACTTGCATAGTGCTTAGTGATTCATCAGGTGATTAGACCACCACTCATGCGCTTGCTCTAGGTTTAGGCCTAGTGTTTAGTGAGGTTTGCATACCTCTTACCACTCGATGCTTGCGAGCACCATTGTTGTACATCGGTGGGGCTTGTAGTCTTGCGAGATCACACCAACCGCGTTTGTGGTGTGGCCGTCACCGTGTACTGGAGGGAACAAGGCCTGCGACGTTTTGGCCGGAAGCTTGATAGTGAAGACGGTGGGGAGCATCCGGGAGAGGCTTGCCGGAAGGCACGTCGGAGACCCACTTGCGCATGGGGAAGGCCCGAGGCTATCCATGGAGTTACCCGACCGGGAGCTTGGCCCTTGCGAGGGATTCCTTGCGAGGGGCTCCAACGAGGACTAGGGGGGAGCTTGCGAGCTTCTGGATACCTCGGTAAAAATACCGGAGTCGTCGACGGGAGTTTGCATATCTCTACCTTGCTCTTTAGCTTCCGCATTTACAATTGATTGAATTACTCCTTTTGCGGTAGAGATAGAAACACACTAGCAAAACCGTAGTTGCACATTTAGATAGTTTATCTTTTGCATAGGTTTTGCTAAGGTTAGAAAAAGAGGCCATAATTTAGAGTTAGAATTTTAAGATGCCTAATTCACCCCTCCCCTCTTAGGCATCACAGTCCCCTTCATTTGGTATCAGAGCCGGTTGGCTCAATTTGGATCTTTGGCTTAACCGCCATTGAGCCGACGCTATTTAGAGTGGTTGGGATGGATACCTGTAGGCCTCCACACTTTGACGGCACTAACTTCTCTTATTATAAAGCTAGAATGGCTTGCTATCTTGAGGCAATTGATTTGGGAGTTTGGAGAGTCACTCGTGATGGGATAAAACCCATTAAAAATCCCGAAAAACCCACAAAGAGTGATAAAAAAGAAATGCATTTCAATGCTAGAGCTAAAAATTGCTTGTTTGAATCATTTAGTATGGATGTGTTTAACCAAGTGTTCACTTTAAATACGGCACATGAAATTTAGTTAAAACTTCAAGAGCTCCGTGACGGCACATCTAATGTCGGTGAGCAAAAACATTGTCTAGCTAAACAAAATTATGATTCCTTTACAATGAATGATGATGAGCTTGTTCGTGATATGTATTCTCATTTGAATCTAATTATCAATGAGCTCCATTCAATAGGATTAATAAAACTAGATGATGTGGACATCATGAGGAAGATCATCTCCGTGCTACCACAAAAGAAATATGCAAGCATCATCACCATCCTTCACAACATGAAGGACTTGAGCACCATGACCCCGGGGATAGTCATTGGCAAAATAGTGGCATTTGAAATGTCACGTAAGATGGGTCAAGAAAAAGCTTCTTCATCGAGCAAAGGCAAAGCTCTCGCATGTAGCGAGAAAAAGAAGATGAAGGGCAAGCAAGTTGAGACAAGCTCAAGCTCAAGCTCCTTAAGTGAAGATGAAGAAGAAGATGAGGATGATAATGATGATGATGAAGATTCAAGTGAAGATGATGAATCTTCCTCCTCCACCTTCGACCTTGATGAAGAATCAATCAAACTAATCAACAAGGTGGAGAAGATGATCTAAAGGCTCAATGTCAAGGGTGTGTCTAGCCAAATCCAAGATCTCATTTTCACCAATCAAAGAAATGAGCAAAGAAAGAGAGGATACTTTGGATGCGGCGAGGTGGGGCACTTTGTGGAAGTTTGTCCAAACAAGCCCAGACCCAAGACAAAGAAGAAGGCATGCAAGAACCAAGCCCTCACATCAATAAGGTCATGGGATGATTCTTCAAGTGAAGAAAAACAACATTACAAGAGGTGAGGGCACAAGCACTCATCATCAAGCTCTTCTTGTATGTGTCTTATGGCACGAGGTAATGAAAGCTCATCCTCTAGTGAGAGTGATAGTGATGATGAAATGTCTTCTTATGATTAAATTGTGCAACAAAATCTTAATTATGCTAAAGTTTGCACTAGTCAATAAAAGAAGCTCGAAAAATTAAAAGAAAAGCTAAAAGTTCACAAGAAGAATATAAAACTTTGCTTGAACAATATGAGAACTTTGCTAATCTCAATGTTGAACTATCTACTAAAATTGAGCAACTTAAGGCTAGTGCAACAACAAATGCATGCACAATCAATGATGAGCAACTTATAAAGAAAAATGAAAAATTAAAAGAAAAGTTAGCTAGCTCACAAGACGCTTATAAAAGTTTGCTTGCTAAAATAGAAACCATGTGCAAACATTATGATGAGCTAACTAATAAAGTTGCTAATCTTGAAGCCGTTAGTACAACCCCCACCAAGGCATCTAAAAAGAAAAGTTATATCTTCAACATGTCTAAAAATGATGCCTCTACTTCTTGTAATGATTTATGTTTAGACTCATCTTTGTACAACCAAGTTTGTGTTGAGAAAGTTATTGTAGATACATGCACACAAGAGGTTGCAAAGGAGAATGAGCAACTCAAGCAAGAAGTAGTTCGCCTCACCAAGGACTTGACTCAAGTGAAAGGCAAGACAAAGCAAGCCCAACTTCATCAAGATAACACCGTCAAGGGAGTGAACAAGCTTGATGAAGGACAAACTGTGGTTTACTACATGTGCCACAAAGAAGGTCACAAGTCCTATGAGTGCAAGGTGAAGAATGGGGGAGGAGCAAAGAAGAAAAAAAAATAAAAAGCAAACAAGCAAGCTCTTCAACACCTACACCAACAAGGTGGAGAAGAAGGCCTCCACACCTTATCTCTTGAAGAAGAAGAAGAATGACAAGGTGGTGGCCATCAAGGTGAACAAGCAAGCCAACAATGGGGTCAAACGCTTTTGGGTGCCAAAGGAAATCATTTCAAGTATGAAGAGCACCAAGAAGGTTTGGACCCCGAAAGGGAAGTGAGGAGTCCGTTTGGACAGCGGGGAATTTGGAGACTTGGCAAAGTGTGGATACATTTCATGGGGTGCATCATGATGGACAAAGACATTGCCAAGTGGGTTAGTGAATACTATGGACCCAAATTCACCTTCCCATGTTTAGGTAACTAGATTTAATTTACTTCAATTGGTATTAGATTTAAATTTTCCTACAATTGGTATCTTTTAGCATCTAGTTACTCTTCATGCCTAGGTTTGTATTTGAATTCTTATATCTTTTGTCATGCATACACTAGATATATCATATGGTAGGCTTGCTCGGTTTCATTCTTAACCCATTGGAGCAAACCTACATGGTTTAAAATTAGAAGCACGTCACATAGCTTGTCCTTCAATTGTTCATCTAATATGTGCCAAAGTTCAAATTGTAGATAATTTCTCCCGAATATCGCCTTTGAAAATGACCCTCACATTCATGTGATGTCATCTTTCAAGCAGTATTTTTGATTCTAAAATCAATGTGCATGTTTTCTACAAGTATTCTATACTTATGTGCACAAATTTAGGGAGAGGTTACTCTACAAGTTGGATGCCTTGAGACTAACACATTTTCAAGTTTATCATGTGTATAGTAGTCTCATTGCAATGAAAATGGAGTCCCCGGAGTTAAGCATCATACTTCAAATATCCACCACCTATTGCAAGTGGTAGAAATCAAATTGGTTTTCACATATGGTATTTCTAAACCGATATCATCATGTTGATTTCATTTTGATATTTATATGCTTTCTCCATGCATTATATAGATTAAATTCCCTTGAGCAAAAATTTGCCAATGATGCATATGCTTTGTCTTCTACCATATGTATGCATATATTTAGGGGGAGCTTAGTCTATATAATGTGAGAGTCAAATTTTGTGATCCATTCACTCTACCCACAAAAGATCATATGGTTTGACCCTCCCTTGTGCTACTAATGTCTTCCTTTTTGGTGTTTGATTCCAAAGGGGGAGAATTTAGAGGACCAAAAGCAAGCATTAATTTGTTGTAATGGTCCGAGAAAAGGAGGATAGTGAATTATGGATTAGCCTATGTAATGGGGAGAATTTGTAGGAAGCAAGGCTTAAATCCATAATACCACAAGAGGACATTTGCAAGGGTAAGATAAGTTTTTATATAGTCTTACAAGTAGTATCTTTTAGCATCATATAATCTTGCCCCTTGCATTACATCCTAGCAAGTAGGTAGTTTTTAAATTTTAAAATTTTATTATTTACTTGCTTTGGTTGTGTTGTCATCAATCACTAAAAATGGGGAGATTGTAAGGAAAATGAACCCTAGGCCCATTTACTTTGGATTTTGGTGCTCGATGACCAACACATCCAAATTGGACTAATGAATTTGTAAGTGATTGCTTTATAGTTCAATAGGATGCAAGACGTGACTTGGACAAAGGTGACGTGATGATCCGATGATCAACACCTCAAGAAAGACCTTAGAAGCATAAGAGAAGACCCAAGATATCAAGCAAAGTCCAAGCATGAAGATAGGAACCAAGCCGCACGCAAGATCGTGAAGAAACGAGCTCACAGCAGCGACCGGACGCTGGACCGGACGCTGACGAAAAGCGTCCGGATGCTTCGATCAAAGGCTCGGCAACAGCAGCAGCAACTAGACGCTAGACCGGACGCTGGCGGCAAACTGACTAGACGTAGGACAGCAGCGTCCGATCGAGTACCGAGAGGTTCCAGAGCGGCGAACTTGCGACCGGACGCGTCCGGTGGCAAGTGACCGAACGCTAGCAGCGTCCGATCAGTTGTTCATGGCTCCAACGGTCGGGATGATCGGATGCGTCTGATTAGGACGACTCCAGCGTCTGGTCTGTAGCAGAAAAGCAGGATTTCGTCCCCAACGGCTACTTTCTCAGTAGGGCTTATAAATACAACCCCTAACCGACCAAATGAGAAGAGTGGACCTGAGGAAACATACCAAGCGTGTTGATACACCATTTTAGTGATCTCCACTTGCATAGTGCTTAGTGATTCGTCAGGTGATTAGCGTAGGTGCTTTGCGAAGTGCTTAGGTTGATTAGACCACCGCTCATGCGCTTGCTCTAGGTTTAGGCCTAGTATTTAGTGAGGTTTGCATACCTCTACCACTCGGTGCTTGTGAGCACCATTGTTGTACATCGGAGGGGCTTGTAGTCTTGCGAGATCACACCAACCGCGTTTGTGGTGTGGCCGCCACCGTGTACCGGAGGGAACAAGGCCCGTGGCGTTTTGGCTGGAAGCTTGATAGTGAAGACGGCGGGGAGCATCCAGGAGAGGCTTGCCGGAAGGCATGTCGGAGACCCACTTGAGCGTGGGAAAGGCTCGAGGCTATCCACGGAGTTACCCGACCAGAAGCTTGGCCCTTGCGAGGGATTCCTTGCGAGGGGCTCCAACGAGGACTAGGGGAAAGCTTGTGTGCTTCTCGATACCTCGGTAAAAATACCGGAGTCGTCGACAAGAGTTTGCATATCTCTACCTTGCTCTTTAGCTTCCGCATTTACAATTGATTGAATTACTTCTTTTGCGGTAGAGATAGCAACACACTAGCAAAACCGCAGTTGCACATTTAGATAGTTTATCTTTTGTATAGGTTTTGCTAAGGTTAGAAAAAGAGGCCATAGTTTAGAGTTAGAATTTTAAGTTGCCTAATTCACCCCCCCCTCTTAGGCGTCATGGTCCCCTTCAGTGATTAAAGGTCTAACCCGTTTCTTAAGTGTGGACAGGTAATAGATTAACTCATGGGTACTTAATGAAATCCAAAATGATGCGTTATTGATAAACAATCTAGTTCAAGCACAAGACAACAATGCAAATAGAATTCATGCAAAGGCTTATTTATTGTGGGATTTTCATGTTCTATGTGAAAGCAAGCTTGTAAGAATTAATTAATGAGACATGAGGGATTGCGTATGGAATGGTCTCATATTTGAAGCTTCCAAAATT
Organism: Miscanthus lutarioriparius; assembly: GCA_904845875.1. Lineage (NCBI taxonomy): Eukaryota > Viridiplantae > Streptophyta > Magnoliopsida > Poales > Poaceae > Miscanthus > Miscanthus lutarioriparius. The sequence goes on along the minus strand of CAJGYO010000017.1, from coordinate 27,637,092 downwards.
GAAATGAAAAAATAACAATACAAATGAATGGTTGATTCAACACAAGATGTGACTTGATGGCTTGAGATGGTGAAGATATCAAGGAAAGGCTTTGAGGTACTAAGCAAGGGTGAAGGGCAAGCGATGGCTTGGCAGCCGAAGAACCTAGCTAGGGTGAAGAAGGAAGTACTTGCATTTAGTTGAGGTACTAATCAAGCTATGACTGTCATGTTAATGTGAAGGATCAAATCACTATTGAAGTGTTTTATGGAAGTGACTTGATACATTTGGGATTATTCAAATTTGATGAATGGAATCAAATCACGTGCTCAAGATGGCTATGCTCAAGTGAAAAGATCAATATCAACATGTTGGCACCCTCACTTGATGAAGAGTGGAATACACGGCTTCGGTTGAAAGAGATCAACTCAAAAGGTTTAAATTCATTATACTCTTTATAATTGAGTTAATAGAAATGTCGTACTATTAAGAGGGATGCATCATGTTGATAGATAATGTTTCATAAGTGCTCAAGCCAACCCATATGAGTTTTGAGTATTTGAGAGACAAAAGAGCTAACTTGTGTTTTGCTGATCTGGCAATACCGGACGTGTGATACCGGACGTGTCCGGTATGTGCCCAGCAATGATAAAATTCTTGTTGTTCTTGGGTTGGTTCGTCGGGAGTTTCGACGTGAGTCAGAAGTTCCGACAGTCGGGAGTTTCGACGTGTCACGCTTAACTGACTTAGATGGTTCACTGTCCTTGGTCATACCAGACGTGTACGGTAAGGATGACCAGAGGCCAACGACTAGTTTTCAAATGCCTTGAGGGTCGGGAGTTCTGATGGTCGGAAGTTCCGGCATGCGTCGGGGGTTCCGACACCTCACAAACTTCAACTCAGTTACTTAGTTTTCAAATATGCTGAGGGTCAGGAGTTTCGGCATTCATTGGGAGTTCGACGTCTCACATTATCACTGTAACTTAGTTACCGTTGGGGCAGTGTCAGTCATACCGGACGTGTCCGGTATGCTATGGCAACGGCTATAAAATGGCTAGTTTTTCTAAGGGGGCTATTAATACCATCAAGCCTCCACTTTTGGAGGCTGCTGATTCTGCTGATATACACACACATTTTTTAGCCTTGCCAACTCTCCCAACCCTCTCTTAGTGAGTGATTGATCAAATTTACCAAATCAAATTGTGGGTTGAGTAAAATTCAAAAAGAGAGCAATCCAACCACTTGAGCACTTGTGCATATTGTCAATCTCATGATTCACATTTGTTACTCTTGGACTCTTCGTTCCTAGGTGGCTAGGCGTCGTTGGAGAGCACCCGAGAGATTGTGGTGTGCCTCGGAAAGTTTGTAACGGTCGATTTCGCTGCCTCGGAATCAACTAGTGGAATGAGGAAAAGGAGTTGGAAAAGACTCCGGCTAGAGTGACCTTCGTGGTACCCTCTAGGGCTGACCTTCGCTGGGTCGCTCGCAGCCCCCTCAATGGAGAGTAGGACTCGAACGAGTCCAAACTTCGGTAAAACATATATCGTGTCTCAATTTGCATTCCATTTGATATTTGTATTGCTCCAGCTCTTGTGTAGGTTCTCTGTGTTTATTTTCATCTCTAGTAGGTACCTGTAGTTTGGTTTGAAGATAGAAATTGAAAGGAGCAAGTTTAGGGCTGCTTTGCAGAAATCATGTATACCGAACACGCCCAATATTAGAGCTGAGTGCTGAATATTATGTGATCTTTGTTCTAACTTTGTGTTGCAGGGTTGTAGCTTCTAGATAAATTCTTTATACCTTATTTACTCTATGGCTAACTTATGAGGGGTGGTATTACTCTTAATTTGGAGTTTTCATTTTGGAAACTCTCTTTTCTAATTGTTTCCGCATTTAAAGGTGTTAATTTTCAGAAACGCCTATTCACCCCCTCTAGGCGGCATTCTAGGTCCTTTCAGTCCGGTATTGCAGGAACCAGAACACTAATTGGATTTCAACTAAGTCATTGATCCATATATTTTCATATATCCTTAATTTACTCAGAAGCTTGTGATTTATCAAATCTAAGTGGATTATGAGCATCTCTTGAACTCAATTCTAAATATGGCATTATTACTTCGTGTTGGTCAAAATAGAAAATTGACTCCCAAATTCTTAATAGAATAAAGTGCTAGTTGAAAGTCATTCAAATTACTTAAATCACTTATTTAGGGGGAGCTCAGTTTCTATTTTACACCTTTGTGGACTAACAAATTTATCTAGCATTCCTTATAGTCCTTTGATGAAAAATTGATTTCGTATCTAGCATAATTATTTGGCAATTAAGGTCAACATAAAGATTATCATGCTATGTATCTTCTTATTGTAATTCTTGTGGGCTCAAGGCAAAGGTATGTATTTACATACATGCATTGTAAGTGCATCTAAGGCCCTTTATATGCTAGAGTGTGCATTTGTGTGACATAGGATAGATGTTTTTCAAAATCCCCTACTAGAATGCATAGGTGGTGTGATTTTGGAAAACCTATTTGGTTCTTGGTCTTTGTGACCTAAGTCATGCCATTTGTGATTATTGCTCCCATTGATTATTTGCTTGACTAATCATAAATGGAATGACTCTCTCAAGTCCATAAACTCATATGTATCTCATATGTCTCACTAAGTCTCTCTCAATTATTCAAGTCATAAATATGCCAAATATTTAGAAAAGAGAAAATCAATTAATAGCATTAGATAAGAAAATTGATGATACTCAGTTTGGATTAAGATTGTATATCTTTTTGGACTGAGTAATAACAGAGAAGGGGATTGGAATCAAGAGAATGAATTTTTGGAACAAAAACAGTCAGCCCGCAAATACCGGACGTGTCCGGTATGCGCGGGTCAATAAAAGGCCCGTACCCCTTCGACCCTGGTCCTCTATCTCTCTTTTCTCTCCTCCAAGCCAGCGCCGCCACCTCTGTTGCATCGTGTTGGTGACCAATTGATTCCACCAAGAAAAGGAAGAGAGGGAGATTGGATAGGAGGACGTTTGCATCAAGATTGAAGGCTCCGGGACTTGGATTTCGAATCTCATCTTCATCCTATCTGTCAAGGTACCCTAATCCCAGACCTCATCCGATCTAAGTGGTTAGGGCTTGTATTTGAAATCTCTTTGGTAGAGATGCTACATTACCTGTCTAGAAGCAATGCCCAGAGTTTGGATTGGTTTGGAGATGAGATTGAGCGTGTGCCCTTGGTTAGGGTTGCTATGCATGCGCATACCGAACGTGTCCGGTATGAGCCAGCAGTGCAGGTTCAGCTGCAGCCTCAACTCAATACTCATTGATTATTGTCTCTATATGTATGATTGTTTATCTGAATTAATTTTGCAAACCTTAATCATGGATGGGATAGGTGATTGCGAGATTTTGGATAAATAATTGTATATATATAGATGATGATATAAGAAATATTGTTTGGGCATGTATCTGAGATTCTTTGCAAATCATTTTTTGATACAGGGCAGCAGCCATGAGTGGAAGACAGGAGCCTAGATCCAAGCATAAGCATGATCCAGCATTAGAGAAATACAAGAAGGCAAGGCATGATTTACATCTCAGATTCAGTCAACAGGAGCAGGGCAGTAGCAGGAGACCCTCTAGAGCCACTAGGGGCGCTCCATAGTATAGAGAGAGTGATGATGGTGATAGCAGCCCCTCTTCTGATGATGAAACTGAGGATAACAGAGTTGAGAACAGGAAGAGGAAAAACACTGATAGAGATTCAGACAGCGAGTCAGATGGTGGTGATAGCTCGAGGAGATAGAGGAGGAGCAGCAGGCACCTCCAGTGAACCACCCAGGTCCGGGCATGCACTATGGCCCTCTTGAAGTACATGCTCCAGTTTTACCCAATTATGTTGTCAGGGTCAACTACAAAGGAAAGGGTATGACTGAGAGAGCAAGAGATCAGAGGAGGATTGATCCCAGAGGTTTGCCTAGGATTCAATATGATCATCGCTTTCACACTATGTTCCATCTAGATTATTACACTAGTGTGATACTTGCTAGGAATCCTGTGGTAGCCAAGTCTCAGTGGATTGATTGGAAATATGTTAGAGAGCTACGAAAGTCCTCCATTGACTATGCTATTGCCACTTGTCACCGCACAGGTGTATACCCGCTCATGGAGTTTGTGCATGATTAGAACTCTGAAGTCATTGCACAGTTCTATGCCACTTTGTTTGTGGAAGAGGAGCCGAGGCATATGCATTGGATGCTTGAGGGCCAGTGGTACAGTGTAGACTATGACACCTTTGCAGCTTTTCTTGGCTTCTCAGAGGAGGACCTTCAGAGAGATAGGATCCACAAAGAGTAGGTGTTACCTCCTGAGCAGCTTGCTTACTTGTACTCACCAAGAGGTGAGAGAGGAGCAGTTGGGAAGGTAGTTGGTCTTCACCCTACCTACAGGTACCTAGACAGGATGTTTAGGAAGACCATTGATTGCAAGGAAGGAGACAAAGGGAACATTGTTGATTATTCCAGAAACTTGCTCCATAGGATATCACCAGGTGCACAACCATTTAGTGTCTTTGATTTTATTTGGTCAGAGATTAGGAGTGTGGGTGAGAGGCCCCTTAAGGGCTGTGGATTTGCACCGTACATCATGTATATGATTGAGAAGGTCATAGGACACATATTTGAGTATGACAAGAAGCATAAAGTCCTAAAGATAGTGGACGATTTGACAGAGGTTGGAGTACCCCCACCTAGTCCAGGGGGAGCAGTAGAGGCAGATGCACATAAGAGTGGTGCAGCAGCAGCAGGAGCTTCACCTCCACCACGTGCTCCTTCATGTTCTTCTTCACATCACCGCAGTCCTCCTTCTCCTATTCGTAAGATGTTCAGTGTTATATTTGGGATGTGCAGAGACATCCAGACCAGTAGCAGAGAGAGAGGGAGGCTAGGAGGAAGGACACTCGGACTCTAAAGCAGATTGCTGCTAGACTTAAGCTTAATCCTCCTAGGTCTCCACTATCAGATGAGGCAGCCAGTGAGCCTGAGTTTGAGGAGCAGTAGTAGGCCAGATATGATAGAGGGTTTACTGAGTTTCTTCAGCGATAGGAGTAGCAGCAGCAGCAGGCACTAGAGCACCCTGACACTTTACCACTATAGGCTCATGTGCCTACTCACTCTTAGCCGTGTCCTAGTGCTACAGACGAGTATGCTTCAACTGATGGGGTGACCTCACAGGTGGCTTCAGCTACTATGGGTCTAGTAGCTATGACCTGTTTGGTGAGGGTGGTTCTCGCCCACCTGGTGCTCCACGCTTAGATGATGAAGGAGAAGGCAGAGACAGAGATGAAGATGGTGATGAGTGATCACAGCTTTTAGAGATAGCTTGCAGCCCCTTTGTGCTTAGTATATCATTGTTGGACCTTTGTGGTGATGGATGACAAAGGGGGAGAGAGACTGATTAAAGCTTCAGGATGTTTGTTTCATTTACTTATCTTTGTACCTGGAGATATGTACTGCAGCTGTAGTTTTTGAGCCTCATTGTTGTATCTTGAGTTTGAGATAGATTGTATCATGTGAGAGATGAGACTTATACTTATGCTTTATGAATGTATCATTTGAGACTCATGTGTCAATATAATATATCTTAGTGGTTTGTGGACTTGAGAAAATGTGTAATGAGTGCTATGTGGGGCATACATGTGTTGTATTTATTTTCATAAGGACCATGCATGCTAGAATGAAAATGTTTGATGTGATGCTTTTATATTTATTCTTGTGTGATATATCTTGTTATATGCATCACGGTTTTACTTTGTCACACACACTTACACCCCATAGATGCAATGATTTAGGGGGAGTCTCCTATATGTTTTAGTATGTGCAATTGATATTTGAGGTCATTTTGTGAATTCTAGTCATAAGCACATATTCAGGGAGAGCCTCTCATAAATCATTGAACCCAAAAGCTTAAATGTTTATATCCTTTTATAAGCTTTAATCAAGTTGTCATCAATCACCAAAAAGGGGGAGATTGAAAATACATCTAGCCCTTTAGTGAGTTTTGAATGATTGAATGACAACACGATTAAAGATCTAACATTTTCTTTAAGTGTGAAACAGGAAATTGGTTATCTCACAGATGCTTAATGAAGCCAAAATGATGTATTGTTGTATAAGCAATTTAGTTCAAGCACAAGACAACAATGTAAATAGAATTCATGCAAAGGCTTAATTATAGAGGGATGTTAATGATTGATGATGTTGTATGGATTTCACTGTATGATTCAACACAAGGTGTGACTTGATGGCTTGAGATGGTGAAGATAGCAAGGAAAGGCTTCGAGGTACTAAGCAAGGGTGAAGGACAAGCGATGACTTGGCGGCTGATGAACCTAGCTAGGGTGAAGAAGGAAGTACTTGCATTTAGTTGAGGTACTAATCAAACTATGATGGTCATGTTGATGTGGAGGATCAAATCACTATTGGAGTGTTTGATGGAAGTGACTTGATACATTTGGGATTATTCATATTTGATGATTGGAATCAAGTCACGTGCTCAAGATGGCTATGCTCAAGTGAAAAGATCAATATCAACATGTTGGCACCCTCACTTGATGAAGATTGAAAGAGACAGCATCAATTCAAAAGAGATCAACTCAAGCGGTATAAATTTGTTTTTCCTTTGATCTTGAGTTTAATAGGATATGCCGTAATATTAAGAGGGATGCATCATGTTGATAGATAATCATTCATAAATGCTCATGCCAATCCATGTGAGTTTTGAGTGTTTGAGAGACAAAAGAGCTAACTTATTTTTGTTGGTCTGGCGGACGTGTCTGGTATTTGCCCAGCCACGGTAAAATACTTGGTGTTCTCGGGTTGGTTTGTCGGGAGTTCTGACATGAGTCAGGAGTTCGACGGTCGGGAGTTCCAGCAATCGTCGGGAGTTCCGCCGTCTCACGCTTCACTGACTTGGAGAGTTAACTGTCTAGTCACACGGAATATGTCCGTCCGGTATACCGGACATGTCTAGTATAGTAGGCCAGATCCCAACGACTAGTTTTTAAATGAGCTGAGGGTCGGGAGTTCCGATGTGAATCGGGAGTTTCAGCATTCGTCGGGAGTTCCGACACCTCACAACGATACTTTACTCAGTTACCGTTGGCGCAGTGCAAGTCATACCGGACGTGTCCGGTATGGCAACGGCTAGAAAACAGCTAGTTTTTCAAAGGGGGCTATAAATACCCCCAAGCCTCCACTTTTGGAGGCTGCTAATTCTGCTGATCCTCTAGCACATTTTTGAGCTTTGCCAACTCCCCCAAACCCTCTCTTAGTGAGTGTGTGATCCAAATTGCTAAATCCATTAGTGGGTTGAGAGAAATTCAAAAAGAGAGCAATCCAACCACTTGAGCACTTGTACATATTGTCAATCTCATGTTTTGCATTTGTTACTCTTGGACTCTTGGGTCCTAGGCATCATGGGAGAGCACCGAGAGATTCGCGGAGAGCACTAGTGGAAGGAGAGATTGTGGTTGCCTCGGAAAGTGACCTTCATGGTACCCTTCTTCATTGGGTGTAGAAACAAATATCGTGTCTCAATTCGCATTTCGTTCTCTATGTATCTTGTCATCACTAGTCTGCAGGTTTGGTTTGAAGATAGAATCAACTAGTGAAAGGAGGAAAAGGAGTTTCAAAGACTAACTTTGTGTTGTAGGCTGTAGAGTGACCTTCATGGTAACCTCTAGGGGTTGACCTTGTTGGTGCCATAGCCCCCTCAATAGAGAGTAGGACTCAAAACAAGTCGAACCAATTCCACTATGTGACCGAAAAACAAATATGAGGGAGTGTCTCAATTGCATTTCATTCGATCATTTGTGTTGCATGGTGAATCTATTTCTAGCTCTTTGAACACTTTCACCTACTTTGAGACAAAAGTTCTCTATGTATCTTGTCATCTCTAGTAGGTCTTTGCCTAGGAAGACGATTTGGTTTGAAGATAGAAATCTAGAAAGGAGCAAGTTCAAGCGCGGGCTTGAATGCTCAAGTTCTTACACTAAAAAGAGATGGAAGGACCTATGCTAGGTGAAGGGCTGCCCGAAGAGAAGCTCTAGGAGCCCCACTACAATGGTGAATGAATGGAATGGTAGAGGATGTGAATCATCCCAAATGGGTGCCGTGTTTATACAAAAATATTCATTCTCTGCCTAGCTAACTTTTGTGTTGTAGGGTTGTAGCTTCTAGATGATATTCTTTATACCATTGTATTCTCTATTGGCTAACTCGTGAGGGGTTTCTTTTTTTGATTAGGAGTTTCGCAAGTGTTTGGAAACTCCAACATTAATCGTTCCGCATTTAAAGGTGTTAATAAGCGCCTGGTTTTTATTTGGAAATGCCTATTCACCTCCTCTAGGCAGGATGCATCCTAGGTCCTTTCAGCGCCTTTCGACTCAAAGCGCTAAAGCGGATGGAAATGCCTTGAGCCCGCTCCACTCAGCTTTATTTGGGCCTCGATCGTTAGGCCTTTGTTAGCCATCCGACACACCCTCGACACACCCTCACTCAAGCTTTGATTCATGAACCTATGAGTGAGATCCTTCGTGCTTGCAACTCTAGGAGTAAGATCCATCTCTTGAGCACTTGTGTCACACGCTAGTGATTTGGTTTTCAATTTGTTACTCTTGGGCTCTTGGAACCCTAGCCAACTAGGTGTTGCCCATTGAAGCATTCATCTCTTGCTTGTGAGGTGCTCCGAGAAGTTTGTACTACCCACTTTGTTGTAGTGAAATTTTCTGACTTGATCTTTGTGGTCGCTAGGGAAAGAGGGGAGTTGAAAGGGACTCTAAAGACCTTTGTGGTCGCCTCAACAATGGGGTTGTAGGCATAACTTTGTGGTGTGGCCGAACTTAGATAAATCTTGTGTCCCCGTATGCATGTGATCTTGTAATTGTGCGTATGTTGTATTATTTGTTGTGGTGGCCCGATCTATATTGTATGTAGGTGTTGGAGCAAGCTATTGCGTGAAATCACTTCATATTACTTCCTTACACACATGGTAAAAACAGTTTATCATTTGAGCAAATTCAATTGTGTAACCCTAGTTAGCTCCTTTTTCTGGCGGTCCCGAAAATTTGGTCCTCATCAGAGTTCCCCTACCATCCCTATGCATTAGTCACGACCTTATTATTTATCATTGACCATGACTTATTCTTTGTCATCACGGAGCTCGTTAGCACAGAACTGATATCGCGAAGACATGACATGCCATAGAGGAATATACAATGACTTTGCTACCAACGTCTTGTTTTGTAGCTCTAATAATTTTGTTTCGAGCATAGCTTGTGTGGCCACCATTTCTCGAAGAGAGGGTTGAGACAAAACCAAGAAATTTTATATGTACTTCTCCATTCATTCTAAATTACAATACGTTTTGGATTTTTCTAGATACATAGCTTTTGCTATGCACTTGGATATACATTATGTCTAGATATATAGTAAAAATAATAGATCTAGAAAAACCAAAATGTCTTATAATTTAGAGCAGATGGAGTATGAGGATAGTAGTTGCTCCCACCATTTACGAAGTCATTTTTAAAATAAGCATTAACAACTATGATATGTAGCAAGTATCACTAGATTAATAATAAAATATATTTTTATATTAAACATATCTAGAGATACAAATATTGATAATATTTTTTTATAATTGTAGTCAAACTTATGTCCCCCTTCAAAATATAGAATTTGTGTGTTTTTTTAAAACGGAATGAGTTAACTAATCCTTTTTTTTCTCACTTCTAGCCTATTGTGTGCATGCATTGCACGCAGCCTCACCGGGGCAGAGTCAACTCATAGGAGAGCACTAGGAAAGGAAAGGAGAGAATCATGACCAGTTGCCCACTCACCGTTGGCTACCGAGCAACACTGGGTCCACGTCGTCCTCTTGTCGCACGTCGACATGATCACATGATGGCACGCGCCAGCAGGAGTGCAGGACCGAGCCCGGCGCCATCACCTGCCACCCGTCCGCGTCCCAGCGCAGAGATCGCCATCCTCCCAGAGTCCCACGGAGATTTTTTTATTTTTAACACTTTTTTAAACTAATTTTAAATCTAACACTGTTTAAATTTTCGTTTTCAAAACTAACACTTTTGGCCGCGCCTATTGCCATGGCGCGGCGAAATGCCTATGCCGCGCCATGCATGGTGGCGCGGCGAGAGGGATGACGTGGCGACGATCGGGGCGCTGACCGGTGACATGGCAGGGTCTGCCGCGCCACGGATCTTGACGCGGCACTGACACACCATAGCCCATGGCGCGGTAGGCCCAGGTAAATATCGCGCGCGAGCCGCCGCCCTCCTGCCTGCCTGCGAGCCGCCCTCCCTGCCTCCTGCCTGCCCGCCACGCCGGCCGCCACCGCGCCTGCCGCGCCGCGCCACGCACGCACCCGCCGCTCCGGCCACGCCACTAACGAAGGCGCGCCACCCCCTCCGGCCACGCACGTCCGCTGCCCGCCGTGCCACGGACGCCCTCACTACAGTTCAACCCTCGCTGAGGTGAAATTTGGAGCCTATTTCTTCATAATCAAAACCCTCATACCTTCACTACCCCTTTATATTAATCATTAGCCATTAGATTGAGAGATTCTTTTAAAATATACTTTAGCCGTTAATTTATCTTACATTGTATTGTTATTTATATACTTTAATTGTTAATTTTCTTACATTTTATTATTAATTATAGCGAAAATAAATGTCTAATTAAAAGACACGTGAAATATAAATCTATTTATGTGTTTTTTGTGCACTAGACATACATATATATAGCGACAAATTTGGTTGGTTGAGTTTTTTTGATTTAAATTATTGTATGCTTATTTTCTTATATGGAAACATTAATCTAAATGATCATTTTACTCAAGCATATATTGAAAAGCACTAGAACCTCCAAAATCATGCACAACATTGTCGATATCGTACTGCTATCAGCATACATAAATCATAAAACTTAGTGATCAAGGAGGTAAAATTGTGATTATCCAAGATATCTGGTGGACAGCAGGCCATACATAGAAGTTGCTTATTTTTCTAGTGAAGTTGTTTAATATGTCTGTTAATGTGACATTGAATATATACATGTGCTTTCATACTGTGTTCCTATTGCATAACAAGTAGTTCAAATTTTACAATGCTACATAATGTTAATTTGAATATTGTTAATTGTAATACTCTAACCATTTGTTTATTAATTTGTAACAGGATGGCCCCTCCCACGCAGCACCCGTTGTACCCCTTCTTAAGGTGGAGTATGACGAGCCGCACTGAACACACTTCTTGAGTGACACCGACGCAGAGGTGCCCTTGCCTCCTTTGAGGCCCCGCACGCACAACAGGGCGCACCACTGGGATGAGCGTTACGCGCCGTACATACGACGTGCCGGCTTCCTCGAGCTTGTCCGTGTTGTCAACTATAGTCTTCCGTCCCTTGACCCAGCACTACTTACTGCAGCTATAGATAGGTGCAAGTGCCTTCATTGTACGTAAACATTCTTATAACAAATTTGAGGCAACTAACAGTCGTTCTATTCTTATAACAGGTGAAGGCCTGAGACCCACACGTTTCACCTACCTTGCGGCGAGTTGACCTTGACTATGCAGGACATGAAGGTTATCTTTGGCCTTCGGTTAGGGGGACTTCCAGTGATAGGTATAGTTGACAACGATCACTGGAGGGAGCTAGTGGCTCAGTTCACTGGCTTTCTTCCACCGGATGATGAGGTTTCCAAGAAAAATAAGTGAGCAATTCAAGCCTATTTAATACTTGTATTGGTTTCATGCAGCCATCGAGTCTCATTTTCTTTGGTGAATTTTAGGAAAAGTTCTGGTGTTTCGTCGTCGTGGATCACAGAGCGCTTTGATTACTTGGACCCACAGGCTGATGAGGCTCAGATCGACAGATTCGCTAGAGTGTGGCTCTGGCACTTCCTTGGTGCTTTCCTCTTCCCAAACGCCTCGGGCAACACCATTAGCTAGATCTTCCTTGACATACTACGCCAGTCATGGGATAACATAGCGGCGTACAGCTGGGGCAGCGTAGTCCTGGCATGGACGTATCGATAGCTATGCGTTTTCTGTTGTCGCACCTCAGGGTATGCGAACCTTGGGGGTTGCTCCTACCTACTTCAGGTTTGGTGTTGGGAACGATGGCCCGTTGGGAGGCCCTTTCTCTTTGGTTTACCGGTAAGTACTTTGGTTCACTATATTCTTCGAGGCAGTTACATATGATTAAATTATTAATGGCTAATTCATTATCGTGTTCAATGCAACATTAGAACGGACATGATACACTTCCTACAGCTCTGTATATCTGGACGTAAGCAGAGTTAGTTAGAGGGAATGCGAGGCGCAAGTACAGGGAGTACACGGATGGTCTCGATGTCCTGACACAACACCAGGTTACGCTATCTTTACTATCATATATGTGTCTTGTTCGATGTACACTATATCACAACCTAACTCAATTATAAAATGTTCAGGTGCATTGGTGTCCTTGGAATGCTCCGAAGCTCGAGTACTATCTGAGTCCTATCACTAGGGATGAGTAGTATCGCTGCAACGTCCCTCTTATTTTCTTCCACGTGGTCGAGATTCACTTGCCCATCAGGGTTTGCAGGTAGTTTGGAAGAATGATAGGCTACCCACCACCGCTTTACTCCACCAACCAAGAATTGCACGGGTGCATTATTGATTAATAACAAAGCTACAATTTAGAGGTGTGTATGGTACAACTAATAATCATTTTATTGTAGGTATGATCGCAGGAAGAGGTACAAGACCAAGGATTGGCACATGACACACAACACGTACATCCAGTTGTGGTAGAATAGGGACCGGTAGCCGGTCGATGTGGGTCCCCCACACGACCAGCACACCTTCGATGACTACCTGCGGTGGCTTCACAGGTCTACGAGGACACATATCAAGCCCCTGTACACTGAGGAGGCGATTGACAAGGGCGACGAGGAAGATGTGATCGAAGATGTGTACGACGTTGCCACTAGGGACGACACACAACTACAGAGAGCCCCACTTCAAAGATACGTGGTAAGATACTCGAATGGTACAATTTGTTATCCATTTGGTATTAAGTATGTGTACTAAAACTATCCAACCACGCGTTTCTATACCCAGGCGACATAATTGTCAAGGCTATCCAACGAAGCAGCATTTTGGGTTCACGAGTATAGGGGACTAGGGCTAGGCGTTCTTGAGGCTTTTGTGGAGGTAAACATAAACTTTCTATTCCAAAAATGTTTCTTTAGTGTATATGCATTTGGGAAATGCACTAACTTTAATGTCTATTTATACAGAAGGTGAAGCGGAGCGGCAGGAAGCTAGCTCAGAAGCTAAGCTGTATGGACACTCCTTAGGTGGAACCGGCAGTCCCAACGCGGTTGGGTGGCACGTCTTCTGGCTCTTTAAGGACACCAGCCGGCTCTTCTTAGCCGGTGATACGTGTCACTTTCGCAGTGCGTACACCACCACATCATAGCGCTGGGAAGGACCCTGCAAACAAGAATGATGATGACGACCCCCTGGGCTTCCACAGATAGCACCACTAGTGGAACGATTGGCCACATGACAAGATCGGCATGTCTCAGCTAGGTGGTGCCCCGCTTGGTACCCAAAGAACCTCACAGGTAGTAACAAAGGTAGTTTGTTTAAATACATAGGCTCCATGAACTAACGATCATAAAGATTATAAGTAATCGTGCATATCATATACTTGCAGGGTACAAGCCATATGCACCGGCAACATGACTACACCGATGTTGGCTACACTCCCAATGTGTTGCCTACAAATCCGAAGAGACAGAGGCATCCGAGGGATCCTTACACTCCTAGAACTTAGTTAGTTATGTCGAACTTATATCGAACAAATATTGTCGTCCGAAACTTGCAGACTCATGAACCAATGAAAATGTTATGTGGCAACTTGTTAACTTGTGCATGGACTCCATTTATTTGCTTCATATTCATTTCAATGCGTCGCTGCAGCACTGCCAGTGAGATTAACTAGCAATTAGTTCGGGAACCGGCAGTCCCGGCGTATCTCGCCGCCCGGTGGCGGCGTCTTGACCCTGATCCTCCCGAGCTTGGTCATCGCCGCCACAAAATGGCCGAAGAAGGCACCCTGGTTGGACGCGTAGTAGTCGACCTTGCTGCACGACCTCATGTTGGAGTAGATCACCTGGTCGGAGCCTAGGAGGCCCTTGCCGACCTACAGGTTCCGGTAGAAGGCGTTGTCGAAGCCCACCAACGAGGGGTCGAGGAAGGCAAAGGCGTTGGGGTCGGAGCTGTAGGTGTCGTTCAGCTACGACGCGAAACCGGGGTCCATTGGTCGCGTCGATGCTAATCCTCACCGACAGTAGCTGAGGCTGGTCTTCTGTCTGTGTCCAGGTCCTACCGCGTCGTGGGCCTTGGCGTGTCAGTGCCGCGCCATGTCTATGGCGCGGCAGACCCTACCATGTCATCGGTCAGCGCCTCGGTCGTCGCCACGTCACCCCTCTCGCCGTGCCACCATGCATGGCGCGACATAGACGTTTCGTCGCGCCATGGCAATAGGCACGGCCAAAAGTGTTAGTTTTGAAAAAAAAAATAATGTTAGATTTAAAATTAGTTTACAAAAAGTGTTAAAAATAAAAAAAATCCCCACGGAAGCGCCACCGGCCGCCGGCCTCCCGTTCAGGACTTCAGGCAGTCACGGTTAGATCCACCGCACGGGCCCCATGCCGACGACAACAACTAGACGGCGTCCCCACTGACGCATGGCCCCGTCTGGACGTCGTTGTGGCGTCAAGATTCCCCAACCTGACCAACCAACCTTCCCACTGCGATTTTTTTTGTAAACTAATTTTAAATCTAACATTGTTTAATTTTTTAAAAAACTAACACTTTTGGACGCGCCTATTTCCATGATGAAACGCCTGTGCCGCGTCATGCATGGTGGCGCGACGAGAGGGATGACGTGGCGACGACCGGGGCGCTGACCGGTGATGTGGCAGGATCTGTCGTGCCACCGATCTTGGCGCGGCTCTGCCATGCCCTGATCGGTGGCGCGATAGAGTCAGATAAAAGGGTCGTGGCCCAGTCCCGCCTGCCTGCCGCTCCTTTGCCTACCTAGCCGCCTATCCGCCACACCTTCGCGCCCACCACGCCTGCCCACCGCCCCGCCTGCCGCCTACCTGCCCGCCACTCCCAAGTGTTGTCGGCGCCCGACCTTCTGTTGCTACCTCCCTCCCTCCCTTCTCTTCCATTCCCTGGCCGCCTCCCTCCCTTCTTGGCCTCGTTTAAGGTAATAACACACTTTTTATTTTTGTTTGAATGGTTGATTGAAATATTATGAATGGGAGTTAAGGTTAGGAGAAAAATTATGTTTGGGAACTATGGGCTATCGTTTGGAGGAAGATATTAGTTTGATTTTATCGATGTTAAGGTTAATTATTTAGTTACAAGTATATTTACCATGTATATTTTTGTTGCTATAAGTGTTGGTTATATTATTTGAGTTGCAATGCAAATGATTATATTTTACATTAATTTGCGTTGTTTTGATTGATGTTTAATTTGAACCGTTTTATTAGATGGAAGACATGTTTCGGGAGCAGTTGTGGCGAAAATGGGGTCGTCCTAGATAATTGTACCCCGATGAGTCTAGCAAAGATGCCCCCGTCCATCTTGACCTCCCTATCTCTAACTGTGACTGTGGTCGTCCGGCCAACGTGTTTCAATCGAGACATTCGGACACAACGGCTCATTGCTTCTACACATGCAGTCGTTTGAATGTAAGTAATTGTTTCCGAATGTTTTTTTCTTCATCTGTATTACTAGGTTACTAAATTTTTTTTGGAATTTTGTCGTGTAGGCCCATGAGAGGTGCTTTTTTCTTTCAGTGGATCGATGGTGCAGACAAGTTTGACCCCAGGTACCTCCTTTTCGATGATTAGTGGAGAGGGCGACATCCACGAGAGCACTTCGAGTGGTGGGTTC
This sequence comes from Miscanthus lutarioriparius, assembly GCA_904845875.1. Lineage (NCBI taxonomy): Eukaryota > Viridiplantae > Streptophyta > Magnoliopsida > Poales > Poaceae > Miscanthus > Miscanthus lutarioriparius. Next base: position 27,621,069 of record CAJGYO010000017.1, on the reverse strand, counting down.
CACCTCCCCCTAACCCCCCTCCAATGACGGCTAAGGAGAAGCACTTAGCCACGATTAGATGACTTGAGGAACCTCCTCTGTGCGATTGCGGAGATCGAGCTGTGATAAACCCTGAGAACACGTTAGAGTTTGTGTGTCTAAACAAGCATGAAGTAAGTGTAAAGTGTATGTGTTGAAATGTTGAGCTATATGTGTTCATGTACTAATGCCACCTTATTTAGGTGTTTTCAATGGTGTAGTGTCGTTTCAAGGAGTGGTTGTATGGTCCTAAGAACCAATGGCCGGAAGAATCACCGGAGGTTAAGGAAAAGAAGAAAGAAAGGGTAATTTACAAAGCACCTCCTGTCATGTGCGAATGTGATGTTAAATCCAACTATGGCATAGTCCCTTCGGAGCTTGGAATAGGCCATTATTGCGGCCATATGGTTGACTATGATGAGGTTGGTTATTTTTGTGGTAAACATGAAATCGTATTTTGTTTCTTTTCTTAAGACATATGATATAATTTTTCGTTTGAACAGAGCACTAGGAAATGCAGGTGGGAATGTTATGATGGTCAAGCTAAGTTCTTGGATGAACTAAAGGGGAGGCAAGTAATTGCATGGAAGAGGAGATATGGACCTGACTACGTCAACCTATTCGTTAAACATAACAAAGACAAGATGCGTGAGTTTGCTAGACAGCGCGGTATTCATAACCCGATCGATGTTGGGCTTGACAAATGGGGATTGGAGAGACGGAGGGTGTTAGAGGAGGAGAGAGCAAGCAAGGAGGCAAGGGAGGAGACAAGAGTACAGATGCAGGTCTTGAATGAGCATGTTGTTGCATTATGTGCCAGTGAGTGCTTGAAAGCCTTTTTTTCGTTGTCTGATTTTAAATGTAATATAATCACGTTGCTAACTAATTGCATTTTATACATGAAGGGATTGGATGCCGCGAGGACCATGATGGAGAGGTGGCTCATGCAAGGTATGGGGAAAAGAAGTTAGATGAGCACAGAACGCGAGCTGGTCGCACCGTTCAATCACCGATTGTGTTGTCTAATGAGAGGAATGAGGATGAGGACGACACTGCCAGACTGAGCGAGCTCATCGCTCTAGCATAGGTGGGCTTACAGTCAGAGGAGATTGAGGATGACACTGGTAGACTGAGCGAGCTCATCACTCTAGCCGAGGCGGGCTTGCAGGTAGAGGAGGCTGAGGACGACACTGGCAGACTGAGCGAGCTCATCGCTCTAGCAGAGGCAGGCTTGTAGGCGGGCGATGATGATGATGCGTTCTTCACTCAGGCCACAGATGAAGCAGAGGCCACTTACTATAAGCGACACGCAGGTTAGAGCAATGCAGGTGAGCCTAGCCACATGAACGAGGAGGAAGAGAACACGTTCTTATCTCGGGCCATAGATGAAGCGAAGGCCACTTACTATAGGTGAAAGGCAGATCAGGGCAATGCAGGTGACCCTAGCCATAGCAACATGGTTGTGGTAGAGGATTGGTACTCGGACGATGAGTTGCTTACTCAGTATGTTTCTGACTGAGGGTTTTTAATCGCGCCGTCTATTAGTTCCATGTTTTATTAATGATCAATGTAGCTATGTACTAGAACTTTCATTGGGTTGTCTTGTTTTCCATTTGAACTATTAATGTATTATACCCATGTATCAAGTACTCGGATTACCCATGGTTGATCTTAAGTGATCCCATCTGTTTGTCACCCTCCGACCTATCCGTTTGTCGCTATCCGATGCATCCAAGTTTGGCACGCAACCCTAAGTCCAGGTTCTGCTGCGCCATAGCCCACGACGCATCACTGACGCGCCAAGGCCTACGGCGTGGCAGGACCTGGACGCAGACAGAAGCCAACCAACCTCAATTGTAATTGAACGGGAGTTGTTGTCAGTGCTGTAAACAAGTACAAGTGCTGCCGCGACGCATTGAAATGAATATGAAGCAAATAAATAGAGTCTGTGCGCAAGTTGACAAGTTGCCACATAACATTTTCATTAGTTCATGAGTCTGTAAGTTTTGGACGACAATATTCGTTCAACATAACCAACTAAGTCCCAGGCTCGCCCCACTGGTGTGCCTTGGTGTGCGTGCGGGGCCTCAAAGGACATGTATACAAATTGATAAACAAAGGGTTAGAGTATTCAAATTAATAATATTCAAATTAACATTATGTAGCATTGTAAAATTTGAACTACTTGTTATGCAATACGAACACAATATGAAAGCACATGTATATATTCAAAGTAACATTAACAGACATATTAAACAACCTCACTAGGAAAAATAAGCAACTTCTATGTATGGACCTGCTGCCCTCGTCTTCTATGCCTGCTAGCCTTGTGACCAGGGTCTTTGCAAATGGAGCAAAGATTCCTACCACGGGTTTCGTTGAAGTCTCCCCCTCCGTACATGTCTTCACCATACCCTCTCATAGCGTCCATGTCCCCCTTGAGTCGCTTCTTCTTTCTCCTACCTTCCCTACCTTCATTAGATCTGGATGCAGCACGTAGTCATAACCATTATAAGGTGGGCACTGTGTCGAGTCAAGGTATGGCTCGAAGCTCATCTCCCAAATACTAACGGTGTTCGAATAGAGATACAAGGGTGACATATATGGTATATCCTCATAGTTGTACCCGCCAACCCTGTAGGCCGTGATCATATGAGAGCAAGGGGCATGCATGATCTAAGGTACGTTGCAACTACACTCTACCTTTTCAAGATTAACTCGGTAGTTTCGTCCACCATAATGTTCGCCGCCCAAGCTTGTGCCACCTTTGCCTCATACACTAAAGATATGGCGGCGGGGTCCATACGGCTCGGCGGTGTGCTGCTTGGCCAATTCCTCGGCCTCCTTCAAATGTTCTGCTCTGGCCTTTCTAAAACGCCCCTGCTCAGCTATATTCCTCTACACAAGTTCCCATCTCTTGACAAAATATTCGTTGCACTTATAAAAGGAGAACTCAACAATTCCAGACACATGCAACGATCGAACTCCGGTGAATATACGGTTGAAGGACTCCGAGGAGTTAGTGGTCATGATGCCATACCTGAAACCCCCTCGTCATATGCTAACGCCCACTGAGCCTTCTATTCCATCTGTGCCTCTAACCAGGCCTTTCCCGCTTTATTTATTATCTTGTCTAGTTCTCTCTTTGTCTCCTTGAACTGGTGCTCTGTACGTACACAACATAGAGCCTTTTCCTTGTCACATACCTCCTGCTTTCTCTGACGCCGCCATAAATTAGCAACAAAGTGTCTCATGCACCATCTATGCACTAGAGGCAGGAACCCATCTATATGCTCAGCTACAGCATTAAGAAGCCCTGGGTGATGGTCCAAGATCAAACATATAGTGTGAGATGGGCCAAGCACTTGTACACGTAGAAGCCACATGAACCATGACCATGATTCATTGTTCTTTCCCTCTGCCAAAGCAAATGCCATGGGTACTATCTAGTCCTCAGGATCAACAACAACAACCATCATCAAGGTGCCCCTGTACTTTCCTGTTAGGAAAGTGCCATCAACAAGTACGACTGGCCGACAAAACTAGAATGCATGTTCTGTTTGCACGAACGACCAAAACACACGATAGAGGACATGCCTCAATGGGTCCCGAAAACACATCCCTCCGGTGTCCACAAACCATTTCAAGCCAGAGTTGTAGTAATGCATTGCACATAAGATGTGGGGCACCCTGTTGTACGCTTCCTCCCAACTACCCCAACGAATCGTCAGGGCAATTTGCTTAGCACGCCAAGCCTTTTCGTACTTCACATCATAATTAACGAATCTAGATATGGACTGTTGTAAAGAAGACACCGAAATGTCGTTATTGTCATCAACGAGCCCCAGTATACGACGGACAAGGTAACGTGCAGTGAGCTGCTGATGATTTTCCTTCCCCCTATTTGTTAGGCAAGTGTGGGGTTCGACAACTTTACTTATCCTCCACTTGCCATCACTCTGTCTCTTTCATGCATTTAACCTACACATACAACCATTTTTGCATATCATGTGGTACCTCAAGTCCTGGTCCAAATGAGTGACACTGTACGGCCTATGGTGATACACAACATAGTCCTCAAGGAAGAGCTTCATCTCTGACATTGTATTGAATATCATCTTCTTCCTAGGGCTTCTTTCTCATGATCATACAATGATTTCCTACACATCTAGAGACCGGTGTCACAAACTGCCATATCCGTCATGCTGACATCCCTATAGTTCGGAACGCCCCTAAAAGGTACGTTCATCAACCTTAGTTGCTCAAGCCCAGTCGCTGTGTAAGGTGGTGGTGGAACATACTGCTGCACTTCGCTAATTCTACCCCATGAATCATAGGGGGTATTATCTGCTGGCAAATCTATGACTAGTCTACCTTGAGCCTAGATAGCATGCAAAACCTCAGTTGGTACTGGTGATGGCATACCATGAACAGGTACTGGCATGGCATCAACCGGTGTGGGCATAGCATGTCTATCTCCCTGGTCACCATCTGAATCGTCCGAATCACTGCTAACTACATCACCGATCCTGTCCTCCTCCTCCTGCTCCTCCTCTTCCAGTTCGAACTCGTTCACATCGAAATCATTACTTATACAACCTACTTGACTTGAATGAAACTGCTCCTATGTCAACTGACCGTCCAAATCCATGTTAGCATGAGCTGCTTCCCCTTCGACCCCAATTCTTGCTTATTGCCTCCAACACCGTCAATGGACGGGCCGTCCTAGACACCCTGCATCTTGTACCCATTCTCCACCACCACCTCAGCCATGGGCACATTGGAACCTTGGAGCACCCTAGTGTCGGGACCAGTGAGCAGGGTCACGCAAGGGCATGAGGACATAGTGTGCCCTAATCTTCCCAGTATCAAACCTCCCCTTTAGTGTGAAATTAATGCCAAACTTTGTATTCAAACGGACACAAAGGTCATTGAAGTTAGGAGGTTTATCAAACCATTCCAATTCTTCTTCCATATCCTCAAACATACCATCTTCTCTCCTAACACTTTCTCCATAAAAAACTCTAACACAACAATCCATCTACAAAAGCATTTCAAGAAACTTCATCAATTCATCGAAATCATCGTACGTAATGTCCATAGTAATATTAATACCTATTCTAACTATAACTATACTAACTAATCTAATATTAACATATATACAAGGCTAACTACAACAACTAATGTATAACTACACTCACTAACTGTACTAACTAAATTAACTAACTTTACTATCTATACTAACTTACTATATTGCCTATACTAACTAAACTAACTAACTTTACTAACTATACTACCTATACTTTACTAATTATACTAACTTTATTTATTTTACTAACTTACTATACTAACAATGTCGATTCAATTAATAAATACACTAGGGGAGTACTCTGCAGTAGTAGCACTCAAATCCTCGCATGGTGGCGGCTGCTAGACCGGGCGAGAGGTGTGGCGGCGGCCTCGCCTCGGCAGCTGTAGTCCCGGGCCCTATAATGATGGGGGCGGCGTGGCGTTGAGGCGATGATGGTCGGCGGTGGGCGTCCGTGTGGCAATGGCGGCCGCCGTCGCGTGGGCGCGGGCGGTGGTGGGTGGCCGGAGGGTGGCGCGCGCCGACGAAGCGCGCTTGGCCATGGTGGCGGCGGCATGTTGCCGGGTTGGCGGCAAGGCGCCACGCTGTGTGGGCACGACAGCAAAAGGACTAGACCACAACCCTTTTAGCCGGCTCTATCGCGCCACGGATCAGGGCGCGTCATTGCCACGCCAAGATCGGTGGCGCGGCAGACCCTGCCACATCACCGGACAACGTCCTAGTCATCGCCATGTCAACCCTCTAGCCGCGCCACCATGCATGACGCGGCATAGGCGTTTCGCTGCGCCATGAAAATAGGTGCGACCAAAAGTGTTAGTTTTGAAAAAAATTTAAACAATGTTAGATTAAAAATTAGTTTACAAAAAGTGTTAAAAATATAAACAAAATCCCCATTGCACTGCAAGAATCAACAAACACCCAGACACCGGCTGGGTGGTGTGGCCCTCCGTCGGCCGAAAGCACGCTGGCGGGACAACCCCGATCATCCAAATACCACCCTCCTACCATTTGTGGACGGGAATGCCAGGACCAATTCCATTCGCTCCACTCCACCCCACGACCGCGAGTCCCCTCCTTCTCCCTTCCCGCCGCCTCCGCGGAATCGTGAGGGGTTCCTTCCCAAATCGTCGGAGTTGATCCTGCCGTGCACGCGTGTGGCGGTTAGGGCTAGGCGGTCTCCAGAAATGGATGCCCTTGATTCCGTCGATGGCGCGTGGCGGATGCCGACGAGCCCATCTGGGACTGGGGCAATCTCCTCGACTTCGTCGTCCAAGATGACGACTCCCTAGCCCTCCCATGTGATGACGCCGCCAAGATATAGCAAAGAATTGACCCCACCGAGGTCGCCACTTGCAGATCGCTCCCCTCGCCACTGCATGACCCGGTGGAGCAGAGCCGGAGCCGGAACTAGAACTAGAACCGGGTCCAGTGCTTCCGCCGCCCCCTCTTCGGGTTCAGGGGATCGAGAGCCGCGTCAGGAAGCGGGACCCACGGCTGGTGTGCCCGAATTACCTCGCCTAGCTACGCTCGACCTCCCCCCATCCCTCTCGGGGGTCGTGATGGGGAGAGGTCATGCGTCTTGCGAGCGCTGTGTGCTAAGGTGGATGGAAGGGGTCGTGGATGACCCCGACCTTGGCACCTGGCCAGCTCCACTCGGTTTTCGCTGGGCCTCGATCGTTTAGGCCTTTGTTAGCCATCGTGTTGCGGGCCGCGTGGCTTGCTGACTAATCGGTGCATTGAGACACCCCGAGGTTACAACCCTGACACACCCTCACTCAAGCTTTGATTCACGAACCTGTGAGTGAGATCCTTCGTGCTTGAAACTCCAGGAGTAAGATCCATCTCTTGAGCACTTGTGGCACACACTAGTGATTTGGTTTTCAATTTGTTACTCTTGGGCTCTTGGAACCCTAGCCAACTAGGTGTTGCCCATTGAAGCATTCATCTCTTGCTTGTGAGGTGCTCCGAGAAGTTTGTACTACCCACTTTGTTGTAGTGAAATTTTCTGACTTGATCTTTGTGGTCGCTAGGGAAAGAGGGGAGTTGAAAGAGACTCTAAAGACCTTTGTGGTCGCCTCAACAATGGGTTTGTAGGCATAACTTTGTGGTGTGGCCGAACCTTAGATAAATCCTGTGTCCCCGTATGCCTGTGATCTTGTAATTGTGCGTATGTTGTATTATTTGTTGTGGTGGCCCGATCTATATTGTATGTAGGTGTTCGAGCAAGCTATAGCGTGAAATCACTTCATATTACTTCCTTACACACGTGGTAAAAACAGTTTATCATTTGAGCAAATTCAATTGTGTAACCCTAGTTAGCTCCTATTTCTGGTGGGCCCGAAAATTCGGTCCTCATCAGAGTTCCCCTACCATCCCTATGCATTAGTCACGACCTTATTATTTATCATTGACCACGACTTATTCTTTGTCATCACGGAGCTCGTTAGCACAGAACTGATACCGCGAAGACATGACATGCCATAGAGGAATATACAATGACTTTGCTACCAACGTCTTGTTTTGTAGCTCTAATAATTTTGTTTCGAGGATAGCTTGTGTCACCACCATTTCTTGGTTGAGACAAAACCAAGAAATTTTATATGTACTTCTCCCTTCATTCTAAATTACAAAACGTTTTGGTTTTTTTCTAGATACATAGCTTTTGCTATGCACTTAGATATACATTATGTCTAGATATATAGTAAAAATAATAGATCTAGAAAACCAAAGTGTCTTATAATTTAGAGCAGATGGAGTATTACGATAGTAGTTGCTCCCACCGTTTACGAAGTCATTTTTTTAAAATAAGCATTAACAACTATGATATGTAGGAAGTATCACTAGATTAATAATAAAATGTATTTTTATATTAAACATATCTAGAGATACAAATATTGATAATATTTTTTTATAATTCTAGTCAAACTTATTTTCCCCCTTCAAAATATAGAATTTGTGTGTTTTTTTTAAAACGGAATGAGTTAACTAATCCTTTTTCTCACTTCCAGACTATTGTGTGCATGGATTGCACGTAGCCTCACCGGGGCAGAGTCAACTCACAGGAGAGCACTAGGAAAGGAAAGGAGAGAATCGTGACCAGTTGCCCACTCACCGTTGGCTACCGAGCAACAGTGGTTCGCAAAAATGGTCGTCGACCACGAGGTCCACGTCGTCCTCTTGTCGCATGTCGACATGATGGCACGCGCCAGCAGGAGTGGAGGACCGAGCCCGGCGCCATCCCCTGCCGCCCGTCCGCGTCCCAGCCCAGAGATCGCCATCCTCCCAGTCCCACGGAAGCGCCGCCGGCCGCCGGCCTCCCGTTCAGGACTTCAGGCAGTCGCGGTCAGATCCACCGCACGGGCCCCACCCCGACGCCAACAACTAGACGGCGTCCGCACTGACGCATGGGCCCCGTCTGGACGTCGCTGTGGCGTCAAGATTCCCCAACCTGACCAACCAACCTTCCCACTACACCCGCAGCCAGCCAACAACCGCACACCAGTCTGGTGTGGTGTGGCCCTCCCGTCAGCGAGCACGCGCGGGACAGCCCCGGTCGTCCAGCGCCGCCCACCTACCAGCTGTGACGGGGACGCCAGGACCAATTCCATTCGCTCCACTCCACCCCGCGACCGCGAGTCCCCTTCCTCTCCCTTCCCGCCGCCTCCGCGGAATCGTGAGGGGTTCCCTCCCAAATCGCCGGAGTTGATCCTGCCGTGCACGCGCGCGGCGGTTAGGGCTAGGCGGTCTCCGTAAATGGACGCCCCCGATTCCGGCGGCGGCGCGGCGGATGCCGGCGAGCCCATCTGGGACTGGGGCAATCTCCTCGACTTCATCGTCCAGGATGACGACTCCCTGGCCCTCCCGTGTGATGACGCCGCCGGTATAGCAGCAGCCGACCCCACCGAGGCTGCCACGGCACTGCTCCCCGCCTCGCCCCCGCTACCGCAGCCGGTGGAGCCGGAGCCGGAGCCGGAACTGGAACCGGAACCGGGTCCAGTGCTTCCGCCGCCCCCTCTTCGGGTTCAGGGGATCGGGCGCCGCGTCAGGAAGCGGGACCCGCGGCTGGTGTGCCCGAACTACCTCGCGGGGAGGGTCCCGTGCGCGTGCCCCGAGGTGGACGAGATGGTCGCCGCTGCCGAGGTGGAGGACGTGGCCACGGAGTTCCTGGCTGGCGCGCGGAAGAAGACTAAGACTGCTGCTCGCCGTGGCAAAACGGCAGCTGCAGGTGCTGCCGCCGGAGCTGCAGGAGGAGGAACTGTCCGCGCGGCGGTGGCGGAGATGAAGTGCCAAGTGCCTGGATGTGAGGCGGACATACGGGAGCTGAAAGGGTACCATCGCCGGCACCGTGTGTGTATGCGCTGCGCGCATGCTGCTGCTGTCATGCTCGATGGCGTCCAGAAGCGCTACTGCCAGCAGTGCGGCAAGTAAGCCCGAGTTTCTCCACTCCTAGCTGTTTGATTAATCGGCATGAAACAAATTCGTACCAGTAGGATACACGAGCATGCTTGGCACATTCGTAGCAGTTTTAAAGTTGGTCTGTGATTGTTTGATTGCCTTTCGTTTTTATCCAAAAGCGACTCAGAATTCATATGTGATGTTTGGATTTAATCCAAAGACAACTACAACTTTTGTGTTTTTCGGAAGCTTTCTGTTTATTAGCATTTCATGGATTTTTTATGCTCCTGTTGGTTAGACTGCATCAAGACATTATGGTACAATGTTAAATTTTTAACCTTCTTAGTCTTTCCTTAGGGGTATACCCTGTTGTGGTGTATTTTCAGAACTGGTCTTTACTTAAGGTTTGTCTTGGTGTTAGCTTTTTCTTGACATAGATCGTAGGAGAATATACATTTCTCAGCACCCAATATAGTTCATAAATCTACTAAGTTCTGTTGCCAAGCAGAACGAATTAGTTACTGAATGGTTCACTGAAGATGTAACCAAAATATTGTGCAGTATTCACTGATGAAACTCATTGTTCATTCTTGTTAATTTTGAAAAGTGATGGTGCACGTGCTTATTCTTTTGGTGTATGGTGTTGGCACAAGGATGTTGGGTCACTCAACGAACAGATAGTAATGCAGAAATGTCATCAGTATGCCATTGGTGTATGGTGTTGGCACAAGGATGTTGGGTCACTTAGCGAACAGGTAGTAATGCAGAAATGCCATTGGATTGACTACTTTGCAGTGTTATGCGTGTTTATCCTTATGCCGTGTGTTGGAATTAGAACAAGATTGAGTACTAATTAAGGAAGAAGATACTAGATAGAGCGTGTGGTTACAGTAACAACAGGAAAGAGCGCTAAAGAAGATTGGAGTTATTAGTTCACGACACACTCCTATCGACTGCAAGATTTGATTCTCTGTACACCCGGTTGCTCTTGTACACTCCTGTCTGGCGGGGGTTAATGAACCCAAATTGAACAAAGAACAAAAGGAAAGCAAGAGAGGAGCATGGCTGATGAACTGTACATTAGTCATAATTATGGTTGGTGGTATGTATACTCCCTTAGTTAGGGTGAATTTTGATAGAGCCAAAACACAAAAGAGGCAAAAAATTTCCTTGAAGTTAGTTTATGAACTTTTATTGTACACGTGTGAGTAGGGCAAGATGGATATATTTGGATTGGAGCAGGCATTACCATATTGGGAACCATAATTAGTTACTCCCTCCATCCAAAAGTCTAAAATGTCTAAGCCTGTGACACAGTGACCAAGGAGCACTCAAGGCTGGCCACTTTTCATTTAGTCGCCGTGTTCACCTTAATGCTCTGGCGTCCGTTTGCTTCCCCGAGTAACCAACATTTAAACAAATGCTAACGGCGGCTCGGTGGCGTTACTTGCAGTTCATTAGATGAAAGAACAGACTTGACGGAAGGAGTATATCAAGCTAACAGTACTGAACGGGTGCGTGGTAATGCATTTATTTGGCATGTCATACGACGAGTCACAAGTGCCAAAACCGAGAAACAACAAGAGATATCAGCTTAGACGATTTAGACTTTTGGAAAACTCAATTTTGCTTGGATGACTTAGATTTTTGGATGGAGGGAGTAATTACTAGGTTTGCAAGCCCTGTATCTGATTCACGAACTAAATTGATATACCTTCTTGATGGCCTTACTTTCATGATGTGGCATGCTCCAAACAGCAAATGAGGTAGCTCTTTGGTATTGGATGCAAAATAGGTGTACAGGGGGAGATGAAACCCAAAAGGCCATAACTAATTTACATACCTAAAAGGTACACCCCTTGGGAACATCACTTCCATGAAATGGCATGCTGCAAACCACAAATCAGGTATCTGTTTAGATAAGTGTATTCTGGGAAGGCGCAATAGACACGCTGGGGAGAGAGCAATCTATATACAGGTGCTGGTTTATTTCTCCCTGACTTTTAGAGAGGATCCCCTGAACATACTAACCGATTCTAACACATTGGATTCCAGACTCTATAGAGTATAAACTACTGATATCCAAACTTTTCTGAAACAGACTAAACCATAATAAAAGGTCTCCTTAACTAAACTAATTCCTCCTGACAATGTTGCTTCTCTAGTGCATGGGTCACTGTGATGGCGTCCAGTGCCACAACTCCCAATGAATTACTGCAGGACTTGTTTTGAGCATTTGATGTTTTTTTTTGGATCAGTTTACAGTGGTACTTAAACAGCGATTTGATAAATTTGTCACGGCTATAATTTAAAGTATGGTGTGCTGTAATAACCTTGTGTCTTAGCTTCCTTTTGAAAATGTATTTTCATTTCAGGTTCCATGTATTACTAGATTTTGATGAAGATAAAAGGAGTTGTAGAAGAAAGTTGGAGCGTCACAACAAAAGAAGACGAAGAAAACCTGATTCCAAAGGAACATTAGATAAAGAAATAGATGATCAATTGGATCTGTCAGCAGATGTTAGTGGCGATGGTGAACTTAGAGAAGGTGATACCATTCAATCTCTTCAAATTTGCTAAGGAAAAAGAGTTATTTTTACCTATTTAGTGCTTAGTGTGACTATTATCATTGGTTCAGCTATTCATGGTTTTTTAAGGTGTCGGCGTATCGCCTAGGCAGCAAGGTGCCAGTGTCGCCTTACCGAAATCAGTGAGAGAGGGAAGTTGAAGAGAGTTTCACATACAAAGAGGAGCCGGAGGGAATCAGCAGTGCCTGGTAACAGAAGCCTCTAGCATCTCTGCTGGCTCTGGTGGCGATGGTTGGCGCAGCCTTCCAGTCAACTGCAGTGGCAATTGTTTCAGATAGAGTTGGCGGCGGCGGCCGATCTGGAGTAGCTGGCAGCAGTGGTGGCTTTGGTAGGGGATCAAATACAGAGATATGGCTTCCTTCTGCGGTGGTGGCAACAAGGGGGATAGAGGAAGAAGTGCTCCTTGATGTGGCTGGGGAGATCTAAGTGGCACTGCTAGATGAGCCAGTGCGACTAGGGGTTGCCCAGGAGGAACATACATGTGTTGGCTGTTGAGGGGTGTATTTGGGTCAGGATTTTGCTGGGCTTCATTGGTCTAGCAAGGGTGATGAGTTGGATATTTTGGGATGGCCCAGTCTGTTTCCATTTTTTTAATCTTTTACTATACTATATATGGTTCAAGAATATAGTTTATGGCATCGCCTGGCCCAACCTTACCACCATACCTAAGTGCCTAGGTGATAGGAAGGGGCCTAGTCTCCACATCTCGAGTTGCCCCTTAGGAATATTGCAGCTATTAGTTTTTTCTTAAAAAAAACAGCAGGAGAGCTGCCTATTATATTGTTTATCTGATTATACACGCACACTGAAAAAAGAACAATTCATGGCTGTTTACCTATCAATAGGTCACAAATACATTTCCCATTTCTAAGTATAGGTTTGCCACAAGCCCACAGCAGAATATTCTCTTTTTTATGTATAACAGCAACACCTTACTATTCAAAATAAGTGGAGAAGCTTAAAAAAAGTGGAGAAAAGGAAAGTAATCTTTCCATGTTAATGCCTTGCAAAGATATGGTTAGCGTACTTTACTTCCCGTGAAAATGGCTTCACTGTTTATATAATATTTTATTAGCTAGGATCTAAGTATTTGGTTAACATGGGTTTCCTTAATCCAGTCTAACTCAATAGTCAATACTTATGATTTGGTTAGGATACATATACTGATAGTGTGGGTTCATCTATGGTCTTATCCGAGTAAACAACCTATTATACTGTAGTTTAATCTGATCATTCTGCTGTTTGTGTTGTCCAGTCTACGATGTCCTTGTTGACTTATTAATTTTGTGCAGAGAACATGGAAGGCACAACCAGTGAGATGCTTGAGACTGTTCTTAGCAACAAGGTGTTGGACCGAGAAACACCTGTGGGATCTGAAGATGTGCTTAGTTCACCAACCTGTATACAACCTGGTTTGCAAAATGACCAGAGTAAAAGTTTGCAAAATGGCCAAAGTGTGACTTTTGCAGCTTCTGTTGAAGCCTGCATTGGTGCAAAGCAGGAAAGTGTAAAACTTGCCAATTCCCCAATGCATGACACCAAGAGTGCCTATTCATCCTCGGTAGGCCCTTTTCTTTGTTCTCATGAAGTTGTTTATTTATATTAATATGTATGATTCTGCAGTTGCAATCTGTTTAGTTTGATGGAACTTTTCATTCCTTCCACTCTAATGGTTGTAGTAATGTTATACCATCCATTCTAGTGTCCAACAGGGCGCATCTCATTCAAGTTGTATGACTGGAATCCTGCAGAATTTCCTCGACGCCTACGACACCAGGTATAGTCTTGCTATAAGTTCATTTAACGTAGAACTATATTGTTTTGAAGGGATGCTATATGTGAATGTGTAGATCTTCGAGTGGTTGGCTGGCATGCCTGTTGAATTGGAGGGCTACATTCGTCCGGGTTGTACTATTTTAACTGTATTTATTGCAATGCCGCAGCATATGTGGGACAAGGTATGCCGTGTTTTTTTTATTACACAACACGGTTATCTTTTCAAGTCAAATGAACAGATGCTGAATAGTTTTGTATTATTTTCTTTTACCATGTACTCCCTCTATTCCAAATTATAAGTCGTTTTGGCTTTTCTAGATACATGGTTTTTGTTATGCACCTTAGATACTACACTATGTCTAGATACATAGCAAAATGTACCTAGAAAAACCAAACGACTTATAATTTGGAACAGAGGGAGTATCAGTTATGAACGGCTAACTATAAATCTGTAATAGTAGCCCCATTCCAGATAGAATACAGATGTTCCTACTACATGCGTACTATCATCACCTGCCACTTCTGACTAATAACATATGTTTTAATTAACAACTTGAAAAGTGAAGTACTACCTCTGATCACAAAAGGATGCAATTCTCATTTTTCGAGGAGTCAAACGATTTAAAGTTTGACTATAGTTATATAAAAAAGTACTAACATTTGTAATAGAAAATAAGTATCATTAAATTAATTATGAAATATATTCTCAAAGTAAACCTACTTGGAGACATAAGTTTTAATAGTACTATTTACTATAAACTTGGTCAAAGTTAAGCTAATTGACTGGGACAAATCCCATAGTTGCATCCTTTTGTGAGTGGAGGGAGTATATATTTGGTGCAAAAAATTCCAGCGTACTATTTACTTTTGTGATTTTACCAGCATACCATGCAGAAATCAGAATGAAAGTATTCTATTTTTATTACTTTGCCTGCATATGGATATATATTATTATTCTCACTGAAGTTTGCCAGTCATCATTTATCAGTTGTCATATGTTCAATGTTGATTGGTTTGTTTGAAGTATATGTTCCTGGGATCTATCGTACGTCCATTGTTAATGTTTATCTGGAACCTGTAGGTTGGAGTGTTTTCAAAAAGCATCTCTTGGTATTTGTAACAGCAACAACTTTCACTAGTAGAGCTAGGCATCTCTTGCTTAAACAAAGAAAATCTTTGCAAGCTCCAGAGAGCTGAATAAGTTGTTCTGCATTGATAAAGTTTGCTGCCAAACCCTCCAGCTTGCTTTCCTTGCTTTACAGAGATAGGCTAGCCTCTCCTTGCTTTGCTAGGCAAGCTCAAGAATCTAAACACCCCTGTAGCTTAAGCCGATCATGCTGTGCTATGGTAGAGGTAACAGTGGGTATCAAACTGGTGATAATTATTAAGAAAATCCAAAAGTAAACTTGTATTGTTTTTGTCACAAGATATTGATGATCCCATGCTCGTGAGAAGTATACACCAACAACTTTAACCTACAGCACGTAGGTTAAAATTCAAACTTGGCAATTCCAAAATCCTGGTACACATTCTATTGCTTATTTATTTGGAGGTTGAAGCAATAGATAGAGAACTGTGTAAACAGAAGTGACTTTAATAGGTAGTTAATTGTACCACAAAGAACTCAATCAGTTGTACTAATGAAAAATTACTTCTAGCTCTATTCACTTTTAGCTTTATATCCAAACCATTTACTGAAAAATCCTGGTATTTTTTCCCATCTGTTTTAATTTTCTTAAACTAACAGCATTTGACAGTAGGGGGAGACAGTGGTTTCAATTGCTCAATCAAAATAGCTGCCACCATGCAAAGTGGAAAATACATGGGCAAAGCGCTACTTAGGTTTCTCAATGGGTGCATTGTTGTTGTTGGTGTCCCAAAAAAGGGCAGGGTTTAATGAAGAAACTATTGTTGAAAGTAGAGGGGGAGGCACCAAGCTCAAGTTCTGAACAGAAATTTGTTTTCTTTGTGTCCCTTTTTTTCCTTTAAAAACAAAACACCTATCATAGTCTTCAAACCATGCACAAGGATTTCCCAGACTTTTTCCCATTGATGTGCTAATTTCGTAGACGAATTCTCACTCTAGATGATTTGCAGTTTTTCTTTTATTCTTATTTTTTGCACTTGTATTGTTAACAATTTATTTATGATTGCATCGTAACAAAAACCATGTGTTGCTAATAAATTGCGTAATTTTTTACAGTTATCAGAAGATGCAGCAGATCTTCTCAGAAACTTGGTAAATTCCCCAAACAGTCTTCTGTTGGGTAAAGGGGCCTTCTTCATTCATGTCAATAACATGTTATTTCAAGTACTAAAAGGTGTGTATGCAGCAACTTGTTACTATAGCATGACATAATAATTTGTGCTTGTAACTATATTGATTCTACATGTACCTGACTTACCGTGTCCATACATGTGAATATTCATTGCCTTGGATCAATCACAGGCTCAGGGCTATCAGAAGAAGTTCGGCTTTCAGTTATACCAATGAAAATTAATGTTCTTTGCTTACTATCTGTGCAAACACCTTGCCGAAAAACCTTTCCTCAGCACATAAGAATGGACATTTATTTCACATTGCTAGATAGCCGATTTACTTTCCTATATTTGGATGCAAAGCTCCATGTGTCCTGTACTGACATGTATAGTATATTATTGTAAATATATGCTATCTTAGAAGTTTTTAATTGTGCTTTGTGCATATGGAA
The DNA here is from genome assembly GCA_904845875.1 of Miscanthus lutarioriparius. NCBI lineage: Eukaryota > Viridiplantae > Streptophyta > Magnoliopsida > Poales > Poaceae > Miscanthus > Miscanthus lutarioriparius. The sequence goes on along the minus strand of CAJGYO010000017.1, from coordinate 27,604,492 downwards.
AACCATTTTTTTTGCATCTTATCTGTGCTATTACGGTAGTACCTGCTCAGAGATCTTTGCCCTCCAACACAAATGATTATTTATCTCATGACTACAATCTATTTTTTCTTCAACTGTTGGATGCAAGACTCCTTGCGACCTATACTTACAGGCACATTATTGTTCTCATAAAACTAATCATCTCATGTTGAAATGTAATTGATGAGGGAACTTATATAGTTAAACTCATTAGCTTGTTGCACTTCCATTATTATCATAAAATAAATACCTGACTAATGATCTTTTTTTTAATCGGCTGCACATAAGATGGAGCAACATTGATGAGTACCAGATTAGATGTACAAGCCCCAAGGATTGATTATGTTCATCCAACATGGTTTGAAGCAGGGAAACCTGTCGATCTTATCCTTTATGGAAGTTCTCTTGACCAACCGAACTTCAGGTACAAGCTCTGTTGTAATCCTTACGAAACAGTAAGCCATTGTATCTGTTGAACACTTGAACCCCTACAAAGTAGCCTGGGTGTTGGGCAACCTTGTTTTATGCTGAACTTTTACTAGCATATCTGACAATATCTGTTGTGACATATTCTTCGTGTTGATTTACATGATTTTATTTTATTGCTATTTTTTATTGGAAAAAATTTACTTGTATTAATTTCATTTCCCAACCGAAATACCTGTGAATGCGCCAAAGGCAAACTTGTGCTGTTTAGTACTCCTTCTGTTCCAAATTATAAGTCGCTTTGACTTTTTTGGTGCATCCATTTTGCTATGTATGTAGATATAATATATGTCTAGATACATAGCAAAATGGATGAACCAAAAAAGTCAAAGCGACTTATAATTTGGAACGGAGGGAGTATGTTGCAAAAACAAAAATATTGTTTCAATAACCATGTGTAGTTGATCAAATTTTACAAGAACACTCTTGGACTTCAGTCTATTCTGATCAATCTGAAGAAACACTGAAATGAATTTGAGTGCTAAATAACAGCAATTCTCAATTTATTTCAGCCGGTCATATTTCATGCACAAAATGTCTAGAAATTGGTGCTTTCTGCATAAAATAGAACAAGTAATTACCAAAAGTTTAATGTTTGTTCTTTTCATGGTTTTCATTCCAAATTTGTAGCAAATGAATGTTCAAGATTTAGCACAGCATTTATTCCTGTGAGACGTAAGAAGCATAATGCCACCCTTTTGAATCCAAAATCACCAGCAGTAGCCAGTCTTCTCTTGTCCGAATCATATAGATAATCCATGAAGTTGGAACGATGCTTATATTTGGCTTCTACGCAACAAAGGCACTCTTTATGTTGTAGTCTGGTTTTACATAATACCTATGTATAATGTGTTATATTGGATGTGGTTATGCTCAATCTGCATGTAGCAAAAAGGATTTGATTTCTTTTAATAAAACAAGTGTAGCTATACTTTAACCATACATCCTTATTGTTGAATTTGTTTTTATAACCAACTCTGAAACTTGTGCAAAATTGTTACACATGGATATGTTTGTTAGTCTGTATAAAGTGAATCAATCTGTGATCTTTTTTTTTCCTGTATAGAATCTATTTCTTAGATGGCAGCTGTCTGCTTGAATTGTGGCTATGAAGAATGAAGAATTTATTGAATTTTTATCTCATGGTAGGTCACTTCTGTCTTTTGATGGGGACTATTTGAAGCATGATTGCTACCGTTTAACATCTCATGATACCTTTGACTGTGTCGAGAATGGTGATCTTATTCCTGGTTCTCAACATGAAATTTTTCGAATTAACATCTCTCAATCAAGACCAGATATTCATGGACCCGCATTTGTGGAAGTAAGTATTGTTTTCATTGGCAATTTTGACCAATTTCATCATTTAACTATAGTCTGGAACATCCTGTTTTATTAAATGTTTTTCTCCATCCAATGCTTTTAAGTTTTAATCTATTTTCAAGTCAGGCTTGCTTGTGGGATTGCTTTGTTACTGTTTGTATGTCTCTTTATTTCTAGTAAGCTGCATTGCTGCTCATTGCAGAGTTTTGATCTATGTTCCTAGACCTAAAACAACCTACAATGTTAAGATATGGATTGATGTGTTTGGCATTTCGTGTGGAGTCATATGTCTTTTCCACTTGTACTTTTGGGTACCACCTTCACAAAGTGTGCCTTAGATTGCTGCAAAGAAAAGGTGAACTCGAAAGGAGCCCAAGTTAAAGATAAAATACAAAGTGTGCATTGAAACATGACAATGAATTCAAGATTTTTCTTTGCCAATTTTCTATACAATACTAACATGTGGCACAGTGGCAGGTAGATTTATCTTTTACAATAGAAGCATTCTGGTTAACCTGATTAGTCTTAACATTAAGCTATTCACAAAGAAAAAGTCTTAAATTAAGCACAACTTCATAGTAGGGCTGCTAACAGGGCGGGTCAAAGTGGGTTTTATGGGTTGGGTTCGAATATGGGGTTAGTTTGGATCAGTGGAAACATGTGTTATGAACTTGCGGGTTGGGGCGGCTTAGGTCTATTGCATATGCAGGTTGGAATGGGTGGACGCGCATCGCTGCACACGTGGGTCGTTCTTAGCTCCCAAGTCCCAAGCCTAGCAGGCCGTAGATGCGCTGCCAGGTTGAGGCGCTGACCCAGCTGAAGAAGCGCTTCTCGGGTGGGGAAGTAGATGAGTGATTCCTCGATGCACCGGTGGTTGACGGAGGCGTCAGTATAGGGAGGGCATCTCCATCTACTCATAACAAAATCTGCTATTAATTTCAACTCCAAAATTTTGCCAACAAGATTTTTGTCGTACCAAAAAACAGAGAGAGAGGTGAGATTGATTCGTCACATGGCTTGGTGGTGGACCCCGAGGCTGCATTCTCTCTGTTGTCCTTTCTGGTCGGTAAGCCACCAGATGTACCCAAAAATAGTGTTGTTCCACCTCGTCATCGCCGCTGCCTAGCGCTTCTTGTGGCAGGATGGTATGTGTCTTGGGCATGGACGGGTTGGACGATGACGGTGGTGGGCTGGTGGCAGCGAGTTTTGCATCATCGCAGATGTGTTGGCCGTATGGGTGAGAAGGAACCGAACAATAGCTGTGATTAGATTCGTGAGGAGATGAAGCGCGGGGCGGGTTGACAGAAGGCAAGGTGGGGTGGGTTCACTAATTAGAATTTTGGGTGGGGATGGGTTTGCAGCAGATGTTCTAGAACAATGGGTTGGGCGGTTTAACCCTTTTTGCAGGCCTACTTCATAGCATGAGCAGAATTGAATATGCTTTAAAAGGACTTCTTAGCTTATATAGTGCTCTAGTTTAATGTCTGCATATAACTTTAAATAGCTTATATAGGAGAAGAAAGAATGCTATAGACGCTTGTACCATGACAGGAGTGTGGATAACATAGAGAAGTACAAGGTGGCAGAGAAGACTGCAAATCGAGCTATAAGTGTGGCAAAGGGTAGAGCGTACGAGGATCTTTACCAACATTTGAGTACGAAGGAAGGAGAGAAGGACATTTATAGGATGACTAGGGTTCGTGAGAGAAAGACAAGGGACTTCAACCAAGTTAAGTGCATTAAGGATGAAAGGGAGCATCTCTTGGTGAAGGAGGATGAGATCCGACATCGATGGCAAAAGTATTTTGACAAATTGTTCAATGGTGAGAATATGGACACAACCTTTCAGTTGGATGACTCTTTTGATGACACCAATAGGCGCTTTGTGCGGAGAATCCAAGAATCTGAGGTCAGAGAGGCGTTGAAAAGGATGAAAGGAGGTAAGGCGATGGGACCGGATGGTATCCCAATCGAGGTGTGGAGATGCCTCGGGGACATAACTATAGTATGGCTAACCAAGCTGTTCAACCATATTTTTTGATCGAACAAGATGCCTGATGAGTGGAGAAGTATATTGGTACCGATCTACAAGAATAAAGGGGATATTCAAAGTTGTACTAATTACCGGGGAATTAAGTTGATGAGCCATACTATGAAGCTATGGGAGAGAGTTATCGAGCATCGCTTGAGAGCAATAACGCGGGTCTCTATGAACCAATTTGGTTTCATGCCCGGAAGGTCAATCGTAGAAGTCATTTTCTTAATAAGACAAGTTATGGAGCGGTATAGGGAGAAGGACATACACATGGTTTTTATTGACTTGAAGAAGGCTTATGATAAAATACCAAGGAATGTTATGTGGTGGGCTTTGAACAAACATAAAGTCCCAATGAAGTACGTCGGGCTCATTAAGGACATGTACAACAATGTTGTGACTAGAGTTCGAACAAGTGATGGAGACACGGATGACTTCCCGATTAGGATAGGACTACATCAAGGGTCAGCTTTGAGCCCTTATTTGTTTGCCTTAGTGATGGATGAGGTCACAAGGGACATACAAGGGGACATCCCTTGATGTATGCTTTTCGCGGACGATGTAGTGCTAGTTGATGAAAGCCGGACATGAGTAAATCAGAAACTGGAGTTATGACGGGAGACTTTGGAGTCCAAATGTTTTAAACTCAGTAGAACTAAAACTGAGTATATGAGATGTGACTTCGGCACTACTGCTCGGGAGGAGAAAGATATTAGTTTGGAAGGTCAAGTAGTGCCTAGGAAGGATACCTTTCGATATTTAGGTTCAATGTTACAGAGAGACGGGGATATTGATGAAGATGTTAGCCATAGAATCAAAGCAGGGTGGATGAAGTGGCGGTAAGCATCTGGTGTCCTATGTGACAAAAGGGTACCACAGAAGCTAAAAGGCAAGTTTTATAGGACGGCAATCGACCTGCTATGTTGTATGGTGCAGAATGTTGGCCTACGAAAAGACGACATGTTCAACAGATAAGTGTCGCGGAAATGCGTATGTTGCGTTGGTTTTGCGGTTATACAAGAAGGGATCGAGTTCGGAACGATGATATCCGTGATAGATTAGGGGTAGCACCAATTGAAGAAAAGCTTGTCCAACACCGGTTGAGATGGTTTGGACATGTCCAACGGAGACCTCCAGAGGCACCGGTGCGTAGTGGAATTCTAAGCCAGGATAGTAACATGAAGAGAGGCAGAGGAAGACCGAAGTTGACTTGGGTAGAGACAATAAAAGGAGACTTGAAAGGATGGAATATACCCAAAGACTTAGCCTTAGATAGGAGTGCTTGGAAGACAGCTTCACGTGCCTGAACTTTGATTGCTTGTGCTGAGTTTCAACTCTAGCCTACCCCAACTTGTTTGGGACTTAAAGGCTTTGTTGTAGCCAAGAGCCTTGTGATTGAAGGAGGAATACGCGATGATAAAACAATAAGAAGTATAACTGAACACCTTTTAATACTTAATCCCCCCCCCCCCACCCCACACACACACACACACCTTCCTCTAAAATTGAATGCTGTTTAATTGTATCCATATCAGATTAGCTAAGCCAGTGATGTGTAGTTTGGATTTTCTGAAAGAATTTCAGTAAAGATGATGAATTCTCTTTATAATCTAATATAATGGTGTGATTTACTTCAGCTTATCCAGTAGGTTGATAGGTACTCTAGTGGCGGTCTGTGTAACTAAAATTTCATAGTAGAACAACACTTCTGAATACATAATTCAAAGAGGACCTCACAACAAAGTTTACTTGTTAGGTTATTTTACTGGGAAATTTGTTTGTGCCTTGCATCATCCTTATCCAAACATTTGAACATCAGGATAGGGATACAAGACTGATTCATTCTGTTGCTAACTGTCTAGTGCAAGAAGCAACAAGCTAATACTTTGTTGTTGTTCCATAGTTTCAACTAACAATTACCATTTTATCTGGTTACATGACAATGGTCCACTGTCAGTTTGACAAATTATGTTTGCTGTATATGGTTACTGAACTTTTAATGCTTAGACTATATGGATTTTCTTTTGCAGGTGGAAAACATATTTGGGTTATCAAATTTTGTTCCTATCCTTTTTGGTAGCAAACAGTTGTGTTCTGAACTAGAGAGGATACAGGATGCTCTTTGTGGTTCTTACAGTAAAAGTAATGTACTTGGTGAGTTATTCGGTGCTTCTTCTGATCCTCACGAGCGTCGGAAACTTCATAGTTCTGTGATGTCTGGATTCCTGATAGACATTGGATGGCTTATCAGAAAGCCTACTCCTGACGAATTTAAAAATGTGCTGAGTTCAACAAATATCCAGAGATGGATATGCATCTTGAAGTTCTTGATACAGAATGATTTCATCAATGTTCTGGAAATAATTGTGAAGTCAATGGACAGCATCATGGGTTCAGAGGTTCTTTCAAACTTGGAAAAGGGGAGATTGGAAGATCATGTAACAGCATTTCTTGGATATGTAAGCCATGCTCGGAACATTGTTGATCGTAGAGCTAACCATGATGAGAAAACACAGATTGAAACAGGAGGCATTAGTGTTAATTCTCCAAATCAGCCAAGCTTAGGCGCTTCATTGCCACTTGCTAGTGAAGTAAGTGCTACTATGTTGCAAAGATTTTCTGTGATAATTAAAAATGTAAAATAGGCTGATGCTTCACCTTTGGTGCATCGTTCTTTTGACTTTTATGAATGAATAAGTAACTAGAAACTTTCAATGAAACATTTCCATATGCCAACCTACTGTCATAACTCAAGGTTCGTGCCCAGATTTTTGGCCTAAGAGTTTACCAGCTGGCCCCCAGCTCGGTATTGACATTCCAAGTCAGCCAAAGCATCTATCATTAACAGCTATTAATTAATTAATTTATTCATGCTATTAAGAGAAATTGGGGTGACGAACTGTGAAATGGCGACTGCCCATGAGAGAAATATAATCATGCCATATTTCCTGCTCATGATATGAAGCTACCTCTGTGCCCTTTTGCCATCTGTCACCATATGAAAATACATCAAAGGCGCAGCTTGAGAAAAAGAAAAATGCATCAAGTTTTATCTTTTATTCAAAAGCTTTAGTTGTTTATGCTCGAAATACACTCTGCCATGAACAAAATTAATGCAGTAGGGTATGCAGATGCATTTGTTTGTCGGGTATGTAACCTCAATCAGTGGCGGAGCCATATAAGTTGTACAGGGGGTGATGGACTAGACAAGGGGTGCTGGATTGATTGAAAATATATTGAAATTTGATTTTTAGTCTTATTTTTCTCCTAGGGATGATTTTATAAGCTTATATTTCTCTTAAGGATTCTACCGGCAAGCCTGGTGCTGCAGCCTTCGCAGCACTGCCCCTGGCCTCAATATCTGTTTTATCATCTGTGTTCAATTAATCAGACAATTTATGATCCATAGCTAGGCGCCCAAGTGCTAGAACCACTGCAGTTAGATTCTGTTGGGAATAAGATAGAGTTGGGAACCAAAAGGCACCACCTTTCCTTGCCCACCCAAAGGAACCAAACAGCCCCCAGATTCTGATGGCAGACTACTTTCCTTTCATGGAAGTATTGATTTCATGCTATATTATCTCAGTATTATTTTGAGCTTCTACATTTCTGTGGTATCCATGTTAACTAATTTATGTTTGGAACTCTTTGTAGAACACTGATACTGGTGGTGATAACAAATTGAACTCAGCTGATGAGGAAGAAACTATGCCACTTGTGACTAGAGATGTCTCACACCGGCACTGCTGCCAGCCTGATATGACTGCGAGGTGGCTTAAGCCCTCACTAATTGTTACTTATCCTGGTGGTGCCACGAGAATGCGACTTGTCACGACTGTGGTAGTTGGGGCTGTTTTGTGTTTCACAGCTTGTCTTGTTCTTTTCCATCCGCATGGGGTAGGGTTGCTTGCAGCTCCAGTGAAGAGGTACTTGTCGAGTGACTCCGCATCATAGTTGATGTTAGATGAGATATTCTAATTTCCCGTGCCGCTCTCCTCTGTATCATATGCGCTTTGTTAAGTTGAGGCATAGCTTGTGCATCTGATTTTTTGGAAGGTAACCAACGTACAGGTGCTTTTCCACCTGTGCAAAACTGGCATCGTTTGTTTTTCAGACTGTAAGTGCAGCCACCGGAAGTTCTGACCTGCTAATGTCTGGGTATGTAAACTGTTAAATTAGTGCATCAGTTAATGGAAAATAGCTGCATTGCTGCAAAGAGTGGGTCCGAACTATTGGCATACAATTCACCTACTTATTCGGCTGGTCTATACTTGTTCGGCTGGTCTATAAGCCGCTTGTGTTGATTTGTTCGGCTGATTTGTTCGGAGAGAAAAATACTATACCATGGCTGATAAGTCGGCTTATAAGCCGGCTTATAATGACAGCCGAACAGTTGCAGTGGGTTTTATTGGCATACGCCTTGAAGAATGTTATGCATCTCGTTGGAAAGAAATGTATCCAAAGATTTGGTCTCAAAGAACAGGGATGCACATCGACTGCTCTCACTAGATGCAAAGCCTGGCAACCCAAAGCCCACTTGCATCCCTAGTTCTCACCAGCTGGATCTATCTCAATTCTTTTCTTCTGACAAGCCACCTCTCGATTTTGTTACCAACGCCTGGGCCTGGAAAATGAGCTTCAGTTCTTAGTGAAATGCCTCAGCTACTACCAGATTATGCGCTTCCCCTTTCTCCTTGTTGCATGGGCGATACTCCCTCCATTCCATTCAAATTATAAGACACCCTGACTTTTCTAGATTCATAGTTTTTATTGAACACTTAGATATACATCATGTCTATATATAGTAAAAGCAATGTATCTAGAAATGTCAAAATGTCTTATAATTTGGAATGGAGGGAGTAAATCATAACATGTCATTCCTATCGTCTTGGTTTCCAGCATTTGGTCGTGATCGCGATAGAAACGGGTGAAGAGCAATAGTGTGGAACCGTGATTCCAAGCATGGGGCCTCGCACATCATCGTCTGCCGTCCGATCTCCGATGTGCAGCGTGGAGGACATCCAGTGTTCTGGCCGTAGCCTCAGCGCTTCTTCCCACGGACCGTGAAGCCTGTCTCTCTACAAGTCTCTCGGTTGGCCAAGCGCTTCTTCCCACGGACCGTTGGGCCAAGGCACAGAGGCCTCGACATCTCTCTCCAGGCGCTGATCCGCCCTCTATTGCGGTATTGCCACGTTACAGGCTTCCCACTCTCCAAATGCCGCCATGCGACTATGCGAGGACCTCACTGCAAAGCCTCATTCACCTCCCATTTCCAGTGATTTAGCCCACAACAATAGTACTAGTACTCCATCCGTTCACTTTGAGTCAAATTTATTTTAACTTCAAACTAGAAAACCAGGCGAGCCGACCATTGCTACTAATAAATGATTAAAATATTGAGTCCTCCTTTGATGTTTAGGACTTGAGGACATGAGTTCGATATTTTTTTTTTACATATATGCAACAACAATTACGAGCTGATACGTTGGCAGCTGAATATTCACTTATGTAATTTCTACTTATTTGGCACACTATTAGCAATTGCAAGATCGACTACTAACAAGCTGAGAAAAGTCATACATGGTCAAATTTGCATGGACCTTGTACCAGCATTGTTTGATCTGTGAGCTATACTTCAAAAATAATCTTGGTGAAAGTGTAATAGGGGGTAACTCATAATAGATACAGCTAAATTTCTTTCTTGTACTCAAATATTGTAAAGGTTGGTAAAAAGGGCTTCATGTAAGTAGAGGTCGAAACTGAATATGCTGTATAGGTAAATTTATAACTACAGATCAGGTCGATTGCGAGCGTAGGAAAGTAGTGCCAGTGCATGACACGGCGATCATTGTCGTAGTGTAGCACACTTGCATGGTAGAAGGACGCAGATGAAATGCAATGCTATTTGACTGGTTACCACCTAAAGGACAAAGATAATAAGTCATTATTATTTGACACGCAAATGTACTGCTGTTGTTCAGTGTAGAAAACAATGACCTGTGGCAGTCGAAATGAGGTGTCTCTGGACATACATATAGTGTGCTAAACTAAGGTTCTCCCTAGCTAACTAAAGCAAATTTCTAGGCAAACATTAGCATAGAAACACTCTTCCTATATAAACAGTAATCACGAGTTTTAAACATCATAAATTCAACTAATTGATTTTTCTAAATAGTGTATTACCTGGAAGCCTGGAACAACTGGGCTCTCCACAGGTTCAACATAGACGATCTTGAAACATGGGTTACTTTTCAACAAATATTATGTATGTTCTAATCTTGAGATTCCAGGTCTTGCATCATGTTAAATTGTAGGAATTGAATTTCAGGGTTTCAGGTTATGGAATTGCAAATTTCAGAAACGAACTTCTGAGTTTCAGTTTATATCATAATCAAAACTATAGAATTCCACAATCAAACTATAATATGCTACATGTAGTTTATGTTATGATTGGCAAACATAAGGGATGCATCCTGCAGGGCATGGACTATATACTAAGCAAGAAGCAGTAGTTAAATGAGGTCAAGTGGTTGCTAATATTCAGAGACTCAAAGCAATGAGCAACATTTTTTACACTGAAATTTTTAAATTGTGCCAAGCTATGCAGCATGATAACCAGGAGTCTAGGAGATACTTTAAGACACAGAGCAAGGATACTTCAACTTCAATGATACACTCCCACATGGTTCTGGTATTGCACACTTTCTTTGCCGGAAAAGAGGCCTGTGGAAATTTAACATGGCCTCATTCAGAGATAGAACAAGGATACCTGCGCTTGGAGATTATGGTGTTCCACGCCAATATTATCGGTTGCAGCATTTAGTCGAACAGCTTCTGCGCACAAGCAGGTCTGTGATCTTGCGCAGGAGATTAGCAGCCCCTGAGGCTTGATGTGTGCCTCCTGGTGAGCATGGTGGGCACATCACTCTCCTCTGCAGGGCCTCGGCGGCAAGCCCAAGGTGCTGACCAACGGTGTCCATGTGGAAGACTCCGCGCTCACCGTACTGCCAGGGGCGGCATCGAGGGAAGGAAGGGGAGACGAGGTTCAAGGGAGGTGAGGAAGCACGGTACGCTGTCCTGCGGCACCTTGTGGCACCCTGCGCCAGAGCCAACGACCTAACCCGCGCCGCGCCGCCACTCGTTTCGCCCGCACCAAGCGCTGCCGGCGTCGCCCGCTTCGCTGGGGAAGGTGCGGGGGCGGGCGGCGGGCGGCGGATGCAGTGGGAGGATGGAGACGACCTACGACTTCGTTTGGCCGTCGCTCCTTCTAAACGATCCTAAATTTTCACCCGGACAACACAGTATTTTTCTCTCACAAATTAACCAATGATATTTCTTTACGAATTAGCAACGAAACGAACCAACCAACCAAACAGGCTGTTAATGGGTGAGACCCGAACCGATCCGCAAACAACTGTTCATATTGCGAGTTCGCCCGATCCGACGGCTTACGGGTTATCAGATAACGTGGATATCGGGTCTGCCCGAACCTTGGCTCCGGATTAGAGTTACAGAGATAGAGATTAGTTTCTTTAATTCAATATTAACATTTTTTCTAAAACCTTGATAAAAGTTAAAGACAAAGTGAACAACTGAACAGTATTTTAGAATGGTAGGAGTAATTGAAAATTCAAGGACGGGAGTGATCGAGCGACATCACGTAGTCAGTGTGTTCATGTAGTCACGACAGACAACAACAGCAACTGTAAGCATCGAGTTGCCAACATGATTGAGAGCTGACGAGACATCTATATCATCGAAGGCCTTGCGATAAAAAAGGGCAAAGAAGAAAAAACAATGTATCACACGACAAGGGACAAAGATGTGTTTGGTGCTACTGGTAACAACCATCGATGATACTTAGAGTGTCTCCGACAACACGTACCCAAACTGACACCCATTCACCGATTTAGGTCACGCACAGTGGCCCGAGTCCGGCACCCAGAACAGGTCTCCTCCAACAACGTATGCAAAAGTAGCGATTGCAATCCCCCGCCGCGTACTCCACCGCAAGCACGCACGCGAGCACGCAACCTCCGCCGGCAAGCACGAGCACGTCGGCAAGCACTAGCAGCAGACGAGCAACGGCGGGCAAGCACAAGCACACCGGCCTTCACGCGCACGCCGGCAAGCACGAGCACGAGCAAGCCGGCAAGCACGACCTCCGCCGGCCTTCTTCTCCAGCTCGCAGGAGCCCAAATCGAGCCTCCCGGCGTCCGAATCGAGCTTCCCGCCTCCGAATCGACTTTCCCCACCGCCAAAACGAGCTTTCCCGTCCCCAAATTGAGCTCTTCTCCACCACTCGCGCCGGCCGCCAGGTGCCAACCTTTTTTCCTGCTCGGTTTGTTGCTTCTCCAACCAGCCATACTACCACTTCTTCGCAAGTTCGCATCCAAACTCTACCTCCCACCTGCACTGAGACGAATCCGCTGCTGAATGTGTGTGCAATTATTGGGCCGTGGCAGGTGAGTGAGGCGCTGCTGGTATGCAGGAGCTAGGAGGTGGTAGGCAACAACCATACGAGGGCGAGCAGCAGAGCAGAGGCCCACTGCGCGTTCCGCGCCGAGCAGCACCGCCCTATCTCACGCGGGGGAGGGATTTGTGAGCGCGGAAGCGCTAATCTTCGACGCAGAGGCGGCAGTAGCCATGCCGGAGTCCTGGAGACCTGCTGAGGCGAATGCCTCCTCGCAGCCGGCGGCAGGCACGTCTGGCCCCTCGGCTCGGAGCCAGGGCAATGGCGCCAAGGGGCGCGCCAAGGGGGAATCCCACAGTGTTGTGGAGGCGACGGCGACGGCGACACGGGTGCCGTTCCACCATCGGAGATTTGCGTAGCGAGGAGAGAGGCGACGCTTTTTTGGGTTTGCTTTGCGTCGGTAGCCAAAATGCGTTTTATGAATGGGTGATCCGTTGGAGCCGGTAATCTGATAGGTAAAGCACTGTGCAAGACTCATTTTTGGGTTTGGGTAGCTTTGTTGGAGTCAGTCTTATATACTTGCATTTCCAGCTGGCTGCCACGAGACTCCTGGCAAACAAAGATGTCCAATTCTTATAATTGCCACCGAATGGAGATCATAATTCTATGAACCACTTCTTTTCACTAAACCCTGCTACTAATGTTACACCATCTGTAGATCACATTTTGGACAGCGTCGCCTCTCAGGGCAACGGGAGGTGCGACACCACCGCCACCGCCCAAGGCCCCCCGCCGTCACCTACCTCCGACCGTCACCGCCGCCGCTGCTGCGGCCTGCGCCGCTGTCGAAAAAAGGACCGCGGTCGCACCCTCTTCCTCCCCCTTCTTCGTCTCTTCTCCCTGTTCCTGCGAATGGACGCCGTGAGCTCGATGGTCGGGCTGCTCGCGATGGCCGTGGATCTGGGTCTCCTTAGCTCGGATCCAGCCTCACAGGCCCCGGATCTATGGCCGATGAGTGGTCTCCTGCCGTTGGCAGCCAGGGCCGTGTGCGGCTTCACAAACTCCGGCCGTGGAGAGCCTCCACGGCCACCATGGGCGTCGGCCGCCACTGTCCTCATCAAGCCTGGGCCTGGGCCGCGGGTGCAACTGCCGGGGTGGACCTCCATGGTCGTCGGCTGCTACTGCGTCGTCGAGGCCCGCCGGCCTCGGCTGGCCGCAAGCGGTGGCCTATGAGCGGGGTCGCCGGTGTGGCAGAACCGCCTAATCTAATCCCTCCTAGAAGTACTCGTCTTCCATTAGGCACTAAGTACTCAAGGGAGAACCCGAAAATTCATATTTTTCCATCAGGATCACAAATGAGAGAATAAAGCTTACATCATTCTTAACAATTTCTTACATCATCTTTTATTACAACATCATAGTATAATATTTATTGTTATACAACGGAATATAATCATGTTATCAGAGTTATGAACAATTTAATTTAACAGCGGAATCTAAACATGTGATCAGTATGACAGCGGAAATAAATATCTATTCATGACATGGTGAAGCATTGAGATATAAACTATGACAACAGATTGTAAAACTTTTATTTATAAAAATATTTAGTGAGAGTTATAAGTAGAAACTATGATCGCAGCGTAAAGAAAATCCTCTTTGAGCCCACCAGAAGGAATCCACACATAAGAGTCAGCTCTAGCATCCACCTGTTACCTGCAACAGGGGAAAATAAAATCCTGAGTACTCAATTGTACTCAACAAGACTTACCCAACAGGAGGAAAGAAAAGACTCCAAGGATATGCAAGGCTATCGGGCTTGTGGATTTATTGCATCTGCAGGAAGAATTACCAAGCGTGCGTCTTTATATTCGATTTTTATTAACAGCCGTATTAGTTCATTATCTAACCATTCTATGTAAGCACCTGTATTACTTTCAAGCAGGTGGTAAGCAATCAGATTTCTTTTTTTCATCTTTCATCTTTCAGTTCTTACTACAGTGCTAGAGTTAAGACAAGTCGTACCGGAACGCCGGCGAGTCGCGAATCAATGCCTCCAGCTGGAAACCTCAAAAACACACGCCCTGCTTATACCCCGGGCACAAGCAGGACCAACCCACTACCCTCCTGTCACAGGGTCCAGGTCCCGTCCAAACTGGGACTCTAAGCCCCCGCCCCTGAGTCCCAGACTCAGTGCGGTGCAAGGACCTCTTAATCCAGAAACCACCATGACAGTCGGTCCGAAAAGAGCCAAAACCCATGACAAGAGAGTAACGAGTCTTTCAAGCGCCCATACCCAAGTATATGCGCGGGATAATAAGTCTGTGGCTTGCCTAGCGTCTTATGCAACGGCCGATCCTTAACCGATACAGACAGGAAAAGCAGTGTAACCAAGCTATGCCCCATAGCCGCAGGACACAACTTCTTACACCCACCAATACCCAAACCATATCCCTACCCAGTCACCATTTTTCTTTCCACCATTTTATATATTCCAAGTGATAATAATACAGTAATATATTTCCTATCTCTCGCGAGTGACAGGCAATCACTCGACTTCTATCGGAGTTCTGTAGTATAGCCATCTACACGATCATGTCATACTAGTAAGACTCATAGGATAAAGATATATATGCAAGTGGGTTTCAATCAACTCCTTAAAACTTAAAGCACAAATATAATTTAAACTGCAGAAAAATAGAGGTTATGCACCGGGGCTTGCCTGGATAAAATATAACCAAAAGTTAGTATTTGCATCTTCAGATCATTCATCATCATCTGAATAAAAGACCCATTGAATCATCTTCTAGAGAGAACACCATTACACCATCTTCAGATTTTCACTCATCCTTCACTTGATCCGTTGATCCATCATCGTACTTATATGATATGCAATGCGATGCAATGCAAAGACGTAATTAATCGACTGCAATCGTGACTCGTAAAAATATGATTTACGCCTCTTAAATTAATGAGCTAGTTCTAACGAAGACCGTAATTAGGTTACATATCCATGTTATCGAATAAGACGTTATTTTCCAATAATTATTTTAGTTATATAAACCCAAATGGTTTCTTTATTTCACTCTATCGATTTAATCATTATTCAAAATAGGGCATCATTATCTATCTAGCAAACTAATTATTTTGGAGCTACAAAAATTACAGTGAACAGCTAATAATATTAGTAATTTATTGTAAAATTTTTAGAGTTAATACTAACACTGATTTATCACAAAAATTTCTACAAGTCTATATTTTTTTACAATATTAAGTATCTCAAATTAATTATATAGCTTCCAAGAATATTATCAAACTATGTGAACAAACTATACTAACAGATAGATCATGATTTTAGAAGCCTAACAAAATTGGTTTCACAATTTTTGGACAACTACATAAATTTATATTGATTTTATAAGTTTATTTCTGAAACTAATTGACACTTGCTTTAGAACACTAAATGGACCAGCGGACACCTATTCAACCCAAGAGACATGGCCTAAGCCTAAGCGCACAGCGTGCGCAGACGCTGCCTAAGGCGCTGGTGGCACCGAGCCAGCCCAGGCTAAGCGTGGCGTGAGTGGCCTAGGGCGACGTGTACGAAAGCTAGCAGACCGGTGGCCCACCCAAGACGCTTCGCTGGCGTGGCGGCCCAAGTCTTGTGGCGCGGATGGCCTAGCAAGCCGGCCCACGTGGCCAGGGCAGGGCGCCAGCGGTATTTTTGTGATGAGGTCCCTGTACTTTTCATAAATCGACCCGCAGGACATAAGCACTATTCACTTGAGTCACGTAGTTTGCAATAAGAACCCTGTAGCCTTATCTATTTCGATATTCTCACACTCTCTCTCTCTCCCCCCAAAGCAGAGCACGGATCGGAGGCACCGGTCGACGGCAGCAGCAATGGCGTTGTGGAGCCGGGGAAGGCACGGCGGCGGTAGACAACCCGCCAACGAGCCACACGGGGACCCGCGCAGCCTCGGGCTGGCAGCGGCAAGAGCCGAGTTGGCCCCCAGAACCCTGCCCGCATGAGCCATGGTGGCAGGCACGCCGGCCGCGGCAGGGGAGGCGGTAACGGCGGAGCTGGTGGAGGTGCTGGCTCGGCGGCATGGAGCGGATGAGCAGAGCACTCGAGGGCTGCGGTCCCGAGCGGGGAAGGAAACGCGGCACCGGCGAAGGCGCACTGCGGCGCGTGACCACGGCGGGGCACAGCGACGTCGGCGCAAAGGAGGCTCGAGGCGAGCGGAGCTGCGCGCGACCATCCTCTGGGTGATGGCGGATCTCCTCGGTGACCCGGTGGTAGGGGACGCGACGGCGCCGCAGCTGCGCGTGGCTCAAGGCAAATGGCCACGGCGGCAAAGCCGTACCAGCACGGATGGGGAATGACGAAGCGCGAGGCCACAGCGGGCGCGACGGTGCAGTGCGGGACCCGGTGCGCTTGCAAGTGCGGTGGCCGAGCAGAGAACGGCGGAAGGCCACCACAGTGGTGCAGCGTGCTGAGGCAAGGGCACAGACGACGGCGGGGCACTCGGCTCAGGCGCGCCAAGGAGCAGCGGGTCCAGCGTAGGAGCCGGGGCACGCGTGCGTGGGAGGAACAACAACGACGTCCCGGCGTAGGAGACCAGTAGAGAAATAGAGGGCGGGGAGGGCGAGCAGGAGCTAGGACGGCTCCCTTTGGCAGCAGAGAAGAAAAAGGGAGGAGGAAACAAGGAAAGCTCGGCCAAGTCTGACAGAAACAAACAAGGCAGGCAGAGACAAGCAAGGCAGGCCACAGAGGCAAGGGGACAGAGCGAGCAATGGCTCGGCACAGGCAGACAAGACAAGTAAGGCAGACAGAGGCAGCAGAGGCATTCATGGTGCCGTAGAGTGAAGCGACGGACAAGCAGACTAACAGTGGCGCTTAGCGGGGTGTGGCATGACAGAGCCATGCGCTCCCATTAAAAATTTCGGACATGACGCAAAGTGATGGAGAGAAAGACAGGGGCGCAGGCAAAACGACGCGCCGGGGTGCAGAGCCACGACGGGAGACGAGACTGTGCATAATTGCAAAGCAAGGCGAGTACGCTGTACGCCGTGCCAGGAAAAGTAAATGAAACTGCTGCGCTTGTCCGGTACATAGAGAAGAGACAAGCCAGCGCAGGCAAGAGAAAACAAAGAGCGAACACGACTCGACAACGCGACGCGACGTAAATAAATTGGATGACTGACGGATTCAGAGCAAGGGGCGCACCACCGTTTTCAAGCGGCCAGAAGACAGTGAGACAAGGACAGCAGCAGGGCGTGGGCTGCGGGGCGTGCCTGTACTGAGCAAAAAGCCAATAAGTGGGCCCCACCTTACATACAAAAATATTTCCTCCACATATCACTAGCATTCCTATTTATTTTATTTTAAGTTTTAACCCAATTAACTTCCACCAATAATTATTTCGCGCAAAAGTTCATACTTCGCACTAACCCATAGAGACAAAATATTTAAGCACTATATTCAAACCATATTTTATTTTTGTTTTTAAAATAAATTCTTTTCATGTCTAGTGATTAACACAATTTAGTTTGTCCTTTCTGTTAGGATGTTTCATTAGCACATCTTCGAGTTACGTAGGCTAACCTTCTATATTTATTCGATTTCTCTCTCAATCACAAAAGTAAGTTCAAAGATTTGTTTTATCATTTTATGTGAGTTTAAAAAAAATATTAAAACACGAGAGCTTGGTTAATTAATTTCTTTTAGGGCTTAATCAAGGTGCTAAGCGAGCTCGTAACACCAGAGGTGTTACAGCCGGCCATCGGCCGCTAGCTGCAGGGCTCCTGGTGTGTGCCCCGCCGCCGCTGCTGGCCGTAGAGCCGCGCCGGCCGCTGCAGCCATCGTCCAGGCCTACCAGCCCGAGCTGGCCGATGGCGGAGGCTTGTGGACCGCTACGTGCAGAGCGCCGCATGTGTGGCCGCGCCTTGTGTGCTTCGTGTAGCTACCGTGATGGATTGGAAATTGGGCGTAAGCTCTGCCCGGACTTAGCTCCGGGATAGCGGTGGTGTCGCAACCTGCGTCATCTTCCTCCTTGGAGGCATCGTCGAAATTTCCATTCCGCCGGATTCTCGGCCTCACGTTAGGATCTGGTGGTGCGGCTCTGTTCTACGGTGCTCTTCTTCTTGTGCATGAGTTGGGACCCTCGGCGCGCGGTTTGGCCGCGGGCATGCTAGCGGCGGGGCTGCGTGCCTGTAGGTGGTTTCTTCTTCGCGTGCGGGCATGGTGCGTGCAGTTTGGCCACGGGCAAGTCGGTGATGGGGCTGCATGTCGTGGGCGCACTCCCCCTGCTGGGGAGAGCAGAGCACCGGTTCTTCATAGTGGTGATGTAGCCCATGCCTACACCCGTGGTGGCGGTGGCAGCATGGGGCAGCGTTAGGGCGTCAGTTGCAGGAGCACTTCGTTCTAGGCCTATCGCTGCTACTGCATGTCGTCAGGGTGGCGGCCTCTCCGGGGGCTCCTCGAGTTGGAGGTGGGGCTCCTTGTCGGCCTCAGGTATGGCCAGTATTTGTTCGTGGTGCCCAAAATATCGCTTGCCGTGTAGCTACTCCACCATCATCCTTTAACCTTATTGCCTTGTCTGACCAAATGCCGGGTTAGCGAGACCATGATTCCCTCTATTGGATCTCGTTCTCCTTTTGCCATCCCTCCCTCCTTCGAGGCTTCCTTCTCTTGATGGGCATTGGCAGGTGTCGACTGGGTCCTGGAAGTGCTACAAGACAGTGCAAATCACGACTGTCTTCTCCCTTCTTGGCTCAAAGCTTAACAATTGCTTGGGGATTGGAGGTCGCCGGAGTATTGTCACTTGAGAGCCGGTGCACAATGACATGATGTGCACTTCTCAGAACCCCACCTCGATTCCAACCCCTTCTTCCTAATGTTTTGCACAAGTTCTAACCGTCATGCTTCGCTTCCAATGGCCTAGCTCTACCTTTCTCCACGATCCTTGGTTGCCTTGTTTCATCAAATGCCAGTAACGAGACCATGGTCCCCTCTCTTGGATCTCCTCGTGCTCCTTCTTGCGGCCCTCCCTCCGTTGAGAATTCCTCCCCTCACTGGGTGTTGGCGGGCATCAATTGGGTCCTGGATGTGCTTCTACGACAATGTAATCACGACTGTTGTCTGTCCGAATTGACTCGAAGCTTAACATTCGCCGTTGGTGTGGAGGTCGTGGAATTGAGCCTCTTGGTTGTGGTGCTTGTAAGGAAAATAGACCTTAGGCCCATTTACTTTGGATTTTGGTGTTTGATGACCAACACAAGCAAATTGGACTAATAAATTTACAAGTAATTGTTCTGTAGTTCAATAGGGTGCAAGACGTGACTTGGACGAAGGCGACATGATGATCCCACGATCAACACCATAAGAGAAGACACAAGATATCAAGCATAGTCCAAGCACGAAGATGGGAACCAAGCCGGACGCAAGATCGCGAAGAAACGAGCTCGGCCGAGGTGACCGGACAGGGCCCTAGGAGGACCGGACGCTTCTGATCAGGTGCTCGGCAACAGCAGGCGTCAGTAGCTGTGACCGGATGCTGAGCGAAGCAGTGACCAGACGCACAGATGACACTGTTCTTCGTCACGGCAATGTTTTCAGCGTGACCGAACGCGACAGCAAGATGACCGAACGCACCAAGAAGTAGTGTCCGATCATGTCCAGAAAGGTTCTATAGCGGCGCTAGCGCGACCGGACGCGTCCGATCGAGTGAGACCGGACTCAGCCTAGAGTCCGATCAACGCGCGCGTTCCAACGGTCGGCAAGACCGGATGCGTCCGGTCAGGACGACAGCAGCGTCTGGTCACTAGCAAAAACGTTGGTTTTGATTCCAACGGCTAGTTCTCTCATTTGGGGCTATAAATATGCCTCCAACTGGCCATTTGAGAGTAGGAGAGCTGAGAAAACATACCAAGGATGTTGATACACTATTTTAGTGATCTCTACTTGCATAGTGCTTAGTGATTCATTAGGTGATTAGCATAGGTGCTTTGCAAAGTGCTTAGATTGATTAGACCACCGCTTATGCGCTTGCTCTGGGTTTAGGCCTAGTGTTTAGTGAGGTTTGCACACCTCTTATCACTCGGTGCTTGCGCGCACCATTGTTGTACATCGGATAGGCTTGTAGTCTTGCGAGATCACACCAACCGCGTTTGTGGTGTGGCCGCCACCGTGTACCAAGAGAACAAGGCCCACGGCTGTTCGGCCGGAAGCTTGATAGTGAAGACGGCGGGGAGCGGTCCGGGAGAGGCTTGCCGGAAGGCACACCGGAGACCCACTTGTACGTGGAAAGGTCCGGGGCTATCCACGGAGTTACCCGACCGGGAGCTTGACCCTTGCGAGGGGCTCCAACGAGGACTAGGGGAAGCTTGCGCGCTTCTCGATACCTCGGTAAAAATACCGGAGTCGTCGACTAGAGTTTGCATATCTCTACCTTACTCTTTAGTTTCGCATTTACATTGTAATCTTGGTTTGTGCTTTACTTTTCTAGCTTAGTGATAGGTCAGTCGATAGGTTTGGAACCTAAGTTGCATAACTTCCTTTTTACGGTAGAGATAGCAACACCCCAGCAAAACCGTAGTTGCACATTTAGACAGTCTATCTTTTGTATAGGTTTTTGCTAAGGATAAAATTAGAGGCCTTAGTTAGAAGTAGAATTTTAAGTTATCTAATTCACTCCTCTCTTAGGCGTCACGGTCCCTGTGCTGTTAGTGAACCACAACTCGTAAACATGAAGCTTACCTATGGGGTGCTCGTCTCCCGCGAGATGAAACTTTGACATTTCGTCTCTTTTGGTGCTCTGTAATAGCTAGCGCATTGTACTCTTAGCACCAGCAAACTCAAAATTGTATTTGTAATCAAATGGTGTATCATCCAGGTGGGGGATTCTCTCCCCTCCCGTCGATTTATCAAAAAAAAAAAAACTTTTTGGACGCATGTGATCTTAGCTACACTCAGGTCATAGGCAACTGCAACCATGGGATCCGTCGTCTCCTGTCCATTCATGGTAAATCAACAATGGAAGGCAAATCTCCTTGCATCTGTATGGCGAAGCATTAACTTGGCAGTCCGAGTATCTGACAAGGAAGGATGCAAGTTCCCAGTCTCCATAAACCCCGTTCCAAAAATTGGAGAAGCAAATAT
The DNA here is from genome assembly GCA_904845875.1 of Miscanthus lutarioriparius. Lineage (NCBI taxonomy): Eukaryota > Viridiplantae > Streptophyta > Magnoliopsida > Poales > Poaceae > Miscanthus > Miscanthus lutarioriparius. The sequence continues at coordinate 27,583,054 of CAJGYO010000017.1, read as the reverse complement.
GCTATTCCCGTTCAATCAACAATGCAATTTACACCTTGTTCTTCCTATGTACTACCTACAAATACTTTGGCTTAGTTCTGCTATTGACTTGTTTCGTTTGGTACAGTAGGTGGGCTCTTCGTAAAGGCATGCTTTCTGCAGCGCTGGAAAATGCCATCGTACAGCAAATCAAATTGCACTCCAGCTCTTTCCCGATTCACAATGAATAGAATGTGGTCAGCTTCAATAATCTTGTAATACCTGCAGAAATCAATGGAGCAATTATGTTTCCATTAGTGAAGAGCGATAGTAAACAAATGAAGTCACTTCAAAGCCTGACAGTTGACCAGTTGGATTCAGTGTTGAACTTGCTAAATATTATCATGAGAGCAAATTCTTGACACAACAGGTGCACTTCTCATGAAATAACTAAGAAACAAGCAACTTAAAAGTTTGAAGGAAAATTCTGAATTATAGCACCAACCATATCCCAGGTTGCAGAGGATGGCAGTCAGAATCGTCCACTACAAAACGGTGTGGATGCTCGACTGGAATGCGGGGGTGCGTCATAGAGATTGTGTTCAAAGCCCCATCATTGTCTTCCCAATCTTCATCCCTGCACAATATGGGCAACAAGATTAAAGGCATGCCAAACAATTACAAGTGAAGGTTCTTTTCAAGAGATGTATTTTGCCTTAGAGCAGAGGATTCACCTGTATCCTTTGTAAGGCAGAGGTGCATTTTGAGGGTGCCGCCACATACACATCTGGAGGACTCTCAGAAAGAGCATGGGGTGCACTCCAAGAACACTTGAAGGCACTGTAATTCCAAATAATTTTCTTGTTTTCTTTGTAGCATAACTGAAGTAGAATGTATTGGGAAAGGTCCTAAGTGTAGAGTTTTGTTTCATGGATCCTTGGATTGTGAGGTCAGGTAGAATCCAATCTCCACTGGCAAATGGGCCCTTGTGCCCCAGCAGCAGATTAATTAGTCCAGAAAAGCCTACTTTCCTCCGTGACATCTCATAATGGTCAAAACCAAAATTGTAGTAATTCTTCAACCAAGGAATGTCTAGCCAATCGTAGACAATAACTCCAAGCCGGCAGAGCTGAAGAAGACAGACAGATTTCATGGACCTACCATCTTCAACCCTGAAAATAACAGAAAAGTATATAAAACAATAAGGAGGCTGGTACCGAGATAGAAAAGTCCATTGATCTTATCTGTATTTGTTTCAGCAGCACTTACAGCATGCCATCGTAGTAAGTTCTTGTTGTTCCATTAAGTGCACCCGACATGGAAGTCAGGCTTAGAACCCAATCTTCAGAAGTATCATGACCAGGGAAAGCCTGAGATCAGTATCACAATATGTGTTAGCATTATATATAGTAATATAGTATATCCACAAAGTGTTAAAGTTCACATGTTTCGTAACACTACAGCATGCCAGCAAGCTGCCGGCTCAACATGCAACAAGCAAGACCAGCATGCCACATGCGTAAAGCCCACAGAGGGTCATGCAATTAAACACCGAAGCTCAATTCAGTGGCAAAAGCGCACTTCAAAAACACATAAAGTGGGGGGAAAGGGTAAACTAAGAACGGATTTTGGCCATACTAAAAACAGATTGTTGGACCATCCCTACAAAAGCGCGTTAACAGAGGTCCAAGTTAACAAAAATTGACGTAAACTCATCCTGATTTGGGTGCTCTAATCATGTACTCCAAGTCACAAGAACCATCCCTCTGAAAGCACATGATAGGCATGACTAATTCCACCAGCAGCGATAAACAGCTACCACTTGTGAGTAAAACTGAAAATGTCTTGTTTGTGTACCTTGTCGGCAAGCATCTGATGCAGCACCCTCACAACCTGCGCGCCAGCAGAGTGCCCGACAAAATGCACCGGGTTGTGCTCGTCCCACACAGGATAGTGCCCTGCACCAAAATTAGAACAGCCATGTAAGAACTAATGGAAAAAGAAATTTCTGAAAGGCCATGGCCATGTATTGTGTTCTTCGGAATCTCTACCTCTGTGATATATTCTCCCAAACCTGCTGTGGCCGCAAGCCTTGCTGTGCTCCTCGCCGTAGTCCACCTGCCCGCCCTTGAGGTAGTAGAACAGCTCGCGCGCCCTGCATCGCCAAGAACAATTAAATCTCCAGCGATCTATATTCAGGAGGACATAAACTTTCTTGTTCACAGGCACGGAGAAGGAGAAAATTGGCTATTTGCCATTCCAAACAATGGGCTTTGCAAAATTGCCATCCAAAAGATTGACTTCGCAAAATTGCCAACCTAAACATGTATACTTTGTTTTTGTTGCCATAATCCATATTTAGCTCCTTCGTTTCTTTTTTTTTGGATTGTCCTCCACGCGAAAAGACATTTCTGCCCTTGGCTGCCGGGAGACGTCGGGCGGATCACCCTTCGCACCTTGGCTGCGTCAGACGTCGGGCAGATCAGCTGATATCCGAATCTAATGGCCTGCATGCTTCTGTACGAGCTACTGTGCATGCATTTGGCCGGTTTTTGAAAAAAAAACAATCAGGTGGACAATATAATTAGAATACATGCACGCATATGTCTGTCACACAAATTCATAAATTGAGAATAAAATGACTTCACATCCGAATCCATAAGCTGAGTATAAATTAGTTCATCTCACACATGCATAAATTGAGCCTAAAAACACAGATATTTGATTTTCACTCAAAAGTTCAATTCTTCCTTCCTCATTGTGTGACTCTACTATCTGCAAGTTGTCCCAGTCAACTTGTGGTATAGGATCATCAACCTCCATATCAAACCTAAACCAAATATCGTTTGCAGTTTACGGTCGACGTCGGTGCGTCCACCACGAGGGACGGACTCGGACCTGGTGGGGGCGGGACATTGGGGCTGCATCTAGCCTGCCGAGCGTGTCGGCTGCCTGCAGCAAGATGAGCGCGCTTGCTGTCGGGGCCGCGACGAGGGGCGGCGAGGTCGCTCCGAGTTCCACCGTGGTCGTGCCGACGGCCGCCGAGGTCGCTCCGAGTTCCTCCATGGTCGTGCCGACGGCCACCGTGGTCGCGGCAAGCGCGGGTGGACGGCGTGGCGGCGCTGAGCACGGGTGGTTGTGTGGCGGCGGCGAGCGCGTCCGCCGGCAGTGCCGCGTCGCGGCCGCCCTGCATCGTGGACGTCTAGGGCACGCACGCGGCGGTTCTTCGTTTGCGAGTGGTTTCGTACGATGCGAATAGTCTCGATGTGATCTCTTCACGTCAATTAAGCAGAAGGGCAACAATGTCTTTTCGCGTGAAAGGGATTCCCAAAAAATATTAACAAAGCAACTAAATAGGGAGTATGGCAACAAAATCAAGGTACACGTGTTTAGATTGGCAATTTTACGAAGTCAATCTTTCGGATGGCAATTTTGCGAAGCCCATTGTTTGCAACGGCAAATAGCCAATTTTCTCACGGAGAAGATACCAAGTCATAATAATAAGCAACATAATCTACTAATAAGGTGGTTGAAAAAGGTAAAGCAGCGGGCAACTACGAAACGGGAATATTTAGCAGGTTTTTTTATTATGATGATAATGATCAGAGAAGTATCTCTGCTAGTAGTAGTTCTTTTCCGAACCACCCACCTGTCATGGATGCTGGTGAGCGACCCCAAATCCGGGACGAGCACGCGGTCGTCCTTCTTCTCGGCGCCGGCGAAGTAGGAAAGGCCACCGAGCCTCTGCGCGCGGAAGCAAACACCAAAGAGGAAGAAAACACGTGAGGGCGCTGCCGCCGCGGCATTTCACCAAACACTCGCCGCCCCACGTCAGGAAGGCCGGCCGGAAGAGAACCAACACACACACACACACACACAGAGAGAGAGAGAGAGAGAGAGTTTCGGAGTTTCCGACTGGTTTCGTACCCCTTTGCCGAAGCCGAAGATGCCGTGGACGAGGACGATGGGCGGCGGCGAGGCGTCGAGGATGACGGGCGCCGCGCCCCTGCGCTCGTCGCTCTCCCCCGCGGCGGCGACGTCGACGAGCGCCGCGCCCTCGGCCGAGCCCGCGGGAGGCGGCGGGCGGCGCAGCAGGAGGCACCCCGACGCCGCGGCGGCCTGCGAGATGTCGGCGGCGACGGCCGTGCTGAAGACGTAGAGGCCGAAGAGCATGTGCACGGTGGCGCTGACCCCGAGCTCCATCAGGCTCAGGATGAACCGCGCCATCGTCTTGTCGTGGCAGCGGCGACCTCAGCCCGAGCGGCGGCGGCGGCGGTGGAGGCGTACCGTTGGTCGTTGCCCTCTGCCGCGGGGCTCCCCTCCCTCTCCTGCTATTCTTCTATTCCTCCTCTTGCCGCGCCAAGAAGAGGAACAGGAGGAGAAGGCCAACGAACGAACGGAGGAAGGAAGGAACGGACCGAAAAAGGACCGGACCGGTCGTGCCCTCCGGATTGGGCCGCCGCCGCCCGCCGCGACTGCCTTTTCTCCGGGCGGGGGCGGGGCGGGTCTCTCCCTGCCGGCGGTGCGGTCTCGTTCGCAGCGGCTCGGTGCCGCGCTGCGCTGTCCGACTGCCTTTTTTAGAGGAGACGGTCTCTCTCTGTCTCTAGCCACAGTCGTACGCTTGGCTATTTATAACCGGCGGGCGTGGGGTGGGGCGGGCGTGATGTGTGCCTCGGCGTCGTGGCGCGGTGGTAGTTTCGAGACCGTCGCGTTCGGGCCTGGCCTGGCCGGTGTTGGGGGCGGAGTGGGGAGAGGGAGACCGCGCGGGGCTGTGCCGGGCTGGGAGGGTATGGGCAGGGCGCCAGGTCGCGTGCGGTTGGTGATTGGCGTCTCGGTTTCTGTGTGGCACAGGCAGAGCGGGTCGTCAGTTGTTGGCCGCAACGGGGGAGACGGCCAGGGCCAGGGCAACCAGCACAAACGCCGTGCTGCTATTGGATGATTGGCCTGTTAGGTGGGGCACGCACGGGTGGTCCTGGCCGCACCGCACGTTTCGGGATAAGCTGCGCTGGAGACGTTTTTACCGCGGCCGGTAACTTCCTCTCAAGAAAAAAAAACGCACCACGGTGGCGTGTTGCCCCAACATCCAGTCGACTTGAAATGGCCATGTCATATGGAACAGTGGCCTTGCAGGGTGTCAGAACATCTTGCAGAAGCGCCGATGGCCTCCTCTGACAAAAGAACCAAGCGACAGATGAAGAACGTGCTGTGGTGACGAGGTAGCCTGAGACTGAGCCCATGCAGTTGCAACCCAAAATCTCAAAAAATGCTACGGTAGCCATCATATCGAATATTTACGGTCTGTGTATAGAACATTAAATATAGACAAAAAAAAACTAATTACACAGTTTGGTGAAAAATTACGAGACAAACGTTTTGAGCCTAATTAGTCCATGTTTAATACTAATTGCTAAATAAAAACAAAAGTACTACATTAACATAAAATTCCAACTTCCTGCAACTAAATGCGCGCTGACGTTTGCTAGCAAGGGACCACGTTTGATTCCAGAGTCCTCTCTCCAAACGTGAAGACTTTTTCTCACAGCAACCATATAGTATTTCAGAATTTTGCTACTTAGACGGTGTTTGATCCGTGACTAAAGTTTAGGAGGTGCCACATAAGGATATTATATAAGGTATTTAGATACTAATAAAAAAATAAATTACAGAATCCATCAGTAATCCGTGAGATGAATTTATTAAGCCTAATTAATCAGTCATTAGCATATGTTTACGGTAGCAACACATTATTAAATCATGGGCTAATTAGGTTTAAAAAATTCGTCTCGTAAAACAGTCTCAATCTGTACATTTAGTTTCGTAAGTAATCTATATTTAATACTTTATGCATGTGTTCAAACATCCAATGAGACAACGACTAAAATTTAGAAGTTGTAACCAAACACCCCTTTAGCCTGATTTTTCTCTCTTTTTTAGCTCTCGTAATGCTATGAGACCATGATAAGACAATACGGGTGTGTTTGGTTTGCTACCTTGGTCCTGGTCTGGCGAGGATTGGAGCCTGGTTAGCCTTGAGCCTTCTTCCACCAAGCCAATCCATGGTTGTTTGGTTGTCTGTGTTGTCTAAGCCTAGCTAGCACAGGGTGTGTTTGGTTGCCTGGTTTGTATTGCATAGAGTCCCCTCTTCTTCGAGTGGGTAAGTTTACCCCTCCGTGGCATTTTGTTGAACATGTGGTTGGCAGCAGGGAAGCAGCAGCGAGCACCTCCACACGTGTCCTGCAGGAGACCTCGCTGCCACGCTCCTCCACACCGCCCTCGGCCACCAAGACCAAGGTGACGATCCACAAGAGAGCACCCAACAGAAGCTAACCATTGAAATTTACTAGAAGCTAACCCAAGAATAATACTGCAGCGGATGATAGTTCCCGATGAAATGAATGAAACAGACGATAAGCAACGAAGAAATGAATCGGAACTAATTCGATGTAATCCAAAAGGCTCGAATCAAGAAAACAAAACAAAAAAATCCTTGAATCCGAAATTCATCAGTTCGCGTCCTCTCTCCAACTAACCAATAAGCTAGAAGCAAAAGCAGAGCGTGATCGTCGGCTGCGGTGACCGCTAGTGCAAACGCCACCTCTGAGGTCTGGGCCCGTCGGGAGTAGGGCGGAGAGCACGACAACGTAAACAGTGGTGACGATGGCGATTCCCCACGCCCGAACAAGCCCACGTCTAGGGTGAGACGCCAGGATTCCTGTGGGAGATACTCGCCTCGGTCACATAAGGATCGGTTCGTAGTCCCTTTCGCCTAGTGAGACATTACGTATAACCATATGTCTATATGAGTAGAGTTGATCCCACACCCCGTTAGATAGAAGTATGATTTCTACTAGGAGGCCGGTGTAGGCAGCGGAATATCAGGAGCAGACACGGATGCTAGGTGATCTTCCACGTAAAGCTTTAGAATTTTGGCCGTGTTCGAGCCCATGATTATTGTTTGGCCGTGTTCGAGCCCATATTAATATTTAATTATACGGATGCTATGTGATCTTCCGTGGTCGGATTGGTGTGGATGTTATGTGATCTTCCACGTTGTTTTTCCAACCCCTAAGAAGCCGTAGTAGAGTTATATTAACATCTAAGGTCGCGTACATTCGGGTACGGGGTCTCGTTAGGTCTATTTCGTCCACTGATCATGGATGAGGTTGCACCTATCGTGTGGGGAAATTTGTACACCTCTGCAGAGTTAAGTAAACCTATTCGAATAGCCACATCCTTGTTATGGGCAAATGCTAGGATGGGATACTATGATTAGATTTATTTTTATGTGTAACGAAACTGGTAATGAAATTGATGCTAAACCGGGAACTAGTGGGAATGGTAATGCTCAGCTAGGACCCAACCTTTAATTATAATCACCATTACACTTCTATTTCCACCCTATGGTTAGGGCTTGCTGAGTACATATGTACTCACCCGTTGTTGACTCACAGACTTCGGCATGGAAAAAATACTATGACTTCGACAAGGAGACGTACCACGAGGAATAGGAGCCACACAAGGTGTTACGTTTCGTAGGAGTATGGCATTGAGGCTTGGGTTTCGACCGCGCTCAAGCTTGCCTGTGGAATAGGACATCACCCCGTTGTATAATATCACCGTACTAGAGACCACCATAAATAATGCCGCTTCACGGCAGTAGTATTTCGCTAGATATGTAAGCCTATGATCATGCCCTTTGGGCCACTATTGTATGACCCTATTTTTAGATATCAATAAAGCTTAGAACCTTTTTGCTATATATAATTGTGTACCATTCTTGTGATTTTATGCGTACTTGTGTGTGATCCTGGCGCAAGTACAGATGCACCTAGGACTCTCAAAATAAGAGGCCGACACCTCCTTGGTCCCCGCGCTGGACCGTGTCGGGTACCGAGGCGTCAACGGCCTCCTCATCATCGTGGGAGTCACCGTGGACACAGGCGGATGCACGGCTGTAAGTGCAATCAAGCCCTATTATGGGTTTTGGTATTGATGACCACCAAATTAGAGGACTAATGAGATTTATCGAGATGATAAGCAGGGAATCGAAGAATGAGGATGATGAACAGTTTGCAGGTGTCCTAATTACAAAAGGTGGCCAGACCTAGCTTAAAGGAGATTTAAATTCTTTTATGTTTTGAATTTGAGTTTAGGGAAAGCCGTACTATTAAGAGGGATTTTAGGACAGTTGGTTAACTATTGAATCAGATGCTCAAATTCTCAGATTTACATTCTCTCACCTATTCAAAACAGCCAGCCAAATTTCATATCATATTACCTGTTTTGGCTAGGGCGGCAGTGCCGCCCTGTTAAGAGCGGTAGTGCCACCCTTAACTGACTGTTGGGCTCGGGGGGTATTTATACCCTTCAGGCCCGGCCCACAATGGTCATCTTCTCCATAGAGTCATTCTGCTCGAAACTAGACAGAACCAGAGCTCACCTCTCTCCTCCATTGTTGCTCCTCCATCCCTCAAGCTAATCCTTGATTCCAACCATCAAAACTTGAGAGAAAAGGCAGCAAAACTTGATTGAAGAGAAGATCCACCGATTCCCAAAGTCTAAGAACATTTGGTTCATGTTTGACTGGTGGTTCTAGGGTTTGTTACTCTTGGAGCTTGCTCCAAGCCAGCTAGGCGTCGCCCTTGTGCTTGCCAACTTGTGTGGCAGCCTTGGAAGGTTTGTAACCTCATTCGAAAGCTAAGAAATCACCCCTCACTTCAAGAGTTCACTCTTTTGATTTGAGAACGAGGGTAAGGCAAGCCTTTATGGCAAGCTCAAGCCTTTTGTGGCTTCCTCAACAACGTGGACTTAGGCAAACCTTAGTGGTGAGCTGAACCACGGGATAAATCTTGTGTCTTGCGTGCTTCATCTTTACTATACTTGTTGTTTATCTTATTGCTAGGTGTTGTTAGGGTTTAGTTGCTCGATTCACATTTGTGTGAAGTTTCTATGGTATCTAGTCTTCGAACTGGATCTTGAAGTTATATTGCAGGATTAAGCAGCTAGTGGGATCAGGTTCATCTCTGTTAAATCTCAACTTTGTTAGATTATTTTTTTCAGAGAGCAGCGGCGGTGCATACTTGCAGTGCAAGTAGCCGCGCCCTATGTTCTAACAGAGTTTTGAGTTAAATTTTTACAGGCCTATTCACCCCCTCTAGGCCTTCTTTATCTTCCTATAGATCCTACAACGGCGCCATCGCCACCAGCAAGTGTGCGCTTCCATCCATGCATGCGTTGTGGATGCTCGCCCGCACCGTGGATGCTCGCCCATCACGTGGAGGTAGGACGCGGGTTGGACGGTGTCAAAGTTGAGCATGGCGTGCTCACCGCCGCCGGTTGTCGTGACCGTTGTGGAGGGTTGCAGAGACCTGAGCTCGTCAAGGATCTTGGCCTCGACATGCGAGTGCATGTAGAGCCGTCGGAGTCTTCGTCACAGGTTAGCACAGCGGCGAAAGAAGGCAAGCGGAGAAGAGAGCGATGGGTCTGTGCGGTGACGAGACTTTGGACGGGGCGTAGCCAAGGCTGACCAGCGAAAAATAGAATCCCATCTCGTTTTTCTAGAGCCAGGCTAGAGCCTCCAAAGTGGCTTAGCTGGGTTTGGGTTCAGCTGTTTACAGGCAACCAAACAGCTAGAAATTGGCTTCCTGAAGCCTGGTTGGGGGTTAGCCACCTGTCGGTGTTTCGAATAAACACCAACTAATAAATTTGTATTTGTTGTGCGTTGGGCCCGGATGGTGTGCTAAAAGACACAAGGTTTATACTGGTTCGGGCAGAATGTCCCTACATCCAATTTGCTACTGTTGCTCGTGTTATTAGCACTAAAAGGTTCGTAGTAGGGGGTACAAACGGTTGAGAGAGGGACAGGTCCCAAGTCTCTGATGGAAAGGTCGAACGGGTGCTGAGAGCTCGGTTGCTGCTCAACTGTGTGTTATATGGTGTGTGGTGTGTTGAATCAATCCGTCCCCTTAGTGGGGTGCTCTGCCCTCCCTTTTTATAGATCAAGGGGAGCAGGGATTACAGACGGGAGAAAGAAGAAAAACCAGAGGCCAAGAAGGTCCTTCGAAGGTGCCGGGTCTTCCTTTTCCTTTAAGCCTACCCTGTTGACACGACAGACGGTGCCAGAGATAGCACGTTTGGTGATCCTGATAGGGCCATGCCCAGCTTCATTCAACAAGTGGTCACGTCCCATCCCACCCCGACGGGCGGCGCGACGCACCAGGGTGTCGAGCCACGACCCTACGGAGAGTAGATGGCATAGACACCCCTCGTTCATTACTATAGATGACATGAGTTTCCTGTTGGACCGTAGCGGGTGTCATATATTTCTGTCAGGATTCGTGTCCAAGGGCAAATGCAGCGCCCATAACACTGTAGGACAAATGTCGGCGTCCACAACATTGTTTGGGCTCTAACATGCCTAGAAGGGCTTAAAGCGCTTGTCTGGTCATATCCTGATGGTACCTTCCTGCATGTGTGCAGGGTATGGTCCTCGGTATTGCGGTTGACTTGAGTGCCCCGTCTTATCTGCGTGCGTAGTTATGAAGGAGTAGCGCATAGACGTCGGGCGAGGCGGAGTCTGCCCCCAGATGTCGAGCAAGGCGGAACCTGCCCTTGGACGTCGGGCGAGGCGGAGTCTACCCTTGGACATCAGGCGAGACGAAGCCAGCCCCCGGACGTTAGGCAAGGCGAAGCCAGCCCTCAGACATCGAGCGAGGCGGAGCCAACCCTCGGTCGAGGCGGAGTCTGACCCCAGACGTCGGGCGAGGCGGAGTCCAGCCCTCGAGGGTTGGGCGAGGTGGAGCCAGCCCTCAGGGGTCAGGCCAGGCAGAGCCAACCCCCAAGGGTCAGGCAAGGCGGAGCCAACCTTCGGCCGTTTGGGCAAGAAGTGCAATTGCATTCTTTGTCTGTTCAAAAGCATCATTGTTTGATGGTTATTAGCTCCTCCACTTTGGGTACCCCGGTATTCGGTCCCCTACAGTAGCCCCTAGGTGATTAGGATAGAATCGGCCAGGGGGTACTTCGATTCGCCAGAGGGTGCGCGCGAGCGCACCCGACGGGTGTAGCCCCCGAGCCCCCGGGTGATTCGAATAGAATCGTCCGGGGGGTATTTCGATTCGCCGGAGGGTGCACGCGAGTGCACCTGATGGGTGTAGCCCTCGAGCCCTCGGGTGATTCGGATAGAATCGCCCGGGGGTATTTCGATTCGCCAGAGGGTGCGCATGGCGAGACCCGACGGGTGTAGCCCGAGCCCCGGGTGATTTGGATAGAATCGCCCGGGGGGTAATTCGGACCCTTCACGGGTATGGCTGTGAGATTTGGTGGTTTTGTTAGCCGGATAGCTTAAAGGAAACCCTGGTATCCCGTTCGTGGGGATTCATCCAGGGTCAGCCCGGTTGAGACTCGATTGCGGATCGAGACTCCCTTGAGGCTCGCACGCCTGAGTTTTGGCCGCTCGCGGGCCCATCCTTCATTGGGACGGCCGTCGAAATCAATGGGCCAACCCTCGAACTCCTGGGCCTAGGTGGGCCGAAGAAACGCTTTTTGACCCGTATCCCTTCTGTGGGAAAAGAGTCTGGTCTGCCCGGAAAGGCGAAACATCCGACGCGATTTTGGTGGGAAAGGATAGGGATTGCGGGCGCATATCCCGCGTGGTGACATGGTGGTGAATCATGGTAGGCGCGGAGAGCCAGGCGGATGGTTGCCTTCCTCGCATCCATCGCCCCTATAAAACCAAAGGGTTCGCCCCTAGGGTTTCGTACATTGCCTCCTTGCCTTTGCATCCACAACCTCCGCCGCCAATCGCCTAAGACTTCCGCATCCACATCTCACCCACCGTGAAGTTTGCATCCCCCTCCCCAATCGTTCAATGGATCCGTGGTGTAGATCTGATGTCACCCTCCAGCGCCTGGAGGGCCTCGTTCATCGTGGCCTTCTTTACGCGTGGACCGCCGCCGAGGAGTGGCGGCTGCCTAGCAATGAGGATGCGTCGTCACCGCCCAAAGGCTACGTTGTGTCCATTGCTCATTTCCATGAGCAGGGATTCGCCACCCCCGCCCACAAGTTCCTTCAGGGGTTGCTGCATTACTACAATGTGGAGCTGCAGCACCTTACTCCCAACGGGATCCAACACATTGCGGCATTTGTCACCCTGTGTGAGGGGTTCCTAGGGATTAGTCCCCACTTTGACCTATGGTGGCACTTCTTCGCCGTCACCCTCCTGAAGAAGCAGGAGAAGAAGCACGAGCTGAGCGTGCCGTTGGGATGCGCCGGCATTCAGCTCCGCAACAACCAGGTAAACGAATACCCGCCAATGCGTCTATCGACCTCCAACAAGGGGTTACATTCGCATTGGTTCTACATCAAGGACAATGCAGCCGCCCCCTTGCCAGCGTTCACCGAGCGCCTCATCGAAGAGGTCCCAGAATCGTGGAGGAAGTAGGGGGGTCCTAGATAAAGATAAGAAGAAAATCTAGGACCGTCTCGCCGCTATCCGAATTCTGAAGGAGAGGGGCATGAAGGGGTTAGGGATCATCGGTGCCTACCATACGCGAAGAGTGGCGCCGCTGATGAGGTGCACGCTTCCCCTGCACATGATGGAGCTCGGCGCGTCACTCGATGGAACGGCGCTCGCCGAGGGAGCGCTCTCCCCACCGAAGTGGCGCAGCGCATCCAGGAGGCGATGGAGCCTTCACGGGACGACATCGGCGCCGCTCTTGATTTTGTGTATCCGGTGCCGAGGCATCCCCCAATGTGCCTAGAACCGGGGTACATTGACTTCATAAGTTCTCTTTCCCCATGCTTCCTTTTTTATTGAACTCCTGACCCCTTGATGCTGATTTTGAGATAGCGGGACTAGCTAAAGAGACTCATCTTTATGGATCGCTCGACCCCGCTGTTGAAGTACCCGCTCATGGCGGCGGCGAATCGCACCGTGGTCGAGTGATAGAGGAAGATGAAGGAGGTCGAGACGAAGAAGAAGCAGTAGAAGATGCTGGCACGGGAGCGAGGAGATGAGACAGACAGTGATGACAACGATGATGACAATGAAGAGGATGATGAGGTAGTTGCAGACATTGAGTGGGATGACCCAGCAAGCGAGGATACGCTGACAGGTATCCACTCGTCCGTGCAAGGGCCTTTCCCTTTCCACGCGGGGGAAAGCGCGTCCGCGGGCCAGCGGAGACGGGCCAAACCGTCAGCCTGCCCCAAGAGATAGCAAGAGCGGGTGGGTCTGCCGCCGTGCCTGAGGTGCCAGCGTAGGGGGTGGCCCCACCGCCGCACCTCAAGAGCCATCAGGGGCGAGCGGATCTGCCGCCGCGCCTGAGGTGTTGGTGGAGGAGGGCGGCTCCGCTGCCGTGCCCCCAGACACAAGGGAGGCGGGCCCCTCTGCCTAGGAGCAGGGGGCAGGCTTGAAACGGTCCCGCCCCAATGAGGCAGAGCAGAGTCCCAGGGGTTCATCCCCCAAACGTCTCCACCGCCCGACAGCGACAGCGTAAGTCACCAGCTTCTCTATTTTTGTTTGTTGTCATCGTGACTCACACCTTTTGTTTCTTCTGTAGTGTCAGGAGATGGGTCAGACAGGGCACTTCTTTAGTGCCGGCGCCCAAGAAGAGCGTCGCCATTCAGGCAAGGCAGGGGCCATCGCCTGACGTCGCTCCCGTTTTGGGCGAGAGCGAAGCCGGCGCCGCAGCCTTATTGGCCGGTCAGGCGTCGCCCGTGGCGGTGCCCGTACCCTCGGTGGGTCAAGCGGTCAGCGAGGCTAAGGGAAACTTCGATTGTGCTGGTGAGCAAAGTTACTGTAGCGTCGGGGCGTGGGTTTTTTGCAGTCTGACTAGGCAAGCTCGGTTATTCATTCCCACAAACCTTGCCACTAACTTTAACATGAGGAAGAGGTCCGACGCAGCGTCTGTTTTGAAAAAAGGAGGTATTTATACCTATATCAGCCCCTTGAGTGAGATCCGACCCCTTGCGGTTGTTGGGGTCAAATGTCACTGAAGACCGAAATGGGGATAGCGAAACTACTTTCGTACTCGCACGTACCCCTTCCTTAGGATTTTAGCTATCATTCTGCGACCGTGCGCTTGGTCTCTTTGTAAGTCCAACCTTCCCCGAGCCCCTGCTTGTGGTGGGGATTTGGTCAAGGGTCGGCTCATTTTTGTGACCGTTGCCCCGTCCGTGGTTTTCACAACCAGAGGGGTTGAGGCGACGTCACTTGCCTTGATGGCTCGAGTGACGCACTTGATGAGCTCGCTAACGGGGATGTTCGAACGGAATTTGGTCCCGTCACTCGTGACAGGGTCAGCAAAGCCCTCGAGTGGCATTCTGTTGTTCCTTAACCCGTCTTCCAACAGATTCCCCCTCAATGGGGATTCTATGGGCTTGGCTAGAGGCTGGATCGAACGAGAAGGTTGAGATGATCCTATCCGCCTCTATGCGGGTTGGGCGAAGGCCGCTGAGGCTTATCTGTATTTTCTCCCCTGGCTCTTGTTCGACGTGAGGTGGCCTCGGGCCCTTCACGGGCCGGCCTTAAAACCTCGGTCTCTCGATCTAGGATCGGGCGGCTCGAGCCCCCGAGTCCCTTGGGGTCTAATAGGGGTTGGCCGTGTTTCACGCGTCACCCCGTCCTCGGTTTCCGCAATCGGAGGGGCTGAGCTAACTACACTTGCCTCGACGGCTCGAGTGTTGCACTCAATGAGCTCGCTAATAGGTGTGTTCGAGTGGAATCTGGGTTCGTCATCCGCTGACGGGGTCGATACAGCCCTCATGTGGCATTCCACTACTTCTTAACCCACCTCCCAGCAGATGCCCGAGCCGTTCGATAGGCTTGGGTGGCCCGTTGGCCTCTCCTCGACGGAGATTCTATGGGTTTGGCTCGAGGTTAGAATCGAACGAGAAAGGTCGAGATGTCCCTGTCCGCTTCTGAGCGGGGTCGGGCAAGGCCGCTGGGGCTCATCTCGGTTTTTCTCCCGTGGCTCTGTTTGACGTGAGGCAACCTCGATCCCTTCATGGGTCGGCCTTCGAACCACAGTCTATTGCTGTTCATATCGAATGAGGTGACTACCGCTTCGTGACGTGACGTGAAGCGTTGAGATGCAGCAATGCATATGCAATGCTTCGATATATGGGATGAATGTACTGTATAATGGAAACAAAGGTGAGGGTCGGTGATGTTACCTTGGTGGCATGAGTGATGTGGAGCTCTTACCGGACATGTCCGTGTGGGGTTCGGGCCCGATGTTTGCGACGGGGCCACGGTAACCTACACGAGCATCACAATTTTTCGTTTCTGACTCTCGGCAGCGATCCGAGCTGTTCGATCAAGTTTGGAAGACCCGATAGCCTCTCCTTGAAGGAGATTCCACAGGTAGACCCCTCCAAACCCTTCTCGAGAAGGTGGATGCTAAAGCTTGGGGTACGGGGACAAAGAATTCGATCACGCTGGTGAACAAAAACATCGTAGCCACTGGGGAGTAGGGTCTAGTGGTTCGACCAGTTTTACTCAAAGTTTACACCCGCGCACCGTGCCTCTGGTTTTTAAGTGTAAGGAGGGGTCGGGCGAAGAGAATGTCTAAACGAATAGACATTCTCGGCAACCCCTGAGCGATGTCCGCGCCCCTATCGTTGCTGGGGTTAGAGCCTCGATAGTGAAATTGATACGTGAATTAAGTAAAATAAGGGTGCTTATCTTTCGGTGGTCATTTGGCTCCTTAGCCCCACCGCTCGGCGTTCGCCTAGGCCATTTGATCGACTCAGGAGGCCCGTTGGTGTCCCCTTGCGTCGTTGGGCCCTTTTAGGTCCTTCCTGGGAAGGCGGAGAGCCGCCTGCATGCGGCTGCGCCTTGTTTCTCGCGCCCGACGTGCGGTAGTGGTGGGCCATGCCTAGGCCACATCCTGTTTGACCAGGTGCCATCCCATCGAGCAGGGCGCGTCCCGTCAGTCAAGACGCGTCCCATCGAATTCTTGTCCGCATTGAATAGGGGAAGGGAGAGGGTTTTTCGCCCCAACCCTTCGCCTTTCTCCAACTGCTGCGTCTCCTTCTTAAATAGGAGAAGGGAGAGGGTTCTCGTCCCATTCCTCCGCCTATTCTTGAGCTGATGTATCTCCTCCTTCTTCCTTCTCGCCGAGCACGTTCGTGTGTCGCGGTGGCTCCTAAGTGAGAGAGGGTAATGCGAGGGAGAGGAGAACTCATAGATCCGTTCGTGAATTCGGAGTGCGATGCCGAGCTAGAGGTGATCTGATGTAGATGAGATGGTGTTGGCCGCCTTTGCCGAGAAGGGGCCGCTTCCATCGAAGGAGGAGGCGCATTGGAGGGTGCTGCACGAAAATGGCTTTGCCACGGTCTGTGAGGTCTTCGTCAGGATGGAGCCATACGTAGGCTTCTTCCGACGAATCTTCTTCAGGCGAGCCTTGTCGGTGGGGAAGCTGTGGCAGAACCTCCTAAGAAATCGGGCCCATGTGCACCTATCGATGTCTTAACAGACCTCGAATAGCGTATACGAGTTCCCAACAACTCAACAGGTCTGTCGGGTGTCCTCGGGAAACCCGAATCATCCATGATTATCTTTTCAAACAGGATCCCAATCACAGTCATTGCAGATTACAACAGTTTATTCAAATATATACCAGAGTAAATGATAGCGGAAGTCTTACGATAACATAATTACAAACCAGTTGTTTTCAAACTTACAATACCATAAGTGTTATACAACCATAGTAGCGAGATAATATTACATTAACATTATTTATTTCACACAAACTAGTGCCTTGTCCAAAGGCCATTCATCATTCCTCATCGTCATCGACTTCATACACTGACATGCAGCAGGGACCAAAACAAGCCTGCGCATGCGACTCACCTGCAATAAGGGTTAACAAACCCTGAGTACAAAAGTACTCAACAAGACTGACCCGACCAAAAAGGGCGAAGGTCTTAGGGATGCAGGTGTTGGGTCAAGGTAAGGATGTAGAAAGATTCAAAAATTCTTTGCTAAAAGCTTACTATTCTTGATCCTAGTTTCAAGTTTTACCACTAAGTATTTTAGTTCAATATCTCCTACTAAGTGTTCATATCCCATGTTCCAATCCTGCTCATTCCATTCTTTTTCTCATGTTTTAGTAGTTCACCAGTCCTACATTGCTTCTATAATAAATCGAGTCTCCATATCCGCGGAGCACCGGCAATTCGAATTGATTCAAGTCCCAGCTGGGGATTCCTTATCACACGACATATGTAGAACTTAATCTTGCATATATCAACCTCGCTACCGGATCCTCCCGTACTAAGCCGTCTCCACGCCACCCGAGAGCACAGCACACCTCAAATCCGGCCACATTCAAGCCACGAGGGTACACGCTACTCCCGCCATCTCACCACTCCCAGTGTGTGGGCATTCGTCTTAGTATCGGATTAGCCGAAATAGGCTTACCGGAGTATGTGACCAGTACTACAAAGTGTCTCGTTCAGAAGATCCACAATGAGTGGCATTTAAGCGACATAGTCGGCAACATTACCCAACATTCAAGATAAGTCACCCGACTAGTCTCTAGTTCATTCTATCCTCTTTCTTTCTTTGTTTGGCCAGTATGCCATCTTTGATTGTATCGAAACTTTTACTTTGAAAGCCTACCACAAAGCACACTAAGCAATTCTACACCTTTGTAAATGAAATCATCTTCAAGGATGGTAAACAATTAACAAGGTAGGCAATGCAGCAAATAGGTAACATTTGAATTAAACAACTTAATGCGATAAGTAACATAAGTGATAAACTTTTCAAAGTAAACAAGGTAATGGTTTAATGCATAAACCGGGGCTTGCCTTCGATGACGATTTCCGGTTCCGGATTAGTACCACAATTATCAAATCCCGCGACAACCGGGAATTCTTCCAGAACTTGCTCAACTAGAATCGTTTCGTTCTCGGGTTCTACACGAAATGATAACATATGCTTTAACATGATGATAATGTAAACATGATGCTTTCACGGTACATGAAATGTAAAAACACCCGCAAATGATTTTATTTCACGGTACAGTTGCAAGCCAACAAAACCAACTTGTAATCCTACCATTAAGAACCATACATGTGACTTGACCAAATGGATCTTGGGACCCTACTAGTCACACTACATGACCCAAATCAAGATCAAACCCTAAACCTACACTTAGGGTTTACCTTTATTTATTTTTGAATTAATTTAGAATTAAGCTCAAAATGAACTTGCTCCAAATGATCTCAAAAATTTACACAAGCATCCTCATGATAGATTAGTGTACCAAAATAAATTTCATAATTTTTGGAGTTATACAGTGGCCTACAAAAATCATGGAAATTGCATTTATTAATTAATTGACTGAATTTTTGAACATTAAAAATTTATCCAAATTTCAAATTTCAAATTTTTAAATCATACTAGAACATGTACAGAAGCTACACAAAAATTTTCAGAATTTTTGGAGCTATGATTATTTTTCTACAAATTTCCAAAGATTCAGTACTATTCACAAATTCGAGAAAAATAAAAATTTTCTTCATTCTTCTTTCTCACTCGACCGACAGGTGACCCCATCGTCGGTGACTCAAGCAACCACGGCAATGGCGCTACCCTCCTCACCGACCGCCACAAAAACGCGCCGGTGGTGACTCTCCGGTGAGACGGATTTGCACCTACATGATCTACACCATGTCGCGAATCTATCCCAATCCTCGTAGCAAAGAAAGGGCACACGGATAGAACTCTACTCCACCATGGCGGCTCGGACCCGACGGCATGGTCGATGTAGTAGCTAGTGCTACGGTGCAAGAGAGTCAAAAGAAGAGTGAGCATCACGCTCAGGAGCTCACCGTGATCACGATGATGTACTTAGTGCAAAGCGGAGCGTCTTGAATCATACTCGCCACGGTGAGGTGGGTCATGCATGAGCTTTACCGGACTCAAGAAGATGACGTCGTGTGGTGGTGCTTGATCGGCTAGAAGCGAAGGCGAGCAGGTCGGGAATGAGCGGCAAGGTGAGGCGGAGCTGCTGGCCAATAATTGGCCCGAGGTGGTCCGACGAGAATGAATTAGACGATCGCGGCAATGTCACCGTGAGTAACAATCGGCGAAAACTCCGATTGACGACGACGTACTCCTATTTATAGCAAGATGGAGGGCGACGGTGATGATAAAGACACAGGCGAACTTCGCCACGGAGGTTTGGGTGTGTCCTTTGCACGTGAAAGCGGTGAAACCCGATCGGCGGCGACCTCCGCGTGGCGCTAGCGGCAAGCAGTGAGGTGGAGTTGATTTTTTTGAAATAATTACAGAACTACCACTGCTTCCATTATTCAAATTACTCCCAAATTTTCTAAAGAAGTTGAAAATCTCCAAAAATGAAAGTTGCTCAACTTTTCAAGTACTACAACTTTGGTTTAAGAAACATTTTCAAATTCTGCCTCCATTTTGAAATTCAAATTTGGGGTACATTTAAAGATTTGAATCATTTCAAAATTACTCCAAATTTTATATGTAATCTTGAAAAACTTTGAATACCAAAGTTGATCTACATAAAATAATCTCCAACTTTGCTTTTTGCCTCAACCCCAAATCCCTCATGGATTTTGAATTAGTAAAAAGGGGCAAAAAGGACTTTTATAATTTGAAAATGAATTCAAATTTGATTTGTCTTCCTTTTACTTAGATTTTGATTTTTGACCAGTAACATGGCCAATTAGGGTTATTTGAGTCAGATGACACATGGCCTCACATGAACACATGAAATTTGACCCTTGTGGTCATGATCTTTGTTTAAGGTTTTTGAAACACATCACATGAAATAACAACATTATGAAATAAACCTTATTTAGTGAATGCATTCAAAACTTTATACTATATGAATGCTTTGCAATGCACATGATGACATGTCAAATTTTAGTATTAGGTCAAAACACCAGAGGTGTTACAGAAGCCACCCAGGACTACGCCGATGGGGGGTTTCGCCCTTGCAGCCGCTCAGGTTGGCCAGTTCATAAAGTTTGATGAGATGTTGGAGACATCCACCAGCTATGGCAGCCATATTTCAGCGAGCACCGTCCCCATCTAGGAGCTGCCTCGTCTCGAGGTGCCATTGTCAGGGTTGCGGCTGATCACGATGGCGTAGTTCCTAACACCACGACGAAGACACCATGGTCACCGACGTGGTACTCGACATTGCAGACGATGGCTCCGTCAGGGATCCCACGGAGCTTTAGGACATTGTCGATGGAGAGCGTGGCGCGGCGGCCACAGTAGTATTTAGAGTAGAAGTGGTCAGCAAATGTAACCGTTTAAGTTGTGGGGGGAGCCCCCGTGTGAACAACTTTTTGTATTCATGAATACATCAGTCCCTTTTCGTGATGAAATCACTTTGTAAGGGGAAGCTCGTCCCATCCGTTTCCTAGCAATCATCGTGCCGTTCGGTCGATTCGGGCTACCTGCTGAAACAAAAATTTCCTGCGGAGATAAAGGATGCGGACATCCCGCACAGGGATTTAGTTAAGCAGGGAAGCCAGGCCATGAAACTTGTAACAAATGGACGAGCTTTCAATATTTCGTTACAACAAATAGCTTCTTATTTGTTCTCCCCTTTTTGTGTAAAAAAGGTTTAGCGCATCTCGACCCTTTCCATGGTTAAGGTCACAAAAGCTCGAGAGTGCGGGTGAGCCAATTCTGATCACGCTGGTGAGCAAAGAGACCATAGCCATCGGGGCGTGGGTTTCCCACGGTCCTACCAATTATACTTAGGAATTGCTCCCGTAAATAAAGTTCTTAGGAATTAACGTGATAGAGGAGGGTATACGTAGAAAATGTTCACAGGGTAAATGTATTCATACCAGCCCCTGAGTGAGACCCGACCCCTCGCACTTGCAGGGATCGGATGTCACAAAAGATCGGGGATTGCAATGACAAAACTTGATAAGAGAAAGTATATGTTTATTTAGGGGTAAAAACGACATAGCTGCTCGATGTTCCAGGCATTGGTGAAGACCTCGACGTTGATGGTTTTTAGCTTGTAGGCGCTGGCCGGAGTACATCCGTGACGACGTACGGCCCTTCCTAGGGTGGGGAGAGCTTGTGGTGGTCCTTATTGCTCTGTATGAGACAAAGGACCAGGTCCCCGACGTTGAAGGCTTGGCCCCGCACCCGTCGGTTGTGGTACCATCGCAACACTGTTGGTACTTGGCCGAGCAGAGGAGGGCGACATCACGTGCTTCATCCAGCTGGTCTATGGCATCCTCATGGGATGCCTTAGCTCCCTATTCATCGTATGCCCTGATCCTTGGTGCTCCATAGTTGAGGTCGGTTGGGAGGACGGCCTCGGAACCATAGACCATGAAGAAGGGCGTGTAGCCAGTGGCTCTACTAGGAGTTGTCCTTAGGCTCTAGAGTACCGTAGGGAGATCGACGACCCACCATGAGCCGAACTTGTTCAACCAGATGAAGATCCTAGGCTTGGAGCCTTGTAGGACCATGCCGTTTGTGTGCTCAACCTGCCCGTTTGTTCGGGGGTGCGCGACGGCGACCCAATCGACCCGGATGTGGTATTCATCACAGAATCAAAGGAATTTTTTTCCGGTGAACTGCATACTATTGTGCGTGATGATGGAGTTTGGGACTCCAAAGCAATGGACAATGTTGAGGAAGAACAGTACGGCTTGCTTAGACTTGATCGCTGAGATCGGCCGAGCTTCTATCTATTTTGTGAACTTGTCTATGGTGACAAGCAAGTGGGTGTATCCTCCGGGCGCCTTCTTAAGAGGTCCAACCAGATCGAGCCCCTAGACCATGAGGGGCCACGTGATGGGGATCATCTAGAGTGCCTGGGTTGGGAGGTGAGTTTGCCGAGCGTAGTACTAACACCCTTCGTAGGTGCGTACGATCTGCTCAACATCGGCTACTACAGTGGGCCAGTAGAAGCCCTATCGGAATGCGTTTCCAACCAAGGTTCTAGGTGCGACGTGGTGACCGCAGACCCCACCGTGGACATCGCTCAGCAAACGCTTTCCCTATTTGATGGGGATGCAGCGCTGTAGGATCCTAGTGTGGCTTCGTTTGTAGACTTCGCCCTCCACAAGAATGAAGGACTTGGCGCGGCGTGCAAGCCATCGAGTCTCCGCCTTGTCCGTCGACAGCGTGTCATGGAGTAGGTAGTTGAGGTAGAGCGTTCTCTTGTCGATCAGAGGGTCAGGCTCTGTTATTGGATCTGGTTCAATCTCCATGACCTCAGGGCCGGATGCAGCCGAGGGTTGATTGGCCCCGAGTCCAGATCAGGTGGACTGTCATCGGCCTATTCTGACCCCTCATAGCGGACCGAGGGCTTGTGTTGGTCGCTGGCGAAGAAACCCGTTGGCACCGGCTCTCGATCGGATGCTACCTTCGCAAGCACGTTGGCCGCCTCATTGAGGCACCTCGGGATGTGATTGAGTTCGAGGCCGTCGAATTTGTCCTCCAGCCGTCGGATTTCTCGGTAGTATGCAGCCATCTGAGCGTCGTGACAGGTTGACTCCTTCATGACTTGGTTGACGACTAGCTGCGAGTCGCCCCAAACATTGAGGCGTCGGATGCCCAACTCGATGGCAATTCGTAGGCTGTTGATGAGTGCTTCATACTCAGCCACATTATTGGATGAGGGAAAATGGAGACGAACCATGTACCTCATGCATACCCCGAGGGGCGACACGAAGACCAGCCCCGCACCGGCGCCCTTCTTCATTAGCGATCCATCAAAGTACATCGTCTAGTACTCTTGATCAACGACTACTGGCGGCATTTGGACTTCAGTCCACTCTGTGATGAAATCAGCTAATACATGGGATTTGATCGCTGTTCGGGAGGCATACGTAATGCCCTGATCCATCAACTCGAGTGCCCATTTTGCGGTTCTTCCCATGGTGTCCTGGCTTTGGACGACCTCGCCGAGGGGGAATGACGTCACGACCATCACCGGGTGTGACTCGAAGTAGTGGCGTAGCTTTCTTTTAGTGATGAGGACGGCATACAGGAGATTCTAGATTTGAGAGTAGCGGGTCTTAGAGTCAGATAGTACCTCACTGATGAAGTACACAGGGCGCTACACCTTGAAGGCGTGCCCCTCTTCTTCCCGCTCCACTACCGGGCAACTGCTGACCACTTGTGTGGTGGCCGCGATGTAGAGTAGAAGGTGTTCTCCCTCAGTGGGAGGAACCAGGATTGGGGCCCTTGTTAGGAGCTGCTTAACCATGTCAAGCGCTTCCTGGGCCTCGGAC
This sequence comes from Miscanthus lutarioriparius, assembly GCA_904845875.1. Taxonomy (NCBI): domain Eukaryota; kingdom Viridiplantae; phylum Streptophyta; class Magnoliopsida; order Poales; family Poaceae; genus Miscanthus; species Miscanthus lutarioriparius. Next base: position 27,559,834 of record CAJGYO010000017.1, on the reverse strand, counting down.
ATCCATTCAAAGTGATTGGCCTTCTTCAGAAGTCGATAAAGGGGGAGACCTTGTTCACCGAGGCGTGAGATGAAGCGGCCGAGTGCGACGAGGCACCCTATAACTCGTTGCACCCTCTTTATATCCTGAATCAGACCCATACTTGTAATGGCTAAGATCTTCTCTGGGTTGGCCTCGATGCCACGCTCAGAGACGATGAAACCAAGCAGCATGCCCCTTGGGACTCCGAAAACACACTTCTTAGGATTGAGTTTGATGCTGTTTGCTCGGAGTTTGACAGAGGTCTGCTCAAGATCGGCTATGAGGTGGTCAGCCTATTTGGTTCTAACTACGATGTCATCAACATAGGCCTCAACGGTCCGCCCGATGAGGTCTTGAAACACTTGAGCATACAATGTTGGTATGTAGCCCCAGCGTTCTTCAGACCGAGACAGCATTGAGACATAGCAGAACGATCCGAAGGGGTGATGAAAGATGTCACGAGCTGGTCGGACTCTTTCCTCATGATTTGATGGTACTTGGAGTACGCATCAAGGAAGCAGAGGGTTTCGCACCCCGAGGTAGAGTCAACTATTTGGTCTATGCACGGCAAAGGAAACAGATCCTTTGGGCACGCTTTGTTAAGACCCATATAGTCAATACACATCCTCCCTTTCCCACTCTTCTTTCATATAAGAATGGGATTGGCTAACCGCTCTGGGTGGTATACTTCCTTGATGAATCCGGCTACCGAAAGTTTTGCTATCTCTTCACCGATGGTCCTACGTTTCCCCTCGTCGAAGCGACGCAGGCGTTGCTTCATGAGCTTGGACCCTGGGTGGATCTTCAAGGTATGCTCGACAACTTCCCTCGAAATGCCTAGCATGTCCGAGGGTTTCCACGCGAAGATGTCTCTATTGACGCGGAGGAAGCCGACGAGCGTGCTTTCCTATTTGGAGGAAAGTGTGGTACCAATGCGCACCATTTTGCCCTCGGAGCTGTTGGGATCTATGAGGACTTCCTTAGAGCCTTTTACTAGCTCAAAGGATCCGAACGACTTCTTGGTGTTGGGTGCTTCTTCGGTGACCTCCCTCTTGATGGCGGTGAGCTCTCCAGAGGCGACGATTGCTGCGGCATGACCGCAGCACTCGACCTCACACTCATAGGCGCGCTAGAAGGAGGTGCCGATGGTGATGACCCCGCCCAGACCCGGTATTTTTAGCTTGAGGTATGTATAGTTGGGGACGGCCATGAACTTCATGTAGCATGGACGTCCTAGGATGGCATGGAAGGTTTCGGGGAACCCAACCACCTCGAAGGTGAGGGTTTCCGTCCTATAATTGAACTGATCCTCGAAGGTAATGGGCAGATCGATCTGCCCAAGTGGCATGGCCTACTTTTCAGGCATGATGCCGTGGAAAGGTGCTCGGGTCAGGCGGAGGTGTGTCCGGTCGATGCCCATTTCGTCGAGCATCTTGGTGTACATGATGTTGAGGCCGTTGCCTCCATCCATCAATACTTTGGTGAGCCGCTTTGGACCGATGATCGGGTCGACCACGAGCGGATATCTCCCCAGATGCGGGACGCTCTCTGGGTGGTCGGTCCGATTGAAGGTTATGGCGGCCTCTGACCACCGGAGGAAGGAAGGCGTGGCCGGTTTGGTCGTATAGACCTCGCGGCGTGCGACCTTCTGATGGCATTTGGAGTCATAGGCTGTCAATCCTCCGAAGATCATGAGGCAACCGTTCGGTGTCGGAAAGCCGTTGTCCTTCTCCTCGGCGTCGTCCGTGGTGGGGGTAGGGTCCTTTCTGTGCTCCCCCTTGTTGGAACCTCCGGACAAGAACTACTACATGAGGCTGCAGTCCTTGTACAGATGCTTCACCAGGAAAGCATGGTTCGAGCATGGCCCCTTGAGTAGTTTTTCGAAGTGGTTCGGAGTGCCCTCCATGGGCTTCCGACCACCCTTGCGGTCAGCAGTGGCCATGAACGAGTCCTCACGCCGTTGCTTCTTGTTCTTTCTTTTGGCAGAACGATTGGAGGCACCTTCACCGGCGCCCTCGTCCCGCCTTGCCTTGCCATCGAGACGATCGAAGATCGCTCCGACCGCTTCTTCTCCAGAGGCATGGCTGGTGGTGATGTCTAGGAGTTCCGTGGTGGTTCATGGGCCCTTGCGTCCCAACTTATGAACTAGAGACTCATAGGTAGTCCCGGACAGGAAAGCTCCTATAACGTCGGCATCGGCGACGTTAGATAGCTCGTTGCATTACCGGGAGAAGCGCCGGATGTACCCACAGAGGGTCTCATCGGCCTTCTGATGGCAGTTTTTAGGTCCCATGGGTTCCCAGGGCGCTTGTATGTGCCCTGTAAGTTCCCCACATAGATCTCCCTCAGATCCGCCCAACTCTGGATTGCGTTGGACGACATGTGTTCCAACCATGCTTGTGCCGAATCGGCTAAGAACAGTGGAAGGTTACGGATAATGAAGTTGTCATGATCTGCACCACCGGCTTGGTAGGCAAGCCGATAGTCTTCTAGCCATAATCCGGGGTTTGTTTCCCCAGAGTACTTTGGGATATTGGTCGGTGGTCAGTACCTCGGCGGGAAAGCAGCGCTGAGGATGTGACGGCCGAAGGCCTGAGGGCTCGGTGGGCCGAGGCTCGGGCTTTGGTCCTCGCCACTATCATAGCATCCGCCATGATGAGGATGATAGTCGTGGTGGGCTCCTTCTCCTGGGTCACCGTAGGTACGTCTGCGGGCGTCGAGGGTGCTACGCGCGTCGCGGTTGCGACCGAGACACTGATGCACTAGAACAGCGACGCGCTGCCTGTCGCCCTACGATGCCTGCTAGACCGACGCGTCCCTGCCGGGACTCCCGGAGAGCAAGCATTGGCTGGAGTTGAGCTTGCGTCGCTGAGACAGCGAGCTCTCTGCCTGTTGCGCCGCTGCACGCTTGAGCAGCGTATGAATCTCACGGTGGGCCTAACGATCCTCGGGCGTCGCGGCCTCCGGAAGGCCATGGAGCAAGGCCATGGCGGCGGCGATGTTCTGGCTTGCCCGGGCGAAGCGAGGGAGGGTTTCATCGTCGGCGATGATCCTTTGGTTCTCATCGCGGGCCATGGCGCGTGCGCTCCCACCGTCTCCGTGGCGCTCTATCTCCCGATCGAGCTCCACGCATTCATGCACAAGCTGGAGTCGAGCTTCCTCAATCTCCCGGTGTCGGGCTTTCAGCTGCTCTAGCCCCATGCGAGGTGGGGCCACGTTGTCTCCCCTTCGGCCTCGTCGCCGAGGTTATCCGCCGGGGTAGCCTCCTCCTCGGGGACACTTTCGACATGTCCCTCGAGGGTACCCGTCTTGAAGCATTCTCGGGAGGGGTGATGGCTCCCCCTACTGGAGTCAGAGCTAGAGGACCCTGGCTCCTCTGCGAGGAGGCCATGGAGATATTCCGTGACGTGTTCGATCACCCCCATGAACTCATTGTTCACGGGCGGCAGGACCATGCGTCGTGCCACAAAGTGGCTAACGGTCGCCGCAGTGTTGCAGAGACCGAACGGAAGCGTTGTTGGGGCGCTCCGTATGTGGTGTTCTAGAGAGAGAGGTTCTCCTACGGTGACCCATGCCATGTCGTTGGCGTCGGAAAAGGTGAGACGACGCTGGTCTTCCCTGGACGGCTAGGGTCCTAGGGAGACACCGAGCTAGCGCTCAAACCTCTCGTAGTTGAGGCCGATGGAGGGAGAGGTCGGATGGCGGCGTGAGCCAACGCCAACTCTCCTCCCATAGTGACGATGAAGTCCAGGTCACCGAAGCGCACATGTGCGCCCGGGACCCAGCTGATTCCGTGGCTAGGCATCCGTGGCCCGATGTTAATGTCGAAACACGCAAAGGTCCCCTACCTGGCGCACCAACTGTCGGTGTTTCGAATAAACACCAACTAGTAAATTTGTATTTGTTGCGTTGGGCCTGGATGGTGTGCTAAAAGACACAAGGTTTATAATGGTTTGGGGAGAATGTCCCTACGTCTAGTTTGCTCTGCTGGTTGGTGTTATTAGCACTGAAAGGTCCATAGTAGGGGGTACAAACGGTCGAGAGAGGGACATGTCCCAAGTCTCTGATGTAAAGGTCGAACGGGTGCTAAGAGCTCGGTTGCTGCTCAGCAGTGTGTTATGTGGTGCGTGGTGTGTTGAATCGATCCGTCCCCTTAGTGGGGTGCCCTACCCTACCTTTTATAGATCAAGGGGGAGCAAGGATTATAGACGGGAGAAAGAAGAAAAACCAGAGGCTAAGAAGGTCCTTTGAAGGTGTCGGGTCTTTCTTTTCCTTTGAGTCTGCCCTACTGACACGGAGACGGTGCCAGGGATAGCACGTTCGGTGATCCTGATAGGGCCATGCTCTGGCTTCGTTCAGCAAGTGGTCACGTCCCATCCCACCTCGGCAGGCGGCGCGACGCACCAAGGTGTCGAGCTGCGACCCTACGGGGAGCGGTGATTCGTGTCCGAGGGCAAATGCCGGCGCCCATAACACTGTAGGACAAATGTCGACGCCCACAACACTATTTGGGCTCTAACATGCCTGGAAGGGCTTAAAGCGCCCGTCTGGTCATATCCTGATGGTACCTTTCTGTAGGTGTGCAGGGTATGGTCCTCGGTATTGCGGTTGACTTGAGTGCCCCGCCTTATCTGCGCGTGTAGTTATGAAGGAACAGTGATGATGCGGGCGAGGCGGGCGCGCAGGCGACAGCAAGGCGGCGGAGCTGCCCGGACATCGAGCCTACCCTCGAGGTCGGGAGTGAGTCTGCCCGACCGGGCGACGCCCGAAACGTCAAGGAGGCGTGAGCCTGCCCTCGGTCGTCGTCGAGCCTTGGATGTCGCGAGGTGGAGCCCCTCGGACGTCGGGCGAGGCGGAGGCGGAGCCTTTGCCCGGCCCAGACGTCGGGCTAGGTGGAGCCAACCTTCGGCCGTTTGGGCAAGAAGTGCAGTTGCGTTCTTTGTCTATTTGGAAGCATCAACGTTTGATGGTTATTAGCTCCTCCTCTTTGGGTACCCCGGTATTCGGTCCCCGACACCACCCAACCAAATAGGCCCGTACATGTAGTATATCCTATGATGGGTGAGTTGTGGTTTCAACCTATCTAATACCTACGTGGAGTTTGATTTTTTGCCGACGCTAACGCTTGTGTATGCCTACGTTGTTGAAGCCCTTAGGGATCTGTTTGGTCGATGCCCACAATTGCCATATCACAGATTAATCATGTCATAGTATTTTAAAAGTTGTTTGGTTTACTGTCATAACTATGGCGCATCGTACTTTTCTAGCATTATGTTCCACACGTCATAGACTCATTTTGGTACCAAACTTTGCACAAGTGTAGCTTTGATTTTGCTCACCATATTTCTATGGCAGCCATAGTTTGTCAAAAAAAAAGGCGTGACAAAGTATGGCACTTGGCACCAACCAAACAAAACCCTAGATTAGATGAGAACCAAAATGGAATGGAATTCATCCTATAGACGAAAATTTGCCATAGATACGGGATGAAATTGTCCATCCAAAACGAAGGGCCAAGACTAACAGATCCAACCCACTTGAACAATGTGAAGCGTTGTCTCCCGTGCAGGCAAGATCAAGGATAGTGTGGCGGTCTCTGTTAAGGTTGTGGGTGTGGAGGTCTGAGGGTGTATGAAGGATCTCCGACTAGGACGCTAAATCAAACATTGCGACCTTGATTCGTTGGCTCAGGAAAGCTCGATCGAGTAGGCAACAGTTTAGGGAAGAGCTGGGGTAGAGATGCGAGCTAGCATGGAGAAGCTCGAGCAGTCATCAACGACGGCAACACGGGAATGCACAAAGAGACCTAGGGCAAGGGTGACTCACATGTAGGGAGGTGAGCAACGACTAATCTAAAGACACGGGAGAAACTAAGGCCGTGAACAGAAAAAGGATGAACAAAATATGTACAAATAAAATGGCATGTAGGACTCGTTGATAGCCATGGCTAACAGTGTTAATAACTACATCATCACAACACTCTCGTCGTAGCAAACAAGAAACAGAGGTGAACCTAACCCCTCAGCCAAACACGGAGCTAAGACTCTCATAAAGAAAAGGACAAAATCATCTAATCTCATGTGAAACCAAATATACTTTTTTAGAGTGCATGTGCCTCCCTAGATGAAAACGTCCCACGTGTATATGTTACCGCTTCCTAGTCCAAGCTCAGCCCCGCCCGCATAGGAGGGACAAGTGTGATAGAACCTTGTCATCGTATCAAAGAACGAATTTTTACTAGGTATGGGTCCCCACCCATGTCTTTGTGACTAGGAGTATTTCTTTCGAATTAGACCAAATATTCAATATCACAGTCTATCACGCCATAGGTCTATTGACCACGTTATGTTTTTAGTGGTAGACGACGTTTTGGTAGAGCGGCGTCTGTGATTTCGTCGATGTGTTGACAGTGTCTGAAAGTGTTTATACTTCGAGTAATCTCGATATATCTTCATAGGAGTAACGATCTTTAAACAGTGCTTATAATTCATAAAATAAAAAAAAGGATTTCTAGAAGGGTCGAATCAACGGCTGGACCAGAGGCAAACTCTGCAGCAGCAGACAGAGCTAGTGTACTGAGCCCTCGTTTAGTTGTAGGAATTTTCTACGTGGCGTATTCGCTTTTATTACTCGTATAATTCATAAAATAAAATAAAAATGATTTCTAGAAGGGTCGAATCAACGGCTGGGCCAGAGTCTAACTCTGTAGCAGCAGACAGAGCATTGTCCGCCTCGAGCGCCGATGGCTCGTGGCGTGTGTGTCAATGTGTCACGTGCGTGACTTTCGGTGAGGCACCGAGAGTAAATTTTTCACAGCCTCTCACTTTCTGACGAGGACATGGTGATTGGTGACACGGGCCTAGGAAAATCCCCACAGACAATGACATCGTAGTGGAGCCATGGAGAAGACTCCGCCCTCCGACGTTGCGCAATTCGCCCGTGATTGTGTTTCCGCTCACCATTCCCTCTTGCGGTTCCGCTCACAGCCTGCCTTGGGATGTGTCGCTCACTAGCTACCGAGCGTCTATTCGAGTCGCCGAATTGCCAGGATGTTTGTCGAAATTGACTAGCTATTAGAACTAAAAGAGCGTCTAATTCGAGTATAATCGCCGAATTTTGCCAGCAGCTTTGGTGAAAAATTTTGTAAAAATTTGTGCCTGCGAGACCTGCCTTGATATCTTGTGCCTGCGAGACCTGCCGTACTCCGTATGTCCGTAGCAGCCAGTGACACATGGAAAGCGTGCGAGTTCGGCGCAAGAATTTCTAGTTTTTTTTTTAACATCGCGATCTAGGAACCAGGATTCCGGACAGGCTTCCTTGTGTCGTCAGTGGCCACGCACGCACGCGCTCTTGTTTTTGACTTTTGATTTTGACCGATGCTGTGGACAGTGGACTGGGGGGGATCGACCACGCGAGATCTCTGGCCGGCCCGGCCGTGTCAAACTTTCTCCATTGGCCAGCGAACCATCCATCCCAGCCAGATGTGTCAACCAGCGAACCCAGCGGGTGAAATCGGTTCAGCATCCCTGAACCAACCCAGGCAGGAGAGTTAAAATTGAAAGGCGGCCCAGGACTGAAGTGGGCAGAAGAAGCCTCATCTTTCATCTCCCAACCTCCACATGTAAGTATGTAACCACAGCCACACCAACAATTCCACACAAATATCACAAAACTGTGATGTATCGAGTCATGCTCCATTTTCTATTGCGTGGACTCTCTCAAAATTAAATTAAGGCCTTGTTTAGTTCCAAAAAGTTTTTCCAAAAAGTGCTATAGTAGCCATCTCATCGAATCTTGCGATACGTACATGGAGCATTAAATGTAGACGGAAAAAAAACTAATTGCACAGTTTGATGGGAAATCACGAGATGAATGTTTTGAGGCTAATTAGTCTATGATTGAATACTAATTGCCAAATAAAAACGAAAATGCTACAGTAGTCAAATTCCCAAATTTCACGGGACTAAACAAGGCCTAAATAGCCAGGCGATGCAGCAGGAACAAGGCCATCATGACCCACCCTCATCACTAACCAACAGATCATGGATTTTTTTTTCTGATCGTGGCTGTGGCATGGGCCATGGGGAGGGGGGACCCCGACATGATCTCCGCGAGCAATGGCGGATGCACGATGCGGGATAAGGGGGGCTAAAACAATAGAGATGTTGATTTGTATGAAGATTTAATGGTAAAATTAAGCTTTTGCTACTGTGATTATGCTTGAAATCAAGATATTATGGAGGGTTGGAGCCCCCCCTTATCCGCCACTGTCCGCGAGAGCAGCATCCAACTGAGGTGCGTGGTCTTCTCCGCTGGCGCTGGAGCAACCCGATCGATCTTATCCCGTGCGCACGCCGTAGTAGTAAATCCACGCAAGTGGGATGAAATTAATTTAAAGCTAGAGGCGACGTCCGACGTGTCAATGTGTCATCCGTGTGCTACCGACAAGCTCGGCCAGTAGCAGCAGCTGTCCTGTCCCGGGCTCCGCCAATCGATCGTACTATACGAGATGTGAGTGACCGACATGACACCAAGAATTAGGGGGTGTTTGTGTGTGTGTGGGGGGGTTTAGTTCACCCCAAATTCCAAACTTTGACACTATGTAAAAAGAAGATTCTTCGTCACATTAAACTTACGGTATATGCATGAAGTATTAAATGTTGACGAAATCAAAAACTAATTATACAGTTTGGTTGTACTTTGCGAGATGAATGTTTTGAGCCTAATTAGTCAACGATTGGACAATTATTGTCAAATTAAAACAAAACGCTACTGCAGCTACAGTGTTGCTACAGGAATTCTGCCGGCGCCGATTTGGTGAAACTAAACGAGACCTCGGTCGCTCTTCTAAATTTTAGTCGCTGTCCCATCAAATATTTATCTCGTGGAGTACTGACGGATTATGTAATTTGTTTTTTTTTATTAGTATCCGAATACTTCATGCAACATCTTTCCTACATACCTTCTAAATTTTAGTCACATGATCCAAACACCCCCTTAATCTCAGTTGTTAGGCCTGAAAGGGCAGTGTGGTTGACTGGTTGGTACAGTGGATTATATGATCCGAGAGAAGAGAACGAAAGGTGATCGTTCTCATCACAACAAGGAACGCTTGTCACCTGCTGCTTTTCGGCGTGTGCGCGAGTAGGGCTGAGATCGAGACTGAGAGCGTATGATCTGATCCGAAAGACTCTGATCTGATGGGAGCTGCCCTGGCGGTTGAATGATTTCGACGTGAAACCCTAGCTCTCAATATTGATCATTGGCGTTCGTTGCAATTGCCCGTACGCCAATGTTTTCGATGTGAAACCATAGGTCCATGGCTAGCTGCAGTGCTGTCCAATAAAGTGTACTGATATACTGAATGAACTATGGAGTACTCCGTGCTACTGATGCTCATCACTGATGAGCTACCAGCAGCTGTGTCTGTGGGCGCGGGGCTTTGTTTAGTTCCTCCGTCAAAGTTTACTCCCTGTCGTATCGGATATTTGAACATATGCATAAAGTATTAAATATAGACTAAAAAAATAACTAATTACACAGATTGTGACTAATTTGCGAGACGAATTTTTTAAGCCTAATTAGTCTATGATTTGACAATGTGATACTACAGTAAACATGCGCTAATAACGAATTAATTAGTCTTAATAAATTCATCTCGTGGATTACTGAGCACTTTCTGTACTTTGTTTTATTATTACTATCCGAACACTCTCGTATGACACCTCGATATGAAAACCCCTAGACTTAATTCCCTGGATTTAAACACCACCGAAGCTCTTTGATGATCCCCTCTTGCACGCGTAAAAATTACGCCTATGAGCTTCTGCAGCTAGTGCAGGGTCAGGGTGACGTCACTCTAGTCTACTGTATGCTCTACAAGTATACTCTCTCCGTCCCCGGATGTTTTTCGTCACGATTTACGTACCGATAACTTTGACTTGATTTATAGAAAATACGTGCAACATTTTTATCTCCAGATAAATTTATTAAAAAACTATATCTATCCAATGATACTAATTATGCATCATAAATATTAATATTTTTTAATATATATTTAGTCAAAGTTGTTTCTCGGAAACGAAAACTAAACTCAAACTTTCCTTTTTCTTGTTAAGTGCAGGCTTCTTCTTCATGTCCCGATCGAGATGAGAAAGATAGGAAGCAACTGTTGGACTTGAAGCTGGCCGGAACGATGGCCTGGCTCCCAAAGTCCAGATAATTGGGTGCCCGGCCGGCCCATACCGTGCGTGGTTTCTCGTCACATGGACATGGGAGAGCCCGGGCTGGTACGCAGTCTACGTCAACAACTTATTAGGCCTGCTGCATGCGTGCACGTTTGTTTCCTCCCGTCCCCGAAACGTCTGGAATTGAGTTTGTGGCTGGTGTGGCGAGAGGGACCGATCGATCGGTCCGTCCTCCGTGGTCCGTGGACCGTACCGATCTGCCGTTTACGTCCACGCATGGACGCACCAGAAGGCCACACTACATTGTTGACTAAGCCTGCTACACTGCTAGTCAGGACAACTCTAATTAAGCTAGGAGTGTTTTTGTTTTGATAAGCATATGGTATAAGCTAGGAGTGTTGTGGTCGAATCTCTAAATTCGCAAATTAACTCTGGCCCTGAGGAACGCCTATGTGGTCTATGGACTATGGTAGAGTACTAGATCGTTTGCAAATACTATATGCAACGCGTGGTGCCGTGCTGGTGCTGCTATGGCTCCGTTCGCTTCGCAGAAAAAACAAACTGAAACACTGTTCCGACTGATTTGTTGTGAGAGAAAAATACTGTTCCAAAAAAAAAAACAGAAAAGTACGGATTATAACAAGCCTATATCTCTAAATACGATTCACGGCGCCTTGTCTTCTCCGCTTTGCAAGCACCAAAGAGGACATAGCAGCAATGGACGCCTCCTCTCAGTACACTCCCCGACCCTTCCTCGTCCCTTTCCTCGGCAGCAGCGGCATGTTGCGGCGCGAGGTCAACTTTGCGGCTTTGGCACCATTGCGAAGATCCCCACCGGCCACGAGCCCACGACCTTCACGCCATAAGCTGTCCCTACGGCTGCTGGTGCGTACCTTCCCTCTCTCTCAGATCTGTAGCATGAAAGAAAATTCTCCTAGGTAAGTTCAATCTCGTTGTTTTCCATAGAGAAATTATCCCCTAGGTAAGTTCAATATTGTTGTTTTACATGCAGAAATTGTTTTTTTAATCTAGCACTATCGTTGATAGCTCAATTTTCACTTAAATTAGTTATTGGTCAGTCTTCATTAAACTCATATAATACCTTCTATTTTTCTTATCCGTGAGTACCAGATAAAATTTGAAATCTCCGTATGTTATGGTAATAAGCATGTTTTGGAATCGTTTTCGCATATTACGATCGTATCTGTATGCTTATGATTTGGAATAATTTGCTAAAATAAGGAAGAGGTGTTACTGTACCATGGGCATGCGAAACACTCAGACTCGGTTTTCTTTTACAGTCAAAGTCAACTCTTAGTTGACCTTTTGTTTTTCTAAGAAATCATTTATTTATTGTTTAGGATTATGAGAATGTTATTACAGTAATGGCTGAACTGGAACTGCTTTTTCTCTCATAGCTACATCTGAATTAAAAACCGTGTGGTTAGTATTAAATAATAAAATACATGCGAAGTAACTATGTAATAATAAAACGTTACCAAGTCTAACTTAGAACTTTCAGGATTATTTGATGTGATTAATCTCTAAAATAGCAGCCAAGATGTATGGGCAATAAAAAAGGGTTTTACCATAATATGTTTTCCATAACTGATCGAACCGGGTTATTTAGCCAATTAGGCATCCTAAATTTGTCATTTATGCATTCTGAATCTTTCGTAAAATTCATATTATTTTTTGCTTCCCATATTCGGCCAAATATAATTAAGTGTGCCTAAATGTGACTGAGATCTTGTATATTCTTATTGAACAGACAGCTATCAGATATGCACCCGGTTTGGGATCTTGACTGATTAAAACATAGACCTAATCTATAACTGAATGATCCAATCTTATGAGTTATGAGGAGCGAATCAAGATGACAGGATATATACATGTCCAATATCAGCATTATACACTGGTCAACACCATGAAAAGCGCGGCAAAGCCACGCTATGTTTCTAGTTATTGCTATATATGCGTACATATAAATGTTTCACCGATCGAAACTCTTGCGGATTTCATGATTCATGCGTGGGGACAAAGCAATTTCCCTGCATCATGGACACAAAAAAGCGACATGACACTGTAACACATGATGGTTGATGGGCTATCTCATCTCGTCCCGGCGAGCCGCTAGCCCAAAGTGACAAACACCATGATCAATCTCAGCAGTCAGCAGACAGTAAAGATGGCTCTACACTGCTATTACTACTACCCTAGCCATGCCCCACCGCACAAGCTGCTGCTACTACTAACCACACATTAACACTGAGCTGCACACGGCGCGAATGGCCGGCGGCCTCGCGGCTCCCAGAGCCCAGAGGTCAGAGCACACGCGGTGCATGTGCATGCCGGGGAGCGCGGAGCTCGTGGCGCACGCGATCCGCGCCCCCTCATGCCGGAGTATTTTTTTTTTCTACCAAACCCGTGTGTGGACGTGGCTGGCGGGGAGCCACAGAAGCAGCGGTGCGGGCCACGGGGCAGCGCCCGCACCGGGCGCTATGTCTGAGTGAAATCGATTGTGCCCGGGCGCGTGAGTCGCTCGAGAGTGCGGAGCCAATCTGGAGTCGCCGCGTCCTGGCAAGTGGCGAGCACGGATCTCGTGGTCGGACGACGCGACGCACGATGGCATGGTCCGCTATCCCGGCGGCCTTCGCGGTCTGCAGTACGTGCACCAAGTACAACACTGCAACTTGTCCAGTTTCTCATCATCGACTCCTCTACGTGCACGTACGAGGCGCCAGAATCGACACAAGGGAGGTGCTAACTACTAGTATTAATTGGAGGGTGATTCTATAGATTATGAGTAGAAAGACTTAGTAAAACTGGTGGTGAGAGCGGCATATTATAAAGAGTTTTTTTTTAATCTTTGGAGACTATCATTTTTTTTCTTCTCAAATACGCCAAAGCTTTGCGTATCATTGTATTAAGTGGAGGAGTTTCATCTGATTTAATAGTATTTCTGTGAGAGAATAAGCTGAAATAAGCATAAGTCGTCTGAAAAATAGATGAACAGAACATGGTGTTTGTAACGTCTCACGAGAGACAAAAAGTTGATCTGCATCTGCTACTTTTGTAGGGTGTCCAGACCGAAGAAGATTTTCGACGACACCACTGCTCTAGACCTCTGCAGGAACTTTGATCATACAGTTCATACATCATACTACTCTTTGTGTTCTACGAGATACTTGGCTATGAATTCACTAACGTTTTCTCCCGTTTCTGGTAAGCGAGCAAACAATGGGCCAGGCCCATCTCGAAGAAAGAGATGGCGCGTAGCCTTAAATGGGCTGAATTTGTGAGCTTTTGACACATTCTACGCAACTATAAAAAAAAAAAATCTGACATTAAAAAAACTTGGTCCCAGAAAAGAACAATTAACCTCAAACAATGTTCTCTTCCAGAAAAAAAACCCAACCTCAAACATGAACTAATCGAATCACAAAAATGAACCACTCGAATCACATGATCGTTCGTAAGATTCTGTATACTTGTTCGAACTTGCATTGAAAAGGTGAACACACGGATGCTTTTTCTATCTTTGTGAACCTGGAAAATACTGGAGAGCTCCTAGCTCGCGTGGAACTTGCGTTCCTGAAACATTTGAAAAATGTGCGTGCATGATGCTTGTACCATCCAGAAGCCACGAAGATATAAGATTGGAAGTGTCTTATCCCGTTGGATTCTTGGAACGATGCATACCCTTGCAAGTCACACAGGTTTGATTGGTTGGTTTCTAAAATTTACTAAACTAAAGATTTTGGTAAGTCATGATTGGCTACCAAAATTTGCCAACCTCTTTACATTTGGCTTGTCAAATCCATAACAACTTTTTTTACTTAACTTTGGCTTGTCAAATCTTTGACAAGGTAAATTTTGTCGCAAACCAATAAGGCCCACAGCTTCTAGACTAGACCATCCCATCGTGCTGCTTGACTCGCCCACGACACAGTATCAGTATGGTAGTCTAGATTCTAGAAGTAGGATAAATCATAATTATTAGGATCGGACCAGACCCAGTAAAAGACCGAACAAGAGACTACAGTGGTCCAGTTCGTTTTAAAGATCGGCCATGCAATCAGGCTGTTAAAAACCGTATGAACCGGCCGGTTTTTATGACACCGGTGAACCGGCCGGTTCCCATTGAACCGTTCGGGTCTGAGCTACAGATGGTGCCATACGCGTGCTCCCCGCGTGTGCACCTGCTGCTGGGCCCCGTGGCTGCTGCTGGATGCTGGTGGGCCTGCTGCGGGTGGCTTGGTGGGCCGTGGGCGCTGGGAGACTGGACGCGGGAGCAGTGGAACCTTTCACGTGTGCCATGTACCTGCTTGCTTTGCTAAAAAAAATGTCCCTGCTTGCTACGGTTGTTGACTTCAGCAGGCTTTGAGTTGACGTTAGTGTTGCATTTTTAATTTTGAAAATTTTCAAGTTTTTGGTACAAGCTCTAAATTAGTTAAATAATATATCTATTTTGACGTATGTAATTACAACTCTACAGTACCAAAATGTGTGGAACGTGTTAAATTAAGGGCATGTTTAGTCACTAAAATGTCAAACACTCCCACTAAAGTTTAGGGGCTTTTAGTCACCAAGGGATAGCTAAAAGTGACTAAAGTGTATATGGAACAACTGCTTTAGTGGTCTTTAGTTACTATAACCAAACATGGGGTCACTAAACTTTAGAGGGGTCACTAAACTTTAGGGGCTACTAAACTTTAGGGGTGGAACCAAACATGCCCTAAGACATCCTATTGCTAATTATCAATTTTTTTAGGTAATAGTTAACTATTGTATATCATTATATTCCACTGGTTTGAAGTATTTATGGACGGTTCAATTCATCCGGTCCGAAACTATCGAAGTGGCGGTTCAATCGGTTCTTAACGGTTGGACCAGTGAACCATCGAACTGATTGCCTCACCGGTTCGATGTCTGGTCGGGTCCTAATGGCCCTCATATAATTCGTACTTTTCAGCTTCTTTTTTCAGTCGGAATAATATTTTTCTCTCACAATAAATTAGTCGAAATAGTATTTTGGTTTATTTTTTGAACGAAGCGAACGGACCCAGGGATACATGCACATCTCACGCTACAGTGAGAAGGTGGAAAGACAGAGAATAAGCCGAGATGTAGTAGAGTCCAAGCAAGCAAGGCTGACACGGACGAATGCAATTTCTTGTACCACGGCGAACTAGGTGGGCTCCGGGCACGTACACACCTCGCACATCAGCACATGCGGTGCCGGGGCCGGCGCGCGGGCCGCACGACGAACAGGCCAGGAGGACTCCATGGGTCGGAGCAAAACTGGGAGAAAACGACAACCAGTTCCATCTTGATCGGCCTGACATTGCCATCCATGATCCATGATCCATGATCCCTTCGAGGCTTGGACCCTTCCTGATCACGTGAAGTGAAGCCGAGGTTTCGGCGGGGCCGGCCGCACGTCCACCTGACACAAAGGCACGTGCACGATGCATCTCATTCTCCCTCCCTCAACGAATATTTTTTATTTTTAACACCTTTTATAAACTATTTTTAAATCTGACGCTGATTTTTTTTATTTTTAAATCTAACATTTTTGGCCGTGCCTATTGCCACCGCGCGGGCAAACAATACTGCCGCGCCATGCATGGCGACGCGGCAGCGGCGATGACGTGGCACTTCCCCGGGCCATGGCCGCTGACGTGGGGGGAGTTGCCGCGCCGCACATCTTGGCGTGGCACTGCCGCGCCACAGCCCACGGCGCGGCGAAGCCCAACACAGGACCGCGGCCCGGCTTCCCTCTCCTCACTGTCTCTCTGTCACACTCGAGTGAAACGAATTGAGAGGGAGACGCGCCCGCCGCTCGTGTCCACCCGCCGGCGCCGCCGAGGCCAGCGCCCGCGCCTCCCCCCGCGACCACCCACCTCCCTCTCTCCCTCTCACCCCATCCTCCCTCTCTAGGCCGCTCCAGGAGCGGTGCTCGTCGCCGGCACAATGGCCCCTTCCCCACCGCCGGCCGGCCTCTCTCCCCATCGTCTCCTTCACCTGTGCCCCTGTCCCTTCCTTGCCTGGCCGGTGGTGTGCCACACCCCTCTCCTTCTATCTCCTGCTCCCAGAAGAAGCCCGCCGGCGGCGGGCATTGCCACCGGCGGCCACCTCGTCGCCATTGGTGGATTTGGCTAAGCCCCAATCTTTCCCTCGTTGTCAAGGTACTCCCTTTGTGTATTTGTTAATCGAATCAAAATTGTTGTTACTTAGTGTCGGGTTTAAACCCGGGGTCCCTCAGGGACCGGCTTCCACGCCGGGGCTCGGCCCAAACAGGCAGCACACAACTCATGGACCGGCCCAAGAGTCTAAAACAATGGCCCGGAAGGGCGGTCCAATCACTGACCAGAAGGTCTAGACAAAGAGGAACGACGCCCGCTCGTCAACTACTTCGGCCCACCTCTCCAACCGGAGCGCTCGCTTCAGGCTCCAGCCGCCTCCGGACGGCCTCTCCGATCGGAAGGCCGGGCCTAAAACGCTACTTCCGACTCCGACCCCGCGTCGCCGACCGGGGGGCACAGAAACCCTGCTCACCGCTCTTCTCCAACTGGCGTGGCCAGAACCGACTAGGGCCATCCGACCGAGGATGCCCGTTCAGAAGGAGCCAGGGGCTAACGGAGAAAGCAAGCCAGGGCGCGTAAGTCAAACCACGATACCAGGGACCATACCCTGTACACCTGCAGGAACAGTACTCTGCAACTACCCTGACACAAACAGTATTGTAGGCGCCGACATTTTCCTCTATAGTATTGTAGGCACCGTTAAAACTCCCATACGGTAAGGCCCCCCACGTGCCTCCGGGTACCGATAGTGTTGTGGGCGCCGGGATTTACCGTATGGGGTGAACGTGGTGACACTCCTCACATGCCTCTAGGCATCGAACAGTATCTACAGGTACCGACGTCTACCATTCCTAAAGAAGGCAAACACAACCTCCCACATGCATCTGACATTCTACAGTACATCAACAGTGTTGTAGGTGCCTACCATTATCTTGTACCCGTCGGTATAGGCAACAACGCTCAGTAGCATATGTACCCTCACTTGTAAAGCCATCCCCTTTATCTATAAAAGGGGATGAGCTCCCTCCAACAAGAGAGAAGCTTTTTTCTCTCTGAGGCCCCCCTTTGAAGAGCCTTTCTCGGATTCATTAGGTCAACCAAGTTCTTTAGTCTACAACCACAGAACCACCAGGTTTGGACCTCAAGCACACGCTTGAACACTTAGCTCATAGCGTAACTCCAGTCGCTCTCGGCCCTTCCGACCGGAGCCGACCGGACCTCTTGTACACCCCATCTTTCTCCTTCTCGTTTGTAACCCCACTGCAGACTTCGAGCACCTGGGCTCAGGAATAAAGTCACTGACCGACCCAAACTGGACGTATGGCACGTTGCCTGAACCAGTATAAACCCTGTGTCATTGAGTGCTAGGCCACATCCGATCACAACATACGGCAAAACTACAAATATTTACTAGTTGGTCACATTCTGCACCGATAGTTGGCGCCGTCCGTGGGGAAGACGTTGTACGTTCAACACTTTTTGGTCATCGGATGGCCCATTTTCCTGCCACCCTCGCCGTGGCGGGCTCGGGCGATACGATTCACTTTGGCTCGTTGGAATTTCCCGCACTCTCACCGGCTGGGATGCGGGTCCCACCCGTCTTCGAGCTATCCCAGGCCTTCCTCTCTAGAAGCCTGGACTTCGTCGCCGACCGGCTCGGTGAACTGCACCTCTACAAGGAGGCTCACGTCCTGGCACCCGTCGGAGGGGCGCCCTCCATGAACTCTGGGACGCACGACTTCGACGACGCGGCATCTGCGCTTCATTCCGAGCAAACTCTCTGCTCAAACCCCGCTGTGCGTAATGTACACGTTGTTATTTACTTACTATTCTCTATCTTCCGCCGATTACCCGGCGGAACCCTGTTGTCCCCGACGCAACCGCCGTACGACCGGTTCCCTTATGGCCTCGCGTCTTCCGCGGACGCATACGCCCGAGGGCTCCAAAGGATGGCAGCACCGCCCCCTCTCGCATCCGAATTCGTGGGAATGGTGAGCTATGCTCCCACCTGTTTCCTCGACCTCATGGATGACGATGGCGAGAGTGACGGCTCTAGCATCGGTGACATGGCGCCTAGCCACCGTCTGTCCCAGGAGTGCGCCATGGCGGACGCTCCGGGACACCCATCGACGGAAGCGAAGTCCTCACGGACTCACACCTCTCTGGACCCTCACCTAAAGACCACCGAGCTCACACTTGAGCATGGGGAGGAACTACGACAATGGTGGTGCATCAGCCACCGACTGCGCCACCACGCTCGGCGCACCTCATTGCGCCCCGTGCGCCTAGACCGGTGAGCGGCGCTCGGGGTCGCGCCCATCGGGTCCAGCACAACACCATGGACAGGGGGAACGATCCCCCGCAGTTCGCTCGGGTGAACCAGAACATCGCTACCGCGACAATGCTTCTGCACGGCCTGTCCGAGCCGACGACCCTCATGAGCAGACGAACCACTGGAACCTCCGGGCACTAGTGGAGACTGCCGCCATTCAACAAGCCGAGTGTTCCATATCACGATGCCAACTCGCAGCCTCGCTCCCCGTCAGGAGAATAGGGACACAGCAGATGGGACGCTCCACCCGATCGTCGCTACAATCGTCGAGCGCGGCACAGGAGGCCGCATTGGCACCTCGTCTTGACCTAACGACCGCTTTGCACCGACCTCTGTGTATGCATGGCTCGGACCGAGCCGTGGCACACGCAGCAGCGACCGGAGTCCCAGCCCTGATGGCCCGGGACCGCGGACCTCTGTCCAAAACCCCCAACAAACGCCGCCCCCGTAGCGCTACGATGAAGGCCGGGGCAAGGGCAAAGCCAAGCGCTAGGATGAGGACGAGGGCCCCTCCACGCAGAGGGGGAAAAAGAACAGAAAGAGTCGCCACCGACCGGCCAACTCTGCGTTGGTCGACACGTCTGATCACGCAGGCACGCAGCCCCAGCAGGACCCTCCGGTCCACTTCCACGAGCTCATGGAGAGCCCATGCACCAACCACGATTACCCCGTAAAACACCTCTACAAGGACTACCAGCTCCTCAAGCGCCTTCTACGACAGACCGACAGGCCAAAGGAAGAAAAAGGTGAAGAAGCAGCAACCGTGAAAGGGGGCATGGCGGGCAAGGATTCGGACGACTAAAGAACGAAGTGATCCGACCGGACGCCTACCGACCGAAGGACAACAATGACGCCCTCTCTCTGAACACTTGGAATAGCTATGTCGCTTTTTCCCCTAAGTTTCAGTCTTACCATTGTTTACTTAGCGTACGCTCCTATAAGAGCACCCCAACCCGAACACTCTCTCGGCCCGGGGCGCTCGGGGGCTCCACTAGGGTACACTACTACCTCTCTGTTTTGTTTACTATCATATGGTGAAATTCCTTCCTACCTAACCAAAAGGATAGCTTGTTCCTTTAATTTGCCTTACGTAGCTTTGCTTTAAAAATATTCCGACCAATCGCACCCCGCCTTTCCCTACGGTTACGAACAACCGAGCCTCGCGGGCCATGCCCCGGGCTCCCAAGGTCGCAGCCTACGGGACAAACGGGCAGGTACGAGAAAGAAAGAATAAAGAAACAAAATTATGCTAAGGAAAAAACTAAGGAACAAAAGGGGAACATGCTTCCCCGAACGGAGTGACTCCATTATAGAAAACGAAACAGACCGTAGTCATTAAAGCACATAAGAACGTTTACACAGGGGCTCCCCTATGAATTTAAACTTTCTAACACTCACTAAACTACTTATATTTTACAAGGTATTGGACCGGCCCGGCGGCATCTACTGTCGGTGCGACCGACGAGGGCGCGGGCTGCTCACTCCCCGGTGGCGCGACATTCGGCTCGGTCGAGGCTGGGGTGACATTCACCTCCGACCCAAGATCCGCGCCGTCCGTAGGCTGGGCAACATCCTCCCCACGCATGCTTCTGGCCATATCTTCACGACGGACGTCCATCACCCACTGGGCAGAGACCTGATCTGCCACCGACCTTGTGTGCAACAGCAAGCCCTCCCCGATCGACTGGATGTCCTCCATGCTCAAGCCTTCAGCATACCCACTGCAGATGGCGGCGAAGTCTAGGTTCGGGTGGTGCGTGGCCACCGAAGTCAGCACCCCCGATGCCCCGTAGAACAACCCGCTCCTGATAAGGTCCCGAACCGCATCTGGGACCTCTGCCAGCTGGACGGCGGGTGCACTAGTGCTTGGCGCCAACCCAAAGACGTCCGAGACGACAAGCTAGGCAACGTTGATGATCTGGTCAAGATCCCCCTCGAGAGCACGTCGCTCTTCATGGGACTTGGCCAGTTCCTCCGCATTCCGGTTAAAGGTCGCCCTGATCGTCTCCAGGTCCTGCTCCAGTGTCTTCACCTTTCCACCCAGCTCTGAGAGAAGAGTGACAAGCTCAGAAACAGACTGAAGGAAAAAACCAACAAGAAAAAACAGAAAAGGCACATACCAACGTGGAAGTTCTCAAGGATGGAGAGACCCTATGCCTGCCAGGCCGCCTGCTCGTGCAGCCAGGCACTCGCGTCCTCCGTCCCTGTCACCCAGCCATCGAGCGCGAGCACCTCCTAGTCCATCTCCGACCGGGCCTTCTGCTCTACCTCTAGGGCCTTCCGCGCCGACTCCAGGGCGTTCTGCATCAACACCAAAGCGGCCCGCTCCGGCTCAAGGGTCACCAAGGACTCTCGCAATGCTGCCTCGGTGTTCGCCAGGGATGTTCGCAACCCCGCCTCGGTCTCCGCCTGACGGGCCTTCGCCACCTCAAGCCCTTGCTCGGCGGCAGTCGCCCGCTCAGCTGCACGCTGCCCCTCCGCCCGCGTCACGATCGCCTCGGCTGCCTGGTCCCGGGACTTGCAACGGGCGGACGCTAGCTGATGCTCGAGCTCAGCCATCTGGGCGTGCTCCATTCGGAGAAAGCGAGACTTGCGGGACGACGTCCCCTTCAGTCTCTATGAAAAACAATGATGCTAAGGCAACCAACAAAAGATTCAGAGGTCAAGGACAAGTACGGGAAACTCACCTCCACAACAAGCTGTAGGTCGACCTCAACTAATTGCTGAGCGGACTTAACCCGCTCCTAGGTGTCTTCGAGCTTCACGGACAGATTGGTGAGTTCGGACACCACGGCGTGCCCTTGCTCCCCAAGGATGTCCCAGAGCCGACACTCCTAGGAATCCCGAAGGACGAACCGCACCTTTGCCGGGTCCTCAGGGCAAGGCCACTCTAGGTCACCCTCCGGCAGCCCACCGGAGGGCCCAGCCTCCGACTGGACCACCGCTAGCTCCCGCGATGACACCGGTGGCTCCGCCATATCATCCGCCTCGTCATCAGACAGGATATCCACCACCTCTGTTGCGTGGACCACCGCCGGACGTT
The DNA here is from genome assembly GCA_904845875.1 of Miscanthus lutarioriparius. Lineage (NCBI taxonomy): Eukaryota > Viridiplantae > Streptophyta > Magnoliopsida > Poales > Poaceae > Miscanthus > Miscanthus lutarioriparius. Next base: position 27,538,162 of record CAJGYO010000017.1, on the reverse strand, counting down.
CTGACTCCATCCCGGCCGCACTCTCCCCCGGCGCCTTTGGCTCTGACCACGCGGGTGAGCCATGCAGCCCTCCGCTCGGTGAGGCAGGGAGCTCGGTCTCCCTCTCCTCTTCCGCCGTGACTGGTGGAGGAGGGGCCACGAGGGTTACTTCTGACGTAGCCCCCGCCGTCGGCACTGGAGTCGCCGCCAACGCCGACGTCGCCACTATCACTGTGGCAGCAACCGCCCCCAAGAGGGAAGGGCTCGCCGCCGCCATCCTGCTCCCCCCGCCGCTCATCACGACACGCTGCAGGGTGGGCCTCCATGCCTCCCGCACGGGAGTTGGGCGCGATGCTCAACCCCGTCATCCCTCGGCCACTGACAGAGGGCGCAGGTAAGTCGCCCTCCAAAGATAAACTCAACAGTCCAAGAGTGACAAATGTGAATTATGAAATAGACAATATGCACAAGTGCTCAAGTGGTTGGATTACTCTCTTTTTGAATTTCTCTCAACCCACTAATGGATTTGGCAATTTGGATCACACACTCACTAAGAGAGGGTTTGGGAGGCTTGGCAAAGCTCAAAAACGTGCTAGAGGATCAGCAGAATCAGCAGCCTCCAAAGGTGGAGGCTTGGGGGTATTTATAGCCCCTTTGAAAAACTAGCCATTTTCTAGCCATTGGAATACCGGACACGTCCGGTATGACTTGCACTGCGACAACGGTAACTGAGTAAAGTATCGTTGTGAGGCGTCGAAACTCCCGATGAATGTCGGAACTTCCAACCATCGGAACTCCCGACTCACGTCGGAACTCCTGATCCTCAGCTCATTTGAAAACAAACCATTGGGCTCTCACTGAGTTAAAGTATGCGAGGTGTCGGAACTCTCGACGCATGTCGAAACTCCCAACCGTCGAAACTTCCAACTCACGTCGGAACTCCCGACCTTCAGCTTATTTGAAAACTAGCCGTTGGGCTCTGGCTGTCCATACCGGACACGTCCGGTATGACCAGGACAGTGAACTTCTCCAAGTCAGTTAAGCGCAAGACGTCGGAACTCCCGACCGTCGGAACTCCCAACTTATATTGGAACTCCCGACGAACCAACCCGAGAACACCAAGTATTTTACCATGGTTGGGCGAATATCGGACACGTCTGGTATCAATACCGGGCAGGTCCGATATTGCCAAACCAGCAAAAACAAGTTAGCTCTTTTGTCTTTCAAACACTCAAAACTCACATGGGTTGGCATGAGCACTTATGAATAATTATCTATCAATATGATGCATCCCTCTTAATAGTATGACATACCTATTAAACTCAAGATCAAAGGAAAAATAAATTTATACCGCTTGAGTTGATCTCTTTTTGAATTGATGCCATCTCTTTCAATTTTCATCAAGTAAGGGTGCCAACATGTTAATATTGATCTTTACACTTGAGCATAGTCATCTTGAGCACGTGACTTAATTCCATTCATCAAATATGAATAATCCTAAATGTATCAAGTCACTTCCATCAAACACTTCAATAGTAATTTGATCCTCCACATCAACATGACCATCATAGCTTGATTAGTACCTCAACTAAATGCAATTACTTCCTTCTTCGCCCTAGCTAGGTTCTTCGGCCGCCAAGCTGTCACTTGCCCTTCACCCTTGCTTAGTACCTCGAAGCCTTTCCTTGCTATCTTCACCATCTCAAGCCATCAAGTCACATCTTGTGTTGAATCATCCATTCATTTGTATTGTTATCCTTTTCATTTCAATTTAGCAAGCTTCAAATATAAGATCATTCCATATGCAATCCCTCATGTCTCATTAATTAATTCTTACCAAGCTTGCTTTCACACAGTACATGAAAATCCCACAATAAATAAGCCTTTGCATGAATTTCATTTGCATTGTTGTCTTGTGCTTGAACTAGATTGTTTATACAACAACACATCATTTTGGCTTTCTTTAAGTACCTATGAGATAACCTATTACCTGTCCACACTTAGCAAACGGGTTAGACCTTTAATCACGTTGTCATTCAATCATCCAAAACCCACTAAAGGGCTAGATGCACTTTTAGTCGTGATTTACCCTTTCGCCCGAGGTATCTAATTTCTTGACCCACTTCCAAGGAAGGTCGGCAGGGTTCACTACGAAGCCTTTCAAAGGTTCGTCTAACAAGTTAGGGCCATTAGATTCACTCGGCAAACAGATATAGATCCCCCCTTCCCGATGGCATAATGACGTGCAGCCTATACACGAGGAGACAGAGGCCGCACTATACCCGATTCGTCAAGCCATTCTTACGCCAATAAAGGTAACCATCAACAAGCTAGAAAAGGTCCTCATACTGAGCTAAAGCCAGAGTCATGTAGCCCTCACAGTTATACTATAAGTCCCGGATGATCACTTATAGATAAGTCCTTAGGGAGAGGAATCTAGAGCACCATAAAACAACCCAATGATCTAGCCCCCTGGTTCCATGTTGCTAAAAAGCATCTTTTAATGTTTATTGCGTATACCATTAGTCAAGTTACAAGATCATGGTTGTAGTTGAGCACTAGCAAAGCTACCCAATGCAATAATCCGTAGGTGACAAGGATTCTAGGATATCAAATAGCTAAGTAAATTACTACGGTTGCCAAGGTAAACACATGCATATGATTAAAATGATATTAAGGTGAATATGACAACAAGGATGATCCCATGCTATACTTGCCTTATACTTAGATCCTTCTTTCAATCCAAATCTTCAAAGATCTGCTTCTTGATTTACTACGTATAGCTCACCGACTGGACATGATCATATAGTACCACACAAACATCCGTGCAATCATACACGGAGCAAACAATAGATCTAAATTAGAACAATACACCAAATATAATAAACAACAAGTAAAAAAGTTTTAAATATGTTCTATACGTCGCTACGAACACACAGACACGAAAAGCACGCTAATTAAAACTACGGTTGTAAATGAACGACTGCAGGGTTTTATAAAAGAAAAGAGAAGACTATAAGCTTGATTTATGTTAATTAGGAAAAACTATGTGAGTAGCATTAATTTAGATTAGACAAATTATATTTTAATATAAAAACCGAGTTGAGGTTAATCATATTTTATCTTATAAATATTATCACATAATTTGTTAAACAAGTTAAACTTTATCTTTGCAAAAGAAAAGAAACACGTGAGAGCATCTAAATAAGTTTTATATGACCATGGTTAGCCTAAACAAAAACATATTTAATCTGACGTTAATCAAGTTAACAGTTACTTACAAAAGATCGATACTATCCTATTTTGCTTTTATTTAAAAACGTGTTTGCATAAACATTAATCAATTTAATATTTTAAATTATAAAATTCACAAGTATAGCACATGAAGACGTTAGTACTAGTACGGAGATTAAGCCAACAAAAATCTAACATAATTTGAATGGACTGACATGTGGCCACGTACAATTAAGATCAGTGCTTGTGAGTAGAAAAAGTACGTCCAACACTTGGATAAATATAGCAAAAAAATATTGAACTTGTATGGAGCTGGAATAGGCATACTAAAAATTGCTAACAAATAATATGATAACGATCTGCTCTAGAAATAGATTGTAAGGATGCAGATGGCGATTGAGTGTATGATTTGTAGATAGCTAGTATACTCACATGTAAACGGTGGGTAGTTGTGCTCCGCTCATATGCAGATTTGCACGTAAGCATGCATCTGCATGTGTGCTTGCTATGGCGAGAATAGAGGCATGAGCCTGGCTTGCTCGATGATGGGCAGCAGCTGGCAAGGACGACGCTGGTGCCCAGAGGTGGATGGCCGGCACGCAGAACAGCAAGCACGGCAACATATATGCAGGAGTTGATTTCCCGACAAATAGGCCAAGCTGGCCATGGTGCTTAGCGGCAGGACGAAACAAGCAGGCGGGAGGCCGATTGTGCGGCAGAAGAAACAATGGTGACCACCGGGGCGGCGGCGACGGCACGCGGCTCGGCAAGGCGACGGCGCTGCGACTTGGAACAGGATGGGGAGAGGCGGCTTGGTCGGCGGCTGCTATTTAAGAGAGCCGGTGGCTTGGGAGGCAAGGCAAGAGGAGGTGGATTGAGCGGCGCGGAGTCGTGGCAGCGGCGGACGCGGACTCGGCGATGGAGTCCGACACGGGTACAATTGAAGGTTGAAGATAATGCTGACATGCGGGGCCCACCGATCAGCGAGACCAAGTGGAGAGAGGACGGTGCATTGCTGGGCCACGGAGAGAAGGACGGCGCGGACTCGTGGTTACTGGGCTGGCCCAAGGGAAGGAAAGGAATAAATAAAAAATTTCTTTTCTATTTTCTTAAACACATTTTCAAACCCAATTTCAATTTAAATTCAAATTCTTTTAAAATCTGATCAAACCCAAGCATCATAAAAATAAATATGCATCAGCATGTATGCACCAACATGTTTCTAAACCTTATAATAAATTTTAATTTAAAGAAAAATATTATTTCCCTATATTTTAATGAGCACAAAAATTCAAAATTAAACCTTTTTAACACTATTTCAAAAAGAGCAATTTTTGGGGTGTTACACTACTACAACCATGGCTTGAAATAGTTTGTAGACACCGAAGGGATGTATTTTGAGGACCTATTGAGGCATGTCCTGCATCGTGTGTTCTCGTCGTTCGTGCAGACGCAACATGCATTCCAGTTTTGTCAGCCAGTCATACTTGTTGATGGCACTTTCCTGACCGAAAAGTATATGGCACCTTGATGATGGTTGCTGCTGTTGATCCGGAGGACCAGATAGTACCATGGCTTTAGCTTTGGCAGAAGGATAGAACAACGAATCGTGGCCATGTTTCATGCGGCTTCTACATGTACAAGTGCTTGGCCCATCTCGCACTATATGTTTGATCTTGGACCATCATGCAGGGATTCTTAATGCTGTAGATGAACATATTGATGGGTTCCCACCTCTTGTGCACAGATGGTGCATGCGACACTTTGTCGCTAATTTCTAGCGGCGTCAGAGGAAGAAGGAGGTTTATGACAAGGTAAAGGCTCTATGTTGTGTACGTATAGAGCACCAGTTCTATGGAGACAAAGAGAGAACTAGACAAGATGGTCCACTAAGCGGGCAAGGCCTGGTTAGAGGCCCAGATGGAACATAAGGCTAAGTGGGTGTTAGCATATAATGAGGGCGGTTTCAGGTATGGCATCATGACCACCAACTCGTTAGAGTCTTTCAACCGTGTATTCAGAGGAGTTCAATCGTTGCCTGTGCCTGGAATTGTTGAGTTCTCGTTTCACAAGTACAACGAATATTTTATCAAGAGCTGGAAACTTGGCTAGAGGAATATAGCTGAGCATAGACGATTTGGAAAGGCCAGAATAGAACATTTGAAGGAGGCCAAGGAATTGGCCAAGCAGCATATCGCCGAGCCGTATGGACCTCACCGGCATGTCTTTAGTGTACAGGGAAGGGTGGCACAAGCTTCGGCAGCGAACGTTATGGTGGACGGAACTACCGAGTTGATCTTGACAAAGTAGAGTGCAATTGTAACGTCCCTCAGATCATGCATGCCCCTTACTCTCATATGATCACGACCTACAGGGTCCACGGATATGACTTCGAGGGTCTGCCATATATGTCACCCTTGTACCTTCATTCTAACACCCTTAGTATTTGGGAGAGGAGCTTCGAGCCGTACCTTGACCCGACACAGTGGTCACCTTATCATGGTATGACAACGTAGCGAATCCGGACCTAATGAAGGTAGGGAAGGGTAGGAGGATGAAGAAGCAACTCAAGGAAGACATAGACGCTATGAGAGGATACGTCGAGGACATGTACGGAGGGGGAGACTTCAACGAGACCCGTGGCAGGAATCTTTGCTCCGTTTGCAAAGAACCTAGTCACAAGGCTAGCAGGCATAGAAGACGAGGGCAGCAGGTCCATACATAGAACTTGTTTTTCCCTAGTAAAGTTGATTCATATGTTTGTTAATGTTACTTTCAATATGTACATGTTCTTTCATATTTTTTCCATGTTGCTAAGCATGTAGTTGAAATTTTGCAATGGTTCGCTAGAGTATGGCTCTAGCACTTCCTTGGTGCTTTCCTATTCCCCGACGCGTCGCGCAACACCATTAGCTGGATTTTCCTTGACATACTATGCCAGCTGTGGGAGAACATAGCGATGTACAACTGGGGCAGCGCGGTTCTAGCATGGACGTATCGACAGCTATGTGTTGCCTATCGTCGCACCTCAGGGTTTGTGAGCCTTGGTGGTTGCTCCTACCTACTCTAGGTTTGGTGTTGGGAAAGATGGTCCATTGGGAGGCCCCTTCTTGATGGTTTGCCTATATGTACTTCGGTTCACTAGTTAATTCAAAGCTGTTACATATCATGAATTTATGATTGGCTAATTTATTGTCGTGTTCAATGCAGCATTGGAACGGCCAGGATACACTACCTATTGCTCAATATATCTGGAAGGAAGCAGAGTTAGTTCAAGGGAATCCACGGTGCAAGTACAGGGAGTACACGGATTGCCTCAATGTCCTGACACAGCACCAGGTTACGCTCTCTTTGGTAACATATGTGTGTCTTTATGGATGTGCACTCTATCAGAAGCTAACTCAATTATGAAATGTTTAGGTGACTTGGTGTCCTTGGGATGCTCCGGAGCTCCAGCAGTACCTGAGTCCTGTCACTAGGGAAGAGTCTGATGAGTATCGCTGCAATGTCCATCTTATTTTCTTCCACGTGGTCGAGATCCACTTGCCCATTAGGGTTTGTAGGCAGTTCGAAAGAATTACAGGCTACCCACCACCGCTTTACTCCACCAACCAAAAATTGCACAAGTGCATTATCGATTCATAACATAGCTACAATATCAAGCTATGTGTGTGGTAGAACTAGCCATCGTTTTGTTGCAGGTATGACCGTAGGAAGAGGTACAAGGACAAGGATTGGCGTGTGAAGCACTACGAGTTCATCCAACTATGGGAGAGCAGGCAGCGGATACCGGTCCATGAGGATCCGCCACATGACCAGCACACCTTCAATGAGTACCTCTGGTGGCTTCATAGGTCTACGAGATCATATATCAAGCCCCCCTACACTGAGGATGCAATTGACGACGACTCAGAGGAAGATGTCATTGAAGATGTGTATGGCGTTGCCACTAGGGAGGACACACAACCACCGAGAGCCCCGCTGCAGAGATACATGGTAAGATACTCGAATGCTACAATTTTTTATCCATTTGGCATTTACTAAGTGTAATAAAATGGTCCAACCTCATTTATGTACCCAGGCCACACAATTATCAATGTTGTCCAATGAAGCAGCGTTTCGACTTCACGAGTCTAGAGAGCAGGGGCCAGGCATTCTACAGGCTTTTGTGGAGGTACATAGAAAGTTGTCCATTATTAAAATGTTTGTTTAGTCTCTATGCACTTGGTGAATAATTTTTCTCTAACCTATGTTGATGCAGAAAGTGAAGAAGAGCTGCAGGAAGCTAGCTCAAAAGTTGAGCTGCATGGATACTCCGTGGGAGGAACCCCACTACTCGGCGCGGTCGGTTGGCACGGCTTCGGCTTCTTTGAGGACACCAGCTGGTTCTTCTGAGCCGATGACAGGTGTGACTTCCGCTGTGCGTACACCACCCCACCATAGCATTGGGAAAGGCCCTGTAGAAGAGGACGACGAGTACGACGAGGACGACGACTACGCCCTGGGCTTCCACGTACACCACCACCAATGGGACCCTTGGCAGTAGGATAAGATTGACATGTCTCAGCTAGGTGGTGCCCCGCTTGGTACCCAAGGAGATGAACAGGTACTAACAAACCTACTTTTTTTAAAATACCTAGCCTATATGAACTAGCAATGATAAAGATTGTAACTAATCTTGCCTATCTTATACTTGCAGGGTACGAGCCATACACAACAGTATGCCCATCAGCCCCGCCATCATGACCGCACCGACGTTGGGTACACTCCTAATGTGTTCGAAGAGACAGAGGCATCCGAGAGACCCTTACACTCCTGGGACGTAGGGTCTAGGTAAGCATAGTCCATGTTTTTTTCAAGTTTCCTCAATTGCAAAACTTGATGTATTGCCTCCTTACTAACCATTGTGACGATAACGTAGGTACACATTCAATAAGGCCTTCAAATGCTGAAGATCATCAAGGATCATGTACTTGTTGCACTTGTGGTTCAAGACCTCTGTAACAACTTGTGCACTTGGTCTACTTACTTGCTTCGTGTTGTACGAATCATGTAGTGTCGAACTTATGTTGTCATGAACTTAATTTGCTTCAAGTCTTATGTAGCAACTAGTCGTGTCGAACTTATGTCAAACCAATGAAGTATTGTGTACCAATCTGTTAACTTTGTGCACTTGATCGACTTTGTTCAATTTGTGCAATTTGTTATCTTGTGCGTCTAGCCTGCATCAGTGGTGGTATTGATGCGCCGTAGAGGCTGGTGCTTGGCTTTGTTCTACTCAAAACAACACCCATGCCTTGCCACGCCGTTTGCCCTGGCGCGTCAGGCTGCCGCGCCATTGCCTCTGGCACGTCAGGCTTGCCGCGGCTCTGCTGGTGGCGCGTCAGGCTTGCCACACCTCTGGTGGTGGCATGGCAGAAGCTGGGCACACTACGCGTAGGAAATGGCTTATATGGTGACGATCCAAGGGAGTTTCTCGCACGTCTTGCAAGCAATATTGGATTAGATAAGTTTCGTGCCATTATAGAAATAAAAATTAAATAACCTCTCCAACCCACATCTAAGGTACTCATATATGTTATTATTAAAAAAAACTTGGGTTATAGTTAGATGGATCGGAGGGTGACAAACGGATGGGATGAAGATACTTGCTTAGGATCGAACATGGGTACTCCGAGTACATGGAAACAATGTTCAATACATGGGTACAGTACATCAATACTTCATTAATAAGGCATTGTTCGTTAATAAAGCATGGAACTACAACACGGCGCACTCACAAGTACTCAGCCAGAAACATACTGAGTAAGCAACTCATTGTCCGAGTACCAATCCTCTACCACAACCTCGTTGCTGTGGCTAGGCTCACCTGTATTGCCCTGATCTGCCTGTCGCCTGTAGTAAGCGGCCTCCGCTTCATCTGCAGCCTCTGCGGCTTGAGAGAAGAACACCTCCTCATCCTCCTCCGCCTGCAAGTCCGCCTCTGCTAGAGCGATGAGCTCGCTTAGTCTGCCAGTGTCATCCTCATCCTTCTTCGCCTGCAAGCCCGCCTCTGCTAGAGCGATGATATCACTCAACCTGGTAGTGTCGTCCTCATCCTCGTCCCCCTCATTGTCCAACACAATCGAAGATAGAATGCTGCGACCAGCTCATGTTCTGTGCTTATGTAACTTCTTTTCCACATACCTTGCACGGGCTACCTCTACGGCATGCTCTCCGCTGCATCCAATCCCTTCGTGTATAAAATGCAACAAGTTAGCAACACGATTATATTACATATAAAAGCAGGCAATGAAAATAACAAGGCTTCCAATGACTCACTTGCACACAATGCAGCAACATGGTTGTTCAAGACCTGCATCTATACTCTTTTGTCCTCCATTGTAGCCTATCTTGCCCTCTCCTCCTCTAACGCCCTCCGTCTCTCCAACCCCCATTTGTCAAGCCTGACACCGATCGGGTTACGAATACCACGCTGTCCAGCAAACTCACGCATGTCCTTCTTCCGCTGTTTAACGAACAGGTCAATGTAGTCAGATCCATAACTACTCTTCCATGCAATTACTTGCCTCCCCTTCAACTCATCCAAGAACCTAGCTTGACCATCATAAGATTCCCACTTGCATTTCTTAGTGCTCTGTTGAAACAAAAAATTAGATCATAAGTCTTAGCAAAAGAAAAAAATACGATTTTATGTTTTCCACAACAATAACCAACCTCATCATAGTCAACCATATGGCTGCAATAATGGCCTATTCCAAGCTCCGAAGGGACTAGGTCGTAGTTGGATTTAACACCACATTGGCACATGACAGGTGGTGCTTTGAAAATTACCGTTTCTTTCTTATTTTCCTTTTCCTTTTCCTTTGGCGGCTCTGGCCATTGATTCTTAGGACCATAGAGCCACTCCTTGAAACAACACTTTACAAATACAAACACCTAAAAGAGGTGACATTAGTACATGAACACCTATAGCTCAATATTTTAACAGATACACTGTCAACTTACTTCATGCTTGTTTGGACACACAAACTCCAACATATTATCAGGGTTTATCACAGCTCGATCTCTGCAATACCACAGAGGAGGTTCCTCGAGTCGTCTAACTACGGCTAAGTGCTTCTCCTTAGCCGTCATTGGCAGAGGGTTAGGGGGAGGTGGAACCCACCGCTCGAAGTGCTCACGTGGATGTCTCCCTCTCCAACAATCGTCGAAAAGGAGATACCTTGGGTCAAAGTTGTCTACACCATCGATCCACTAAAATAAAAAGCACCTCTCATAGGCCTACACAACAAGATTCCAACAAAATATTAGTAACCTAGTAACACAAATGAAGAAAAAACATACGGAAACAATTACTCACATTAAAACGACGACATGTGTAGAAGCAACTAGCCGCTGTGTCATGTCTCGATTAAAACACGTCGGCCGAACGACCACAATCACAATTAGGGATAGAGAGGTCAGGAGGGACGGGGGCATCTTTGCTAGACGTGTCAGGGTACAATTCTCTAGGACGACCCCGTTTTCACCACAACTGCTCCCGATACATGTCTTGCATCTAATAAATCGGTTGTAATTTAACAACAATTAAAATATCGCAAATTAATGTAAAGGAGAACCATTTGTATTACAACTAAAGTAACATAACCAACACTTATAGGAACAAAAATAAACCTTACACTAAACATGGTAATTACAACTAAAGTAATATAACCAACACTTATAGGAACAAAAATAAACCTTACACTAAACATAGTAAACATACTTCTAATCCTTGAATCCACCATTCAAACTAATATTTTTCTCCAAACCCTAGCTATCAATCCTAATCCTTAATCCACCGTTCAAACTACTAATAAGACCACCATTACCTTCACTGAGGCCGAGGAGCTTGGGGAAGGTAGGGAGGGGGCAGCAAGGGAGGGAAGGGTGGTAGTCGGGGGCGGGGGACTCGGGAGGCGGCGGCGCGGGCGCCTCGAGCCCCCTCACTTCCAGTCGGCCAGATAGATAGAGGGAGGGAGCCAAGGAGGGAGCCCGCGGCGCGACGGTTATGTTGGGCCTGGCCGCACCATGACCGGCGGCTCGGCACCGACGCACCATGATCCACGGCACGGCAACCCAGCCACGTCAATGGCCAATGCCGCTGCTGCCTGACACGTGGCTACCCCTGCCGCGCCGCCATGCATGGCGTGTCAGCGTGAATTTACCGCGCCATGCGAATAGGCGCGGCCAAAAGTGTTAGTTTTGAAAAAAAACAGTGTCAGATTTAAAAATAGTTTAAAAAAAGTGTTAAAAAAAAAAAAGAGTCCCCTCAACTATGCTATGCGTGGCATTTGCGCACGCATGGATCCCTATACTGAATCTGTGCATTGCGTCCCTAGACTCCGTCTGTTTTGCTTCGATTATAACTCTTCGAGCCAGGGCTGGCGCTGGCAAATGGTAATTGAAGACCTAAGGCAAGACAAAACCTAAACATATTTTGACTAAACACAGTAACTTGATTTACTTTATTATATCAATATATACATAATATATGTAAAAAAATGGGTTACATACATAATATAATAAAATGATAATGATACTGTGCGGGCGTCCGTCTCGTCCGGACGAACCCGCACACAAAACGACTCGATCGAGCGCGTCCACCGACTCCTTATCCCATCCCATGACCCCCGCGCCCACTCGCTCGCTCCGCTCACCCGCTCCTCAGAACCCACTCGTTGTCGCGCCGCGCGCCGTTCTCCGGGCTGCATGCTTGCCCGCGTGCCAGGTCACTACCGCCCCTCCCTCTGCGACCTCCATGTGATCCCCACCAGAGCCGAGGATGACAGCGGTGGCTCCAACGAGGTACGTTGAGTCCTTCTCTGGATCTAAGCCCTCATCCTCCTCCTCTGGATCTGAGCGCTCCTCCTCCTCCTCCTCCTTCTATGGATCTGAGCCCTCCTCCTCTGGATCTGAGGGACACGGCGGTGGCTATGGTTTCGGCGAGCTGTAGGGTCCTATTCCCTCCTCCCTCCAGCGAGCTCGAAGGTGATGGGTCAAGGGCTGTTTTATACGCTTTTGTGATGTTTCTCCCGTGTTGCAATGGTTTTTTCAGGATGTTGCAACAGGTGATTTTCGAATGTTGCAATGAGATTTTTAGGTCGTTGCAACAGATGTTTTTTCGATGTTGCAGTACTACTGCTTGAGATGTTGCAGTACATAATTTTTTATGTTGCAGCACATATTTTTTAGATGTTGCAGTACATATTTTTTCGATGTTGCAGTACATGTTTTTCGATGTTGCAGTACATATTTTTTCGATGCTGCAGTACATATTTTTCGATGTTGCGGTGCATGTTTTTCAATGTTGCACTACATATTTTTTGCGATGTTACAGTATTTATATCCCGATGTTGCACTATATAGTTTTTTCATATGTTTGGAATGTTGCACTTAAGTGTTTCATGCTTTTTTTCGAGACAGGGGCGCGGTGGGGGAACGGGTGCGTTGGGAAACGGAGGACAGGGGCACAGTGGGGAGCATAGGACAGGGGGCGGGTTTCGTTCTATTGCATTCTATACGTGGGGGGCGGCTAGGGTTCTGTTCTATTCCACGCTGGGGGGGGGAGGAGGCTTTGGGAAGGGGCCGACGTCTGGACACTCTCATGGCACCGAATGTCCAGGCGCTAGAATCGGCCATAATAAAATGTAAAAAAAAATATGCCCTATACATATTATAATATGTAAAAAAATGGGTCACTTTATATTACCAATATATATACATCTACATGGAAAGAAGTACTTTCATGAATATTGGAACTTGCATTTACGAAGGCTAAGGCGAAGATACAGAAAGTGAGTTTCAAAATCTTTGTTTTATTTTACATATATACATTATTACTAGGAAAGACTTGGAGAACAGGTACATTTATCCAATTCACATTTAGATAATATTTCTTTTTTACTTCAAACACAAGCATGGTTTCTTCATTTAAATCCAGTCCACGTTGCATCATCTGTCTATAATGTTTTTAGATTATTTAATAAAATGTATTATGTTCAACTCTGCCGATAACTCCTATTTTATCACTCGTCACAAACAACTAAACCACTATCCATTAGAACGAGCCAACAAATACTCAGCTAGGTATGGCCCACTTGTCATTTTTTTTAATTTCCGTACATGTCACCAAGAATTGACCTCACAGCAGTACTTGGTACATTGTGCTCATTAAGGTGATCCACATAATCCATTACATGTTTTTCTTCTCTTGTGGCAGCGCATTTGCTTTGTTACCCAAGGTGTGTCTGACAGTAGATGGTTATGGTCAAGCCGTATCTTGTCTATCATAACCTTGCCATTGTTATTACCTTCCATGTCAGACACATGTTTGAGCTTCATGTAAACCTTGCAGCCGGTCTTCTTTGTGAACTTATTGCGAGTGCGCTGTTGTTCAGGCTTATAGTATTTCCATGTTCCAGACATTGAGCAGGATATGTCCCTTACAGTATGTTTTTTCCTATCCCACTTAATTGGAAAACCAGTTGCTTCGGCATATCTCCTGAACATCTCGTATGCATGCTCTTCAGTGTCGAAAAACATCCCCACCTTTGGGATCATATCCTCTGGCAATGTCGGGGGCTGTTGAGAAAAAGCAAAGATTTTAAACAACAAATACTATTTTTTATCATAAAAGGTGAGTAAAATATAAAAACGAAAAGGCTCACATGTGTGTATGTCTTCCCAACTTCGGGTGTGACGATTTCAGCAGCTGAGAGCGTAGCTGGTGGCGTAGCAGGTGTGTCGGTGGCGTCTTCATGATCGAGATCTTCTGGAGTGACCTGTATGGGTATGGGTATGAGCATGGGCAATGCTTGAGACGCTCCAGTCTGACTACCTGTGACTGGTGGCTGCATAGACGATAATGGACCCCTCGTGCTACGTGATGCCGTTGCAGCAGCCTGCCGGTGCTCCTTGCGAATAAGACTGTCCTCATGGTGGCCTCCCATATCTTTGTGATAAAAATGAAGACCGGTGCGTGCAAGACAGATGAAGAATATGATGTTTATATTCCTTCCAGCGTATTAATAACATTCAATGTGTAGTAACAGCGGTGCGTAGCGACTATTCAGTCTCAAATGTAGGGTCACTGGAATGCAAAATTACTATTGCTGGTCTTAATTAATACATGCATTTGGGGCAGAATAATACTACCGTAGTTGCGGTGGTAAAGATTATGGGCATAAATAGGCGCAAAACACAACTTGCATGTAGTGTATATTTCGGAACAAGCAGGAACAGCCATGCAGTAGTATATGGTTATATTAATGACGCCGCCCAACACATCAGTAAAAAGTAGGCACGTCCATGGGACGTATGAGTAATGCTTAAAAAATTATTCTGTTGATTTGTTTAGCAAGACGAATGGTCCGCCACTTTGTATGTGTTAAGAATATTGTTTATTAAATACTGATTGGGGGACATGATATGATGATCAACAGCAGATCAGAAGTCATTAAACTGCCTGGATATTATTGATTTATATTTCAACCTAACAGTATCTCTATTATTCACTGGGGCGTGTCCGATCTTCGGACAGGGAATTTTTTTTATCAGTACTAGTATCATTTGATGCTAACACAGCCTACTTTCCGATTAAAATATAACTTCATCGAGAGTCAGCCTTGAGCCCTTACCTCTTTGCTTTGGTAATGGATGAGGTTACCAAAAACATTCAAGGGGATATCCCTTGTGTATGTTGTTCGCTGATGATATAGTGTTAGTGGACAAAAGCCAGGCGAGAGTTAATAGGAAACTAGAGTTGTGGCGGCAGACCCTTGAGTCTAAAGGTTTTAGATTAAGCAGAACTAAAACCGAATATATGAGATGTGACTTTAGTGGAGCTGCACAGGAGGAGGGAGATGTGAGTTTAAAAGGTCAAGTAGTGTCTAAGAAGGATACCTTTCATTATCTAGGATCGATGCTACATAGGGATGGAGATATTGATACGGACGTTAGCCATAGAATCAAAGCAGGGTGGATCAAGTGGCGACAAGCTTCTGACATTGTCTGTGACAAGAGGGTACCACAAAAGTTAAAAGACAAATTCTATAGAACGGCGATTAGACCGGCTATGTTGTATGAAACAGAATGTTGGCCTACAAAGATTCGACATGTTCAACAACTGAGTGTTGCAGAAATGCGTATGTTGCGATGGATTTGTGGTCAAACAAGAATCGACCGAGTTAGGAACGATGATATACGTCACCACCTAGGGGCAGTACCAATTGAAGAAAAGCTTGTCCAACATCGATTGAGGTGGTTTGACCATGTCCAAAGGAGACCTTCAGAGACACCAGTGCATTGTGGAGTCCTAAGCCAAGCTAATAATGTGAGGGAGATAGAGGTAGACCGAAATTGACATAGAAGGATGCAATAAAAAGATATTTGAAAGCTTCAGATATACTTAAAAATCTATGTTTCAGTGGAAGTGTTTGGAAAGCAGCTATTGAAGTGCCTGAACCGCGACTAGAGGCTCTTGATGGGTTTCAACTCTAGCCTATTCCAACTTACTTGGGACTGACAGGCTTTGTTGTTGTTGTACTAGTATCATTTGAGTCTCTAAATAATTCTGTCAGGACCAATGAGCAGTAAAATTAACTCTATTATTCACCGGGGCATCCGGTCTTCGGACAAGGAATTTTTTTATTACTAATAATATCATTTGGGTGCATAAATAATTCTATCAGGACCGATGTGCAGTAAAATTAACTCTGTTATTCACCGGGGCGTCCGGTCTTCGCACAGGGAATTTTTTTACTACTAATAGTATCATTTGAGTATCTAAATAATTCCATCGGGACCCATGAGCAATAAAATTAACTCTATTATTCACTGGGGCGTCCGGTATTCGGACAGAGAATTTTTTTTATTACTAATAATATCATTTGGGTGCATAAATAATTATGTCAGGACCAATGTGCAGTAAAATTAACTCTGTTATTCACCGGGCACCATTCTCGGACACGGTATTTTTTTATTACTAATAGTACCATTTAGCGACTCGAAAGACACTTTGTGGTGGAATGAAGATGTACAAAAAGTTATTAAGGAAAAGGAGTGCTATAAGCGTTTGTATCATAACAGGTGTGCAAACAACATAGAGAAGTACAAGGTGGCAAAGAAAACTGCAAAACTAGTGGTGAGTGAGGCAAAGGAGCGGGCCTATGAGGACCTTTACCGACATTTGAGTACGAAGGAAGAAGAGAAGAACATTTATAGGATGACTAAGGCTCGCAATAGAAAGACAAGGGCATAAAGGATGACAGGGAGCAGCTTTTGGTGAAGGATGATGAGATCATACATAGATGCTAAGAGTATTTTGATAAATTGTTCAATGGTGAGAACGAGAACACCACCATTTAGCTGGACGACTCATTTGATGACACCAACAGACGCTTTGTGCGGAGGATTCAAGAATCGAAGGTCAGAGAAGCCTTGAAAAGGATGAAAGGGGGCAAAGCGATGGGCCCTGATGGTATCCCAATCAAGGTGTGAAGATGTCTCGAGGATATAGCTATAGTATGGCTAACCAAGATATTCAACAATATCTTTCGATCGAACAAGATGTCTGAGGAGTAGAGAAGAAACATATTGGTATCAATATACAAGAATAAGTGATATATCCAAAGTTGTACTAATTATCGAGGAATTAAGTTAATGAGCCACACTATGAAGTTATGGGAGAGTCATCGAGCAGCGCCTGTGAGGAACGACGCAGATATCAACAAACCAATTTGGTTTCATGCCCGGAAGGTCAACCACAGAAGCAATCTTCTTAATAAGACAGGTTATGGAACGATTTAGAGAGCAGAAGGACCTCCACTTGGTTTTCATTGATTTGGAGAAGACTTATGACAAGATACCAAGAAATGTTATGTGGTGGTCTTTAGACAAACATAAAGTTCCATCAAAGTACGTGACCCTCATCAAGGACATGTACAACAATATTGTGACTAGTGTTCGAACAAACGATGGTAACATAGATTACTTCGCGATTAAAATTAGACTTCATCAAGGACCAGCCTTAAGCCCGTATCTTTTTACCTTAGTAATGGATGAGGTTACCAGAAACATAGAAGGGATATCCCTTGGTGTATGTTGTTCGCTGATAATATAGTGTTAGTGGACGAAAGGCAGACGGGAGTAAATAGAAAACTAGAGTTATGGCGGCGGACCCTTAAGTCTAAATGTTTTAGATTGAGCAGAACTAAAACCAAATACATGATATGCGACTTTGACGGAGTTGTACAAGAGGAGAGAGATGTGAGTTTGGAAGATCAAGTAACGCCTAAAAAGGATACCTTTCGGTATCTGGGATCGATGCTACAGAGAGATGGAGATATTGATGCGGACGTTAGCCATAGAATCAAAAAAGGGTGGATCAAGTGGCGACAAGCTTCTGGCATTCTCTGTGACAAGAGGCTACCGCAAAAGCTAAAAGGCAAGTTCTATAGAACGGCGATTAGATCGGCTGAAGGGTGGATCAAGTGGCGACAAGCTTCTGGCATTCTCTGTGACAAGAGGGTACCGCAAAAGTTAAAATGCAAGTTCTATAGAATGACAATTAGACCGGCTATGTTGTATGAAATAGAATGTTGGCCTACAAATTTTCGACATGTTCAACAACTGAGTGTTGTAGAAATGCGAATGTTGCGATGGATTTGCGATCACATAAGAATCGACCGAGTTAGGAACGATGATATACATCACCGCCTAGGGGTAGCACCAATTGAATAAAAGCTTGTACAACATCGGTTGAGGTGGTTTAGCCATGTCCAAAAGAGACCTTCAGAGGCACCAGTGCATTGTGGAGGCCTAAGCCAAGCTAATAATGTGAGAGGTAGAAGTAGACCAAAATTGACATACGAGAAAATAAAAAGAGATTTGAAAGCTTGGGATATACCTAAAGATTTATGTTTGAATATGAGTATTTAGAAAGCAGCTATTGAAGTTCCTAAACCATGACTTGGGGCTCTCGGTGGGTTTCAACTCTAACCTACCCCAACTTATCTGGAACTGAAATACTATGTTGTTGTTGTATTACCATTTGACTATCTAAATAATTCCGTCAGGACTAGTGAGCAGTAAAATTAACTCTGGTATTCACCGGGGTGTCCGGTCTTCGGACAGGGAATTTGTTTATTACATAATAGTATCATTTGGGTGTATAAATAATTCAGTCAAATACAGTGAGCAGTAAAATTGACTGATGATCACCGGGGCCTCTGGTCTCCGAACAGAGTATATCAGATGGTCTCCGGAAGAAGTAAAGGACGTCTCCAGAGCAGAGAGCTCCCGCTCTGTGCGGGGTCTGGGAAAGGGTGTCAGTGGCAAGCTTTATCCTCGCCTGTGCAATGTGAGGAGACCGCGACTCGAACCCGGGACCTTTCGGTCACAGGCGGTAAGACTCGAACCCCAGGCACCGGTCTCCGGAAAAAGTAATTTTTTTTATTATTAATACTACCATTTGGGTATCTAATTAATTCCATCAAGACCGGTGAGCAGTAAAATTATCTCTGTTATTCACCGGGGCATCCGGTCTTCGGACAGGGTTTTTTTTTAGTTACTAATTACTAATAGTATCATTTGAGTCTCTAAATAATTCCGTCAGGACCAATGAGCTGTAAAATTAACTCTATCATTCACCGGGGCGTCCGGTCATCGGACAGGGAATTTTTTATTACTAATAATATCATTTGGGTGCATAAATAATTCCGTCAGGGCCAATGTGCAGTAAAATAAATTGTTATTCACCGGGGCATCAGTCTTGGACACGGTATTTTTTATTACTAATAGTATCAGTTTTTATTTCTCATAATATCAGATGGGTGTTTTATTACCGACGCCAGCAAAGACGGAGTAAAAAATCGTACACGTTCACCGACCGTATAAGTAATGGATCCAAAATTATTAATTGATTTGGTGTTTGATTAGTAAGAGAAATGGTCCGCATCTTTGTATGGATCATGAATAATATAAAATTAATACTAATAGGAGGAAATGAGATGACAATGAATAGCACATCGAAACTTCACTAACTGCTGGGATACTATTAAGATCTTTTGGGTGAGTTTCAAAATCTTTGTTTCAAGATCTTTTTTGCCGTTGTCAATCTACTTTGTTTTATTTTACAGGATATGGGCCCTATGAATAGTCAGTAGATTAAAATAGACATGTGTTGATAAAACCGTGTACCTAAGTGAGCTGATCCGTGGGGCTGCTTCCCAAGCTGCTCGCCAACCATTGTCGGAATGTGTAGGCCCGTTGTGACAACATCAACCCCTGTGATTACACATCCAGTTTGAAAAGTAAAATGTAAAATAAATGAAGACAGGTGCTGTGGTAATAATGAACGTGAATATGAGGTGTACCTTTTGTAGTAGCACGCAGGTTATTGACATTATGGTCGCCAACTGCGAGATATCAGACGTTAAGAGGTATGGATTCTATTATGCATATGGATATCTGGAGGTTAGTCCGTAATTTTATACCTGGATCAGTGAGTGGCTGCTCCTGTTCAGCTGCCTGCTCGTCTCGAAATGCAACAGTTTCTTCTTGTCTCGCACCAGCTGAATATGAAGATACGTGGCCCGCAGTTTGAATAAATACATATAACATTAACACGTGTATGAGTAATAGTGTTGAATTGACAATATATAAGAAAACATGCATTATAATTGGCCGATATTGGTAAGCTTGGTAATAACATGCATTAAAAAACATTAGTATGCAAAAGGATGAGGTTAAAATGTACCTGGACCAGCGATTGGCTGTGTCGCATCCGCTGGCTGTTCAACTTGCACTGTTGCGGTCTCTGTATGACTCGGACCAGCCAAATCTGAAGATATGTGTGCTGCAGTTTGAATATATACAAATGAGAGTAGTCCGTGTATGAATAGTTGTGGAGCAGTAGCAATAATAAACAAACAATAAATATGAGAGCATGTAATAAAATCAGTAGTATGTGAAAGAGAGGATAATCTCATAGTTTGGGTTGAACGGGGTGTACCACCGTCGTTACGCTGTAAGGTAGGCTCTCGTAAGTTACGTGTACTACTCTCTGGTCTTGTCTGCTGTCCGGTCGTGTGTTGAACCTTTGTAATTGTAGGCGTAGGGGCATTTGCAAATAGTTCCTTAACGTCTTCTGAAAACTTGATCAAGAGGCACTCATTTGTGTGATGGAGCTCATGTATGACCTTCTGGTTGGCACGGATGTCACGGTCGACTGTCGTAATAAGTTGTATCAAATGAGGGTTTGAACTGGCTGCCACATTATCCAAGACACCTCTGAGCAGGTCGCTCAACTGAGGTAGTTGGAAAGATGCAGGGACCGCAGTATGTTGCATGGTGTATACCTTTTGGTAAGCTGAACCAACGGGATTTTTTTGCTGGATGCAAAACAAGCTGTGTTACGTCTCGTATGACTGAAGGAATCAAAAAACAAAAATGTAGAGGATGTTCTTTAAAAGATGGAGTGGTATAAAAAGAACCCGGAGTTTGCCGTAGCATATGCGATCATCTTTGTCGGCCCACCTATCTGCATTGGTCAACGTAGAAATATATTGCTTTGAGAATACAGCAGCCCTTGGCACAACCATCCGGTGGTTGTTGTCATTGAGTGGGTGATCCAGGTTCTCGAGGTAGTAAATCTGCATGGACAAATGAGTGCTGATGCATGATGAACAATAAAAAATACATTAAGGGGGGAGATAGAATGCATGATGAATGGTACTTACTAAGAGGAATGGAGCACATGATCGAATAGTAGGGTTAGCTGTGTTTTTGGCACCAGGAGACTGCCACTCTTTCGCAGAGGTTCTGATATGATCTATCACAGCCTGTTGCCAATCAACCTTGCCAAAGTTTTGAAAATCCATAATGAACTGCAGGTCTGTGTTCGCGATGTCAAATGCTGACCCTGGAAACAAGAACCTGTTGAAGATCACGAGGAAGAAGCATTTCATTGAGAGGTCATCGGCATTTCCCTTAGCCACCTCTTCCAAAAGCCGAGGGACTGTGATTTTGTTTGTTGCAATTCCAAGCTGAGCCATAAGCTCTCTCTTCGCATTAGAAAGTTCCTTGCTGGACTTCTTAGAAATGACCTCTGTGCCAGCTGGCACACCAAGCACAGCATGAACAGCTGCCTTGTTGATAGGTAGTTCGATGTTGGGTGGGACCCGTAAAAACATGCTGTTTATATCCACCCTGTCCAGCAAATAAAGAAATAGGTTCCTGCTCTCCACACAATCTATAGCAATTTCTAGAAATTTACCCCAACCAAGCTCGCGAACCCTATTCTTTTGTGGTTCTGAAAGTTTATTGATGGCGTCGAGCACATGATTGGGAGTGCAGCGGCAGTTAATCTTGCCTGGTATACCATCATCGTCCTATGGGAGTAAAATTATGTTAGTGTGGACATATAACTGGATAGTTATACATCTGCATGTGTAAAGCCAGTTTAGCTCACCTCTTCCTGTATGGATGGAAGTGAAGATTTCTTTGATTTAGGATCTTTGTGAGCAGGAACCTTCGGCCTTGGGCGTTTTATTGCTGGTTCGAAATCCTAGATGGAGTTGAAATATATCAAACGTATACAATCATTAGTAAATGGGAGATTGATAAAGCAGTAAACCTGAACTCACATCGTCGTCGTTGTCTTGTGATGCAGCCAGCATTGGTGAGCGACTGGTCGGACTAGAAAGCAGGTCTTCATGCTGTGAGGTATGGGGTGCTCTCCTCTTTGGGGTTGCTGCAGAAGAACACTGAGCCCCCTTCTGTTGAAATTTCTTTGGTATGGTTTTCTTCTGGTGGTGTCTTGGAACAACACGCTCATGAATTGAACTAGATGCATCATGAGTACCATCTGCATTGGTGTTCGCTGAGCTTGCCATGCCACCATTGTCTCCAGCTGAAAGTGGAATTTGAATCTCATAAAACTGCTGGCTGTTTGATATAGTAATTGTTGTAACACGTTCAGGAACATGATCAAGTTTTTGCTTCATCTTGCACCGAGGGTGGATCACACTGAAAAGAAGCAGTTAAGGCCTTAAGGGTGAATTGCGGTGTATGAGAGGAAGCAGGAACTGTTATGTCCATCATCACTAAAAAATAACCTACTTGTGCAGCTATGGATTTAATTATTAAATGAGTAAAAGAAAACTACCAAAGCATTGTGAGGATAAAGATTAGAGCAACAAGACACTGTTACCTCTCAGCCCTGCTGCAGGTTAAGGTGATAGTGCAGGTGTGAATTTTAATCCCAAACGTGAGACAATGATAAACTACTATTGCTTTCTGATGGATAAAATACTGCAAGACAATCATCGCTGATCTATTTTACTAGGGGTGGGGCAGTAATAAAATGCATTGATGACATTGGCTCAACCGAAATCTATATGAGATTGGTTGAAAGAAATATGAACAAGATATCGGACTGTAATTCAAAAAGGGTAATTAATTTATTTCATACACCAACAAGAGGACTCCATGGATATCAAATTTGGTTCAGCTATGGACACAGTTTGCATTTCCCTCATCAATGAAAATTAACCTACTTGTGCAGCTAATGAATTAATTATTAACTGAGGTAAAGAAAACTACCAAAGCATCGTGAGGATAAATAACAGAGGAACAGAACACTGTTACCTCTCAGCCCTGCAAATTAGGGCGTGAGTACAGGTGTGAATTTTATTCCCAAACGTGAGACAAGGATAAAATTCCATTGCTTTCTGATGGATAAATAAAATACAGCAAAACGAGTATCACTGGTCCATTTGCTAGGGGTAGGGCAGTAATAAAATGCTTTGGTGTCAATGGCTCAACAAAAATTGATATGAGATTGGTTCAAAGAATACAAACAAAATATAGAACTGAATGCATATGGGGGATTAATTTATTTCCCACGCCAATAAAAGGACTCCAGGATACTCACCGATTGTGGATCTCTTCCATGTGGAGGTGGGTACTGTTGGGGGCGATTCCAGTCTCTTCTCCGTGAGTTCTTGGCAGGTGTTGTTAGGGGCGACCCTCGGATCTTCTCTGAGGATAGTAGACGGAGATTGTTGGAGGCGAATCCGTGGTCTTCTCTGGCCAGTAGCGGCGGCAAAACTTGTGTGTAGGAGCTGGAGTAACGGGAAGCAGAGACGGAGAGGAGCGATGCTAACCGCCAGTAATGGTCCGGCCGGGATTCGACGGCCGCCGAGCCTTGCTTGGAGCACCGAGGCGGATGAAATTCGGGGAAGCAAGGACGACGCGAGGGGAGGCGCTCCTGGATTCGACGAACGGCGAACCTGGCTGGAGCACGGAGGCGGAGGAAAACGGGCGGAGGCGCGGAGCAGAGACGACGGTGGGCGATGCCAGCCCGGTAGCCTCCGGCGGGACTCGACGGAAGACGAATGGCGACGCGCTATATGGGGGTCTCAGGGCGGAAGTGGGGGGCGTGGATTGGGGCGCTAATGGAGACGGTGAGCGGAGTTGGGGTTTTCTCCCCGAACGACGCTGGCGCCATTAACGAGGGTTCAAAAGGAATCTTATGCCGGTGATTTATTATTAGCTGAAAGAAGCGCATGCGTAAAAATGTTCGGGGTCACATTAAACACGTCAGTTTTGTTTCCTCGCCGGAGAGGGGCGGCGCTCCGCCGGGGCGCTGTATGATATTCCACGCCCAGGTCTCAGAACAGTAATATCTTTGCATTAACAGCAGCTTGAAGAGGGGGTAGCTACTTGGGAGGCTCGAAACAGAGGCACAGAGCGGCCGATGAAGCTGCTGCATAAAGGGCAGCCGCAACGGTAAAAGGGCACTAGAAAGTAGGGTGGTTTTTATAGATATCAATATTAATTGCAGTGTCATGTGGATGATTTACTGACGTGACAAGTGATTTAACGAGGAGAAAAAGAAAAATCAAGAAACCAAGTCTAAATAAAGAATTGGGTCTTCACGGTTATCGATGGACAAGAAACTACTCTAACCACATTAGGAGAGCAAACATGATTTCTATCACTACCTATGTCCTATGCTATAGAAGATCAAGCATTGGGAAGAATAGTTTATTGAAACAATGACCTATGCTATAGAAAGTGCTAATAGTTTCTTGCACTCTGAGTGCTCTAAGCTAGTTAGCTCTTTTTTCTCGAATATGTAAAAGGTTTGCGTATTTTTGTATTAAGATCGACGCCACGAATATGGCACACTAGGGTGAGGATGTTAATGTTATACAATCGGCTCTGTCCTCCCTAGCATAAGGAGATTATGGGCTATTACTCGCTAATCATATATACTACATAGCCATTATCGGAGATCAGACGCGCTGGCGTGCGCGGCGCCTCGGTCGCTCTCCTTATGGGTCCGGGAAAGTCAACTTCTTCAATAATGCTAACTTTTAGCATATACTTCCTTTGTTATGTAATATAGTGTATTCTAGAAATTTTAAGACAAATTAAGAGAAAAAAATAAAAGACGCATGTACCCTCATTTTATTTCTTAATCAGACGCTACCATCAACGTGATTATTGGTGATTGGTTCCTAAATGCAAAGTATTTAATGTAAAATTAGTTTTTATCTTCAAGAATGCATTATATTTGAGGACAAATTTTAAATGCTAGAATAAGTCTAGCTCTTAATCAAGAGCTAATTTTTCTCTATCTTCCATTAAAATATGAAAAAAAAACTTAGAGCTAACTTATAAGTCACCAATTGCGGGTGCACTAAATGAAGAGTAGCTTGCCTAGCTAGTCTCTAGTCTACTAGATTAAAAATTGTACAACAAGTTATAGCAGTACGACTCCACGGCCACGGGATCACCGAGAAGCATAAAAAGCAGGTAAGAGCAACTCCAGGAAGAGGTTGTTTATATCATTTCTAAATGTCAGGAATAGAGATTTTTTAGTGAAAAAATATCCTCCAACATCTTTTCTAAATGGCTATCTAAATATAATTATCTTTTATTCCGGATTTTTCACTAACAAAAAAATAGAAGACGAGGATAGTTCTCTATAGTGCCCACGAGATATAAAAAAACTGTTGAAAGATAACAATATATAGAAATTAATTTTTAAATGATTTAGAGAGTAAGATTTAAAATGGCTATGGGAGACGCTCTTAGGCTGCAAAACAACAATACCTATGAACCTATCCTCTCCCTCCAACTCTCCTTTATTTACTTGCTTGAACAACGATCTGACCCACACAAACTAGTAATACAAAACTAACCAAATCAGCCGTTTAGTATGCCTGTAGGCCCATTATAGCAGCCCAACAACAATTGACGAAGAAGTTGGAGGAGCGCGAAGGAGGTGCAGCAAATATTGCGGAGGGGGGCGAACAATGCGGCGGGGTCAGCGTGGTTTCCCAAAAAACCTAAAGATAAAAGGGTCGGGGTCGAACTGCTTCAATCCACCCACGGCGGCGCACTCTCCTCATTCCGTATTAGCCCACCTTCTTCCTCGCAACCGTAGAGTACTCGGTGCTTCACCTTCTAGCACACTGCAATAGCTGCAACCCAACATCTCCGCAATCGAAATCGCAGCCAAATCGAATCAAATCCGATCCATGACAAAGGGTAGGAAGAAACACAGTCGCTCGAGCCCAAAGAAGCCAGGGAGGGAGGTGGCAGAGAGTACCTATGGCAGAACTGCCTGAAATAACACGCTTACAGAGGCGCTCGTCTTCCACCAGACACTAAGCACCCCAAAAGTAAGCTACAGCGGGCGGTATCCGTCGGGCACACCCCAAGGGAGAACCCGAAAGATCCACATTTTTTCCCAAGGATCCAATAATGAGAACGAGTTACAATACTTAATCCATTTCATACATCCAGAGTTCTTAAAATTACATTATTACATTTCCAAAGTCAGAGTGCGGAATATTAAACAGCGGAATTAAAAATAAACATCTATCGATCATGAACAAGGATTCGTCTGTGCCCACCAGAAGAATCCTTCACACAATAGTACCCCTCAAGCATTACCTGCAATAGGGATAAATAAACCCTGAGTACGCAATGAACTCGCAAGACTTATCCGACTAGTGGAAATAGTTTCCCGACTCCAAGGGATATGCAAAGCTTTATGGTTTGTTGGTTTCCTTTTTACAGAAAGCAATACTAATAGTGAGTCCTTATTTATGTTATTATTAGCAGCCATGATTAATTTATTATCTAGCCATTCTATGTAAGCACATATTCTACTTTCAAGTAAGAGTTGAGCAATCAGTTCTATTTCATCACCTTCCATCTTTCAGTTCTTACTACGGTGCTAGACCATAGACAAGCCATACCAGAACGCCGGCGATTCACGAATCAATGCCCTAGCTGGGTACCCCGAAAACACACGCCCCGCTTGTACCCCAGGTGCAAGCAGGACCAACCCATCACCCTCCTGTCATGGGGTCTAGGTCCCCATCAAAACTTGGACTCTAAGCCCCTGCTCCTGAGTCCCGAACTCAGTGCGGTGCAAGGACCTCCACCATCCCCGCCTCCAATCAGTCGGTCCAGAAAGAGCCGAAACCCATGACAAGAGAGCAACAAGTCTTCCCTGCGCACATACCCAAGTATGTGCTCAGGATAATAAATCTGTGACTTGCCTAGAGCCTAATGCAATGGCCGGTCCTTAACTGACACAGACAGGGAAAAAGTGTAACCAAACTATGCCCTGTTGGCCGCAGGACACAACCTCTTACACCTACCAATACCCAAACCATATCCCTACCCGGTCACTATTTTCATTTCCAACATTTTATCATGAGTGATCATAATTATCATCTATTGCGAGTAACGGTAGGTTACTCGCGCTACCGATACCCTGAGCATGGCAGCTACTCGACCTATACTAGTAGGATTCATAGGTAAGTATATTTATGCATGTAGTTTCCATAAAATGACTGTAACATAAATGCATCATCATATATATATTCAGTGATCATTAAAATATGGGTTATGCACCGGGACTTGCCTTGGGCAGGCGGTGTGTCAACAAAGTCAGCGACGAACAGCTCTGGGGCTCCCTCCTATACGTGAACCTCCTCCTCGTACTCCTCAATAATCTCCTCGTAGTCCTGTTCATCCACAGGCACAAACTCTACCAACTCATGATCTACATGCATGAAATGATGACACAACACTTAGTTATACGACAACAACTCTTAAAATAAAAATACATTTATCAAGCTACTAAGTGAGTCTACCGACTAAGGTGCTAAGTTGCCGACTGTTACCATTAACAAGTATGAAGCATGACATATACCATCTTAGCAACTAAAGATATTCTTACTCTTAATACCGAGTTACTCTATATATGCTAAAACAAGGAGTACTAGCTACTCTATTTATCCACCTACTCTAGGGCTACAAATAATTATAGTGAATACATAATAATCTAATGAACCTACTGTAAAAATTTCATGGCTAAATCTATCATCAATTTGCCACAAAAATTCCTACAAATATTAAGCTACATAATACTAAGCTTTCTAATTTGAATTTATGAACCTATCATTATCATAGCTAACTATAAACTAATTACACCAACAGATAGATAGCATTTTTGTGAACCTAACAAATTTTGTTTCACTATTTTTGGACATCTATAGAATTTACTATTACTTTTCAAAATTCAGCTCAAAACTAAATTGAATAAACATTCATAATTTCACTGGAAAATAGAAAACCTAATCTACCGCGCGGCCCAGAGCGCGAGCGGCTTGGCCCACTCCGGCATAGCGCGCTCGTGCACGCGACGCACCAGCACGGCCCAACGTGGCTCGGCCCACGAAGGGAAGACTCGCGCGTGCCGACGTTTATGCAAAAGAGCCCCCGTGAAAGGTCCTTGTATGATTTTGGTAATTGAGTGATAACCTAGGTGGACTAATTGTGTTTATGTGAGATACACAGGTGATTAGTCCATAGGTATATGTGTGTGAGCAACATATGCCATGAAGGTGAAAATGGCTTGGAGATGTTGCAAAGCTCACACATATGATGATGAATGAGCTCATTGCAGATTAGACATGACATTAAGTCATATGATCAAGGTGGAGAAGATCAAGACATAACTTGGCTTGATGGACCGGTTGCAAGCGTGAAGGGCAAGTTGGAGGCTTTGGAGCGATGGACCGTGTGGCGGTGAAGCTTGAGCAAGACTTGGCGTCGATGGACGAAGGCAATGGTGAAAAGCAAGTAAAGTCAAGATCGATGAACCAATATGATCACGTGATGATATGAAGTGGATCATATCATTATTGATCATGTTGGTGCATGTGTTGTATCGACATTGGAGGAGATGGAATGGAATGCGCAAGACAAAGGTATAACCTAGGGCATTTCATTTCATCGGTTGTCGGTGTTTCGAACAAGCACTGGCAAGTAAATTTATAGTAATGCGCGTTAGGCTCGGATGGTGCACTAAAGACACAAGATTTATACTGGTTCGGGCCGAATATCCCTACGCCCAGTTTGTTGCTGCTCATGTTATTAGCACCGTGAATGGTTCGTAGTAGGGGATACAAACGATCGAGGGAGGGACATATCCTAAGTCTCTGATGGAAGGGTCGAAAGGAAGCCAAGAGCTCGGTGGCAGCTTGTCTAGGCGTGTCTGTTGCATTGTTTTTTTCATCCCCCTCGCTGGAGGAAGCGCATCCCATTTTATAGATGAAGGGAACGGCTTTACAAGGGCTAGGGCTTAGAATACGTGCTCTACCTAGCCTCTTTACTCATTCTGATGGGTGCGAAAGGAAGATAAGCGCCTACAATACTGTCGATGCTTCTGTAGAATGTCAGGATGGTTACAGAATAGTGCCCTGCACAGGGTATGGGCTCGAGTACAGTGGTTTTGACTTATGAACCTCGCCCAGCCTTGCTCCGCACGCCTTCTGGCTCTATGAGTCTCTGTCGGAGGGATGCGGAGTCGAGGTCCGGAGTAGCGCTGTGGGCAAGGTCCTGCGTTTAGGTGGACCCGAGGTGTCGGGAAGCGGGTGCCGCTCCCTTGGGTCCATAATGTGGTGACGGCATGTCCGTCATTTGTGGAGATTACAAATCCTTTTCTGGAGTGTAGCGGTTGTCGTGTATCTTCATCGGGTCCCATGTCCTAGAGCTGAAGGCGGCGCCTACAACTCTACAGGGCGAGGAGTACGCGCCTGCAATACCTTTTGGGCTCTGCGGCGCCCGGGAGGGTCTAAAGCACCTGTCCAGTCGTTCCCTGGCAGTACCTTTCCTATCGGGGCGTAGGGTATGGTCCTTGAAGCCGTGGTTGACCCGAACGTCTTGTCTTGCATTGTACCCATCATTATGAGGGAATGGGAGAGAAGTTATCAGGTAAGATAAAACTAGCCTTTGGACATCGAACGGGGCGAGGTTCGCCCTCGGTCGTCGGGCGAGGCGGAGCCCAGTCCTTATCCCTTGGGCGTGACCGAACCCACCCCTCGGGGGTTGGGCGAGGCGGAGTGTATCCCTCAGCCCTCGGGCGAGGCGGGGCTGGCCCAAAGGCATCAGGCGAGACGGAGGCCAGCCCTTTGCCCTATGGCGAGGCGGGGCTGGCCCAAAGGCATCGGGCGAGACGGAGGCCAGCCCTTTGCCCTCGGGTGAGGCGGGGTTGGTCCAAAGGCGTCGGGCGAGATGAAACCTAACTTTCGTCATTCGGGTAAGGAACACAGCGGCACCCTTGTCCGTCTAGAAGTTTTTAACATTCGATGGTCATTGGTTCCACCTTCTGGGGTACCCTGGTATTAGGTCCCCGACAGTAGCCTCCGAGTCTCTAGGTGATTCGGATAGAACCGCCTGGAGGGTGTTTTTCGATTTCGTCGGAGTTATTTCGCCAGAGGGTGCGCGCGAGCGCACCCGTTGGGTGTAGCCCCTGAGCCTCCAGGTGATTCGGATAGAACCGCCTGGGGGGTTGTATCGGACCCTTCGCGGGTAAGGCTGAAGGACTTGGTTTTTTTTGTCAACTGGATATTTTTTCGAAGGGGTCGTGGTATCCCGTTCGCGGGGATCTCATTCAGGGCTGACCGAACTGGGGCTTGACCATGGATCGAGACCCCAGTAATGCCCGTGCCCTTGATTTCGGATCGTTCGTGGACCCGCCCTCAGTTGGGCCAGCCACCGAGCTTCTGGGCCCTAGGTGGGCCAAAATAGAAAAAATCTTTATGACCTGCCTTCCCTAGGTGGGAAGAGAGTCTGGATTTGCCTAGGGAAGGCGAACCGTCCACCGTGATTCTCGATGGGAAAGGATAGGGACTGCGGGCGCGTGTCCCGTGACGTGACGTGGCGGTGCGCGTGGCAGGCCCGAAGATTGAGGTGGACGGTTGCCCTTCTCGCGCTCATCGCCCCTATAAAACCACAGGGTTTGCCCCCAAGGTTCCATATTTCGCCCCCTTGCCTTTGCGTCTGAGCCATTCGCCGCCAATCGCCCCAGCCTCCTACGCTCGCACCGCCACCATCGACCGGCTTGCGTCCGTGTTGCAGCCGCCGTCAAGCTTGCGCCTGTCCTATAGCCGCCGTCGAGCTTGCACCCACCTTCTCCCCAATCGCTTTAATGGAGTTGTGGGGCAGATCTAGCATCACCTCTCGGCGTTTGGAGGGCCTCGTCTGCCATGGCCTTCTTTGTCCATTGTCCGCCGTCCAGGAGTGGCTGATACCTGGTGACGAGGGTGAGCCGACGCCGCCCGAAGGGTATGTCGTATCTTTTGCCATCTTTCATGAGCGGGGATTTTTGGTACCCGCGCATAGATTCCTTCGGGGGCTACTGGATTACTATGAGGTGGAGCTGCAGCATCTTACTCCCAACGGGATTCAACATATGGCAGCGTTTGTTGCCCTGTGTGAGGGTTTCCTGGGGATCGATCCCCATTTTGATCTGTGGCGGTATTTCTTTACCGTCAGTTTGTCGAAGAGGAAGATTGGGGGAAGGATGTGAGCGTGCCGATGGGATGCGCCAGTATTCATCTGCGCCATACCCGGTCGAAGGGTTACCCGTTCATGCGTCTGGCGACGTCTAACAAGGGATGCCACTTGCAGTGGTTTTATGTCAGGGATGATGTGAGTGCCCCCCTACCGAGGTACACCGGGTGCCTTATCGAAGAGGCTCCGGGGTCGTGGGCCTGGGGCGTCCAATTCAAAGACAAGAAACACCTTTCCGACCTTCTTTCCGCCCTCCAAGCTCTGAAGGAACGGGGCGTAAAGGGGACGGGAATTATCGGTGCCTATCATGCGAGGAGGGTGGCACCGCTGATGATGCGCATGCTTCCCCTGCACCGGATGATGCTCGGGATATCGTTCAAGGGGACGGTGCTTGTTGACGAGGCGCTCCCCTTCTCGGAAGTGGCGCAGCGCATAAAAGAGGCGACGGAGCCGACGAAGGATTCTAAAGGCGGCGTCCTCGACATTGTGTATCCGGTGCCCGGACATCCCCCAATGTGGCCAGAACCTGGGTTCTTTGAATTTGTAAGCCTTCTTCTCCCGTGCTCTTTCTTTTTCCTGAATCTTTATCTTTTTTGATACTTGCTTTTGCGACGTTGGGACTAGCCGGGGGGGGGCTAGTCTTCAAAGACAGTCCAGTTCCGCCACCAAAGGACAAGGCCATGGCGGCAGCGAATCGCCTCGCGGCCGAGCGGGACAAGAAGGCAAGGGAGCAGATGAAGAAAGAGAGACGACTGAAGCAGGAAGCACGGGATCAGGGAGAGGACGTGAGTAGTGATGATGACGACGACGACGACGACTATGAGGTACTCATCGACGTGGATTGGGGCGTCCTGGAGGATGAGGACACGCTGATAAGTGCCCGCCCGTCCGTGCAGGGACCCTTCCATTCCACGCAGAGGGAAGTGAGTCGGTGAGGTCGGTGGAGGCCGGAGAGTCTGCCGCTTTGCACGGCGTGCCGGCCGAGGATCGGTGGGTAGGGGAAAGCGGGTCTACCGCCGCCGACCCCGAGGTGATGGTCGATGGGGGCGGTGCTGATGCCGCGCCCCATCAGATGATGGAGGGGAGCGGCTCTGGTGCCGCGCCCCACGAGGTGATGGAGATGAGCCCCCCTGCCTTGAAGCAGGGGGCAGGCTCGAAACGGTCCTGCCCAGACGAGTCAGGGCAGGGATCTGGGGATCCGTCCCCAAAACGCTTCCGCCGGCCGAGGGCGTCAGCGTAAGCTGCTGATTCCTCTATTTTCATCCTTTTCCATTTTTATTTTGACCTAATGGTTATTCCCTTTTGTGTAGGTTCCTGCGGACGGGTGACCCCCTGGGGCTGGCGCCCAAAAAGAGCCTCGCCATTCAGGCGGGACGGATGACGCTGCCCGGCGTCGCCCCTGTTTCGGGCAGGAGCGGTGCCGATGTTGGGGCTACGCTAGCCGATCTGACGGCGCCCTCGCCCTTGGTGGTTGCCGAGCAGAGCCAGGCTCAGCCTGACACCGCCACGGTGTTGCTTGAGGGCACAGTGTAGTGTGCACCACCAGAGGCCCAGGTGGATCCGCCCATGACTCTTGAAGCTGCCCAGGTGGAGGAGGGTCCGGTTGGAGGGTCCTCGAGCATGGCGGTGGTGCCGCATAGGGTCAGGAGGGAGCCGACCCCGGCCCTTTTGTCGGGAGGAAGCCGCTCCCCCGTGCGGGGGGAGCCGCCGCTCTAGTGGATGGCCGCCTAGGATCCGACGTCGGCTCTTTTCTCGCTCGATGATCATGCCGAGAGCATGGAGTGGGAGGGTCTTGACATCGGGATTTCGACCATGCCGGATGCCCTAGAGCAGGCCAGAGGAGCCCTACATGAAATCGTTGTTCCTACTACCCAGGTACTCACTTGGTTTTTTTCTTTCTTCACATGTTTTTGTGTTTTCGTATTTCTAATACCAGTCTTCTTCCTCTTTAGGCTCTTGTTGCTCGTAGCCGGAATAAATCCCGATTCCTCCGTGAGCAGAAGGCGGAGTGGGATCGCCTTTCCGAGGAGGCCCGACTGCGAGCAGATATGGCCACACAGCTTGCTGCCGCCCAGGAGCGGGAGGCCCAGGCGCGTGAGGACGCGGAGGGGGCCCACGGGATGTTTGAGGATTTGTCGGCGAGGTCAAAGCTGGATGAGGAGGAGATCGCCAGGCTCCGAAAGGAGCGAGACGAGCTGCTGCAGAGGAAAGCCGTGGCTGATGAGAAGGCCGGCGAGGTCCTAAAGGAGCTGGAGATGGAGCGGGACCTCAGACGGAAGGCCGAGAGTAGGGCCATGGCCCTTCAACAGAAGGTGGATGGGGACGTCGAGGTAGTCCGTTCCCTCCGGGCGGATCTCGGTGACGCGGTGAGCCGAAGGTTGAGCGCCGAAAACGTCTCTATCAAGCTGGAAAAGGAGCTTGGCCATGTACGAAGGACCGTTCAGACTGAGAGCGATGAGCACGATCGTCTACAAGCTACGGTCGGGGTGGTCCTTGATGCCCTGAAGGTGGTGGAGCCGGTGGAGACCAGCCCGCTTGCGGCTCGTGCCGCAGGTATCATGGCTCGGGTGGGCTAGCTTGAGGAGAGTGCTTTTCACACCGGGATTACTCAGGCCTTCACCGTTGCCCATGCTCATTATGAGAAGGAGATCAACCTGAAGGTGATGAGTGAAGGTTTCCCGCCTACCTATGAGGATGATGAGCTGGAGGCGATTGAGAAGGTGGTGGCTCCCCTTGCGAAGAACCTGGTGGATAGTCTAAAAGAAATGGTTCTCCCTTCGCGGGAGTAGTTAGTCGAATAATTTTGAGCACAACTTATATGTAATATGTGAACAAGTGTCGGTATTTTCGAGTCTGGACGCAGTTTCGTGATTTTGCTTAATAATTTCATTTTATTTGATTTTTTGTGATCTTACCAATCTGTTCCCCTGAATCTTGCCGCTGGTCTTGATGCGAGGAGATTGTTTCGAAGAAGGGAAGGGAGGTAGCCGTACCTTCAACAGCCCCCGAGTAAGGTCCGACCCCTTGCATTTGCTGGGGTCAGGTTTACTGGAGACCGGAATGTTTGGATGGAAACCCATTCCGTGGTTTTTGTGACAGGGTCGACGAAGTCCTTGGATATCATTGCAATACTCCCCGCCCTGTCTTCCAACAGAATTCCCCAAATGGGGACTCTATGGGCTCGGCAAGGTAGGGCCTTTGAACCTATGTCCCTGTATTGAGCGGCTCGAGCCCCCGGGCGTTATCAGGGTCTGATAGGGGTCGGCCGTAATTTGCGTGTTACCCCGTCCTCGATTTTCGCAATCGGAGGGGCTGAGTAAACGACACTTGCCTCGATGGCTCGAGTATCGCGCTCAATGAGCTCGCTAACGGGTACGTTCGTGTGGAATCCGGGTCCATCATTTGCTGATGGGGTCGGAAGAGCCCTCTGGTGGCACTCCACAACTTCTTAACCCGCCTCCCGGTAGATGCCCGAGCTGTTCGATAGGCTCAGGCGGCCCGATGGCCTCTCCTCGATGGAGATTCTGTGGGTTTGGCTTGGGGTTAGAATCGAACGAGAAAAGTTTGAGATGTCCCTGTTCGTTTTTGAGCAGGGTCGGGAAAGGCCGCTGGGGCTCATCTCAGTTATTTCTCCCTGGCTCTGTTCGGTACGAGGCGGCCTCGAGCCCTTCACGGGCCGGCCTTCGAACCTCGGCCTGCTGTCACCTATATCGAATGAGGTGACGGCCGTTTCATGATGCGACACGAAACGTTGGGATGCAATGTTTTGCATATGTAATGTTTGAATGCATAATTTAATCGAAATAAAGGCGGGGTCGGTAACGTTACCTTGGTAGCATGAGTGGCGGAAAAGCTCCTACCAGATGGGTTCGGGCCCTAATGTTTGTGATGAGGTTTGGAGTAACATGCATAAGAATCGATATTCTTTGTTTTTTTTCGTATCTCGTTGGCGGTCCGAGCCGTCCGATCGATTTGGGCAACCTGACAGCTTCTCCTTTGTGGGAGATTCTGTAGGCGATGTAACACCCTAAAAATTGCCTCTTTTGAAATAGAGTTAAAATGATTTATTTATGAATTTTATGCACATGAAATATAGGAAAATAAAAGTTTTCATTAATTTAAAATACATTATAAGGTAGTAATATGTTTGATGCATACATGCTATTGCATTTAAATTTTATTGGTTGAGTGGTTTTAATTGAAAAGTCAAAATGGTTAAGATGGTTTTGAAAAGAGTTTGAAAATGGCTTTGAAATAAAAGAAAAGAAAGAAAATAAAATTAGAAAATAAAAGAATTTTTAAAGTTGTAAAGTTTGTCTTGGAAAGCCTAACAAAATTTTCCATTTTTAATTGAGTAGGAAAGTATATTTGAATCTATACTTGAATTTGTTTGGAAATTGGTTTGGCTTTGAAAACTAAAAAGGAAAGAACTCCTCTCTCATTTTGGCCCGGAGGCCCACGTTTTTCCCTGGCCCGCTTGTTTCTTTCTTCTCCCGGCGTCAGCCCAGCACCAGGAATCGGCCCAGTCCCACGCGCCTCCTCTTTCTCCTGCGCATGGCCTACTCGGCGCCTTTCCACCGCTCGCCAGCGCGCGGCCCAGCTTCCCCGCGGCCTGCTTCGCGCGCCCACTGCGCCACTCGCCAGCGCGGCCCGCATCAGCGCCGCGGCCCAGCCCCGCACCCCGCTCCGCTTCGGCCTTCGACACCCGTCGTTTCTCCCTCCCGCTGCGCTACTAGCCCCGCCAGTCAGCTGGCCCCGCTCATCAGCGCGCGCCCGCACGCGTCACTTCTCCCTCTCGCTGCAAGCCAGCCCCGCACGTCAGCGCTACCGTCGTCTTCCCTTCCTATCTTCCCCGCGTCTTCTTTCCTTTCTCTCCCCCGCCGATGGCGCGGCCAAACAAGGCAAGCCGTCGCCGCCATTGCGCATGCAAGGCAAGCGCCCAATCCGCCCGCGCCCGTGCTCCCCTTCCATCTATCGCAGCCCCGCCGCCTATAAAACTTGAGCCGAGCCTCCTTCTTCTTCCCTTTTCCCCACCGTGTTTGAGCTCGCCACTGCCGCCGGCGAATCCATTGTTCCCGAGCTCAATCGCCGTCGCCGACGTCTCCTGGAGCTCCGACGTGATCCACCGCGCCCGTAGGTACCTCCCTATTTTGTTTTTGGTCATGTTTCCCTCAGATTTCCTCTCACCCGCCCTCTCTTTCTCTCTCTAGCCGCCGACGACGACGAACCGTGCCTCGGAGACCTCGGACGCCACGACCACCCCAGTACGAGTCTCGGTGAGCTCCTCGTCCCTTCTCTACCCTCCGTTCGTCAACTAGTGTGCTAGGACACCGTAACTGCGAGCTCCGAACCAGCAGCCATGGCGCCACCGCGGGGAATGCCACCCCGACGTGATGCCCGCCCCCTTTCGGTACCCTAGCGAATTCGCATCACCGCGCGCATCGTCTAGGTGTAGTCCGCGTCGAGTTTGGCCGTCGGAATCACCAAACCGGTGACCACCGACAAGCTCGCACCATCGGTGACAATGGCGCCACCGTCGGGAGCTTCTTCCCCGGTGGGCCGCTGACCCGATCTCATCTACGCCGCCGGATCATGGATGAACGGCCTAGATTAGAAAACGGTTGGATTTAGTGACCGGTCCACCGCAGACCGTGGACCCGGTCCACACCACTGCGTCAGCCAGTCCACCAAGCCATGTGGTGAACCGCACCACTCACGCAGCGCCACGTGGCTGCCCGGTCATCAGCGCGGTCAGCCAGTAGTCAACCACGCCCGTTTTACAGTTAAGCCCCCGCGTTTTCCAGTAATCAACCCGCATGCCAGATTAGTTCAAAAGAATTGCATATCAGTCCTGATTTTATTCACTTTAAACCCTGTGTTTTCCAGAAATGGTGTGCCCAGTCCAAAGTACATTTAAATTCAGATTTTAATTGTTTTAATTCAAATTTGAGTTCAAATATTTACAGGAATGCCACTGAATCTTATTTCATGCGTAACTTTTGCATTTTAAGTCCGATTTGATCCGTTCGAATTGCGTTAGGACCGTATTTACGTTTTCTACATGTTTATACAACTGTTAGACATGTTTTCAACACTTGAAATTCATGAGTAGATTTAATCTATTATTTAATTAAAGCAAAACTTGTTTAAATCATAACTTATTCATTCTAACTCCGAAATAGTCCGTTCAAGTTGCGTTTGTTTCGTAACGACGAGATCTATGTATTAGTAATGATGTTTACTACATTACTATTTCATAAAAATCATAGTTTAAATCATATCTTGATTAAAGATTATACAACTGAGTTTTATACATAAAATATGATCTGTTTAACTTTTGTTTTATAATTCAAATCTAAAGTTGACTTAATATAATCTATATTATTTATAAACATCTTTTGTATATGAATTCATATAGTTAGCATAAACGAAGCCTATAGTTTCTTTTCCACGTGTTAAGCAAATCTCTCGGTAGTTGTAACTTTTCAACTGTAGCTTCGGTTAGCGTGCCTCTCGCGACTGTGTGTTCGTAGTGATGCGTAGAATCGTATATCAATCTCTTTTACTTATTTTTCTATGATTGGTGTACTGTTCTGATATAGATGCAATTGTATGCTATGCATGTATGTGTATGGATGTTTGTGTGGTGTTCTACGATTGTCCAGTCGGTGAGATACACGTGGTGATCTAAGAAGAAGAAGAAAGACATCGAAGAATAAAGCTTACCGAAGGATCGAGTGTGTAAGGCAAGTATAGCATGGGACTATCCTTGTTACCTATTCACATTTAAACACTAATTCATATTGCATGTGTCTCCCTTGTTACCATTAAGGATATCCTAGATATTTGATATCTTGCACCTTGAAACCTTTGGGATATTGCATGGGATAGTTTTTGCTAGTGCTTAATCAAAACCATGATCTTGTAACTTGACTAATGATATATGCAATAAACATTAAAACATGACTTTTTAGTAACATGGAATCAGAAATTTGGAGTGTTTATATGCTTGATTCCTCTCCCTAAGGACTTATCCTGTAAGCGATCATCCGAGGACTTACAAAGATGCAAATTGTGAGGGCCATATGGCTCGCTTTAGCTCAAGATGAGGATCTTTTCTAGCTTGTTAGTGGTTACCTTTGAGGCGCTGGGTATGTTTCCTTTTTGCTAGGAAGTGTGTACCGTCTTTGCGATGCCCACGCTTGCCACTCCTAGAGATGGGCCACATCGCGCTGGTGGCCCTAACTTGTTAGACGAATTCTTTGAAAGGCTTTATAGTGAACCCTGCCGACCTTCCTTGGAAGTGGGTCAAGAGAATGGCTACCTCGGGCAAAAGGGTAAATCACAACTCACAGTGAACGTGTACAAACTCTGCAGAGTATAAATCTGTTATAATACCGTGCTCACTTGACACGAGCTGGCCTTGGACCCTTATGGAATAGAGATGATCACTAATGGATAATGATGATGCTAATAATCAATTGTTTATGCTATACATTAATCATGTTTACACGATCATGTGTTTATGGGAATGATAAATCCTTTGCCACTCAATTGCTTAAGAAGATGACCTATTAAAGCTAATCGCGAAGAAACAAATTTGTCACCTTTTGAGCCTCATGAACCCCATGATATAATTGTTAAGTACGAATGACATGTACTTACGCTTGCTTTACTTTTCTATACATTGGATAAAAATCCGGATGGGTACCGGGACATTGGTTTGGAGGAGTTAGGCTTGTGGTCAACCGGTCGACCGTCCACTGTAGATTTGGAGTCTTCACCGGAAGATCGGAGTTGCCTTTCATTTGTCATTACTCGAGGTTATTTTCCTTTTTTACTAATACGTTATGTAATAAGTATTGTCTCTTGATATTACCTTTATTTGTGGCTATATGTGAGAATTGACTTCCTGGGCTCACATATAGTGTGTATCTGGTTTTGTCTTTAAAACCGGGTGCTACAAAGTGGTATCAAAGCAATGCTGACTGTAGGACGCAAGCCTAGATAGAACTGGACGTTTTAGCATGCTTTTATCTTGCTTAATTCTTGTTTTCTCTCCAACCTTGTTATTTGCTAAAATTTATGCTCACTTCAGCCTCTGTTTGTTATGAAAACTTTGTCTCTATTCTCAATCCTCTATCCTTGTCTATATAGATGGATCGTAATGAGGAGACCACCGGTATCAAAGGTCAGGAGGACCAAGCTACGTTGTCCTTGACTGCATTCAACAAGGAGAAGTTTGTAGCTGTGCAACAACATGCACCAAAAGGTATGACTCAACCTAGGAGTTTCCAACAGTGCTTGCCACAAGGTCAAACCAACAAAGGTACCAGTGAAGAGACAAGTAGTAGAAGCTTGGAAGAATGTAAAGTCCAATGAAGATATTGGAAGAATGGCACATGAATGCCAGGATCAACCACAGCAGAAGCAAGAACAGAAGGTCCAGAAGAAACAGGAGCAAGGAAGTAAAGCAAAGAAAAACTACATCCAAGGAAGATTGAATTATATGGATATGACTATCATTCATGGAGCTAAGGAGGTTGTGTATGGTTTTATTTCAGTAAACTCAGCTTCTGCCACAGTGCTGTTTGACCCCAGAGCTTCACATTCATTTATCTCTAGTGCATACGTAAAGGAACATGAGATAGCTATGCTTCCAATGAGGAGACCAGTGATAGTTAAGACCCCAGAAGGAGAAATGAAGGCAAACCGCAAATGCCCAAGAGTTAGTCTTAACATCAAAGGAGTAAAATTTGAAGCAAATCTTATTGTATTAGAGTTAGTGGACATTGATGTCATTCTTGGAATAGGATGGCTATCTGCTTGTAAAGGAGTGATCAAGTATGCCCAACGTTCAGTACTTCTAACCGCACCGTCAGGGGAAAGAATTGAGTATGAAGGTATTCAGCCTGTACCTGAGGACAATGTGGATAAGAAGAGAAAGGAGATCTCACCAGAGTCAGAATCAGGAAGAAATCAACATTTGAGTTCTATTACATTGTCACATCCAACTCCAATCCCTGGTCAGTTAAACTCAGACTCTAAAGAATTAGAAGTTTCTCAAGCTAAGGTTACTCCAGTCTTTCCACATGAGGTATGCATAGATGGGTGGACAATCACCTACATGGAGTTTCAACCCCGAAAGATCAAGCGAGCTAAAAAGCGGTCTAGTCAAACAAAGACGAACTTACAGAGTCAGCAAGCTAACAATACTCTAAGCAACAATTCTGTGGAGTATGACATCACTAAAGATCCAGCTAAGAGAAAGTGTTATCAGTGACAGCAGGAAGGACATTATGTTAAATCTTGCCCACAGAAGAATCAACAATTATGCCATGGAGGTAGCCAGAGTTAGGTCAATACAGGACTACCACCAGCAAACGATGGTGACACACATACAAGGGAAGCCCATGATGAAATTGATGTAGTGGATGACGTGTCACTCCCATGCGAGAGATGTCCCTGTAATCATGCCATTTTTAAGAATTAGGAATTTGTGCCCTTTATGTAATAAAAACGATAGTATCGCAAGTTGAGTCGATAATTGAGTTGTGCATCTTTACTATCTTATTGAATTATCATTATGCTCATGATTGTTTTGCATCTTTGTAATGATTGCAATGATCTTGTTGGGTGTTCCCACAATTTCATTTAGTTTATAGGTTTAAGGTATAAGGATTAATGAAATAAATAGTTGGGTTATGGTTTTCTTCTGTTCCCGTCTTCGGGGCAGCTTGTCTTTATCGGTTCATATCTCTAATTTTGGATGGTAAAAAAATCCTAAGGAAATTATGGACAACAGTAGACTTCAATCACAAGACGATGCAAGCTATACTTTGGTGTCCCCTAGTTTGTCCCATCTTAAGGGGGGTAGCCAAGTTGAGGAATTGGTAAGATGAAGTATCATACGTTCGAGTTTGCACAATGGAAATCAGAGTGCACAGCGAAAGCGTGGTGGTACTCGAGGATGTAAGAGAGAACTCAGAGTTTCAATGAGTTTTGGTTAGAAGTCCAAGAAAGGTCTATCCAAGACCAGCAAGATGTTGATAAATCTACCGGAAAAGCTTTTAAGTTAATTTGGATCAAGAGACTTCAGTCAAGTGTTTGAAGGAGTCTAAGAGATCAAAGTAAAACCTAAGTATTAGCTTGTAGATCAGGACGAGAGCTTTGTATCTACAATAATGCATCTTGTGAAGGTGTAGGATGTGGCCTTATAAGCATGAGTTGAACTAACATGTTATCTGGAGTTATCCATTACGATGCATGGAAGTACCATCTTCTTGAAAGTAAAAGTAATATCTAGGAGGATCACAAGAATATATAGGATACCTTCACCAAGTTAGTCTTTGAGCTTGTGATAACCTCATTGGAATGAGATTGATTGTGACTTGGAAAAGTGCTATCACTTCAAGAATCGAAGTCATGACTGATGCCCTTAGCAACGGAGAATTGTGCTAAGAAGCTTTGGATGACACTAAGGATTAAGAGTTGTATTCCCAGTTCGAGCAACTTCACTAGGATCATTAATGTTTTGAAGATTGGTGGTAGATTCTCTTTCGGACCAAGAACATAAGGAAGTTCCGTTGGATGAACATAAAGAGAATTTTGGC
This sequence comes from Miscanthus lutarioriparius, assembly GCA_904845875.1. NCBI lineage: Eukaryota > Viridiplantae > Streptophyta > Magnoliopsida > Poales > Poaceae > Miscanthus > Miscanthus lutarioriparius. Next base: position 27,496,403 of record CAJGYO010000017.1, on the reverse strand, counting down.
CTAGTGATTAGGGTTACCTAAGAGTTGTTCAAGGTGCCTGTTAAAATCATGGAATCAGTTTGGCAAATTACTTGGAGTAAGGTCAACAGGTGTGCAAAGTAAAGTGGATCCTCATCAAGACGATGGAACTACATGAAGAAGTAAAGAAGAATCCAAGGACGGAGTATTCCCATCTCTTAGTCGACGTCTTCCGAATCTCGAGGACAAGATTCATCTTATGGGGGTAGAATTGTAACACCCTAAAAATTGCCTCTTTTGAAATAGAGTTAAAATGATTTATTTATGAATTTTGTGCACATGAAATATAGGAAAATAAAAGTTTTCATTAATTTAAAATACATTATAAGGTAGCAATATGTTTGATGCATACATGCTATTGCATTTAAATTTTATTGGTTGAGTGGTTTTAATTGAAAAGTCAAAATGGTTAAGATGGTTTTGAAAAGAGTTTGAAAATGGCTTTGAAATAAAAGAAAAGGAAGAAAATAAAATTAGAAAATAAAAGAATTTTTAAAGTTGTAAAGTTTGTCTTGGAAAGCCTAACAAAATTTTCCATTTTTAATTGAGTAGGAAAGTATATTTGAATCTATACTTGAATTTGTTTGGAAATTGGTTTGGCTTTGAAAACTAAAAAGGAAAGAACTCCTCTCTCATTTTGGCCCGGAGGCCCACGTTTTTCCCTGGCCCGCTTGTTTCTTTCTTCTCCCGGCGTCAGCCCAGCACCAGGAATCGGCCCAGTCCCACGCGCCTCCTCTTTCTCCCGCGCATGGCCTACTCGGCACCTTTTCCACGCTCACCGGTACATGCCCAGCTTCCCATGGCTCGCTTTCAGGCGCCCATCAAGCGCCACTTCTTGTGCATGCTCAGCATCGTGGCGGCTGTGGCTCACCCCGCACACCCGCTCCGCTTCGCCTTCAAAGACACCGTCGTTTCTCCCTCCTCGCGCTGCGCTCTTGGCCCCTTGATCGGTGGCCCGCTCATCATCGTGGCACAAGGCCAAGACGCGCGTCACTTCTCCCTCTCGCTGCAAGCCAGCCCCGCACGTCAGCGCTGCCGTCGTCTTCCCTTCCTATCTTCCCCGTGTCTTCTTTCCTTTCTCTCCCCCGCCGATGGCGCGGCCAAACAAGGCAAGCCGCCGCCGCCATTGCGCATGCAAGGCAAGCGCCCAATCCGCCCGCGCCCGCGCTCCCCTTCCATCTATCGCAGCCCCGCCGCCTATAAAACTCGAGCCGAGCCTCCTTCTTCTTCCCTTTTCCCCACCGCGTTTGAGCTCGCCACTGCCGCCGGCGAATCCATCGTTCCCGAGCTCAATCGCCGTCGCCGATGTCTCCTGGAGCTCCGACGTGATCCACCACGCCCGTAGGTACCTCCCTATTTTGTTTTTGGTCACGTTTCCCTTAGATTTCCTCTCACCCACCCTCTCTTTCTCTCTCTAGCCGCCGCCGACGACGAACCGTGCCTCGGAGACCTCCCCGGACGCCACGACCACCCCAGTACGAGTCTCGGTGAGCTCCTCGTTCCTTCTCTACCCTCCGTTAGTCAACTAGTGTGCTAGGACACCATAACCGCGAGCTCCGAACCAGCAGCCATGGCGCCACCGCGGGGAATGCCACCCCGACGTGATGCCCGCCCCCATTCGGTACCCTAGCGAATTCGCATCACCGCACGCATCGTCTAGGTGTAGTCCGCGTCGAGTTTGGCCGTCGGAATCACCAAACCGGTGACCACCGACAAGCTCGCACCATCGGTGACAATGGCGCCACCGTCGGGAGCTTCTTCCCCGGTGGGCCGCTGACCCGATCTCATCTACGCCGCCGGATCATGGATGAACGGCCTAGATTAGAAAACGGTTGGATTTAGTGACCGGTCCACCGCAGACCGTGGACCCGGTCCACACCACTGCGTCAGCCAGTCCACCAAGCCATGTGGTGAACCGCACCACTCACGCAGCGCCACGTGGCTGCCGGTCATCGCCAGCGGTCACCAAAGAGTCAACCACGCCCGTTTTACAGTTAAGCCCCCGCGTTTTCCAGTAATCAACCCGCATGCCAGATTAGTTCAAAAGAATTGCATATCAGTCCCGATTTTATTCACTTTAAACCCTGTGTTTTTCGAAATGGTGTGCCCAGTCCAAAGTACATTTAAATTCAGATTTTAATTGTTTTAATTCAAATTTGAGTTCAAATATTTACAGGAATGCCACTGAATCTTATTTCATGCGTAACTTTTGCATTTTAAGTCCGATTTGATCCGTTCGAATTGCGTTAGGACCGTATTTACGTTTTCTACATGTTTATACAACTGTTAGACATGTTTTCAACACTTGAAATTCATGAGTAGATTTAATCTATTATTTAATTAAAGCAAAACTTGTTTAAATCATAACTTATTCATTCTAACTCCGAAATAGTCCGTTCAAGTTGCGTTTGTTTCGTAACGACGAGATCTATGTATTAGTAATGATGTTTACTACATTACTATTTCATAAAAATCATAGTTTAAATCATATCTTGATTAAAGATTATACAACTGAGTTTTATACATAAAATATGATCATTTTACTTTTGTTTTATAATTCAAATCTAAAGTTGACTTAATATAATCTATATTATTTATAAACATCTTTTGTATATGAATTCATATATAGTTATAAACGAAGCCTATAGTTTCTTTTCCACGTGTTAAGCAAATCTCTCGGTAGTTGTAACTTTTCAACTGTAGCTTCGATTAGCGTGCCTCTCGCGACTATGTGTTCGTAGTGATGCGTAGAATCGTATATCAATCTCTTTTACTTATTTTTCTATGATTGGTGTCTTTGTTCGATATAGATGCAATTGTATGCTATGCATGTATGTGTATGGATGTTTGTGTGGTGTTCTACGATTGTCCAAATCGGTGAGATACACGTGGTGATCTAAGAAGAAGAAGAAAGACATCGAAGAATAAAGCTTACCGAAGGATCGATGTGTAAGGCAAGTATAGCATGGGACTATCCTTGTTACCTATTCACATTTAAACACTTAATTCATATTGCATGTGTCTCCTTGTTACCATTAAGGATATCCTAGATATTTGATATCTTGCACCTTGAAACCTTTGGGATATTGCATGGGATAGTTTTTGCTAGTGCTTAATCAAAACCATGATCTTGTAACTTGACTAATGATATATGCAATAAACATTAAAACATAACTTTTTAGTAACATGGAATCGAAATTTGGAGTGTTTATATGCTTTGATTCCTCTCCCTAAGGACTTATCTCGTGTGGCGATCATCCGGGACTTACAAGACAATTTGTGAGGGCCATATGGCTCGGGCTTTAGCTCGATGAGGATCTTTTCTAGCTTGTTAGTGGTTACCTTTGAGGCACGGGGTATGTTTCTTTTGTTGCTAGGAAGTGTGTACCGCGTTTGCGATGCCCACGCTTGCCACTCCTAGAGATGGGCCACATACGCCTGGCGGCCCTAACTTGTTAGACGAATTCTTTGAAAGGCTTTATAGTGAACCCTGCCGACCTTCCTTGGAAGTGGGTCAAGAGAATGGCTACCTCGGGCAAAAGGGTAAATCACAACTCACAGTGAACGTGTACAAACTCTGCAGAGTATAAAACTGTTATAACAGCCGTGCTCACGGATACGAGCGGCCTTGGACCCTTATGGAATAGAGATGATCACTAATGGATAATGATGATGCTAATAATCAATTGTTTATGCTATACATTAATCATGTTTACCTGATCATGTGTTTATGGGAATGATAAATCCTTTGCCACTCAATTGCTTAAGAAGATGACCTATTAAAGCTAATCGCAGTAAACCAGTGTCAGCCTTTTGAGCCTCATGAACCCCATGATATAATTGTTAAGTACGACATGTACTTACGCTTGCTTTAATTTTCTATACATTGGATAAAAATCCCGGATGGGTACCAGATTACTGGTTTGGAGGAGTTAGGCTTGTGGTCAACCAGTCAGTCGTCCCTGTGGATTTGGAGTCTTCACCAGAAGATCGGAGTTGCCTTTCCGCTGTCATTACTCTGAGGTTATTTTCCTTTTTACTAATACATTATGTAATAAGTATTGTCTCTTGATATTACCTTTATTTGTGGCTATATGTGAGAATTGACTTCCTGGGCTCACATATAGTGTGTATCTGGTTTTGTCTTTAAAACCGGGTGCTAGAGGCGAGCCCCTCTGAACCCTTCTTGAGAAGGCAGATGTTGAAGCCGGAGACGCGGGGGGCGTTGAGTATGATTTTTCTGGTGAACAGAAACACCGTATCTATCGAGGCATAGGGTCTGTTAGTTCGTCTAGTTTTATTCAAAGTCTCATGCTCGTATTTTGCGCCCCTGGTTTCAAGCGTACGGAGGGGTCGGGTGAGGAGGATGTCTAGATTGGTAGACATCCTCGGCAGCCCCCAAGTGATGTTCGTGTCCCCGCCGTTTGACGGGGTTGGAAGCTCGGTAATGAATTTTAACGCGTAAAGTAAGAAGGCAGAGATGCTTATCTTTCTTTGGACATTCATTCATCGTTTGCTCCCCTTCACAGAGGTCCTGTCGTCGTATCATTCCGTGGTCCTACATGGGGAGGCGAAGGGTCGTCTGCCCATGTGGGCGCCTTAATTGCCGCGTTCGGAGCGAGTCAGTGGCGGGCCATTCCCAGGCAGTATCCCGTTTGACCGGGGGGCGCCTCGTCGACTTTCGCCTTTCCTTAGCGCGTAGCTCCTCCTCTTTAAATAGGGAGGGGGAGGGGAGTTCTCATCCCATCTCTTACTCTACCTCTGAACCACTACCTCTCCTTCTTCCTTTCCGCTGGATACGTCCGTGCGCTGCGGTGGTTCCTGAGTGAGGAAGGATAATGCCAGAGAGAGAGGAAAACTCACTGATCTGCTCGTGAATCCGGAGTGTGATGTCAAGCTAGAGGTCATCCAACATAGATGAGGTGGTGCGGGCTACCTTTGCCGGGAAGAGCTTGCTGCCGCCGAAAGAGGAGTACTGGAGGGTGCCGGACATTGTCAGCCTTGCCGTCGTTCGTTGCGGCCTCCCCACAGCGAGAGGCGCCTCCCGTTCAGGCGTCGTTGTCAGGGTTGCGGCTGATGATGATGGTGTAGTCCCCGGGTGCGTCGGTGGAGGTGCACCATAGTTGCCGGCGTGGAGCTCGACATTGCAGGTGACGGTGCCTTCGAGGACCCCGGGGAGCGACGGGACATCATCGATGGAGAGCGTGGCGCGGCGGCCACAGTAGACGAACTGGCCTGTGTACATGCCCCAGGCATTGCCGATGGAGAGCGTGGCGCGGCGGCCATGGTAGACGAACTGGCCCGTGTACATGCCCCGGGCGTTGCCGATGGAGAGCGTGGGGCTGCGGCCGCAGTAGTACTTGTAGTAAACCTAGGCAGAGATTGTAATTGAATAATTTTGTGGGGAAGCCCCCGAGTAAACAGTCCTCTAAATTTACAAGTATGTTAGTCCTTTTTGTGATGAAATCACTTTACAAGTGGCGAATTTGTGCAAATGATGAAAAAATACGGCAGATGGCCCTTTTAGCTTCCTCTTTTTGTAAAGACGGTTTCGGTGCCCTCCGACCCTTCCCATGGTTTAAGCCGTAACAAACTAGGAGTGCAGGTGAAAGAGTTTTGATCGCGCTGGTGAGCAAAGAGGTAGCAGCCGCTGGGGCATGGGTCTCCCGCAGTCCTACCAGTAATAGTCAGAATTTATTCCCGAAATCTTAGTTCTTACGACTTTTTTACGAGAAGAACGAAAAACTTTAGAGAATGTTTGTAAATATAACACATGAAGTTTTTACAAGTGTACTACTTGTATTACTGATGTCAGCCCCCGAGTGAGATCTGACCCCTCGCGCTTTGCAGGGGTCGAAAGTCACTAAGGATCGAGGTTTTGTAATTGGACAAAAACTGATAAGAAAGAGTATGCGCTTATTTAAGGGTAAAAACGACGTAGCTGCTCAATATTCCAGGCGTTGTTGAAGACCTTGCCGTCGATAGTTTTCAACCTGTAGGCACCCGGGCGAAGTATTTCTGCGACGACGTAGGGCCCCTCCCAGGGCGGTGAGAGTTTGTGGCGGTCCTTGTTGCTCTGCACAAGGTGGAGGACGAGGTCCCCGATGTTGAAGGATCGACCCCGTACCCGTCGGCTATGGTACCGCCGCAACGCCTGCTGGTACTTAGCTGAACGAAGGAGGGCGATGTCGCGGGCTTCATCTAGCTGGTCAATGGCGTCTTGGTGGGATGCCTCAACCCCCTGTTCGTCGTATGCTCTGATTCTTGGTGCTCCATAGTCAAGGTCCGTTGGGAGGACGGCCTCGGAACCGTAGACCATGAAGAAGGGTGTGTAGCCAGTGGCTCGGCTAGGAGTTGTCCTCAGGCTCCAGAGTACGGCCGGAAGCTCAGCGAGCTAGTGTGCGCCAAATTTGTTCAACCTGTTGAAAATTCTTGGCTTAAGGCCTTGCAGGAGCATGCCGTTTGCGCGCTCGACCTGCCCATTTGTCTAGGGGTGTGTGATGGCTGCCCAATCGATCCGGATTGTTGTTCATCATAGAATCGAATGAATTTTCTACCGGTGAACTGCGTGCCGTTGTCTGTGATGATGGAGTTCGGTACTCCAAAGTGATGGATGATGTCGAGGAAGAATAGCACAGCTTGCTCGGATTTGATCGTGGATATTGGTCGAGCTTCAATCCATTTTGTAAACTTGTCTATGGTGACAAGCAGGTGGGTGAAGCCCCCAGGCGCCTTTTTGAGTGGCCCAACCAGGTCGAGCCCCCAGACCGCGAGGGGCCATGTGATGGGGATCATCTAGAGTGCCTAGGCCGGGAGGTGAGTTTGCCGAGCGTAGTGCTGACACCCTTCGCAGGTGCGTACAATTTGCTCGGCATCAGCTACTACGGTGGGCCAGTAGAAGCCTTGTCGGAATGCATTTCCAACCAAGGTTCTTGGTGCGGCATGATGACCGCAGATTCCACCATGGATGTCATCCAGCAGGAGTTTTCCCTATTTGCCTGGGATACAGAGTTGTAGAATCCCGATGTGACTCCGTTTGTAGAGTTCGCCTTCTACAAGAATGAAGGACTTGGCACGTCGTGCGAGCCGTCGGGCTTCCGTTTTGTCTGCTGGTAGTATGTCATGGAGGAGGTAGTCGAGGTAAAGTGTTCTCCAGTAGTCGGGAGGGTCGGACTATGCCGCTGGGTCCTCTTCAAGCGCCATGACCTCGGGGTCAGGCGGAGCAGTTGGCGGATCGGCCCCTAGGGTCGGACTACATGGTCCATCGCCGGCTTGTTCCAACCCCATGTAGCGTACCGAGGGTTTGTGTTGATCGCTGGTGAAGACGCCTGCTAGGACTGGCTCTCGGCCGGATGCTGCTTTCGCAAGCGTGTTGACTGCTTCGTTGAGGCGCCTTGGGATGTGATTGAGTTTGAGGCCATCGAATCTGTCCTCTAGCCATCGGACTTCTTGGCAGTATGCCTCCATCTTGGCGTCGTGGCAGCTTGACTCCTTCATGACCTAGTTGATGACCAGCTGGGAGTCATCTCTGACGTCGAGACGTCGGATGCCTAGCTCGATCGCGATTCATAGGCCATTGATGAGCGCTTTGTACTCTGCGATATTATTTGATGAGGGAAAATGGAGCCGAACCATGTACCTCATATGGACCTCGAGGGGAGATACGAAGACTAGTCCCATGCCGGTGCCCTTCTTCATCAGTGATCCATCGAAGTACATCGTCCAGTACTCTTGATTGGCGATTGTTGGTGGCATCTGGACCTCGGTCCACTCTGCGATGAAGTCAGCCAGCACCTATGATTTGATCGCTGTTCGGGGGGCATAAGTAATGCCCTGATCCATTAGCTCGAGCGCCCACTTTGCGGTTCTTCCTGTAGCATCCTGGCTGCGGATGATCCCGCCGAGGGGGAAAGACGTCACGACTGTCACAGGGTGTGACTCGAAGTAATGGCGTAGCTTTCTCTTGGTGACAAGGACGGTGTAGAGGAGTTTCTGGATTTGGGGGTAACGGGTTATTTAGTTGGATAGCACCTCACTGATGAAGTACATAGGCCGCTGTACCCTGAAGGCGTGCCTCTCTTCCTCTCGCTCTACTACTAAGGCAGAGCTGACCACTTGCGTGGTGGCCGATATATACAGCAGGAGGGATTCTCCGTTGTACGGAGGGACTAGGACCGGCGGTTTAGTTAGGAATTGTTTAACCATGTCAAGCGCCTCCTGAGCCTCGGCTGTCCACTCAAAGTGGTCGGATTTCTTAAGGAGTCGATAAAGGGGAAGTCCTCGTTCGCCGAGGCACGAAATGAATCGGCTAAGGGCGGCAAGGCATCCTGTGATTCGCTAAACCCCCTTTATGCTTTGGATTGGGCCCATTTTTGTGATGGCTGAGATTTTCTCCGGGTTGGCCTCGATGCCACGCTCGGAGACAATAAAGCCGAGCAGCATGCCCCTCGGGACCCCGAAAACATACTTTTTGGGATTGAGTTTGATGCCGTTTGCCCCGGAGTTTTGCAAAGGTTTGCTCAAGGTCAGCGACAAGGTGTTCGACCCACTGGGTTTTAACTACGATGTCGTCGACGTAGGCCTCAACGGTTCACCTGATGAGGTCCCCGAAGCAGTTGAGCATACAGCGCTGGTAAGTTTCCCCAGCGTTCTTCAGACCGAACAACATTGAAACATAACAGAATGATCCGAAGGGGGTGATAAAAGATGTCGTGAGCTGGTCAGACTCTTTCATTGTGATCTGGTGGTAGCTGAAGTATGCGTCAAGGAAGTAGAGGGTTTCACACCCTGAGGTGGAATCAACTATTTGGTCAATGCGTGGTAAAGGAAACGGGTCTTTTGGGCATGCCTTGTTGAGGCCCGTGTAGTCGACACACATCCTCCATTTCCCGTTCTTCTTTCGTACAAGAACGGGATTTGCTAGCCACTCTGGGTGGGATAATTCCCTGATGAACCCAGCGGCCAATAGTTTTTCTATCTCTTCGCCAATGGCCCTACGTTTTTCTTCGTCGAAGCGGCATAGACGCTGTTTTACCAGCTTGGAGTCTAGGTGGATTTTTAAAGCATGCTCGGCGACCTCCCTCGGGATGCCTGGCATATCTGAGGGTTTCCACGCAAAGATGTCTTTGTTATTGCGGAGGAAGTCGACGAGCGCGCTTTCCTATTCAGAAGAGAGTGAAGTACCAATACGGACCCTTTTAGCCTCGGAGCCGCTGGGGTCCACGTGGACCTCCTTGGAGCCCTCTGCTGGTTTGAATGATCCGGTTGTTGCTTTGGCGTCGGGTGTTTCCTCGACAACCTCCTCCCTGAGGGTGGCGAGCTCTTTGGTGGCGACGACTGTGGAGGCATGATCGCAGCATTCAACTTCGCACTCGTAAGCGCGCTGGAAGGAGCTGTCGATGGTGATGACCCCGTGGGGGCTCGGCATCTTCAGCTTAAGGTACGTATAGTTGGGGACGGCCATGAACTTTGCATAACACGATCGTCCTAGGATGGCGTGAAAAGTTGGAGGGAACCCTACTACGTCGAAGGTGAGGGTCTCAGTCCTGTAATTGGATAGATCCCCGAAAGTGACGGGCAGATCGATCTATCCTAGTGGCATGGCCTGCCTACCAGGTACGACGCCATGGAAGGGTGCTTGGATGGGATGGAGGTTCGTTCGATCGACGCCCATCTCATCGAGCGTTTTAGCGTACATGATGTTGAGGCCGCTGCCTCTGTCCATCAGTACCTTTGTGAGCCATTTTGGGTCGATGATCGGGTCGACAACAAGCAGGTACCTTCCCGGGTGTGGGATGGCGCCCGGGTGGTCGGCTCGGTCGAAGGTTATGGTGGATTCTGACCATCGGAGGAAGGTTGGCATGGCCGGTTCGGCCGTATAGACCTCGCGGCGTGCGACCTTTTGGCAGCGTTTGGAGTCATAGGCCGCTGATCCTCTGAAGATCATGAGGGCACCGTTTGGAGTCGGGAAGATGTCGTCCTTCTCCTCGACATCGTCTGTCCTGGGGGCAGGGTCCTTCCCCTGCTCTCCTTTGTTGATGCCTCCGGTCAAGTATTTTCGCATGAGGCCACATTCCTTGTATAGATGTTTGGCCAGGAAAGCGTGGTTTGGGCATGGCCCCTCAAGCATTTTTTCAAAGTGGTTCGAAGTGCCTTCCGCGGGCTTCCATCCACTTTTACGGTCGGCGGTGGCCACGAGCGAGTTGTCATGCCGTTGCTTCTTATTCTTTCTCTTGGCGGGACGGTCGGAGGTGCCTTCGTCGGTGGCCTCGTCCTGCCTTGCCTTGCCATCGGTGCGGTCGAAGACGGCTCCGACCGCCTCCTCTCCTGAGGCGTGGCTGGTGGCGATGTCTAGGAGTTCCTTGGTGGTTCGCGGGCCCCTGCGTCCCAGCTTGTGGACGAGGGATTCGCAGGTTGGCCCGGATAGGAAGGCCCCTATCACGTCGGCGTTGGCAATGTTAGGGAGCTCGTTGCACTGCTAGGAGAAGCGCCGAATGTACCCATGGAGGGTTTCATCGGCCTTCTAGCGGCAGTTCTTGAGGTCCCATGGGTTTCCAGGGTGTTTATACGTGCCCTGGAAGTTACCCACAAAGATCTCCATGAGATCCGCCCAACTCTGAATGGCGTTGGACGGTAGGTGCTCCAACCACGCTCGTGCCGAATCGGCCAAGAATAGCAGGAGATTGCGAATAATGAAATTGTCATCACTTGCACCACTGGCTTGGCAGGCAAGCCTATAGTCTTTGAGCCAAAGCTCGGGGTTCGATTCTCTAGAATATTTTAGGATATTGGGGGGCGGTCGGTACCTCAGGGGGAACGCAGCGTTGAGGATGTGTCGGCCGAAGGCCCGAGGGCCAGGCAGGCTAGGACTTGGGCTCCAGTCCTCGCCGCTGTCGTAGCGTCCGCCGCGTCGTGGATGATAGCCACGACGGGCTTCTTCTCTTTCGTCGCCATGGGTGCGCCTATGGGCGTCGATGGTGCTGCGCATGTCACGGCTGTCGCCGAGACGTTGATGTACCGGGATAGCGGAGCGCTGCCTGTTGCCCGGTGGCGTCTGGTGAACGGACGCGTCCTTGGCGGGATGTACTGAGGGCATGCGCTAGCTGGTGTTGGGCTCATGTCGTTGAGACAACGAGCTTTCCGCCTGCTGCGCCGCCGCACATTCGAGCAACGTGCGAATTTCTCGACGGGAGCGGCGATCCTCGGAGGTCGCGGCCTCCGGAAGGCCGTGTAGCAAGGCCATTGCTGCGGTGATGTTCTAGCTTGCCCGAGTGAAATGAGGGAGAGTCCCATCATCGGTGAGGATCCTTCGATGCACATCATGGGCCGAGGTGTGTGCGTGCCCGCCGTCTCCGCGATGCTTGATCTCCTCCTCGATGTTTCGGTATTCCCGGACAAGCTGTTGCCCAGCATCATCGATCTCCAGCTTTCGTGCTCTTGGCTGCTCCATTCTTATGTGAGATGGAGCCACCGTCTCTGCCTTGATCCTGGCGTTGGGGTTGCCTGTTGGGGTTGTTTCTTCTCTGGAGACGCTTTGGACGTGTCCCACGGGGGTTTGCGTCATGAAGCATTCCCGGGAAGGGTGATGGCTCCCCTTGCTGGAGTCAGAGCTGGAGGACGATTCTGGTTCCTCCACGAGGAGCCCGTAGAGTGTCTCCGGATCGTGTTCAACTACCCCCACGAACTCGCTGTCGGTAGGCGGCTGAACCATGCGTAGTGACAGAAGGTGGCCGGCGGTCGTCGTGGCGTTGCGGAGACCGAATGGAAGCGCTGTCGGGGCGCATTGTATGGGGTCTTCCGGAAATAGGATGATGCTGTGCGTGGGGCTCCCTGGATAACTGGGGTCTAAGGGAGTCGCCCCGCGGGCCCTCAAGCCTCAGATGGCTGGGGTTGATGGAAGGGAGAGGCTATGCGGCCGTGTGGGTCAGCATCTGTTCTCCTCCTAGTGTGACGATGAAATCTAGGTCACCGAAGCGCACATGTGTGCCCGGGGCCCAGCTGATTGCATGGGTGGCCATCCGAGGCCTGGTTTGGAATGCGCAAGCCCCCTACCTGGCGTGCCAACTATCGGTGTTTCGAACAAGCACCGGCAAGTAAATTTATAGTAATGCGCATTAGGCTTGGATGGTGCGCTAAAGGACACAAGATTTATACTGGTTTGGGCTGAATATCCCTACATCCAGTTTGTTGCTGCTCGTGTTATTAGCACCATGAATAGTTTGTAGTAGGGGATACAAACGATCGAGAGAGGGACAGGTCCCAAGTCTCTGATGGAAGGGTCGAAAGGAAGCCAAGAGCTCGGTGGTAGCTTGTCTAGGCGTGTCTGTTGCGTTGTTTTTTTCGCCCCCCTCGCTGGAGGAAGCGCATCCCCTTTTATAGATGAAGGAGACGGCTTTACAAGGGCCAGGGCTTAGAATCCGTGCTCTACCTAGCCTCTTTACTCATTCTGATGGGTGCGAAAGGAAGATAAGCGCCTACAATACTGTCGATGCTTTTGTAGAATGTCAGGATGGTTACAGAATAGTGCCCTGCGTAGGGTATGGGCTCGAGTACAGTGGTTTTGACTTATGAACCTCGCCCAGCCTTGCTCCGCATGCCTTCTGGCTCTATGAGTCTCTGTTGGAGGGACGCAGAGTCGAGGTCTGGAGTAGCGCTGTGGGCAAGGTCCTGCGTTTAGGTGGACCCGAGGGGTCGGGAAGCGAGCGCCGCTCCCTTGGGTCCATAATGTGGTAACGGCATGTCCGTCATTTGTGGAGATTACAAATCCTTTTCTAGAGTGTAGCGGTTGTCGTGTATCTTCATCGGGTCCCGTGTCCCAGAGCTGAAGGCGGCGCCTACAACTCTACAGGGCGAGGAGTACGCGCCTGCAATAGCTTTTGGGCTTTGCGGCGCCCGGGAGGGTCTAAAGCACCTGTCCAGTCGTTCCCTAGCAGTACCTTTCCTATCGGGGCGTAGGGTATGGTCCTTGAAGCCGTGGTTGACCCGAACGTCTTGTCTTGCACTGTACCCATCATCATGAGGGAACGGGAGAGAAGTTATCAGGTAAGATAAAACCAGCCTTTGGACATCGAACGGGGTGAGGTTCGCCCTCGGTCGTTGGGCGAGGCGGAGCCTAGTCCTTATCCCTTGGGCGTGACCGAACCCACCCCTCGGGGGTCGGGGCGAGGCGGAGTGTATCCCTCAGCCCTCGGGCGAGGCGAAGACTAGCCCTCAGCCCTCGGGCGAGGCGGGGCTAGCCCAAAGGTGTTGGGTGAGACAGAGGCCAGCCCTTTGCCCTCAGGCGAGGTGGGGCTGGCCCAAAGGCGTCGGGCGAGACGGAGGCCAGCCCTTTGCCCTTGGGGCCCTTTGCCCTCGGGTGAGGCGGGGTTGGTCCAAAGGCGTCGGGCGAGACGGAACCTAACTTTCGTCATTCAGGCAAGGAACGCAGCGGCACCCTTGTCCATCCAGAAGCTTTTAACGTTCGATGGTCATTGGTTCCACCTTCTGGGGTACCCTGGTATTAGGTCCCCGACACCGGTCATAGGTGTGTAGAGAAGTTGATGACCGGGTTTAGGATAGATGGCCGTACTATCAAGAGGGGCAAACTTGTTTGCATATCGGTCATCTAGTGCCACTTGAGTGATGTAACTTTGCATCGTCGCTAGGATTGAGTGGTGTGGCAAGTTGAGTGGCTAATCCTTTGAAAAATGATTGTGAAAATGCTAACACACATACACATGGTGGTGTACACTTAGTGGTGTTGACACATTTATAAAGGAGATGAAGTTGGAGTTGATGTGGATCAACTCAGCGATGGAATGGAGGCGAGAAAGGTTCGAAACTCCACCGGCAGAGTGTCCACCTATTGAGTGCGGACAGTCCGATGGTGCCACCGGCGCCCTATACAGAAAAGATAGGGTCTCACAGAGTGGACCGGACATTGGTCACGTGGTGACCGGACTCTGGGGTCCTGCATCCGGTCAGTGGCGGCAGAAGTGCAGGCATCGGTCTTCGACCGGACGCTAGCACAGGAAGTGACCGGACGCTGGCAGGGTGCGTCCGGTTAGGCTGACATACGGTGACATAGGCAACACAGAAAAGTTGGAGAAGGACCAGACACTGACGTTGCGTCCGATCGTGACCGACCGGACGTGTCCGGTCGCGACTGGTACCTTACTAGAAATGACCGGACGCTGGGGTTGTTGCGTCCGGTCAGCTTTGAACCATCCTCAATTTTCCTTGAAGGGAAAATCTACAGAATGAATTTTAATATGATAAAACCAAGAACTGATTCCATCATATTATCATATTTCAGTCGATGTCACAGTCATACATCGTAAGATTACAAGAATACAAGATATTACATCACTGGGGAACACACCTATTACAGAGTTAATCTAGCGGAAGACTATCGAGTGAAGGCTCCTCCTTCATGGGTCATCATCAGAGTTGGCGTAGTGTAGCATAGATTCCATCTCCGAACCAAACTTGAGCGTAGACACGAGACCTCCTAATCCTTCTAAAGTCAGCATCTCTGAGAAGCAGGAAATCTGCACACCGCTAGATGTGTGTAGGCCATGGTCAGCACCGATGAGCTTTAGTGGAAAAGATAAACAAGGGATCTGGCGATCCTAATATTTGACTGTGGTTTGCATCCTTAGCGCATGAGAAGTAAATAACATTAGTAATATAGTAATAATATCCAGTTTTTAACACATTCACCACCACACCATCCATATCCATCCACCAACCATCCATCCCAAACCATCTCCACACCACCACACCATATCTCATCTCACACACTCAGGTCGACAGGCCAACTCCCTCTCGGCCTTGTCTCAACGGCCCACAGCCCCTAAGGCTCACGACCGGAAAATACCCAACCCTGGAGGGAGGAAAGAAGGACTCATCTCCTATCTAGTTTAAGTGAAACCCAGGAAAGGTCCATAGCCGACAAGTCGGCATATGTATCGATCGATCAACCATACACTCTGCAGAGGTTTTACATACCCACAAGATTAGCCATCCTCGGAGCCATGTATCTCCTAGGTAGAATTCCGATCGCTTGCTAGCCTAGAACGATGCCACCCTACCTCTCAGCCCTGGAACATCCCAAGTCTAGTGTGGGATTGCTGATACTGTGAGTCGTAGACAGAGCCGGGGCCATTCGGATGTCAAGAGCTGGGTCCACAAGGCCTCCTGAAGTCTCGGAAGGGTGTGGGGGAAAACGGCGCGCCCCGTACCTCCTTACACACATTCGCCTAGCAGTAGTGGCATCGCTCTACCAAGTAGTCCGACCGTCCCGCACCATATAGGGCGAGTGGGATGTAAAGGATTCCCGGTGAATCTAAGTACTAGTAAGTCCTTAGGGATGACCAAGCCAGACTATCTTCATCAGGGTTTCCATTTTACGTGCCACCACAACACCTCTACCCCGGGCTCCACCTCTCCAAGGTTCACACCCAAGGCCACCTCCAATTACCATTTACTCGCCACAGGTATTCCATATCCAAGTGCCTAGGTAGCACCCCATGGCAAGACTCGCCCCAGGCTCGTCGTTATTCCAGCTCGGTCGACACAACCCTCACTCTCCATGCACCCAAGACACACGTAGCATGCTCACACACCACCAAGTCCAGCACCCATAGCCAAACCATTCCCAGGGGGTTCACCACCAGCATCACATCCCCGATATCATGTGAAGTGGAGTTAATAATAAGTATAGTGGTGTAATATGCAAGCAAGTAGGCAAGTAAGCATATATAAGCGAGCGAATGCGCAAGGCAGGGTGACGTGGTAGAGTGGGTTGCATCAGGGTAATAATGGCTCAGGTAGTAGCATGCATCAAAGTACTAGCAAAGGAATAATTTATAAAGCGCTAGCAGTTCTAGATATTATGCAATGTCTAATAGGATTCTCTAAAAGAGGGTGCTGCCATGACACCTGCGATGTCGAGGTAGTAGTGGTACAAATCTTCGTTAGTTGATGTAGTCGATCAGCAAGGTCTCCTCTTCCCAGGGTCCTATCGTCGATCATGTTCTCCTTCTCCATCGGGTTCCGATCCAACGTTGTCCTCGTGGCAATTACCTCCAAAACACACTCAAGGCAAGAGAACAAACAATGTTCCAAAAAGGTGACAAGACCTAAAAGGAACACAAAGAGGAAATGACTTGGCCCTCTCGGCTGATGTCCGATCCATGGGCCAAAGAAACACGAGTGGTGGTATGCTGAGCTCAAGCTTAAGTCATGGCCAAGCCAGTATGGCTTTACGATAAACGGTTTAAGCCAGAGCTTATCCAGAGCAAACACCACGGCTCACGATCTTTCGATCCGGTGTCATTGGGTTGACGGGGATTGGAAATCGGGCCCCGAGAAAGAAGGACGATGGGGTTCGGCTCTTATAGCCTTATCCCGCAAGTCACAATTGGACACGAGTAGCAAACAAGAATGATTAACACTATTGTAACTTGGCTCCAACGTACTTCGGCTCGCCCGCTATGGTAGAAAGCGGTAGCGCAAAGAGATTGGACATCAACGTTTCCCCTCGATCCACACGACACAATAGCGTCGAGAGCCGAGAAGAGAGTCGCTCAACACGACAAAAGGTGCGGGGGTTAGCTAGGCACATCCATGTCATGTTCTTAGACACATCTTTGAGAAAGATGGTTTTAGACGGTCGATCGGGTCGACGCGCACGGGTCCGAGGTACGACATAGACCATAGCTTCGCTAACCCAAAGGGAATAGTTCGGTCTTTGATCCAATCATCATGGGCAAGATGGAGTCGAACAGAGCGGGCTAATGGTGCAACAAGAGCAAGAACAACAAGGGACAAGGTCTACTTCTTCCATCACTCGCGCCACGACGAAAGACGGGGCATTGGAAGGAAGCGACAAACACCAAGTGCGCAAACCACTCGTAGGGTACCCGACTTAGGTGCACTGCCACTAAGACATCTCTCTAATTCATAGCGGTGTGGTTGTCACCACGGGAATCAAAGAGATGCGATGGTCATACATGGTACAAGCATATGGGGGTTTGAGCACGAAGAGGCAAGTAAAAGCAAAAGAGTGGCGTAGCTCCATGGTCATGGTGAGGCAAACTCACAGCCACAAGCTACACCAATGAGTTGGCATCCATCGTTCCATGATTGTTATCTCCCAGGTCATCTCCCACAGGACTTGGTCATGGAGGGCTCAAAGCGTGCGGGTGATATCCGCATCGATGTTAGTATCAACATCGAATCCATCACGACCATGTTCTAGGGCCGAAGACAGGTGCTAACACTCGTGGTACTATGAAGTCAACTAAAAAGCGAGGGGTCGAGTCACACTCGACATCATGGTCATGGCGAGATGGATCCCACAATCGTAACGTCCGAACGAGGTACGATCCCTCCGTCGGCTCGAAGGCTCGGCACACAGGCAACAACACCAACAACCAGCGATAAGAACCAAACATGACCGAAAGACGCAACAACTCGACATGACTGTGGAGTAGCACATTCCATAGCTGGGTGATGGATAGATCCTGTAAGACAGTCATGGACAGATAGGTCGTAAGAATAGGGCCCAACAAGGTAGATATGCGTATACGGAAAGATGCGAGATGGGGCTTTCCATGGTCTCTATAAGACATACGACTAGGGTTCATGGTCCAGAGGGTATAGCTCGTAGTAGACGGGGTCATGATATCTCCTCAACGGCACGCACTTGTAAGGCAAGGTGACCGAAGCGCGAACGTAGGGGCGAGAGGGTGCTCGCAGATGAGAGGCAGACGCGCGATGGCGGACAGGCTCGGCGCGGTCATGAGCATCGAGCGACATGGCGAGGCCGGTGTCGTGGCCACACATGTCGACACGACATAGGCTTGGGCGAGGAGACGGAGGACGGCACCTCGGGCTCGGCCAGGGAGCACGGCGTCACGGGCGGCGCCGCGGCTTCGGCAGCGGCTCCGGCTTGGCGTGCTCTCCGGCGAGATGCGGGGCACGGCAAGGTGGAGTAGGGGCTTGCGGTGGTGAGGCAACTAGTGGCACGGCCGTGGTGAAGGAGGGTGCAGTGAAGGCGGCGGCGGCTGGGAGGAGCTCCAGAGCGAGGCGGCGTCGGGGGTCTTTATAGCGCACCAGCTAGGGCTTCTAGGAGGTGCCGTCCATCCTCGATGTCCGTGCTAGGGAGAGGGACACGCGGCGTGAATCACGGGCACCTAAGCCAAGGGGCGCGGTCGGGACGTGGGTTCAGGGGCGCTGGCGTGCGAGCGACGGCGGCGCCTGGGAGCATGTGCTCGCTAGGGTTCTCCGGGGCGGCTGGGACCGGCTGGGCAAAGAGAGAGGGGTCTCGGTTGGGCTCCTACCGCTGGCTGGGCCGGTGCAGAGAGATGGGGAAGGGAGTGCTGGGCCGGGCATGCTGCTTGCGTGGGCCAGAGAGGATGGGGTGATGGGTTGGGCCTCCAGCGCAAGTGGGAGAGGCCGGCTGGGAGGTGAGGTGGTCATGGGCCAAGGTGGCGAGCTGGGCCGACTCTATTGCTTGGGCTAGTTTGGCCATTTCCTTTTTCTCCTTACCATTTCCTTCCTTTTCTATTTCTATTTCCTATTTTCTAAATAAACCAAGGCTCGTGTATTGTATACATGTGTCACCAACATGTACACCTCCTGGTGGGGTCCGCTAGAGGTCTACTAGGGGTAGTGGGGTCCATGTCAAGGTTGGCATTTCACGGGCATAGAGTTGATAAAGATAGTTGGTTGACTATAGAAATTAGGTCAAGGGGTTCGAAACTAAAGAGATGAATTGAGAGAGAGAGAGAGATAGAAGGATTCATGAGAGATTTCAGAAGAAGTCAAAAGGATTCGCTACGGACTTGTGCTCTCCAACACAAAACCCTAAACCAAATAAGGAACTCCGGCAAGCTCCTACAAGCAACACTATATGTATGCAACAATTTATTTATAAATTGTTCTTTGTTTGACGTAGCATCTACATGTTTCTCATATTGCAGGAAAAATTTTAAAAAGCTCGTATTTTTGGCTTCTCCAAAAACCCGGTTTGTTACAAGCTTGAGCAGCTGCGTCCGGTCATCACTTGACCGTGGAGATCAAGTGACTGAGGTTGAATGGAGGCGACATGTGGCGAGCATCCGTTGACCGGACGCTGGGGTCCTGCGTCCGGTCGATACGACCAGAGCGTCCGGTCGTCCCGAGTTTTGCCCAGTGAAGGGGTAATAGCTAGTTTAGCCCGTGGGGCTATAAATAAAAGGTGGTCTCAGCCATGGCTAGAGTTGAGCATCTCGGGGGACTTTGTGTCCATGCTTGTGAGTGCTTGGGAGCCCTCCATCTCACATATGCTTGATAGTGATCATCCGATTGTGTGAGAGAGCGATTCTAGTGCGATTGCATCATGAGGTTGCATCGAGTGGCACTAGGTGATCGAGTTGCAAGCCGGTGGTGCTTGTTACTCTTGGAGGTTGCCAACTCCTAGATGGATTGGTGGTGGTCTCCGTCGAAGCCCTCAAGAAGCTTGTGCGGTGCTCTAGAGAAGAGCTTTGTGAGGGGCATTGTGCTCGCCCTGCGGGAGCCACGAAGAGCAACTCTAGTTGAGCGTGTCATTGAGCTACCCTCACTTTTGGGGTAGGTTCTTGCGCTGCCCGAGGGGCGGGCTTGGCGGGTGATGCCAATTAGCCGCCGAACCACCAAGTGAGCGGTCGACACAACGGGGACTAGCGTGTTGGCAAACACGTGAACCTCGGGAGAAAAATCACCGTGTCAACCTTGTTCTTCCCGTTGGTTTGCATCCTCATTACACAAGCTTGTAATTACTTTTGCATACATTGTGCTTGTGTAGTTGCTCTTGTAATTAGTTAGCTTGTGTAGCTTACTAGTTACCTTCTTGCTTGTGTAGCATAGAAGTAGCTCCCTTGCGTGGCTAATTTGGTTTGTGTGACCTTGTTGGTCACATTGCTTAGTTTGTGTAGCTAAGTAATTGCGCTCTCTAATTTGGCATTGGTTGCCTTGTTATTGAGCATTGTTAGTGAGCATTAGGTGGCTTTGTGCTTTTTCTTACTAGCATGTGTAGGAGCTCCCTTGTTGCTTAAAGTACTAGTGGCATAGGTTTGTGTGACCTTGCAGCTAGAATTGGTTAGGTGAGCTTCAGCTAGCCCGGCACCTTTGTTGCTTAATTAGTATCTTTGGAAGGTGCTAGAGAACATAGATAGAGGGATGTAGTCTTGGCTAGACTGATAGTTTTAATTCCACACTTGTTTCGGTTAGCCGACGCGATTAATTTTAGAAAGGACTATTCACCCCCCTCTTGTCCACCATCTCGACCTTACACCCCGGCTTTCGACTAAATGAACCCGCAGCCCTTACTACTATTTCCCTCTCTCACTGACGCTCTCACTAACCCCCCTGGCTTGCTTTGAATTCATATTTCGAAATCCCTGGCTAGAACATAATAGAGGCCACGGCCCCTCCGGCCTAACGCCGACTAGCACGCACCTCCACGGCCTCGATTCTCACCACCACGACACTCCTCATCTCAAGCGCATTCGATAGAGGTAATAAACACCATGATTGGTGCCGCACAGAGGCGTGGCCACACACCACGGCAGGGTTTGGCCGCGGTGACACCGGCGCCGGTGAATTAACCTAGCCCAATGACTCTACCGCTACCCTAGGAGCTAAAGTGCCTCACCAGATACGTGAAGGATGGCCTGGACGAAGTTGCGGGGCTCGGCAAAGTGGTTGGCCATGAGCGTGGGGTGGCTCTAGTTCACGGCCAGCACGGTGAAACTGTTACACGGGCGAGGCAACAAAGTCAACATGACACAAAGGCACCGCTTAATTGAAACAATGGAGCACGGAGTGACACCCTAGCTGAGCACCCGCCTTGACGGCCATGGCAGACCACCACACGGAGAATGCTCCGCATTACCTCACTGTAGGATGGAAGCTCGCCTGGATGACTCCAATCGCTGGCTAACTAACAGGGCTAGCTGGGGGCACAGTTAATTGGAAAGAGGTGAACTACGCTAAGCTAATTCGATGGACGACTCAACTCGGTCTTATGGCGGCCGGCAATGGGGAAAACTCAAATTTGTGCCCCAACATCGTACGACCGCAACAGTGGTAGTCTTGGCGTGATGCTAGACTCCAAACCAAACTCTAGACATGCGCAATTACGAAGATAGGGCTAGCTCTGTGGGTTTGCCTTGGCGTGGCTCAGTCGGCCGGCGCGATGACATTCAAGGCAACATGACGGGGAGCTTGGCGTGGCGCAGCCACTAATTGGGGAAGGACGGCAGTGCGACGGTGAAGGCTCCACATGTGCGTACGAGTCCGACACAGCGACGTGCGACCGCAGCACCACGCCCTGCAAGACGATGGTGGCTCGGCACTACGCGCCACAGTGACTGACGCCGGTCCGAGGAGGCAGCAGCGTGGCGATGCACAAGCACAGATGTGATGGTGAAGGCAGGCGGGGCAAGCCCACGCGCGTGCAACCATGAAGGTCAGCGACAGCAGTGACCATGCGAGCGGCGGTCGGAGTGCAGCACGATCGTGGATGTAGCTCGACGCGACGACAATGGCAATGGCGAGCAGAAAGCTCAGGCGAACATGACGGTGGGCAGAGTGGCCAGGCTCACTGGACCCCAGCGTGTGCGTGAGTCGTGTGGCAGAGCGCGGTAGCAAAAGGCCATGGCCAGCAGCGCAGAGCCACGCGCGTGGGCGTGCGTGCGCATGCGCATCGGGAGGGCAGGGCGGCAACGCTGAGAACCGGACAGGGTGACCACGCCCAGGCACTGGCACCGTTCAAAAACGTGACTTGCACGCTTTTTAAAGCTGCTTAAAAATCCAACCCCATGATCCAGTAGCTACACCACCTATTTTACGCTCGAGATAGTATGTCAAACTACTAAAACCAACCATGAAATTACACTACTTCTTAATCCAATTCGCCTACAAAAATTCCCAAACCTAGCTTCGTCAAAGCGCTGTCCGAATTAGGAATTTTGAATAAGTCTTAAACGGTTTCACGTCGAATGCGATTTCCAAGCTATTAAGTAAGCTATCTAACGAATCTCATTCTTGACCACAAGTATTTCACCGCCACCTATGAAGCTTACACTACAAACTTTATTAAAGTGCCGAATATGCATTCCATAGCATTTTTGTTCAATAAAAATTCGTTTAGAACTCTAAGTGATATAATGTGACATGACATATAAGATTCATTTCGTGTTTCCGATGAACGTTTCGAGTGACAGGAATTGATTTACACTCTATAATTCATACATTATCATATAAACATGATGCACATACAGTGTTTTAGCAAAAGGCGGTACAGTGTAACACCGAGGGTGTTACAGTACCGCGCAAGGTCCGTCACGACTAGGAGTGGGTCAAATCTACGACCACCCAGAAGATGTTGGAAGGAATGGTGTTCAAAGGCATCCTGCACAATCAAGCAACCGTCAGATGGCGCCCCGCTACAGGTGAACCGTTCCCGACCCCCGATACCAACAAACTCGTTGTATTCGTGGCTTATTTTGTTCGTGGATTTGGGATTCCTGCGCATCCTTTCCTACGGAAACTTCTTGGTTACTACGGCATTAGCTTGTGCCATCTCCATCCCAACAGTATCCTTGATATCTCCCTCTTCATTAATCTGTGCGAAGCGTTCATCGAAATTGCTCTGCACTTTAATCTTTTTCGCTATTTCTTTTGCCTGAAGCTCTTTTTTGGATCTGGGTCCCCCAAAGTGGCCGGCGGTGTTTATCTACAGCTGAGGGATGGAATGGTTAGAAAATACATAGAAGTGCCTCTCAACACATCGTTGAAAGGATGGAATGCTAAGTGGTTTTATATTTGACCCAGGTCGCTGAGCTTCTGCGGATTCTGGGTCAGGTGCGAAACAATCTTAACGGAGTTGGTGTAGCCATCAACTTCGTCTGCCGTTGGATTTAGCCGAGCAAGGAGAGAGTCCACCCTGTGTATGAATACGCAGGTGATGAAGATACCGCGCGGGAAGCCCCCGAGAGGATAAGTTCGGACGTTGCCTATGCTCGGCTCCTGGAGCTTTTTTGAACTAACACACAATTGAACAATGTGGGGCAGCAGAGGGCATACAACATCACGAATCCACCACCACTGGTAAGAGTGTACCATTTGAAGTCCTTATAATGTTAAATCTTGATGATGTTAAAATGTCTTCTCGAAAACTTGTGGGCAGGATCGTGCTGTGTATGTCTTCGACGTGCTAGATGGCACCTGGCCAAAGGGCGTAGATGCCCATCTGACCTAGGCTCCTGCTGTTCCGCCATCGGAGAGCGGTTCATCATCCTCATCTGAGGACATGGTGGAGAGACCTCCTAGGCGTCGGCAGCCGCCGCGTAGGAAAGAGCCGGCCCTAGAATAACCGGCGAAGAAGAAGAAGAAACCGAACAATCCACCAGCACCCAAGGGTGGAATCTTGATGAGAGAGCGTTCGGCCAGCTGACAAGTCATCGTGGACTGGTCGGATGATGATGAAGACATAGGCGAGATGCTGCAACGGCGAGCTACGCGAATGGCCACTCTGGCACCGACCACTAGAGCCACCGACTAGCTAGCCCAAGGCACCGCTAGCCAGAGATCCACTCGGGGTGAAGTCCCCAAGCCTAGATGAGAGGCTTCAGCCGAGAGGGCCACCACGACGAGGATAGAAGCACCGGAGGCGAATCGGCCGCCTCTGGTGTTCTCAAGATTTGTATAGGCAACTGGAGGGTACGGGAGCTCCAAAAAGCCCTGACCATTCAGAGCTGCACGTAGGCGGTCCAACGAGTAAGTGTTTCTGCTCTAGACTTAGTCCAAGCAAAACCAGTGTGGAAGTATCAATGATAAGACATCATGTTGCAGAAAAACATCGGCCGAGGAGCTTCACTCAATCGACATCAATGCTGCTCGGTGGGCTGCCGAGCCAAGTGCCACAACAACCACTGCTCAGGGTGCTAAGGCGGGAGAGCCAGAACAAACACGAGAGGCACCTGTAGATCAGGCTGGTCCCTAAGATGAAGTCCCCAAGCACCCAGAGGGAATGAACGAAGATGTTGCTGTCAAGCCATGCAGTCACCTAGAGCCAAGGGCCAGTCCCCAAGCTCAGACACAAGGGATGGAACTTATCCCCTCTGTCCGACCATGAGCTGGCCGAGCCCCGTGGTAGGCGAGGGAGTCCCTCGAGGTGATTGAAGAAATTGAGTGTGAAGCGCCAAATACCCAAGATCCTCCTCCCCAACTTTTGTGGACCTTCGTATGCCGTGGAGATACGATGGAGGTGGTGGAGGGCGAGGAGGCAAGCGAGCAAGTGAAGAACCTCAGGGCTGGACTAGCATCGGTGTCTGGACAAATTGAAGTAAGTCAGTCTACGCAACCAATTGAGATTACAGATTATGCTTGTTAAATGTTGGTTACCGCAGGAGGTAATGAAGATCTCCGAGAGTCGCAGATGCTAGCTAGAATGGGCGGCTCCATCAGTTGCCAAAAACCAGTGGTTATGTGAGTCTGTGAAGACTCTAGAGAAGATGCTGGCTGGGACACACGCCGACCAGGATAAGCTGCGAGCAGAAAAGATGCAACTTGAAGCGGAGAACTAGGAGGTGAAGAATCAGCTAGGCGATGGCGTAAGTCAAGAAAAAAGTAAGGCCTTAGGCTCTTTGGTGTATTGCTTTCATATCTTTAGTTTGCCCATGCTAACCAAAATCTTTTATTGGTGTAGAGCTTGTTGAAGCTCTGAGGCAGGCGAAAGCCAAAGCGGGTTTGGCACGTGCTGCCAAGGTGGAGGCAGAAACCAAAACATGCTTGGCACGTGATGCCAAGGCGGAGGTGGAGACCCAAGCTCTGCTAGTGCGAGAAACCACAACACTAGTGGAGAAACAAAGGGATGAAGCTTGGACGACGGAAAAATGACTTGCCGACGAACTACAACATGAGTTATTCTTCATGTTAATACTCATCTTGCTATGAGAAGATTTTTAAGATGATTGCCCTCCTTGTCTGCAGTGATCTGAACCAATAGTTAGGCGTAGTTCTGTGACTTCGCGCTCCGGCTGGAGGCCAGTAAAGAGACGATGAAGGCCATGACCGACGGGATAAAGCCCCTACTGGACCTCTGTCGATAAAAGATGCTCGGCAGTCCACCGAGGATTATCCCGTGATGATAGATTGATCGGTGGAGGCACGCATAATCAGGAACTGGATGGTGACACAAGGCGCAGAGACAACGATTTAGACAGGTTTGGGCCATCTGATTGACGTAATACTCTACGTCTTGTGTCTTTGGTGTATTGTATTGAGTATGAGATGTATTGATCGGTCCACTAGGGGACCCCTGCCTCTCCTTATATACTCTGAAGGGGCAGGGTTGCAAGGAAACTACCCTATTTGGCAATATACAATAACATACGGTGCACGCCGAGCAGCGCCGTGCATGCCTTGATCTTGTGGGCTAGGCCACCTCTGATGGTGCGGCCCATGTCTTGTCTTGTGGATACCGGGGGCCATACCCCCACAGCTAGTCCCCGAGCCTAACAGTAGGTGACGTAGTCACGTGGTGCCAGGGTCAGAAAGTAGAAGACCAGCCGAGCAGGCAGCCAGTCCCCGGGCATAGCCTCGAGATGAGAACAAGCACATTCACCACAAGGTGAAGTGTGTCCACTTAGTCCCCGAGCCTGCTAGAAGATGAAGAATGAATCTTGTAGCAGGGTCAAAGAAAAAGAAGTCTGAAAGCTTTGCCGACGTCATCTGACATGCGCGCATCAAGATCCCAGACGTGCTGCCCAAGATCAGCACCCTGATCCGAACAGCATGGAGCATCTTGATAGCACACCGATGAGACGTAGCAAAATCCGACCACCAAGGGCGATGTCCGAGCGCCGAGGAGTCCCCGGCGTAGCTGGCGATGTCCGAGCATCGAGGAGTCCCCGGCGTAGCTGGCGATGTCTGAGCGCTGAGGAGTCTTCGGCGTAGCTGGCAACGTCCGAGCACCGAGGAGTTCCCGGCGAAGTTGGCGATGTCCGAGCACCACGAAGTTCCCAGCGTAGCTGGCGATGTCCAAGCACCGAGGAGTCCTCGGTGTAGCTGGCGAGGTCCGAGCACCAAGGAGTCCCCAACAAAGCTAGTGAGGTCCGAGCACCGAGGAGTCCCCGACGTAGCTGGCGATTGTCCGAGCACCGAGGAGTCCCTAGCGTAGCTGGTGATTGTTCGAGCACTGAGGACTTCCCGGTGAAGCTGGTGAGGTCCAAGCACCGAGGAGTCCCCGGCGTAGCTGGCAATGTCCGAGCACCGAGGAGTTCCCGACGATGCTGGTGACGTCCGAGCACCGAGGAGTCCCCAGCGTAGCTGGCAATGTTCAAGCACCGACGTAGCAGGCGACGTTCGTGCGGTGAAGTGTGTAACACCCCTGGTGTTTAGCCTTCACATTTGCACTGCATTTCATGAACATGAGCATCATGCATCCCTTCATGAACTTATAGCACATGAAACATAATTTCGAAACATTGCAACGTGTTGTATATTTCATGTGTGTTGTTCTTTTATGAAATGTAAAGTGTGCAACACTTAAGTGCAACATGTGCCACTCACTTAGTGAAACAATATTAGTTAATACTATGCAACAAGATCATGAAACATGTGAAACATGACTATGAAACATTTGCAACATTTCTTATGTTTTTCATTGTTTCAGTGTATACCTTGATTGATTCTTGTGTGACCAATGCATGGTGTGGCTAGAAATGCTTGTAAGTAACTTAGTTACACTTAGAATGTCATTAGGAACAATGTTCATGTTGATCATTTTGCCTAATTAGGTTTCCAAGTCATGGTTGACCAATTTGGACCCCTAGAGCTCATGTGTTTGACTATTTAAAAAGTGTAGCTTAGGATGTTTGCATGTCTGAGCGACCTAAAGCAAAGTTGTAGTAAATTTTATAAGGAACAAAAGTTATTTTGTGACCAACCCATGAAAATGTGCACAACATGCTCAAAAGGGTCCCACAAGCCAGTTTTGGGGTTGGATTCAACACTTAGAATTTTTCTAAGTATGAAACTGAGTTTTCAGTTTCATGAACTCGACTTTGGCATGATTTTACTCTCCATCCTTTGCAAATTAGACTTTGGTCTCTAAATAAGTTTTGTAGCTGGCACATAGGTCTTCAACTTTTGTTTAGGGAGTTTGCGCTAATGATCAAAGGATTCGGAAATCCATCGTCTCCATTTGGCGCTGTCAGTCGGCTTCATCAGGCCTGATGGCCGTTCTGACCGACCGGTCATGGCCGACCGTGGCCAGGAGGTTGCCGCCGCTTGGCCGCCGCGCGCCTTGCTCATTCTGACTGCGCCGCGCGCTGGCCGGCGTGAAGTGGAGCGCGCCCTGCTGCCCTCCGCACGCGCTCTGCCACTCCAATTTTCCTCCTTCGCCTCCACCGCTTGCAGCGACCGAGCTCAGCGGCCGCCATTGCTGCCGAGCGAGCTCCGCCTCCGTCTTGCTTCCTCGCCTCACCACCTTTGTCCGATTGATCACGGCCATAGCTCCGCCACCATTACCTCTACGATCTCCACCTCTTCATGCTCGTGTTGCCCCATTTGGTGAGCCACATTTTGCGATGCGCTCGAGCGGGAGGCCGGCCTGAACGCCGCCGCTCGCACGGCCATCGTGGCTCCATCTCCCTGTTCCCTCTCTCGCTGAGCTCTCTACCATCCTAGTACCCTCCTAGCTTGCTGGTGCTCGGGTAGGAGTAACGTTAGACGCTACCATGTGTGCATGCCGGAACGGCCGGTCGCTCTCGCCATGGCTGCCATGGCCGCATACACGAGCTCACCGTCGTTGGCCATGCCTGGCTCGTCTCCGTTCTAGCTAGAGCAAGCATGAGCTTCCCTGTTAGCTATAGTTTCTACCCTCTAGATGTAGTTCGGTGATTCGTTGTAATTCACGCCGGACCGCTGACCTCGTCGACGTGCCAGAGCGCCGTTGGCCGGTGCATGGCATGGCTGTGCACCTACACTGCACCTCGGAACCTTAGTTCGTCTAGGAAGCTTCGCCGTGGTCTTGCGGAGCTCGTACCGAGCTCGAGCGGGACAATGGCTGGTCGCCGTCGTCGGAGCGCCGCCGTACCTTGCGTACCGCCGCCGGCAAGGCTAGGGTTAGGAATAGGTCATGTTCTTGGTACCAGTCGGTGCGGGTTGCTTAGGGGAGCACGTTGGTACACTCGTTTTCGCCGGAGGAGCCGTCGCCGGCGAGCCTCGCCATGTGCCGCGCCGTCGAAGCCGCCTCCTCTATTTTTAGCTCACTGACCGGTGGGGTCAGCTGACACCCGGGTCCCACGTGTCAGTGGCTGAGCAGTCTTAGGGCTAGTTCAAAAATACAGTTTTGAATGCTGATTTGATATTTTTGTATCTTCTGTTTTGTAGATCCAAATTGGATGGTTCCAATTTTGTTAGACTCACAGTTAGGTCTAGTATTTAAGAAAAATATATCTTGAGCACATTTTGTAGAAATTTTGGATGAATTAAATAGGATCTTGAAAAGTGTTTTTGAGTGCATGCAAACTTGTTTAAATCATATCTTGAGTTTCTGTGATCCAAAAATTGTGAAATTTTTATGGTAGTCTATTTAGAGCATGTAGTGTCTACTGTAATTTTTGTAGAATTAATGGGGCAGTTTTCATATATGTTTACTATTTCCCCTATTTAATTAAATAAATTAAGAAAGGTATTAAAAGAAATGTTTTGGTGATGGACACCCTACTTTCTGGTGTTCTTGTGATATGTGTGATATGTCAGTAAAGTTGGTTTTGTCCAATTAAGCGTTTATATCATAAGTTAACAATTATTTGTTGCATTATGTCCCTCTGGACAGATCTGGGGACTTTGGAAAGTTCCCCATGATATTGTGGTTTTCTGTGCTTGTGATGAATACAAAAGTGGTAGATAATTTATGTATCTAGCTCATGTAAAAATTTGAGGGCATTTGGCCCAGTAGTTTAGAAACTACAGCTGTTTAAAGTTAGGTTCCTGTTTTGCTTACTCTCTGCCTTGTGAGGACAGAGTTCTGTTGAATTATGAATTCGAGCTGGTAAAGTGTCGAATCATGCTTTGAGGTGTAAAAATGAATTGTAGACAATTTCATAAGCTTTCCAGATTGTCTTGTTTCATGTCATTTGGAATTATAAATCTCCAGTTATGGCTAGTTTACTGTACCGCTACATAGTCTTCATTTGCTGAAATACAAATGCTTGATTGATTGTGTTGCAATGTAATCGTTGATTGTTTGGGGGTTAGCCTAACTTGAAAATATGCTTAGGTGCAGGTGCTAGGTCATTAACTGAAGATGAGCAATTATACATTAGGTTGTATAAACTTGGTAAGTAAAGTGATTTGAATAGGGCTTAAGTTGGAATATGCAAACTACAGCGAACATGTGCATTCTCCGAGCATCCCTGACAGTCGTTCATGTGCATCCATGATATTTATCTTGCGCATTCATGCAATAGGTGTGCCGGAGGGAGTGACGTTGCTGGAGTTCGAGGGAGCCAACCAGGAGGAGGAACCCGAGGTGCAGGAAGTCGACGAAGCAGTCGCCGCGGAGGATTTGCCCGAGTGCCCTGACCACTAGCCTTCCTCATTCCTGAAAGGCAAGCCCCGGAGCATATTAAGCCTCCCATGTTTTTGCAAATACTTTGAGTACCTTTTATTGTTGATGATGCATTAAGTATAGGAATTGGTTGGAACCAATTGCTGCATTATATATCCTTCCTTGTCCAGATATCGCACTGGAATCCTATTTAAGTTAGAGGAAGCGGGTTATATGCTTAGCCATGCTTAGTGTGGTAGAAGTCGGTGATTTCTGTCACCTGCGAGCTTTAGGATGAGGTGGATCACGGTTGGCTATATTTGCTATCGTGGAAAAGAACCATGTGATTAATGAATTAAGACCGGGCGGGGTCTTGTGTAGGTTTGAACATAGTGACTCCGTCTGAGTCGTTTAAGGACCGATATTTATCAGACGTCCTCATGTCATGTTGAACGTAGCCTAACACTTAGCTGGGCGGATAAGTCGTTCCGACCATGAAGCCTAGTAGCTCGACTCGTGCCGGGGCCGCGAGCGATGGCGACATTCGGAGGTAGTAAGGATGTGCGGAGAGCCATTGGCATAAGTCCAAGGCGGGTTAGAGTCCCGAACAACCTTGGCAGAGAGTGGTTCTCGAGAATGTCGATCCGATCGGACTCGCGACTCTGAATCGTACTAAAGGTGACTTGTTTGCGACTCGACGGAGAAGCAGTGGTTGGTGTTTAGGAATACCCCTCCATTTGGATAGGAATCGATTCGAATCGCCGTCTCTCCGGATAGTGAGAACTTGACTAAGCGGTGACAACGTAGATTCAATTAATTTAACGATATGGTTAAATGGATGATGATGATAAGGTTGCCAATGAATACCTAATATGGTTATTAATGTTTGCACCCTAATAATATGATTGCTTAGTACAGGTGCTAATATAGTTGTCAGATTAATGGCTAAAAAGTCACTGCTAGTCCAGGCTAAGATTTGATCATTATTACTTATGCTTTTCTGCAAAAAGAAAGTGTCAGCCAGATCCACTACAATAATCTTTGCATAATCCTTGGTGTCATTTATTTTGGTTTCGGTGGGTAAGTCTAATGAGTACATTCCCGTACTCGTGGTTTATTTCCCTCTTGTTGCGAGATGACCTTCTATATCGGGGATTCTGTAAGTATTGTCTCCACCCGGCGGGTGATGAAGACTAGATCATGGGCATGGTCTCTGTTCCCTTATCTAAATGCTTTTGCGGGCTGTGATCAGCGAACCACTATGTGTATTTGAACTCGAGTGTGTGAGTCAAACTATTTGCTTCCGCATGTTTTACAAGACTTGTTTTGTAATAACGTTGACTCTGTGACGATGTAATCTATTTGCAAACGTCTGTGAAATGTTGTAACGTACGATATGTTATGTTGAATTACTGTGATCTTGGTTGTATGCAAGTTGGTTTGAAATCCTCGAGATTTGAGTTGACTACCGGGTTTATATGGGATCAAGTTCGAGAATTTGATCGTTTCGGCGATTGTTTTTGTACTTGTGCTCTTATAAATTGGTCGGTTCTGTGACAGCTGGCATCAGAGCTAGATTCAACATTAAACATGTCTTACGGCTATTTAACACAAAAGCTTTTGTTGTAAAAACGGTTTTCCAACTTATAGTTATATATAAGTGTTCAAAAATCAAAATTTTTATGGTATACTGGTGATCACATCCTTTATAGCCCACTTAAGGACTTCTAGGTGGCTTATATATAATTACTAACTTGGGGGAATTGATTGTTTCTATTTTCGTCGTCCATGCGGCGTGATATTGCATGGGTGCCATTCGTTTGAATGGTAATGTATGGATCAATTGCCTCTACGCTAAGGTAAGTGTGAGTTGTGAGAGCATGACCGTCCAACTGTCGGTCTAGGGGAGAGCTAGTTGTGGTTACTGGAGTATTTACATGTTGCATACATGTATATATGAAGGTACTTAATTGTGGGTACATTTGTCGGGTAGTAGTTTGGATCTCAAGTATATATATCGGGGATGTATATATGGAGAGTATCTTAGTTACTGCTTGTGTAATTAGCATTATATCTTGTTGGGTTGGGCTGCAATGAAGTTTTCTGCAGGTACGCTAACAACGCACCGTGTAGATCGACTAGTTACCGCTAATTGAGAGAACGTATGTATGCCACCATATATTCCGCTAAAGCTCAAATTTTACTAGGTTTGTGAGGACGTATGGAACGAGCATGCATCATATTCACTCATGTCATTCATATTGCATTACCCTCCCTTATAATGGCTTATCCCAAGTGTAAAGTGCAATATCTCGGCAAAATAATCCTCTCACGTGAATTGCATCCCCTTTTGATACAGATGGTCGCTACCAGAGTTTCCCTCATTGGTAGCAAAGCACCTTTTCTGGACCAGTTCGGTACTCCCACTTTGCTCGGAGGGTGTTTTCAGTTCAGTTGGGTACCCAGAGGCACCCGATTACGTGGAGGCAAAGCGGTACCATTGGGAGATGTACCATGGTACGTCGTGACCTTCATCGCCATAAAACCCCACAAGACCGTTGTGGCATGGGTGGAGCATTGAGACTAATGGGCAAAGCCCATGGGAAGCCTTCGAGTTCTTTGCCCTGGATGTCTTGATGGATATAGCATAGAGCTTCGGGGATGAGTTAGTGGGTGGACCCGCTTCATCCATTCCCCGAGTATCTCCCATCGAGGTGAGTGGACTTAGGACGTTGGTCAGGCCTTGGTTCGAGGCCGTGGCGAACGGGTACAGAGCGACAACGCTGGAATGAGTGCTATGATGGCATCCTGAAGCTTTGTCGAGTCGTGCAAAACACCCTTTCGAGTGTGCTTGATGAACTTTAAGCAAGGCAATGGAAGCTCAAGACAAGTTCAAAGTTGCGTGCCCGCAAGTATTGTCGTAAGGCGAATGCATGTGGGAGAGCTCAACGAGAAGTTGACGAGATTCGTGGGATTGCAAATTATCGCCTCGCAATAGTGGGGTCAAACCGACGCGAAAGAGACGAAGCTTCATGACCGGTGATGAACCTCACTATTGAGAGAGATGAGGCTGCACAAGAGTTGGATCGTGTGACACGCCACCGGGATGCACTTTAGAGTTAGCGGAGAAGAAAGATGGCGGGGTTGGATTTTGGCCAACCACAACGCCTTTCAAAGGGAGCAAGCACCGCGCAAGGACAGCTTGAAGAGCTTGTGTTGAGCACCATCAATCGCACAACCATCTGCTTCCTATTCCGCACCCCATACCAAGGTATCCAATGTGGGTGGACCTCAAGTGATTGAGGCCGATGAGGAAGAAGAGGACGTGCAGATGGTTGATAATGCATTGAGCCGAAGAAGAAGAAGAGGAAGACCCGTAAGAAGTCCAAGGTGTCTCCGGCGTGGATGAGCGATCACTTGACGCGTAGTTCGTTAGCGTGTCTCGTTAGTATAAGCTTTTTGCGATCATTGATGTAATGGACTTAAGCACGATGACTGATGTGGGATGTACTGTTAATTCGAACTCGGCATGTAATGTACCTTAATTCGCTCCTTTGGGACGCCAGATCGTAATGGTTAAGTTTAAAACTTGTCATGTTGGAATGCATCGCGTATGGCGCTAGTAATCTACTTGATGATGTGGTGATTGGAGAATGAATTATTGCCTCTGTTATTGTATGAAGTTTTCATTCTCGTCAGTAAATTCAGTTTGGCACAATTACATTGTTCCTCTCCAATGTGCTGACATCATCAATAATTCTTGGTTGCGCATGACAGCAGATGCCTCATCAGACTCGTTCCGCCGGTGCGGGTGATGATGATGATGATCTTCCACCGCCACCACCACCCACACCAACGGAATTGATAGCAATGCTTGCGAAAGGACAGCGCACTATGGCTGAGGCCCTCCGTACGATTGCGAATCGGGATGGTCGTGGTCCACGCCAAGGACCGGAACCAAATCAGTACAGTGATTTCAAGGATTTCCTTGACACAAAACCCCCGATCTTCAAGGAGGCTGAGGAGCCTCTACAAGTCGATGAGTGGTTGAATACTCGAGCGAAGTTCCGCTCGCTCCGCTTGACCGAGGTGTCAAGATCGAGCACGCATCTCACCAACTGCATGGTCCAGCTGGCATTTGGTGGAGTCATCATCGGTCCACTATGCCCGCTAATGCCCAAATCACCTAGGATCAGTTCAAGTTTGTTTTTAGGGGAAATTATATTCCTCCTGGTCTCATGGCGATCAAGCATACAGAGTTCATGAAGCTGACTTAGGGAAACAAGAGCTTGAATGAATATACTGCAGTCTTTCAATAACCTTGCAAGGTATGCTATCGAGTTTGTTGACACCGATGCCAAAAAGATCGCAGAAGTTTCAAGCGGGACTTAGCCCCAAACTTATGAAGACCATGGGAAATTGCAAGTGTGCTCATTTTAATGAGTTTGTGAGTGATGCGTTATCGCAAGAGAACAACAATGCTTTGTGTATCTTTGCATCAAAAAGTCGTGAAGAGAGCCTATGAGGCGGGTGCCTCACAATCCAAGGCTCCTCTGTCCACAGAGGGCTCCATTCCGTCCTCCAAGCGTCACCGCTAAGTTTTAAGCCCACCTTGCAGAAGAAGAATCCCGCCAAGACCGGGTTTCAAGGCATTTCTGATTGCTCTTCCCAAGGGCACTACCGGTCGAAGGCAGTTCTGTGGCTCCTCCAAGCAACATGCCCGGCCGGGCGCAACAAGACAGCCACTAGGCAAGGGAATGCCCCTACCCTAAGAAGAATAACTACCAAGGTGGTCGTCCAAAGGTGTGAACCACACTAATATTATGAGATTCCTTCAGAGAGGTAGTGACTCACTGGTAAGTTTCTCGATCGATCAACACCCCGCAGCTTGTACTATTTGATTCAGTGCTTCAGCATTCCTTTATTAGTCCAGCATTTGCATCCAAGTTTATGCGTAAAACATATCTTTGTTGAGGGTGAGGGTTATTGTATTAGGGCTGCGCTGGTGTTATCCCAACCAAGCCGGTAGTTGGGGAAGTACAATTTGAGATAGAGGCGAAGTTATCGAGTTGATCTGGTAGTTTTACCGGGTTGGGTATCGATGTGATATTGGGAATGAATTGGATGAGCGAGCACGGGTGCTTATTGATACATCGACTAGAGTAGTCATGCTCAGAGATCCCAAAGAATCGTGAAGGTTTTTCGGTGCAACTACCAAGGGACATCAATCTTTCTTGTGCGGCTAATGCGGTGCAAGCAAAGGCTATTGCGATATCCCCGTAGTGTGTGACTTTCCGGATGTTTTTCCCGATGATTTGCCTAGATTACCCCGGATCGGGACGTGGAGTTCAAGATAGAGTTGCTTCCGGCATACTCCTATCTCTAGAAGGCAGTATAGAATGCCTCCCAATGAACTAGCTGAACTTAAGACCCAGTTGAATGAACTTCTAAAGAAAGGCCTTATCCGTCCTAGTTCATCTCCGTGGGGGTGCCAACTATCTTTGTGAAGAAGAAAGATCAATCCCACGCATGTGTGTAGATTATAGACCCTTGAATTGAGTTACAATCAAGAATAAGTACCTCCGCCACGTATAGATATCTTATTTGATCAGTTATCCAAGGCAAAAGTCTTTTCCAAGATCGATTTGAGATCCGGGTATAATCAAATCAAGATTCGCCCGAGGATGTTCCAAAACCGCATTCTCTACCAGATACTGATCTCGTATGAGTATCTTGTTATGTCTTTTGGATTGACTAATGCCCCGCACATTTTATGTATCGATGAATTCAGTGTGTTTATGCCTCGAGTTGGACAAATTTGTGGTGGTATTTATAGATGATATCCTAGTCTATTCAGAGAATGAAGAAGATCACGTTGAACATTTTTGGGTGGTTCTCACTAGATTGCGAGAACACCAAATTGTATGCAAAGTTCAAAGAATGTGAATTTTGGCTTCGCGAGGTACCTTTTCTTGGACACGTGTTGTCCGATGGAGGAATTATGGTTGATCCCACCAAGGTGCAAGAAGTATTGAACTGGAAAGCTCCCATCTCGGTGCACGAGGTTCGGAGTTTTCTGGGGTTGGCTGGCTATTATCGTCGCTTCATCCCGGATTTCTCTAAAATAGCCAAGCCTATGACTCGATTGCTGCAAAAAGACATGAAGTTTGTCTGGACTCCTGAGTGTGATGCGGCTTTCCATACCCTGCGAACTCTTCTAACATCGGCTCCGGTTTTGGCACAACCGGATATCGAGAAACCTTTTGATGTGTTCTGTGATGCATCAGGTATTGGGTTAGGAGGTGTTCTTATGCAAGAGGGTAGAGTCATTGCTTATACCTCTCGCCAACTTCGGAAGCATGAAGTGAATTATCCAACGCATGACTTAGAACTCGCTGCAGTTGTTCATGCTCTGAAGGCCTGGAGACATTATTTACTTGGCAATGTGTGCAACATCTACACTGATCATAAAAGTCTCAAGTACATCTTCACTCAACCTGAGTTGAATATGCGTCAGAGAAGATGGCTCGAGTTGATCAAGGATTATAACCTCCAAGTGCACTATCACCGGCAAGGCAAATGTCGAAGCGGATGCCTTAAGCAGAAGTCTCATTGCCACTCTTTGATTGAGAGTGATGCCCATTTGTCAAAGCTCCTTCATCCCGCCGTCCTTCACAACATCACCGCTGGGCTTGTACTCACTGTGGTCGAATTATCGAGCTACGTAAGACGGATGGTGTGTGTTTCACATCAAGCTTAAGATGAAAGAGCAAGAAACCAAACATTTTCGAGTTGATGAGGAAGGCGTGTTATGGTTCAAGGATAGGTTGGTAGTTCTGAAGGATAGAGAGCTTAGAAATCAAATCATATCCGAAGCTCATTCCTCTAAACTATATATTCATCCTGGTAGTAGTAAAATTTATCATGATTTAAAGCCTCGATTTTGGTGGACCAAAATGAAGAAAGAGATCGCCGCTTATGTGGCTAGGTGTGACACTTGTTGTCGAGTCAAGGCGGTACACATGAAAGCTAGATTACTTCAGCCACTCTCTATTCTAGGTTGGAAATGGGAAGAGATAAGTATGGATTTTATAGTTGGACTCCCCACTACTCAAAGGAATTTTAACTCAATTTGGGTAATTGTGGACCGACTGACCAAATCAGCACACTTCATTCCTGTCCGCATAGACTTTCGTCCAACCAACTATGCGGAGTTGTACTTCAACCAGATAGTCCGACTTCATGGGATCCCTTGTACTATTGTCTCAGATAGAGGACCATAGTTCACTGCTCGCTTTTGGGAGCACTTACACGGATTATTAGGAACTAAGCTTGTAAGAAGTTCTGCATATCATCCGCAAACCAATGGGCAAACTGAGCGAGTGAATCAAATCTTAGAAGATATGTTGAGAGCTTGTGTCATCTCGGCTAAGGGCTCATGGGAAAAATGGTTACCCCTAGCTGAATTCTCGTACAATAATAGTTATCAAGAGAGCATAAAGATGGCACCGCTTGAAGCTTTGTATGGCGGAAGTGTAGAACCCCGTTGAACTGGGTAGAAGCCGGTGAAAGGAGATATTATGGAATTGATTTTGTTCAAGAAGTCAAGAACAAGTCCGTACTATCCAAACTCACATGGCCGCAAAGACAAGCTAGGCGAGAAAAGTTATGCCGATCGACGAGAAAACCTATTGAGTTCGAAGTTGGAGACTTCGTTTATCCGAAGGTTTCACCTATGAAAAGTGTCCAACGCTCGGTGTGAAGCGAAAGCTTGCGCCAAGATATGTTGGTCCGTTTGAAATCATTGGACAAAGTGGTAAAGTGGCGTACAAGATTCAATTACCTCCCCGAGATGAGTGCTATCTTCAATGTCTTTCATGTATCTCAATTGAAGAAATGTCTTCGCGGCCCCTCAAGAGAGAGTTCCATTGGGGATATCGAAGTTAAAATCTGATTTGACCTTTGAAGAAAAGCCGGTTCGAGTGATTGACACTCGTGAGCGAGTGACTCGGAGTCGGGTGGTCAAGTTCTACAAGGTCATGTGGAGTAATCAGGGTAGTGAACGCGATGCAACGTGGGAAAGGGAAGATTATTTGAGGGATGGTTATAAGGAATTCTATCAACAATGGTACGCTTTTCAAATCTCGGGACGAGATTTTTATAAGGGGGGAGGGCTGTAACACCCCTGGTGTTTAGCCTTCACATTTGCACTACATTTCATGAACATGAGCATCATGCATCCCTTCGTGAACTTATAGCACATGAAACATAATTTCGAAACATTGCAATGTGTTGTATATTTCATGTGTGTTGTTCTTTTATGAAATGTAAAGTGTGCAACACTTAAGTGCAACATGTGCCACTCACTTAGTGAAACAATATTAGTTAATACTATGCAACAAGATCATGAAACATGTGAAACATGACTATGAAACATTTGCAACATTTCTTATGTTTTTCATTGTTTCAGTGTATACCTTGATTGATTCTTGTGTGACCAATGCATGGTGTGGCTAGAAATGCTTGTAAGTAACTTAGTTACACTTAGAATGTCATTAGGAACAATGTTCATGTTGATCATTTTGCCTAATTAGGTTTCCAAGTCATGGTTGACCAATTTGGACCCCTAGAGCTCATGTGTTTGACTATTTAAAAAGTGTAGCTTAGGATGTTTGCATGTCTGAGCGACCTAAAGCAAAGTTGTAGTAAATTTTATAAGGAACAAAAGTTATTTTGTGACCAACCCATGAAAATGTGCACAACATGCTCAAAAGGGTCCCACAAGCCAGTTTTGGGGTTGGATTCAACACTTAGAATTTTTCTAAGTATGAAACTGAGTTTTCAGTTTCATGAACTCGACTTTGGCATGATTTTACTCTCCATCCTTTGCAAATTAGACTTTGGTCTCTAAATAAGTTTTGTAGCTGGCACATAGGTCTTCAACTTTTGTTTAGGGAGTTTGCGCTAATGATCAAAGGATTCGGAAATCCATCGTCTCCATTTGGCGCTGTCAGTCGGCTTCATCAGGCCTGATGGCCGTTCTGACCGACCGGTCATGGCCGACCGTGGCCAGGAGGTTGCCGCCGCGTGGCCGCCACGCGCCTTGCTCGTTCTGACTGCGCCGCGCGCTGGCCGGCGTGAAGTGGAGCGCGCCGCCTGCTGCCCTCGCCACGCGCTCTGCCACTCCAATTTTCCTCCTTCGCCTCCACCGCTTGTAGCGACCGAGCCAATGGCCACCATTCTCGCCGAGCGAGCTCCGCCTCCGTCTTGCTTCCTCGCCTCACCACCTTTGTCCGATTGATCACGGCCATAGCTCCACCACCATTACCTCTACGATCTCCACCTCTTCATGCTCGTGTTGCCCCATTTGGTGAGCCACATTTTGCAATGCGCTCGAGCGGGAGGCCGGCTTCAACGCCGCCGCCGCCGCACGCGCCATCGTGGCCCCATCTCCTGTTCCCTCTCTCCTGAGCTCTCTACCATCCTAGTACCCTCCTAGCTTCTTTGGTGCTCGGGTAGGAGTAACGTTAGATGCTACCGTGTGTGCATGCCGAACGGCCGGTCGCTCTCGCCATGGTCGCCATGGCGCGATACACGAGCTCACCGTCGTTGGCCATGCTCGCTCGTCTCCGTTCTAGCTAGAGCAAGCATGAGCTTCCCCGTTAGCTATAGTTTCTACCCTCTAGATGTAGTTCGGTGATTCGTTGTATTCACGCGGACCGCTGACCTCTCGCCGACGTGCCCAGAGAGCGCGCCATTGGCGGTGCACACATGGCTGTGCACCTACACCGCACCTCGGAACCTTAGTTCGTCTAGGAAGCTTCGCCGTGGTCTTATGGAGCTCGCACCGAGCTCGAAGCGGGACAATGGCGGTCGCCGTCGTCGGAGCGCCGCCGTACCTTGCGTACCGCCGCCGGCAAGGCTAGGGTTAGGAATAGGTCATGTTCTTGGTACCGGTCGGTGCGGGTTGCTTAGGGGAGCACGTTGGTACACTCGTTTTTTCGCCGGAGGAGCCGTCGCGCGGCCGAGCCTCGCCATGTCCGCCGCGTCGCCTCGCCTCTATTTTTAGCTCACGACCGGTGGGGTCGGTGACACCCGGTCCCGCGTGTCGATGGTCGGCGATCTTAGGGCTAGTTCAAAAATACAGTTTTGAATGCTGATTTGATATTTTTGTATCTTCTGTTTTGTAGATCCAAATTGGATGGTTCCAATTTTGTTAGACTCACAGTTAGGTCTAGTATTTAAGAAAAATATATCTTGAGCACATTTTGTAGAAATTTTGGATGAATTAAATAGGATCTTGAAAAGTGTTTTTGAGTGCATGCAAACTTGTTTAAATCATATCTTGAGTTTCTGTGATCCAAAAATTGTGAAATTTTTATGGTAGTCTATTTAGAGCATGTAGTGTCTACTGTAATTTTTGTAGAATTAATGGGGCAGTTTTCATATATGTTTACTATTTCCCCTATTTAATTAAATAAATTAAGAAAGGTATTAAAAGAAATGTTTTGGTGATGGACACCCTACTTTCTGGTGTTCTTGTGATATGTGTGATATGTCAGTAAAGTTGGTTTTGTCCAATTAAGCGTTTATATCATAAGTTAACAATTATTTGTTGCATTATGTCCCTCTGGACAGATCTGGGGACTTTGGAAAGTTCCCCATGATATTGTGGTTTTCTGTGCTTGTGATGAATACAAAAGTGGTAGATAATTTATGTATCTAGCTCATGTAAAAATTTGAGGGCATTTGGCCCAGTAGTTTAGAAACTACAGCTGTTTAAAGTTAGGTTCCTGTTTTGCTTACTCTCTGCCTTGTGAGGACAGAGTTCTGTTGAATTATGAATTCGAGCTGGTAAAGTGTCGAATCATGCTTTGAGGTGTAAAAATGAATTGTAGACAATTTCATAAGCTTTCCAGATTGTCTTGTTTCATGTCATTTGGAATTATAAATCTCCAGTTATGGCTAGTTTACTGTACCGCTACATAGTCTTCATTTGCTGAAATACAAATGCTTGATTGATTGTGTTGCAATGTAATCGTTGATTGTTTGGGGGTTAGCCTAACTTGAAAATATGCTTAGGTGCAGGTGCTAGGTCATTAACTGAAGATGAGCAATTATACATTAGGTTGTATAAACTTGGTAAGTAAAGTGATTTGAATAGGGCTTAAGTTGGAATATGCAAACTACAATGAACATGTGCATTCTCCGAGCATCCCCGATAATCGTTCATGTGCATCCATGATATTTATCTTGTGCATTCATGCAATAGGTGTGCCGGGAGGAGTGACGTTGCTGGAGTTCGAGGGAGCCAACCAGGAGGAGGAACCCGAGGTGCAGGAAGTCGACATTTAATCGCCCATGGAGGATTTGCCCGAGTGCCCTGACCACCAGCCTTCCTCATTCCTGAAAGGCAAGCCCCGGAGCATATTAAGCCTCCCATGTTTTTGCAAATACTTTGAGTACCTTTTATTGTTGATGATGCATTAAGTATAGGAATTGGTTGGAACCAATTGCTGCATTATATATCCTTCCTTGTCCAGATATCGCACCGAATCCTATTTAAGTTCAGAACGGGTTATATGCTTAGCCATGCTTAGTGTGGTAGAAGTCGGTGATTTTCGTCACTGCGAGCTTTAGGATGAGGTGGATCACGGTTGGCTATATTTGCTATCGTGGAAAAGAACCATGTGATTAATGAATTAAGACCGGGCGGGTCTTGTGTAGGTTTGAACATAGTGACTCCGCTCGAAGTCGTTTAAGGACCGATATACTCAGACGTCCTCATGTCATGTTGAACGTAGCCTAACACTTAGCTGGCCGGATAAGTCGTTCCGACCGCTGAAGCCTAGTAGCTCGACTCGGGCCGTGGACGCGAGCAAATGGCGACATTCGGAGGTAGTAAGGATGTGCGGAGAGCCATTGGCATAAGTCCAAGGCGGGTTAGAGTCCCGAACAACCTTGGCAGAGTGGTTCTCGAGAATGTCGATCCGATCGGACTCGCGACTCTGAATCGTACCTAAAGGTGACTTGTTTGCGACTTCGACGGGAGAAGCGGGGTTGGTGTTTAGGAATACCCTCCAATTTGGATAGGAATCGATTGAATCGCCGTCTCTCCCGGATAGTGAGAACTTGACCGAGCAAAATGCAACGTAGATTCAATTAATTTAACGATATGGTTAAATGGATGATGATGATAAGGTTGCCAATGAATACCTAATATGGTTATTAATGTTTGCACCCTAATAATATGATTGCTTAGTACAGGTGCTAATATAGTTGTCAGATTAATGGCTAAAAAGTCACTGCTAGTCCAGGCTAAGATTTGATCATTATTACTTATGCTTTTCTGCAAAAAGAAAGTGTCAGCCAGATCCACTACAATAATCTTTGCATAATCCTTGGTGTCATTTATTTTGGTTTCTGGCGGGTAAGTCTAGCTGAGTACATTCCCGTACTCAGGGTTTATTTCCCTCTTGTTGCAGATGACCTTCTATATCAGGGATTCTGTAAGTATTGTCTCCACCCGGCGGGTGATGAAGACTAGATCATGGGCATGGTCTCTGTTCCCTTATCTAAATGCTTTTGCGGGCTGTGATCAGCGAACCAGTATGTGTATTTGAACTCGAGTGTGTGAGTTAAACTATTTGCTTCCGCGTGTTTTACAAGACTTGTTTTGTAATAACGTTGACTCTATGATGATGTAATCTATTTGCAAACGTCTGTGAAATGTTGTAACGTACGATATGTTATGTTGAATTACTGTGATCTTGGTTGTATGCAAGATGGTTTGAAATCCCTCGAGATTTCAGTTGACTACCGGGTTTATATGGGCTCAAGTTCGAGAATTTGATCGTTTCGGCGATTGTTTTTGTACTTGTGCTCTTATAAATTGGTCGGTTCTGTGACAAAGTGTGCCCACTTAGCCCTCGAGCATGAAGAATCTGAGCGCCGAGGAGTAACCGGTGTAGCTAGCGATGAAGCTCGAGCGACGAACAGTCTGGTCAACTGGTCGGCGACGAAGTGAGCATTGAGTAGAAGCGACCGACGAACAATCCGATCAACTGGTCGGTGATGAAGTCCATGAACCAAGCGGTCCGACCAGTTGATCGGTGGAGAAGTCCGAGCACCAGGTGGTCCGATCACCTAGACGATGATCCTGCAATACAAATATGTAGAACGGGTAGTACATGATGTAAAAATATATGAACTCTGGAGAAAAAATAGCAATGGCGATGAAATACCGTATGGAGCTCGGCGATCAGTTGGCGTGAAGATGTATTTATATTAATACAAACCGCCCGAACAGTTAGTGTGTAGCTGAGTCTCTAGCCCTAGCTAGCCTATTAACCATAACATCGAGCGCGGAGCCTATGCACATGTAGGAGGAACAGGCGTGACCAAGGAACCGCAGCCGACCACCCATAACGTAGAGCGCGAAGCCCATAGCACGTGTTGGGAGGAGCCGGAGACAGGGCCATCTCTGGAGGCGTCTAAGCATCAACATGACTGTTCGGGGGTTCGGAAAATCGTTTGGAAAGCAAATATGGAGAAAACAGCTCGGAGAAATATTATGGCAATATACGGAGATTGGAGAATATTTAGAAAAATATTAAAGCGTGACTTAGCTTTAGATAGAACATCTGGTCGGTGGCGTATGGCATTATCTAGTCGGCGTTGATGAAATTGTCCAACCCTCGAGCTTTCCTAACTGTCGTCATGGTGGTGGTCGCGGTTGTCATGGCGGGTGGTCGGAGTAAGTAGTCCAGGCGACATTTTCCTTATATTAGTGGTCAACGACTCGGTGTTAACACTGGATTTTGGTCGACTTCGGAAGATGACAGGTGGACCCGCATACAGGAAGAAGGACATTCGGCAAACAAAACGAGCGGTCGACTAAATACTTGTGCGGTTGGTTACTTCAGAAGGTGGTGACTCCATTTGGGAAAGCAGAAGATGGCAGGCAAAGCCGATCGAAAAGATGAAAGTTGTAATAATAAAGGACTCTGAGAGTTTAGGGCAAGGAATCGTAGTTTCCAAGTTTGTTTAAGAGTTCCTTTGTAAATCGTAGTCTTTTAGGACTCGTGTTTTGTCTAGGGTATAAATATTGACCCTCGACCATTGTAATAGAGGTTCACAACCAAATCAATACAACCGGCCCCGTGCCAACCTTCGAGTCCTTTTGTCGTGTCATCGAGTTCTTCGAGAGGAGTCATCGATCCGTCGACCTCCGTAAGTTTCGACAACCTTGTTATCATGTTTAGTATCATGCGGTGGATTTAGACGTGATGCAAGTAGTCTTGTTTGTTTTCAATGATCGTGCGGCGGATCTTTGTTTGACAAGCAAGAAGTCTTTGCTTATGCTTTGTTTATGAGTAGATACCGTGCGGCAGGCGTTTGCTCAATATGCTTAGTGAAGGCAAGACAGTTATCGGCTCTATTAGATACAGCAAAATCTAAATAGATTCATTAAGTTATCCTGTGTTGCATGTTTTAAATATTTTATATATTTGTAACACACTTCTGCCCAATCTAGATTGATATTGTTCAGCCCTCTCTTATGGTTTTATTCGTGCTTCAATGATCATTACTTTCGTATTACCTTTGCAAATAGATAACATGCTCGTAATGGCTGAATTATTTTAATCTAGATTGTCACATGTCGTGGGTTCATGCATGTTAATTACGTTTAAGCTTTGACGAAACTAGGTGTCGTGCGGCAGATGCAGGTTTTAGATTAGTTTAATCGTGTTTATTTGCATGTTCCTTCTTCATGGACCCCAACTCGGCTGGATTGCTGAGCTTGGTTATGCATTAACTCATGATTAATTTCACTTGTTCAAACATGTCTTCCCATGCACATGCATTCGGCAATCGGATCTTTACGTATGCTCATCTTACGATTAGCCGAATGGTTTATAAACTTGCTGGCAGATAGCTTCCTATAGCTGTATGTCGTTGTAAGTGGCTTCAGGGCCGTATATATGGAACTGTCTGGTCTCACCCGACATGTTCCGGTTTGGCATTTAACTGTTTTATCCCTTGTTAGTTTTTTCAGGTCAAACTGACTGGCACGTTTCCGGATCACGAAGCACCCGGGCACCCAATTGAAGCTACGCTTTCCGGCTTGCTGTGTGTGGGGCACAGTGCGTCACATTTTGTGTCAACACACTTTTTGGCACGCCCGGTGGGACAATCTGT
This sequence comes from Miscanthus lutarioriparius, assembly GCA_904845875.1. Taxonomy (NCBI): domain Eukaryota; kingdom Viridiplantae; phylum Streptophyta; class Magnoliopsida; order Poales; family Poaceae; genus Miscanthus; species Miscanthus lutarioriparius. Next base: position 27,451,615 of record CAJGYO010000017.1, on the reverse strand, counting down.
TAGTTCAAGATGGCGTCTGAGATCAACAATGATCATGTTCTGGATGTGAGCATGGCAGAATTGCCAGATAATTACAGGGATTTAGTGCTACAAGCATGTGAGCAATACCAACGGAAGTGTTTGATGTCTTTTTCTAAAAACAAGAGCAATAAAGTGTTTCAAAAGCAGTCAATGCCAAGGGTTCTTCTTCCACATCAAACTGATTACACTGAAGAGGAGGATGCTCAGAAGATGGCAGCCCTGGTTTATAAAGCTATGGGAGAAACCATGACAAACCATCACACAGCTTTTCTGAATACCTTTCGGACAATCATGATCAGTACTTTTGGTCCAATGGTTGATAAGTACTTTGAAGAAAATGTTGGCCCACTCAGTGGACCGACACTTTTCAATGTTCCAAAGCATCAAGAGAAGCTTGCTGGAAAAGAAGGACCATCGACTGCAAATATAGGTGGATTGACTCACACTGGAAAGCAATCACATCCCACCTATGGCTGGTAACATTTGGTACCACAGGAGAAGTGCCACCTTCACTTATAGAGTTTCTCCAAACATCAAAGCAGATTGCGAGAAGAATATGTATGGAGATGGGTATCAAGAATTTACTGATTACAATGCTATCAATCTTTGTGCCAAATCCAGGTATAGGAGTGTTTCAGATTGCATTCTCGAGTACAAGTACAAGGAAATCAGGATTCGAGGCATTGATGTTTTGATGCATGCAGGATGGCTGATATGATGCGTAATCAGTTCGACTTGAAGCCAAAAATCAATCCTATTCATACAAGTCTCCTTACCCAGAGTGGTACAACAGAGTGGCGTTACCTCCAAGGGTGAAGCCTCCAACGGATTTAACCAAGTTTTACGGTCAAGATGATACTAGTACCATAGAGCACACGTCGATCGGTACTTAATGCGACTTTGGAGAAGCGCTTCAGATGAAGCTTGGAGGATTAGATATTTTCCTTTGTCTCTTACAGGACCAGCTTTCACGTGGTTCACGTCTTTACCACTCATTCCATTGGTGCGTAGGAGAGCTAGAGCGAAGTTTCATTCATATTTCTACACGGGTACTAATGAGAAGAAGTTGGTCGATCTCATGAGTCTGAGGATGAGAACAAATGAGACACCATTGGAATATCTTCGCAGATTTAGGGAGACCAAGAATATGTGTTATTCTCTAAATTTACCAGATGATCAACTACCTGGAATAGCTATAGCAGGAATGTTGCCGAATATCAAGGAGAAGTTGTTCGGCATGGAGTTTGATGATCTTGGCCAACTTGCACAGTGTTTAGCAGCTATGAGTAATCAGGCCCAAGGATTCAGGAGAGATAATCGCTTTCAGAAGAACAATGCCACTAATGAGGTGTGTCAAGGTTTTCTAGAGGAAGTGACTGAGTATATTGATGAAGATGAGATAGCTGCAGCTGAGTTGAATTGGGCAAAGGAGCCTACTCAAATTAGTCAACGCTGGTTGAAACAACAAAAGGAACCTATGATTTTGATGTTACTAAGGCGCATGTGCTTTTTGCATTATTGATGAAGGAAGGACGCATCAAGTTGCCGAAGGACATCCCATGCTAAATCCCGAGGGAGTGAAAGACAAAAAGTATTGTGGTTTCCATAACACTAATTCTCACTCTATCAATGATTGCCGAGTGTTCAGAATACGAATCCAGAAAGCTATCCAAGAGGGACATTTGAGGTTTGATGGCAAGATGAAAATTGATGATCAGCCTTTTCCACAAAATATGATTTCTTTCTCTGTGAATATGGTCTCTACCAATGATCTCAAAGGTAAAGGCAAGATGAAGGTGTTGACTTCTGATAGAGCAAAGAAAAATGGTGTTGTTGACCCAGATCGGCAAGTCACCAAAGAGAGAGTTGCAAAGAACGAGTTCGGTTTGAGAATAGCGAACCGAGAAAGGTCAAACTTCCAAACCCGAGTTACATCACGTATTTTGCTAAACAAGTGGCGCGAGAGAGCAAGAGAAGGAATACTATAAGAAGCAATGGTTTATGGAAGAATGCCGGAGGTATGAGGAAGAGGTATACCGAAGGGAGCAAGAAGAATACATGACAGAACAGGAGTAGTCTCATTGGGGCTGTTCATTCTTTAGGCATTGTTGGAATGAAGGCTTGAGGTTACCTGCTAGAAATAATTGTCCGGAGTGTAGTGCTCAAGACTCGAGTATAGGCAATCTCGAGTCAATGACCATCCCATCTATGAAAGACTTGGAACGAAGGTTCACGAAGATGATCGGCGCTTAAAAACAGATGATTTTGAGAATCAGCAAAGGAAGAGATTTGCAGATCAAGGTTGGATTCATGATAGAGTGCATGATGAAGAAGCTGATTCCTATAGATACGTATGGTAAAAAGGAAGGTGGTGTCCTCCGGGCCCGAGGAAAAGTCGAAAAGAAGAGTTCAACGGTTGAGGAATAGGGAGTTGAAGCAGGGGAGTTACCGAAACAAAGCAAATATGGCGCCCCTAAGAAGAAGCCCGATGAATGTGGTCCTTCATTTGATGCTTGCATGGCTTTCTTCCTCCCATCGAGTTTATAGCTCCCAAAGCCAAGATGTCCAAGAAGAGGTGTACTCGATTTTGATGAAAGTGAATGTCGGATTTGATGGCCCACTTGTATTAACACAAGAAATTTGTTTTTGACAAACCAATCAAGAATCGTCACTTGAGACCACTCTATTTAAAGGGATATGTCAATGGCAAGCCTTTAACTAAGATGTTTGTTGATGGAGGGCTGCTATCAATATCATGCCTTATACTACCTTCGTAAAGCTTGGGATGACTAATGAAGAATTGTTGAAAACCGACATGGTGCTTAGGGACTTTCTTGGCAACCCTTCCGATACCCGAGGTGCTATCCATGTCGAAGTGACTATTGGGTCAAAAACTCGATTACTACCTTTTTTGTCATTGATGGCAGGGGGCATATAGTCTACTCTTGGGCAGAGATTGGATCCATGCTAATTGTTTGTATTCCTTCAACCATGCATCAAATTCTCATTCAATGGATTGGAGATGACGTTGAAGTTGTACATCTTGATGATTCGGTAAGTGTTCTTTGCCGCAGAATCTACCTCTTGGGAATATGAAGGCGTCGATTGTTTCTCCGGAAAAGTGTGGAAAGAAGGTCCTGTAAATGTTTTCAATGAGGCCCAACAAACCGATCCAAGCAGTCGGCTCTCATAGTAATTTTTAATGGGAAATCCTGTCGATGGCAACAAAGGAAAGTTGGGACGTGGTTTTATGTCGGCTGATAAGTTGGAAGAAATTGATGTTGGTGATGGTTCTAAGCCAAGGCCGATGTATATTAGTGCAAAGTTTAGACCCGAATATAAATCAAAGTTGATAGATCTGTTGAAAGAGTTTAAAGATTGTTTTGCTTGGGATTACGGAAATGCCTCGGATTGGATCGTTCCATTGTTGAGCATCGATTACCCATTAAACCTGGATTTCGTCCTTACAAACAACCTCCACGGAAGATATACAAAGAGGAGGTATTGGCCGATGTGAAGAAGGAGGTTGAAAGATTAATAGAAGCAAACTTCATTCGGCCCCGCAAGTATGCGAGTGGATTTCAAATATAGTACCCCGGTATACAAGAAAAATGAAAAATGAGGGTTTGCATAGATTTCAGAAATCTTAATAAGGCCACTCCTATGGATGGTTACCCAATGCCAGTTGCCGATTTACTAGTAGATGCAGCAGCAGGTTATGAAGTCATTAGTTTTATGGATGGTAATGCTGGCTATAATCAAATTTTTATGGCAATGGAAGATATTTCAAAAACAGCCTTCAGATGTCATGGTCATATTGGTTTGTTTGAATGGATAGTCATGACATTTGGGTTAAAGAATGCCGGTGCAACTTATCAAAGAGCTATGAATTATATTTTTCACGAGCTGATCGGCAAGATTGTAGAGATCTACATCGATGATGTAGTGGTCAAGTCTAGAAATCATGAAGGACATTTAGCCGACTTAAGAAAGACTCTGGAGTGCACAAGAAAGCATGGCTTGAAGATGAATCCAAACAAATGTGCCTTTGGAGTTTCGGCTGGTGAGTTTTTGGGATTTTTAGTTCATAAAGGAGGAATTGAAGTTGGGAAAAAGAGCATGGAAGCAATAGACAAAGTTGTGCCGCCAACCAATCTCACAGAATTACAATCATTGTTAGGCAAAATCAACTTTGTAAGAAGATTCATATCCAATCTATCGAGAGAGAGTTTTACCTTTTCTCCTTTATTAAAGCTCAAGAAGGATCAAAAATTTGTATGGGGTGACATACAACAAAAGGCTTTTGATGAGATCAAGCAATATATGAAGGCACCACTGTCTTTGGTACCTCCACAACTTGACAAGCCTTTTTGTTGTATGTGGCGCCGATAGACTAATGATAGGATCGGCCCTTATGCAAGAATTTGAAGGAAAAGAAAGAGTCATAGCTTATCTTAGCCGAAAAGTCGCTAGACCCGGAAACAAGGTATTCGCTCTGAGAAAAACTTTGCTTGTGTGTGTATTACTCATGTACCAAATTTTGGCACTATTTGTTGAATGTCGAATGCGTGGTAGTTTCTAGTTTTGATGTAATCAAACATATGCTATCAATGCCAATTTTGAATGGAAGAATTGGCAAATGGATTTTTTAGCATTGTTTAATTTTTAATTCAAAATTTTATTACCCAAATCGGGATCTTTTCTCGTTGAGGCGATAAAGATGGTAAAGGGTCAAATTATTGCCGATTTTATTTACCCAACAGTATCGCGGATCTATTGAATTTTGTTACTAATTGAGGCGATAAGCATTGTGCCTTGGGCCTTGTTCTTCGATGGATCATCTTGTAACAAAGGTGGTGGTGCTGGTATTCTCTTGATTTCCCCACAAGGAAAAACTTTTGAGTATGCGGTTCCATCGATGGAAAAACTTTTGAGTTATATTACAAGTCCATCGATGGAGTATTGCTCAAATGTTTAAGTCAAGAAGAGGCCAAGAAAGTGATGTATGAGGTTCACGAAGGATTGTGTGGTGCACACGGTCAAACTTTTATCGGATGAAGTGGATAATTAGGAGAAGCTGGTTATTTTTGGCCGACTATGTTGGAGGATTATTTTGAATATTACAAAGGGTGTCACAATTGTCAAAAATTCGGCAATATTCAAAAAGTTCCAGCATCTGTTATGAATCCCATAATCAAGCCTTGGCCGTTCAGAGGATGGGGTATAGATTTAATTGGTCGATCAATCCTCCTTCTAGTAAGGGACACAAATTTGTACTCTTGGCCATGGATTATTTCACCAAGTGGGTTGAAGCTATCCCTTTGAAGAAGGTAACGTCGAGAAAATATGATCGGCTTTTGTTAAGGAACATATAATTCATGATTCGGGATTCCTCAAACTATAACAACCGATCAAGGAACTCGGTTTACTTCTTCGTAATTCGTGATTTTGCCAAAGATATGGGAATTAAGTTGTATAATTCTTCTCCTTATTATGCACAAGCTAATGGCAAAGCGAAGCATCAAATAAGATTATGATTAAAATCATCCAAGAAGAAGATTGATGAAAACCAAGGAGATGGCACTTAGTTCTTAATGAAGCATTGTGGGCTTACCGAATGGCTTGTCATGGGTCCACTCAAACGTCTCCCTATGAACTGGTTTATGGGCATCATGCTGTATTACCATGGGAATTACGGTCAGGTTCAAGGCGAGTTGTGTTACAGAAAGAATTAGTAGAAGAAGATTATAAGAGTCTGATGATGGATGAATTGGAAGATTTACATTTGATTCGTCTCAAGGCATTGGAAAATATTGAGAAAAATAAAATACGCGTTGCCAAGTATTATAACAAAAGGGTTAGGCTGAGGCAATTCGCAGAAGGAGACTTGGTTTGGAAAACTATATTGCCAGTTGGAACAAAGGATAGAGCATTCGGCAAATGGTCTCCAAATTGGGAAGGTCCTTTCCGAATAGTAGAATGTGTACCTGGCAATGCATACATATTGAAGACTTTATTTGGGGAGGAGTTTACCAGAGCTATCAATGGAAGATTTCTTAAGAAATATTACCCCAGTGTTGAGGTTGGTTCATGAACGTAGATCAGAAAAGCCGATAAAAGGAAAATCGCCTTTAGCCTAAAAAATAAAACTGAGAATAGCCGATATTGTTCATATCGCCTTTAGCACAAAATAGCCGATGCAGTTTGCATCGCCTCTAGCACAAGAATGTTTATGCAAGACCGGGGTGTTTTCAGCATTTTTCTGACAATCGCAGGCAGAATTTTACCGAAAAGAATCAAAGAAATAAGCATTCTTCCAAAAGACAAGTTTATTCACAGAAGTCCATCCTAATACAAACTACTCCTCAAATAACCTGTTGAGGACGGACTGGGGATTTGTGGACTCGGCAAGGGCGACGGCATGATCATCGTAGACCTCCAGACGCTCATCGATGTCGTCGATCTCGTCCGGGCGTCCTCCAGCGAAGCCGACTGGCTGGAAGGAGTAGTCTTCGTTGGTTCGGGAGGTCATTGCCGCCAGCCCGAGAGAAACACCAAGGTGCACACCTTGGATGACGGCCTGATCAACACGGCCGTCCACAGCATCAAGGCGTGCCTCGGATGTATCCCCCTGGGCATTCACCTTGTCGGCAACCTTGTTCGCCGCCGCCTTCAGGCGATCGTTCTCCGCAGAAAGAGCTGGGCAGAAAAGAAAAAAAAAGTGGGTCAGCAAGCAGGGGAAGCCAGAATGATAAAACCAAATGAAGATATCAAACCGGTGATGGCGTCGCAGAGTTGCTTCCGCTGGTCCTCCCATTCGGCTTGCTCGATGCCGAATTTCTTGGAGACGTCGCCTAGCTCCTCCCGGGCCTCGTCCCTCTCCTGGCGAAACTTGAGCGCTTCCTCGTGAGAATATGGATGGTGTGCATCTGCTGGTTCCGCCGAGCCCCAAGGATTGGGATGATAGGAGCTTGAAGAGCTGGAGGATCCAGAGGAGCTGGATGATGGAGTTCCCGGTTGAGCTGCTATCGCCGGAGGGAGGAGATGATATTGACTGGAGCTGATGACCCTTATCCTGATGAATGAGGAAGAAAAATCGAAACTAAGAGATGAACAAATTGCAAGGGGGCAAAAAGCTGATTCGTACCCACGGCGCCGGCAGCGTGATGCTATGCTTCCTTCCGCCTCTCCGTCGGCAGGTCGCTTGCCACGATCGCCACTGTTCGCCATTTGCTTTGGTGGAGGTTAGGGTTTTCTTCTGGAATGAATCGAACAAAGGAAGTGGAGGAGACGGATATGAGAACGCTAAAACAGAGATAACGATGAAGGCTAACGGAAGGGTCTATTTATAAGCCGAAGCGAAGAATCGTGGCGAATTCCACAGAGTCGTGGGGCGGGAATGCCGAACGATGGAGTAGGGTTTTTCCTTTCAGCTGGGCCACTACTGGGCTAGGCCAGGCATGGATTAAGTCGGGCGTCGTTCGACTATATCCTTGATTTGTTGGAGCCTGTATTGTTCGGCTATACCCTCACAACATTTAAATTAGGATTCGTTCGGCAATCGGAAGAATGGAAACAATCGGCTACATTCTAATCGAGAAATTTAAAGGAAAATGGCCGATTGCTTTTTCAAACGAATAAAATATGCAAACATAAAGTTGATTGATCAAGGGACAGAGGATATCACACTTAAGTTTATTACAAGCTCAATGTCTACTTGTTCAGAAGTTGATTGATTGCCTCTATGGCTTCAGTCCTGATTCGGCTAACATTATCTAGCACTTTCTGATCCTCATCTTTAGAACTCTGGATGCTGGATAACTTAGTTTTGATTTGCTGATCTTCTTTGATGGCCGAAGTTATCTTTAGTGAAGCTGCTTCTATGTTCTTCGGCAAATTAGCTATATGGGCCCTGTGAGACTGAATTTTGGCATTCAGTTCGGCTAGTTGAGCTTCTAGTCTATTTTTTTCATCCTCCATGGCTTTCAGTTCAGGCTCTAAGGTTGTTAAGGAATTTCTTGTAGTCTGGATATGAGAGTGAAGATCTTTAATCTCCAGCTTCTTCAAAGATCTATCTTTCGCCAAAGCGACCCTCAAGATATGTTCTTGGTTGCCCTTCTCACCATGGCAAAGTGGTCATCAAGATGGGCTGCAGATTCTAGGGGGCCTTGAGGGTAGAAGGATATCTTCATCAATGAGTTCAAGGAGGTCTTATCTCGATCTCGCATCCCGAACCGGACTAATGGTATCCTTGTTCAAACAGAATGATCACCTCTTTTAGCCGAGCCCGATTTTCCAAATGATAAGGTTTGTTGAGAAGTAATCTCTTCACCTTTCTCAATGATGTAGTCCTCAATAGAGAAGGAGTAGCTGGTGGTCGGTTTAGTAATGTTCTTCTAAAAGAAAAGAGAAGAAAGGAGGTGTTAGCCGATTGGGTGAATTTGCTAAAATATAGTGTAAGACAAGGCATTACTCTGCTGAATCGATTGATCATCGAGGATGGGTTATACCGGCATTTGGAAGACTTGGCTGAATGTTCAGAAGGGACGGGTTTGGAGCTTGATCAGGAGAAGTTTCCCTTGCCAGTTTCGTCTAAGATTTCATCTATAAAGTAAATGATAATGAGCATAAAGGATAGATGTTGTTTAAAAAGAAAAAGAAGAAAAAAAGAGAATTGGTTGAACGATGTTACCTATAGTCTCATCAGATTTATGAGCCTTTGAACCTTTAGCTTCATGAGTCTCTGAAGCTTCACATCATGGATTTCTTCATTTTCGGTAGAAACTTCAGGAGTTGGTTTTACAAGCTGCTGAGGTCTTTGCCTAGTCTAGGAATTTTGACTTGTGGCTACAATGGAAGTAATGAATATAGAGGTGGTCAGGTTTATTGCTAAGTGGGGTTGTTAACCTGATAGAGGATAAAAGGTTCATACCTTAAGAGATGATTTGACTTTCTTGGTCCTTGGTTTCTTGGGTAAGAGAAAACTTTCAGGTGTTTTCCTTTTGCTTTTTCTCTTGAAGATGCAGCAGATGAAGTAGCAGGAGTTCTCATGAGTACCTTTAGAGGTACTGAATCCGAAGTTGCAGGAATTTTCATGAATTCCTTTAATTTTGGAGCATCAAACCCCAGAGCAGGCTTGGGACCAGCCGAATAGTACTGGATTGCTTTGGCAGGGGGAGTAGATTCAAGATCCTGTGCATAACTAGATGTTAAAATAAGAAGTGAATTCAAGAGCAGGAAATGGTGAGCCTAATGAAATTACCTCACTATCAGAAGCAAAATCGGGCTGCAAGTTTTTGCATAAAGGATGAACTGATATATTGAAGATATGAGCATGCCATTCTTGCCACCAAGAGACAAAGAAGGGATGAGCAACATCTATTAGCCCAAATGGAGATGGTTCGTATGTTGGCAATTCCCATCCTAATTCAAAGATTTTCTTGGCTTCCATTCTTTCTGTTATTACTTCCCTTGGCTTTATGATTGTTGAGAAGAGGAATCTTGGGGGCAGCTGGCCACATCCTAATTGTCTGGCCACCATATTTGGATAGTAGAATTCATAGGTGGACTGCACTAACCTCCCATGATGAAATTCGGCTGGCAGAGTGCAAGGTTTGATAAAGGAGTTGAAGATCTCCGTGGATTCTTGACCTGAACAACCAATTTCATAGCTAAACTTGTAGGGCAAAGTCAAATTTTTATTTTCTCTGTAAGGGAACCAGAGCACATTACCGAATCCTTTGAAAAACAGCTTGAAGAAATGACCAATGTCTATGTCAATGCTGATAGATGATGCTGCTTCCCCATAAGTCTGACAAGCCTTAACCTTTGTTGTGTTGCCTTCAACATAGTTAACTGAAGGAAAACTTAGATTGAATAGGCTCACAGAGGTTATCTGATGCATGTATAGCTGGAGCCACATTTGAATTAGCCACCAGGGACCATTCACACAAGAGATTTCTCCACCTTGGCACATCTGAAGAGTAATCTGATGCATCATATGATAAACAGACCCCAAAAGATATTTGCCTAGTGGGATCTGAGTGCCTGCAGCTAAATCTTCAGCCATCACCATATGATTCAGAGTTGGTTCATTAGATTTTCCACAGAAGATGAATCTGCATAGCCACATGTTCATGAAGGCTTTCAACTCTTTGTCAGAAATGATGCCAGATGCATTCATGTAGTTCTGGATGTATTTGACCCATCCACATCCAGAGCTGACGGCTCTTTGATTACTTTTGCTCTTGTACTTATGAGGGTATACTGGTAGTGACACGTTCAAGCCAGTCATCATGAACACGTCGGCTAGAGTGATGGTCATCATACCATGGCCGAAGATGAAGGCATTAATGGTGTCAGACCAAAAATGGGAAGCTGCTATCAAAAGGGAATCGTTTCTGGGTGTTTCTGCTAAGGATAATTCCAGATAATGACTGATGTCTTGACTTTCCCAGTGGCTGCTGCTTTTCTCCAGCATTCTCCTGTACCAATTCCGCCATCCAGCGATTGGGGGAAATGGCCAATTCTTGAACGTGTTTGGCCATCGGTTTGGCAAGGTGATCCTAGATTTGAAAGGGATTCTTTGGGTTTCCTTCTTGATAATTTCAAAAGGGTCAGGATTTCCCATTGGGCCGAGGAAATAGGAATCAGGGTTGGCAGCATAAGGGATCAAAATCTGATTCTTGTATTCCTGTAAAGGGTGATTGAAATCAAAGAGGAATGAGCCAAAAGAAGAACGGAAAGATCAAGTGGAAATTGCCGAATATAAGTGAAGTTTACCTCTGGAATTTCATCCTGGGTCGCCATTGAAGATTCAAAGTGGGTCCGAGGTTGCGCTGAAAGCTTGAATTTTTGGACAGCGGCTGCGGTGTTGAACGGTGCTGACCTAGGAGGGAGAAGGAGCTTGTGGTCAATTTTAGAATAAAACAACTTTTATCCCGAAATTGAGGGGGCATGTGTTAACACTGGATTTTGGTCGACTTCGGAAGATGACAGGTGGACCCGCATACAGGAAGAAGGACATTTGGCAAACAAAACGAGCGGTCGGCTAAATACTTGTGCGGTTGGTTACTTCAGAAGGTGGTGACTCCATTTGGGAAAGCAGAAGATGGCAGGCAAAGCCGATCGAAAAGATGAAAGTTGTAATAATAAAGGACTCTGAGAGTTTAGGGCAAGGAATCGTAGTTTCCAAGTTTGTTTAAGAGTTCCTTTATAAATCGTAGTCTTTTAGGACTCGTGTTTTGTCTAGGGTATATATTGACCCTCGACCATTGTAATAGAGGTTCACAACCAAATCAATACAACCGGCCTCGTGCCAACCTTCGAGTCCTTTTGTCGTGTCGTCGAGTTCTTCGAGAGGAGTCATCGATCCGTCGACCTCCGTAAGTTCCGACAACCTTGTTATCATGTTTAGTATCATGCGGTGGATTTAGACGTGATGCAAGTAGTCTTGTTTGTTTTCAATGATCGTGCGGTGGATCTTTGTTTGACAAGCAAGAAGTCTTTGCTTATGCTTTGTTTATGAGTAGATACCGTGCGGCAGGCGTTTGCTCAATATGCTTAGTGAAGGCAAGACAGTTATCGGCTCTATTAGATACGGCAAAATCTAAATAGATTCATTAAGTTATCCTGTGTTGCATGTTTTAAATATTTTATATATTTGTAACACACTTCTGCCCAATCTAGATTGATATTGTTCAGCCCTCTCTTATGGTTTTATTCGTTCTTCAATGATCATTACTTTCGTATTACCTTTGCCAATAGATAACATGCTCGTAATGGCTGAATTAATTTAATCTAGATTGTCACATGTCGTGGGTTCATGCATGTTAATTACGTTTAAGCTTTGACGAAACTAGGTGTCGTGCGGCAGATGCAGGTTTTAGATTAGTTTAATCGTGTTTATTTGCACGTTCCTTCTTCATGGACCCCAACTCGGCTGGATTGCTGATCTTGGTTATGCATTAACTCATGATTAATTTCACTTGTTCAAACATGTCTTCCCATGCACATGCATTCGGCAATCGGATCTTTACGTATGCTCATCTTACGATTAGCCGAATGGTTTATAAACTTGCTGGCAGATAGCTTCCTATAGCTGTATGTCGTTGTAAGTGGCTTTAGGGCTGTATATATGGAACTGTCTGGTCTCACCCGACATGTTCCAGTTTGGCATTTAACTGTTTTATCCCTTGTTAGTTTTTTCAGGTCAAACTGACTGGCACGTTTCCGGATCACGAAGCACCCAGGCACCCAATTGGAGCTACGCTTTCCGGCTTGCTGTGTGTGGGGCATAGTGCGTCACATTTTGTGTCAACACTCGGGTAGCTCACGATCGGCGATGGTGTAGGAGCAGTAGGAGTAGCCTTTGCCGCTGCTGGAGTACTCGTCATCGTCGTTGGCTTGTGTGGTGATCTAACTTGGACTTGTACGAACTATCAATTCTATGCAAGAAACGGTGACATATACATGTATACGCACTCCATTGATGCATGGCCATGTATACCACATATATGCTTCCTTGGTTGAATGGTTCTGTAACATAGTACGGTGGCTCCTTGTTTGCTTGCATGCCCATGAATCATGAGCCAGACTGAATCGTGGATGGTGTGGTAAACAGGCTAAGCATCACGACGGGATCAGATCCGATCAGCAAGGGTCGAGTTGCTTCGTATGCCACCACTAATGGATCGTGTGTACGCCGTGATTTGTCTTGGATTAGGAGAGTTGGTCAGAATAGATCGCCCTCGTGTCGAAGTCAGGCTTGATATGGATGCCTTGCTTGTCGATGATGCTGTCGTGGTGATGTTTGCAAGGTGAAGTGGAGTGAAGTGTGCCCACTTAGTCCTCGAGCATGAAGAAACCGAGGGCCGAGGAGTTCCTGATGTAGCTGGCGATGTTCGAGCACCGCGAAGTCCTCGGCGCAGTCGGTGATGTCCGAGCAGCGAGGAGTTCCCGGCGTAGCTAGTGATGTCTGCAAGGTGAAGTGGGGTGAAGTGTGCCCACTTAGTCCTCGAGCACGAACAAATCGAGGGCTGACGAGTAACCGACATAGCTGGTGATGAAGCATGAGCGACGAACAGTCTGATCAACTGGTCAGCAGCGAAGTGAGCATTGAGTAGAAGCGACCGGCGAATAGTTCGATCAATTGGTCGGCGACGAAGTCGATGAACCTAGCGGTCCGACCAGTTGATCGATGGAGAAGTCCGAGCACCAGGTGATCTGATCACATGGACGATGATCCTACAACACAAACATGTAGAACGGGTAGTACATGATGTAAAAATATACGAACTCCGGAGAAAAAATAACGTATGTAGCTTGGCGATCAGTTGGAGCGAAGATGTATTTATATTTATACATGTAGAATGTATGATCACCAAGCTACATAGCGTATTTATACATGTATGATCACCAAGCTACATAGCGTATTTATACATGATGTAAAATATACGAACTCCAAAGAAAAAATAGCGTATGTAGCTTGGGGATCAGTTGGCGATCCTGCAATACAAACATGTAGAATGGGTAGTACATGATGTAAAAATATATGAACTCTAGAGAAAAAATAGCGTATGTAGCTTGGTGATCAGTTGGAGCGAAGATGTACGAACTCCGGGGACTCCTCGGTGCTCGGACCTCGCCAGCTTCGCCAGGAACTCCTCGATGCTCGGACAATCGCCAGCTACGCTGGGGACTCCTCGGTGCTCGGACAATCACCAGCTATGCCAGGGACTCCTCGGTGCTCGGACATCGCCAACTACGCAAGGGACTCCTCGGTGCTCAGTCATCGCCCTTGGTGGTCGGATCTTGCTACGTCTCATCGGTGTGCTATCAAGCTACTCCATGCTGTTCGGATCAGGGTGCTGATCTTGGGCAGCACGTCTATGGTCTTGATGCACGCATGTTGGATGACGTCGGCAAAGCTTTCAGACTTCTTTATCGGCGTTATGGGTGGTCGGCTGTGGTTCCTTGGTCACGCCTGTTCCTCCTACATGTGCACGGGCTCTGCGCTCGACATTATGGTTAACAGGCTAGCTAGGGCTAGAAACTCTGCTACACACTAACTGTTCGGGTGGTTTGTATTAAACATAAATAAATCTTCATGCCAACTGATCGCCGAGCTGCATATGCTATTTCATCGCTATTGCTGATTTTTCTCCGGAGTTCATATATTTTTATAGCATGTACTACCCGTTCTACATATTTGTATTGTAGGATCATCGTCTAGGTGATTGGACCGCCTGGTGCTCGGACTTCTCCACCGATCAACTGGTCAGACCACTTGGTTCATGGACTCCATCGCTGACCAGTTGATCGGACTGTTCGCCGGTCGCTTCTACTCAATGCTCACTTCACCGCCGACCAGATGACTAGACTGTTCATCGCTCGTGCTTCATCGCCAGCTACGCCGGTTACTCCTCGGTGCTTGGATTCTTCGTGCTCGAGGACTAAGTGGGCACACTTCACCGCACGGCCGTCGCTAGCTACGTCGGTGCTCGAACATCGCCAGCTACGTCGGGGACTCCTCAGTGCTCGGACCTCGCTAGCTTTGCCGGGAACTCCTAGGTGCTCGGACATCGCCAGCTACGCCGGGGACTCCTCGGTGCTCAGACCTCGCTAGCTTCACCAGGAACTCCTCGGTGCTCGGACAATCACCAGCTACGTCGAGGACTCCTCGGTGCTCGGACCTTGCCAGCTTCACTGGGAACTCCTCGGTGCTCGGACATCGCCAGCTACACCGGGGACTCCTCGGTGCTCGGACATCGCCAGCTATGCCGAGGACTCCTCGGTGCTCGGACATCGCCAGCTACGCCGGTGACTCCTCGATGCTCGAACATTGCCAGCTATGCCGGGGACTCCTCGGTGCTCGAACGTCGCCCTTGGTGGTCGGATCTTGCTACGTCTCATCGGTGTGCTATCAAGCTACTCCATGCTGTTCGGATCAGGGTGCTGATCTTGGGCAGCACGTCTATGGTCTTGATGCACGCATGTCGGATGACGTCGGCAAAGCTTTCAGACTTCTTTATCGGCGTTATGGGTGGTCGGCTGTGGTTCCTTGGTCACGCCTGTTCCTCCTACATGTGCACGGGCTCTGCGCTCGACATTATGGTTAACAGGCTAGCTAGGGCTAGAAACTCTGCTACACACTAACTGTTCGGGTGGTTTGTATTAAACATAAATAAATCTTCATGCCAACTGATCGCCGAGCTGCATATGCTATTTCATCGCTATTGCTGATTTTTCTCCGGAGTTCATATATTTTTATAGCATGTACTACCCGTTCTACATATTTGTATTGCAGGATCATCGTCTAGGTGATTGGACCGCCTGGTGCTCGGACTTCTCCACCGATCAACTGGTCAGACCACTTGGTTCATGGACTCCATCGCTGACCAGTTGATCGGACTGTTCGCCGGTCGCTTCTACTCAATGCTCACTTCACCGCCGACCAGATGACTAGACTGTTCATCGCTCGTGCTTCATCGCCAGCTACGCCGGTTACTCCTCGGTGCTTGGATTCTTCGTGCTCGAGGACTAAGTGGGCACACTTCACCGCACGGCCGTCGCTAGCTACGTCGGTGCTCGAACATCGCCAGCTACGTCGGGGACTCCTTAGTGCTCGGACCTCGCTAGCTTTGCCGGGAACTCCTAGGTGCTCGGACATCGCCAGCTACGCCGGGGACTCCTCGGTGCTCGGACCTCGCTAGCTTCACCAGGAACTCCTCGGTGCTCGGACAATCACCAGCTACGTCGAGGACTCCTCGGTGCTCGGACCTTGCCAGCTTCACGGGAACTCCTCGGTGCTCGGACATCGCCAGCTACACCGGGGACTCCTCGGTGCTCAGACATCGCCAGCTATGTCGGGAACTTCTCAGTGCTCGGACATCGCCAACTTCGCCGGGATCTCCTCGGTGCTCGGACATCGCCAGCTACACCGGGGACTCCTCGGTGCTCGGACATCGCCAGCTATGCCGAGGACTCCTCGGTGCTCGGACATCGCCAGCTACGCCGGTGACTCCTCGATGCTCGAACATTGCCAGCTATGCCGGGGACTCCTCGGTGCTCGAACGTCGCCCTTGGTGGTCGGATCTTGCTACGTCTCATCGGTGTGCTATCAAGCTACTCCATGCTGTTCGGATCAGGGTGCTGATCTTGGGCAGCACGTCTATGGTCTTGATGCACGCATGTTGGATGACGTCGGCAAAGCTTTCAGACTTCTTTATCGGCGTTATGGGTGGTCGGCTGTGGTTCCTTGGTCACGCCTGTTCCTCCTACATGTGCACGGGCTCTGCGCTCGACATTATGGTTAACAGGCTAGCTAGGGCTAGAAACTCTGCTACACACTAACTGTTCGGGTGGTTTGTATTAAACATAAATAAATCTTCATGCCAACTGATCGCCGAGCTGCATATGCTATTTCATCGCTATTGCTGATTTTTCTCCGGAGTTCATATATTTTTATAGCATGTACTACCCGTTCTACATATTTGTATTGCAGGATCATCGTCTAGGTGATTGGACCGCCTGGTGCTCGGACTTCTCCACCGATCAACTGGTCAGACCACTTGGTTCATGGACTCCATCGCTGACCAGTTGATCGGACTGTTCGCCGGTCGCTTCTACTCAATGCTCACTTCACCGCCGACCAGATGACTAGACTGTTCATCGCTCGTGCTTCATCGCCAGCTACGCCGGTTACTCCTCGGTGCTTGGATTCTTCGTGCTCGAGGACTAAGTGGGCACACTTCACCGCACGGCCGTCGCTAGCTACGTCGGTGCTCGAACATCGCCAGCTACGTCGGGGACTCCTTAGTGCTCGGACCTCGCTAGCTTTGCCGGGAACTCCTAGGTGCTCGGACATCGCCAGCTACGCCGGGGACTCCTCGGTGCTCAGACCTCGCTAGCTTCACCAGGAACTCCTCGGTGCTCGGACAATCACCAGCTACGTCGAGGACTCCTCGGTGCTCGGACCTTGCCAGCTTCACTGGGAACTCCTCGGTGCTCGGACATCGCCAGCTACACCGGGGACTCCTCGGTGCTCGGACATCGCCAGCTATGCCGAGGACTCCTCGGTGCTCGGACATCGCCAGCTACGCCGGTGACTCCTCGATGCTCGAACATTGCCAGCTATGCCGGGGACTCCTCGGCGCTCGAACGTCGCCCTTGGTGGTCGGATCTTGCTACGTCTCATCGGTGTGCTATCAAGCTACTCCATGTTGTTTGGATCAGGGTGCCGATCTTGGGCAGCACGTCTGGGGTCTTGATGCGCGCATGCCGGATGACGTCGGCAAAGCTTTCAAACTTCTTTTTCTTTGACCCTGCTACAATATTCATTCTTCATCTTCTAGTAGGCTCGGAGACTAAGTGGGCACACTTCACCTTATGGTGAATGTGCTTGTTCTCATCTCGAGGCTACGCCCGGGGACTGGCTGCCTGCTCGGCTGGTATTCTACTTTCTAACCCTGGCACCACGTGACTATGTCACCTACTGTCAGGCTCATGGACTAGCTGTGGGGGTATGGCCCCCGGTATCCACAAGACAAGACATGGGCCGCACCATCAGAGGTGGCCCATCCCACAAGATCAAGGCGTGCACGGCGTGCAACGCAAGTTATTGTATAGTACCAAATAGGATACTTTCCTTGTAACCCTGCCCCTCTAAAGTATATAAGGAGAGGCAGGGGTCCCCTAGTGGATAGATCGATACATCTCATACTCAATACAATACACCAAAGACACAGGACGTAGGGTATTACGTCAATTAGACGGCCCAAACCTGTCTAAATCGCTGTCTCTGCGCCTTGTGTCACCATCCGGTTCCTGATTACGCGCACCTCCACTAATCAATCTACCATCATGGGATACCCCTCGGTGGACTACCGAGCATCTTTTGTCAACAACCTCATTGACCCACAGTTGTCGGATCCCGACAGGCGACCGCAGTCAGATGTCATCGTGGAGAGGTGCAGGTCGGCACTTGAGAACTTCAAGCATTACGCTCGTGGCTTCGCTTGTTCTGCCGCGGGCCATGCACTGGTGGTTGTTTGGTCATTCTACCCCTCGGGAAAGCTCGAATGAATCTATGGTGGCTTTGCCCGAAATCTAAGCGACGAGCAAATCACCGCGCTGGAGGAGGAGGTGTCTAATTCAGCAATCATGCTGGCGGACGACTTGGATCTGTTCGACGATGCTGATCCTCAACCATGATGACATGTAACAAATTTATCTTTGTTATGCCGAACAGCTATGTATGAAACATTATGTTTTAGATGTATGAAATGTTAATATTTAATATTAACAATGCATTGTTAGTCCTTTATCTTGTTATCTGCCCTGGCTATTCCACACCCCATGGCGTTAAGAGCTTAGCTCCTATGCGCGCTTAGGAATATAGGTATCGCTGAGGAGCCACTACAGGCTACCCATGATGCAGAGCACTATTGCCCTTACATGTTTAGGTGCTAGATCGAGAACATGACTTCTTCTGGATAACACGAAGGACAACCATGGTTGGTCGGTGAATCGAAGGGTGTTAGTATATGTCATCTTAAAGATGTTTAGTATGGAGAAATAAGTAACTTAAAAAAATTATGGAAAACAAATGGAGAAAACATCATAGATATAATTATTATTGAAATACATAAAAAGGTACATATCTTTAGTAGAACGTCTCAAGGATAGAAACGCCTAAGGGGTTCAATGCGCCATGAATTAGGGGTGTCGACGCCGTCTTGATCGCAGAGCCTATATGACACTGGTCGGGTCACAACCTTTATATGTATGGACCTTCTTACAATCAGCAATGCAAGCCTCCATTCTGGCCGAGAGGTCCATCGCTTCGGTGATGGTGAGTCCTTCTCTTTTGCATTCGTAGGCGATGGAGACGTTGGCGCGTAGGGTGAGGACGCCCTACTCCGTTGGAATCTTCAACACCCGATAGACATAATGGGGCACGGCCATGAACTTGGCGAGAGCTGGTTGGCCAAGGATAGCGTGGTAGGTGGTGTCGAAGTCTGCCACAAAGAAATTCACGTACTCAGTACGGAAGTGGTCGGTGCTGCCAAACTAGACTAGCAAGGTGATCCGCCCCAAAGGTTGGGACGCTCTGCTAGGTACAATACCCCAAAATAGAGAATCAACATGGACGAGATCATCTTTTGTGAGGCCTAACTCAGTTAGGGCTCCGACGAAGAGGATATTGAGGGCACTCCCACCGTCGATGAGGACCTTCTTGAGCCACACGTTGCAGATGGTTGGATCCGGCACAAGTGGGAAACGCCTAGGGTATGGATATCTACCCACTGGTCGGCCCTACTGAATGTGATAGGATGCTCTGATCAGTCCAGATATTTGGGATCGACGACCGTGTCGTACTTGGTGATCAACATGACCTGTCGAGCGGTGAGCTTCTGTTGGCGTTTGCTCTTGGAGGAGGCGCATCCATCGAAGATTGTGGCGACCATCTTGTTGGCATCTTAGAAAGCAAGTCGTGCATCCTTAGGACGCTCCTCCTCCTTGCCGTCATCAGACTTGTCGTCCTTGCGCGTCTGCTGTTTTTGCTATTCATCGCAGAAAGCTTTGGCCATGCCATAGCATTGCCGCATGGTATGCTTGTTGTTCTTGTGAATTGGGCATGGACCATCAAGAAGCTTTTTTAGGCAGCATTAAAATTGCGCTTAGCGCATGGCTGCTCTACGTTGTTGATGAACTTTTTCGGTCGGCGGCGACGTGGCTGTGCAGTCCTCGATCCCTCTGGCCGATCATTATGCCGGCGTTCACGATCGTCGTAACGCCTGTCGCGATCTTCATAACATCGTTCTTCGTGGTGATGATCATCACGAAGTGGGTGGCGATGCGAGTGAGAAGCACGAGCAACATCGTCCTTGAACTGCCGATCAGCTTCTTCAGAATCTGCGTATGAGTTTGCAACCTTGAGGAGTACGCCGATGGTCTGGGGCCTCTTGCGGTAAAGTTTGGAGCATAGCTCCTGATGGTGATGGAGTCCTCTGGTGAAAGCGGAGATGGCCTCGTTGTCCCCGATGTTGGGGATGTTATTCCTTGTTTTAGAGAAGCGCCTGATGTAGTTTCACAGAGGTTCCCAAAAGTCTAATGGAGTTTCTCTAGATCATACTTCGTGCCAGGCTGGTGACACATTGCCATGTAATTCTCGACGAAGACTTTCTTGAGATCATCCCAAGATTTGATGGAATCCTTTCTTAGGCCCATAAGCCAATTGTTGGCTGTCTAGGAGAGCATGTGTAACACCCCGGTTGTTTAAGTATTAAAAATTGGACATATCATCATATGCATTGCAAGGCATTGGTCATATTGTAAACTTTGATATGCATTCACTAAAACAAGTTTACACTTATGTTATAAGTATTGCTTGGTATTGTTTGAATCAAGTTTGAAATCTTTGTATTGATTTGAAATTCCGAAAACCCTGATTTTCAATATTTAAATCTGACCCTGAAAATCCATTTCAAAATCGAAGCACATTTTGGGGTTGAGTCTTAAAGAAAAGTTGTAGAGCTTGTCGAGTTGTGCAAAGTTTGTTTTTGGAGTTTTTCAAGTTGTTTAGTAAAATTTGAAGTTATTTAAAAAGGCGAAATTCCTTAAATTTCCCCGCTTTGAATTTAAAAGTTCATTTCAAAATGTAGGCCGAATTTGGGTATGGTTTCAAAAGCAAAGTTGTAGAACTTTTGATTTTGAACAACTTTTGTTTTTGGAGATTTTTGAGTTGTTATGAAAATTTGGGAGTAATTTGTAAAATTTGGCGAATGGCAATTCTGTAATTTCGATGAACAGTGTTCACCGCTTAAACTACACCGCCGGCGAGCTTCGGTTTGCTTCCAGTCGCGCATGTGGCCGTCTGGGCATCGCGTTGGCGCGGTGAAGGCTTCCACGTGGCTTCTTTGTGCTTCCTTGGTCGCATTATAAGCCAGCCACCGTCGCCGTTCTTCGCTTTCTCTTCTCCTCTGTTTTTCCAGTCACCGCCGCCGCTGCTCCGTTGAGTCCTCGCCGTCGAACCAGCGCCTGCGCCATCGTGGCATAGCACTAGATAGATTCGCCTACTCCTTGCGCACCCAGCCAGCTAGCTCTGGTCGATTGATTTCGCCGTGAGTTCGCCGTTCGTCGCTTTCTTCCTCGCGGCCGGCAACATAACCCGAGATTCCGTTTCACCGTGGCCAGCCTACTCCGGTGAGCCGTTGGCCTTGATCGGTGTACCTACGGCTTCGTCTCGATGCTGTGGTGCATAATCCTATGTTGCTTGCTCGTTTTGATCACTGCAGTCGTCGATTCTTCCTCACCGACGATCTTTGCTCCGCCGTGATCACCGTGGTCGTCGTCACGCCTCTCCGTTGCTTCTCCGACCTCGATCCTTGCTTCAACGCGTTCGGGGTGAGCTACTGGTGCTTCCTGGATCCTTTGTTTGAGCTCTACCGATTTCACGTCGCCGGCGTAGCGCTGCCGTGCCACCGCGTCCGCCATGGCCGACGTCGAGCTAGTATAGGGCCGTAATCAGTACTGATAGGGACGTCAATCGATGCGCCTAGTCTTGGTGATCGTTTTGGTACTTTGGCCGTCGCCGTTGGACTCACCATCGACGAGTTTACGTCGGTCAGCGCCGTCGCCATCGTGGTCAAACGCGCGAGGTTAGGGATGACAGGTGGGACCCGATGTCAGTGGCACAGCGTTCAAATTGGATTTTTCTATTTTCAGAATTGAATGAATAGTATCTGTTTTTGTTATTTTTGTGTAGATTTATTTAGAGCTCCAAAAATTCTGAAAATTTTTGTTTGACTTCTCTGTGATGTGTATTATTTAGGAAAAATATGAAATGTTGATTTTCAGTACTTTTTGAATGTGATAAAAATTGCTCAATTAATTAATAAATTAGTTTTCAGGATTTTTCTAGGCTTATTTATGTATCCAAAAATTATGAAAATTGTTTTTTTCACTTAGTTTTCATGAGATGAACATTTATAAAAAATTTAAGCTCAATTGGAATAAGTTGATTTATTTCATAATTATTAATTAATTAATTAATTCATAAAAGCAAATAGTAACCTTTAGTGATTTAGGTTTTGTTTGAGTTTTTGATTAAGTGATGTCCTTGGGTCATTAGTTGGTGATGATCCTTGGCAATTGTTGTGAGTGTTGTGAAAATGGTTTAGTTAGTTTAACTTGTAACTGTACCGTGAAGGAAAGTTGTATTCAAGTTGTTAATTTTGCATCCATCATCGAGCATCATATTTCGTATTCCGCATCATGTTAAACATGGCATTGTTGCGATGTGTAGTGAACGAAGGTGAACACGTGGTAGTTAATCAAGTGGTTGAGGAGGTTGATCCGTCTGTGGAGGTTGGTGTTGATATCGGTGGAATGACTCCGGACCCGAACTTTTCCGTCAACGAAGGCAAGCCTCGGATGCATACAACCCTACCTTGTATTTTACAAATTGATTTCGCTTTTGCTTCTTTTTACTACATTAAGTGATTAGGAGTCAAGTGAAAATCAAATTGGTACGTTACCAACCTTGTTATTCCATATTTACCATATTACTAGTTTTAAATTCGTATATGCTTAGTTTTGCTTAGCTATGCTTAGAACGATGAAGGTCGGGTGATTACCTGTCACCTGCAAGTTTCAAATGGAACTGTGGTTAATTTTGTTAACATGTGATATGAGAATGTGGAGTAATAAAACTAGACCGGGCGGACTCGGTGTGTGAGAGCCACAAGACATGGAGGTCTTGTGAGCGGGATCTTTCCGCCTGTGTCGATTAAGGTCCATCCGTTGTTGAATTGCATGAGGTGAGACTTTGTAGTACTAACCACATACTCCGGTAAGCCTTAATTTGGCTATTCTATTACGAGAATGGCTACTCATGCACTAGCAGTGGAGAGATGGCGGGAATAGCGTGTACCCACATGGTAATGGGCTGGATTGCTGGAGTACTGTATTCTCGGGTGGCGCGGACCCGTTCTTGTTTTAGAGGATCCGAGGGTAGGTTGGTATATGTAGGTCGGGGACCTACATATGTCGTGTGGTCTGGAATTCCCAGCTGGGTTTTTAATCGGTTCGAATCGTCGTTGCTCCTCGGTTATGGAGACTCAACTCACTGTTCATCATCGTAGTAATTAATAACTGGAACTTGAGGATGGTCTATGAAGGTCTTGGTTATGAGGTTTCATGATCTCAACGCGGATCGTGTCAACTTTGTATATGATCTTTATGAAGTGTTAAACATTGATATAAAGAATTTTTTTTAAATGCTTTTACGCAAAAGAACCTTGATTATTGCTAAAGCCATACCTTGAATCCCATGGGTCTGCATTCCTACGTTCTTTTAATTTCTTATTTCGGTTAAGTCTTGTTGAGTACTTTTGTACTCAAGGTTCGTTGACCCTTGTTGCAGGTGAGGCTCATGAGCAGATCTGTTTTGGATCGTGCTGCATGACTGTTGTTCATTGCGATGATGATAAGTAGATGTGTGGTCCTTGGGCAGGGCAGCTTTAATTGTGTGTTTTGTAATATATATATTATAATGCCACTCCACTACTTTGTTTTGTATTATTAATCAAACTTAGTTGTATGGTTTGAAACAAATGGTTTGTAAACTATGTTATTGTAAGACTTCCGCTGTTTTTGCTCTGATGTATCTATTTGAATAAATTGTTGTAATACTGCAATGACTCTGTAATGTGATCCTGCTCAGAAATCGTGGATGATTCGGGGTTCCCCGAGGACATCCGACAGTCTTCTTAAGTTACTGGAAACGTATGCATAGATGTCAAAGGTCGTTGGACAGTGACAGGTGCATGTGGGCCCTATAATGTAGGAGGTTCTGCCATAGCATGATAGGCAAATAGTTTGTCATTACGTCGTTGTTTCCCCCAGCGGCATGTACGACAATCTTGTAGAGCTGCATCCATTGCTCGGGATTAGCCTTACTGTCGTAGGGATCGACCACGAAGATCTTGAAGCCTACGGGCCACTGTATAGCTCGCAGCCTTGCTATGATGGGGCGGGGTCCCGTCGGCTCGATAGCGAGGAGTGGTCGGAGGCCGACGGGGTCGCCGTGTTGGTTGTCGTACTCCTATCGGCGTTGGAGTTCTGCCTAATGTCGCTGGGCATGACTATTCTCGATGCGATTGCGGACATCGAGATTGGTGTTGATACGATCACGAGTGTCACCGCGCAGGGGTTGATTAACCTCTTGGTTGGCATTACGAGCTGGTCGGCCATGCTGATTTCACAGTCCTTGTGATCCAGGATTGATAGCAACATTGCCCCTAGACCGCCCTTGGATGATCTAGCCGCTATGGTAACGACTCCCCCCGTCACGGCGAAAACTATGGGGGTTACGACTGCGTGCGGTCGCTGTCGAATAAGATGAAGCTGGGTTCCGGATGTTGTTGACTTGGACCTGAGCTGCTTTAAGTAGTGCTTGAATCTTGAGTACCTCCGACGTTGGTGTGAGTCTAGCCAACTCATGGGTAGCCACAGCCAGATTGGCGCTCGACGTCTGCTCTACTTGCTGGTTGTCCACCATGAGGAACTCTTGTTGAACATTACGGGTGAGAGGCGGCGGGCCACCTCCAGCAGCTTGGATGGCGTTTTCTGCTTCTTCGTTACGATGTCGCTAGCGATCAACGTTCCTGGCTTCACGCTCACGACGCTGGACACTGGTTTCTCCATCGATAGCAATGCTATCGTGGCTAACCATGAAGAGCTCTCTCCCAAAGCCAGGAGGAAAAGGTGGGTAGGTGCTGGTAGAGACTTCGGAGTATGGCTCGGGGCTTTCCTCCAGGATTGTTTGGAGCGTGTCATCCGGAAGGTTTGTTCGGATTTGCACCATGTTTACCATTGGCGCAGGCTGGTCGGCCTCAAGGAAGTCGATCTGATAGAGGTCGTCGACGCGGCTGCACTCGGCGTGGTCGGCGAAAAGATGGTGCACGATGTCCTGACAGATCGGACCCGCACCCACCAGCCCAAAAGAATAGGGCTTTGGCATGCTCTCCGTCGAGGCGAGGAGTGGTCAGAGTTGAACAGCACGCCCTTCCAGATTTGCCGTGATCACCAGATCAGAATCTGGCCTCCTTGAACAAAGTGGCCGAGCAGGTCGCTCGGTTGTAGCGGTTTGGTCATCTTGGAGTACGGGAAATTCGTCACTCGCTCTGGATTGATCTAAGACCGAACCCACGAGGAGTTGACATCTTGCTAAGCGGTCTATGACCCGATCGATGGATGTGATCAGATCATCCTTGCTGATGGATCTCCTAACCCAGCGGCGGGGCATCGGGATCGGAGATGTCGTTGCAAGTGTTAGCGCGATCGGCGTAGGGTGATCCTGCACCGCTTCCACGATCTCCCCGTTGCTATCGGGGCCGATGATCCAAGTCATGGATGCGACCGTGAAGATCTGACCCGACCCGGGAAAGGCCATGGAGCTCGAGAAAGTGACCATCTGGTTGGCCATGGAATCAGCACGCACACTCCCTACCTGGCACGTCACTGTCGACGAAATCTGGTCGGCAGTCTACTGAGGGGTATATCCACGGTAGTAGATGATCGGTGGAGGTGCGCGTAATAGGAACCGAATGGTGACATAAGTTGCAAAGACAACGATTTAGACAGGTTCGAGCCGTCTGATCAACGTAATAACCTACGTCATGTGTCTTTGTTGGATTGTATTGAATATGAGATCCATTCGAAGAGGGTCCCTACCCCCCTTATATAGTCTGGGGGTAGGGTTACAAGTTGTTTTAGGCCTAGATCTATTAGGTTATATAGTGAGTATTTACAAGGAATACGATATCTATCATATTCGAAAAGATCTTCCTTCATCGTCAAAATGTCTTCTGATTGTCTTGCGGTGCACGCTGACCAGAATCGGGCAACGTAGGCCTTGATCTTATGGGCTGGACCTCCCCTGGCGGTGCGGCTCATGTCCATTGCCGTGGGTACCTGGGGTTATACCCCCACAGCCGGAGACAGAGAGTGCGGACGCCACCACGTCGTCCACGATCAGCGCGCGGCAGTCGACGGGGGAGGGGCTAGCGGCTGCGGCCGCGGGGGAGTAGGAGTCGCACATGGCGAGGAGGGGGAGCGCTGCGTCGAGATCGGGTGGCTCGAGAAGGAGGTGGTGGTGGGAGCCACTGCCACCGTAGGCGTCGTGGTCGGGGCAGAGCACCAGGAGGAGCAGGAGGAGGGCGCGGCCGAGCAGCGCGGCCTTGGCTGGGAGAGGCATCGACCGAATCCGCGCGGTCGCGCGGGCGAAGTGCGGCGGGGAGAGGAGGAACGCGAGGCGGGATCGCAGCCGGCGCGAGTCGGCGACCAGCGCCCGCGCGAGGCCGGGGAGCTGTGCGGCTGGAACATTGAGGAGCGCCGCCATCAGGGTTTCCGTGGAGGACGGCCATGGCTGTGGCCAGCGTCCATCGGGATCGGGTGCTAGAGCAGTGGAGTGGGAGGTGGAGTGAGCTGGTGGGAAATGCACACACTTTTTGCAGGGTGTCGGTATTTATGCCGGGGTTTTGGAGGGCAATCGAATGCGTCTCGGAACTTGTGTAAATCTATTCACGTGTACAGTGTACTGCCATAGGAGCATTTTTTTTTTAAATAACACTCCCCGAAATGGATAAGGATAAGCAATACCGTCGTTCACCATGGCAATGGACAAGCAAAGCAAGCAGCCAGAAGTCGGCTTTGAAGGAGATGAAATTCCAGATGCGTCGGGTTCACAGGCATGATTGCCGCAAGAACATCTCCTTCCTATTTTAATGTCAGTGAAGAATACATAACGAAAACAGTGACTGTTGTTCCCGCGACATTTTCATCCAAAGAAGACTAATCTCGGTGCTGGCATTCTAATTAACAACAAAATGTACAAGCATCTCTATAGAACCAGATCACCACAAAGTTCTACGCGTTCGGCACAGCCATGATGGCAAGAGCCTCCCTGTTCTGCCCCAGGATGTTGAAGACCGTCGCGGCGATGTGCGACGGCGTCAGCCCAGCCTCGGCCAGCTGATCGGCCGGCGATCCATGGTCGATGTACCTGTCAGGGAGCACCAGCGGCCGCCACTGCACCACCCAAACAAAAGACAAGTTCATCACAGCTGACGATGGAGTTCGGGACGAATGTTTCATTATCATTAGGGCGACGATCGACGGACTGACGGAGCAGCTAGCTAGCGTCGTAACTTGCCTTGAGTTTGCCGTCGAGGAGGCCGTCCAGGGCCATGAACTGGGCGACGTGCGAACCGAAGCCTCCGATGGAGCCTTCCTCCACGGTGATGAGCACCTCGTGGGACTTGGCCAGGCTCCTGATCAGGGCGTGGTCCAGCGGCTTGCAGAACCTCGCGTCGGCGACGGTGACCCTGAGGCCGTGGCGCTCCACCAGGGACGCGGCGGCCAGGCAGTACTGCACTGCCGACCCGTACCCCAGCAGCGCCACCCGGTCGCCCTCTAGCAGGATCCTGCCCTTGCCGACCTAAATTATATATGCCGATTAGATTTTAGTTTTGAATCTGTAATAAGTTTTATTTATGGGTATACTACTGTAATTAGTCCACTGATCTTCTTCTTCTTTGAAGAAGGCTTAAGCCGGAAATTTTCCATTATCTAAAAAACAAAATTGAAGATCCCCGATTAATAAAATCAGCAAAAGTGACCGATGTATGTACTGTACGTACCTCGAGGGGAGTGCCTTTGTAGTTGGGCGGCAACGGGACGCCAATGCCGTTGCCTCTCGGGTACCGGAAGCAGGACGGGCGGTCGTCGATGGCGGCGGCGGTGGCGACCATGTGGCAGAGCTCGGCCTCGTCGGACGGGGCCATGACGACCATGTTGGGCAGGCAGGCCATGTAGGCGACGTCGAACGCGCCGCAGTGGGTCGGCCCGTCCGCGCCGACCAGCCCGGCCCTGTCCATGGCGAACCTCACCGGGAGCTTCTGCAGATCGACGTCGTGCACGACCTGGTCGTAGCCGCGCTGCAGGAACGACGAGTAGATGGCGCAGAAGGGCTTGAGGCCCTCACAGGCGAGGCCTGCCGCGAACGTCACGGCGTGCTGCTCCGCGATCCCGACGTCGAAGCACCGGCTCGGGAAGCGGCGGAGGAAGTAGTTGAGCCCCGTGCCGCCGCCCATGGCCGCGTGGATGGCCACGATCTTGCTGTCCTGCTCCGCCTCGGCGATGAGCGACTCGGCGAAGTAGTTGGTGTAGGACAGCGTCTTGGCCGGGGACTTGAACTGCTTCCCGGTGGCCGGATCAAACTTGGCGACACCTGCACGCACGCACGCATCAAAGCCACAGAACCAAGATCACGCACAGATCGATCGATCCGGTACGATCTGCTAGTAACATAACAGGCCGGCAACAATGGCGTGCTCATGTCATCATGTGGTGTGTGTGGTACCGTGGTACTTGTCGGCGGCTCGCTCGGCGTAGGGGTAGCCGCGGCCCTTCTCGGTGACGACGTGGATGAGGACGGGGCCGGTGGTCTTGGTGCTCTTGACGTCGTTGAGGATGGTGATGAGGTCGTCGATGTTGTGGCCGTCGACGGGGCCGATGTAGTAGAGGCCGAGCTCCTCGAAGAGCGACGAGCCGGGGCCGCTGATCATGCCGCGGGCGTACTCGTCCACCTTCGCCGCCAGCTCGTGCACTGAGCCGCCGATCTGCTTCGTCACTCCCTGCACACGCAAGCACGCCAACGGTCGGTTGGTCAGAGCTGCAAACCTGGGCCGACGATTCCTTCTCGGCCAAACAAGAATGGGCCGGTTAGAGCCTAGCCCAGGCAATTTTATGACCAGTGTAGTACTACAAGATGAAAAAATTCAGTAGGGCCTTATGATATGGATACAGCTTGAGTATTTTGAGACGATGATTAAACTATTTCTAGAGTCAACCTGTTGCGATTCATCCATCCATCCATCTTTGAGCAGCTTTGTTTAGGCTATCTTAACAACAATATCTAAAATATAAGACTCATTCGTTTTTTAGGTAGCGCTACAGGCAAAAGGTTCAATACCTATTCGGTATCTTCTCCAACAAGGCATAAAAGAGAATCATTTCTGCAAATGGGTTTTAAGGAGAGAGGATGCCCATATTTGATTTGTGTCTCTCAGACAACCCAAAATAGGTCTCCCGTATAGATACTCTGTTGAAGATTAATTTTAAATCTTTTACTATCTATTTTAAATTTAAATGTCCATAGAAGTTCCTTATTGAAGACAGTCTCACGGTGCAAAGATTGCCTAGTGGGCACTACTCGAATCTACAGATTGTTGCTAGTATACGCTGCATCATCGCCATTTCTGGTGGTGAACATGCCTCCATGCATGGCCCCTAGAAGAAGATAATTACTGCACGTCACTCTGCATCTTGACGCAGCTTATTTTGGCATGTACTGACAAGTTTCATTCAGGCGCTTTCGTACGACAGATTCAAGAAACTCCAAAGCTCGCGTCATGGGACACGTACGTTACGTCTGCTGCTTACTGCCTACACGTACGTTACGTCTGCTGCCTGCCTGCCTATCGGAGTATGTCTGCTGAGCAACCACGTGTTTCACGTAGTTTTAACATATAATTTTTTTTTCACCATAGAATAAAGATTCAACGGCCTTTATCTTTCTTCCACTTTCAGCCTCCAGTCTTCTTCTATCTTCAGACAATCACAAATCACAAGATCACAAATTTATAGATCATATAAAATAATTTTTTTTATGGAAAGACAAATCACAAAGAAGAAAGAGGAGAGGCCTACTGGCACCACGCGACAGACCGAGTGCGTCACGGTGCGGTGCGCAGCTTCGTCGGAGGACGTCATGGTGCGGCACGGTGTGGGCGGGGGCGTAAGCCGAACATCACGGTGCGGCAAGGTGTGGGTGGGTGCGCAGCTTCATCAGAGGACGCGTGCGTCGGCAGAACGGAGGGAAGGAGAAAAAAAAATCATGTATTTTTTTACGCTAAAATACTTGTGTTGTATAGTATTTCTGAAAATATATGCACGGTACGAATTGCTACTGCTTACTACCATTTCACAAAAAGAAAAATCTACGCGCTGCCGTGCCGTGAGAATGAGGCCAGCTCGGAATTTCATTTCAGCCGCGTTTATATGCACCACTCACTGCTTTTACCGTGAGTGACGCGTGCCTAACCGGACCGTTGAAGGTTTGTGCGGACAGGACAGGATGTACCTTGGCCACCTCCCTGAGCTCCCTGAGCGGGCGGCTGGACTGCAGCTTGCTGAGGGCGCTGCTGAGCGCGCCGACGGGCGGCACGGGCCCGTCGAGCGTGGCCGTGGGCAGCGACACCTGCTTGTTGTCGTTGAGGATGACGATCATGTCGGAGTCCAGGTACCCGGCGTTGTTCATGGCCTCGTACGCCTGGCCCGCCGTCATGGCGCCGTCGCCGATCACCGCCACCACGTTGTTCTTGCCGCCCTTGAGGTCCCGCCCCACCGCCATCCCCAGCGCGGCGGAGATGGTGGTGGAGCTGTGGCCCGTGCCGAAGCAGTCGTACTCGCTCTCGGCGCGCTTCGTGAACCCCGCCAGCCCGTTGGTCTGCCGCATCGTCGGCATCTTGTCGCGCCGCCCCGTCAGGATCTTGTGCGGGTACGACTGCAACCGTCATCATAAACAAACAAACAGCCGGATCGATGGTTAGCCTCGATCTGTCCGCGACCTGCCCGGCACGCTCACATGGAGCGCACGTTACCCAGAGCGGAGCGCCGCCGAGCGCGCGGCAGCCATTGCCGTGGCGTACCTGGTGGCCGACGTCCCAGAGGATGCGGTCCTGCGGCGCGTTGAAGACGTAGTGCAGCGCGACGGTGAGCTCCACCACGCCGAGGCTGGACCCGAGGTGGCCGCCGGTCTTGGACACGTGGAAGATGACGTCGGACCGGAGCTCGTCGGCCAGCTGCCGCAGCTCCTTCACGGACAGGTTCTTCATGTGGACGGGGTAGTTGATGGTGTCCAGCAGCGGCGTGGGCGGCCGCTGCGAGTAGTACTCCGCCTCGCGCTCCGACAGCGACGCCGACACGCATGCCGACCGACGCCGAGGCTTCACGCAGCAAGCATTGGCCATCAAATTAACCACCAGAGCTGAACTGAAGCACGCGCGCAGACAAGCCAAGAAAATTGAGCCTGCGTGATAAAGCAGGCAGAGGATATTATGCTTACCCTGGGAGGCCTGGCCTGGAGCAACTTGTGGCCATGGAGCTGCTCGGCCGCCGAAGCGAAATGGGAGTCCTGATGAGCAGGCACGGCGAGGAATCCCCTTGGGACAGAGAACGTCGTCGACAGCGCCATTGCTTCTTTTCCTCCTCCTGCTCAACTCAAGAATGCAACAGGTTTTACCAATGGTGTCAAATAAACCAACTGTTCGATTTCCTGAAGAAGAACTGACCCAAATGCTAGTGGCGAGCTTCAGCTGCGAGCTAACAGTGGCACTGACAGTACGCGGGTGACGGGTGCATGAATGGTGGGGGATTTGGAAAGTGGCGCGGGAGGAGTGTGGAGGCGCCTGCCTATAGCAGTAGTGCGGCGGGTCCGGTGCCGAGGGGATGCGGGATGGCGATAGGGGAGGGCGGGAGGCCGATAAGGGGAGTGTGTGTGACTGTGTGGGTGACCACGGAGGTGGGGAACGCCATGGCAGCGCGTGTGGCTGGAATTCATTCGCCTCTGCCGCAAGTGCTCGCTTTTTTTTTTTCTCCCTTCCTTCCCGCTGTGTCCTCGCGCATCGAGCAACCGGAGAGCAATGGGCGTCCTACCAATCTCGCACCCCATTGGACCAGCTCGACAAAGTATCACGAGAGGATAATATGGGATAAGATACAATCAAAGAAATATCAATTATGGACATGTGAGGAAGGAGCTGCACAAAAGTGTATAGAGAAAGGATTCCCCATGCAATTATCTTTGGAGAGGTAATGGGCACACCGTGCTTTACCCACACCCAAACCTACACCATCTTCATTCATTCCCATAATTCTACACCCTCTTAGGATTTACCCATGTCTATTTGCCCATCGCCAATGGAATAACAACCATGTAAGGGCATCTCCAATGAATTACCTATCTCCCATATCCTAAAGTCAATATAGGTGATCTCCTATTATTAGGAGCGTAACATTTTCTTCTTCTTATATGATAAATTACCTGTAATTTGAGGGTGAGGGAATGAATTTTGAGTAATTACTTCAAACTTTTAGGTATTATAAGGATAGAATAAGTAATTTGCTAGAGCAACCGCAATCTCTTACATATGATTTGGGTGGTTATACCTATTCATATCCATTCTACCATATTCTAACCATATGTGGATTTGGGTGGCTCTCTGGACACCAAGCAGTAGCTACAATTTCTCAAGAATCTTTAGTTGGCACAAGTGCGCTGGGGTATTGAGTCACACACATTCTGAAAATTGACCAATGATAGTTGCGTCACCAACAGGCAAATACAGAAGTAGTAGAAATTACCATGAAAAATGTTCTTAGTTGTGAGAGAGCATATTCCTCATGCTCGTATTCCTTGTTTCAGTCCCCCGATATGGATACATAACAACGTCCATCACCGGGATGGGAGACAATGTTGTTGCATGATAAATTGAAGCAAGGCTAAAATGTGAGAGGAAGGTGAAAGGATCAAGATGCCCAAGAGAAGGGTGAATTGAGCTAATTCTAAATTCTTTACAATAATTAAGCCCTACACTTAACCCACTTCACCCCTTGTGCCTAGAATGTGTTCTATTGTTCTACCGCATAAAAGTTTAGCACCCTAGGTTCCAATCCTACTCTAGCATGACAATTCTAGAATGTAAAGACTTGAAATGAATTGCTCAAATATAAATGTTCAAAGTAAAGAGAGGAAAATGAACGCGGCGATGTTTTCCTGAGGTATCGGAGAGTCACCACTCCCCACTAATCCTCGTTGGAGCACCCGCGCATGGGTGTAGCTTCCCTTGATCCACGCAAGGATCAAGTGCTCTCTACGGGCTGATTCTTCAACACTCCGTCGCGGTGAATCGTCCACAACCGCTCACAACTTAAGTTGGGTCATCCACAAGCTCCGCCGGAAGATCACAAAGCTCCCAATCACCACCGAGCCGTCTAGGTGATGGCGATCACCAAGAGTAACAAGTACAAACTCTCACTTGACCACGACAAGCCTAATGAGAAGGGTGGATGCACACTTGCTACTCTCTTTACACTAATGAGGACATTAATCTTGGATTCTCAAATCTCAATCACCTCACTAGGCTCTTGCTCTCCCTTGCACTTTCAAGGTGTTTCTCAGCTGAATAAATGGAAAAGAGACCTCTCTTGGACGAGTGGAGTAAGTATTTATACCCTCTCATTCAAAACATAACGTTTGGAGGCTGAGCCAGCGTTCTGCGGGGTGACCGAACGCTCCGGTCAGTTATACCCGCAAAGAGCCCTTTAAGCTCTGACCGAACTCTGACCAGCGTCCGGTCAGCACTGACCGGACGCGTTCGATCAAGAAAAACACTCACTGGAACCTTACTGATGTTGACCGGACGCTAGCACCCAGAGTTCGGTCACTTCACTGTTCAGCATCCGGTCAGTTACCGGATCCTAACCAGCGTCCGGTCAGCACCAATCGGACGCGTCCGGCTAGAAAAATGTCTCTCTGGAACCTCTCTAGAGTTGACTGGACGTAGGACCCCAGCGTTCGGTCCACTTTCACTCAGCGTCCGATCAGTACAAGACGACTTCAGTTGATCAAACAAACTGACCGGACTCACCCTCCAGCGTCCGGTCACTCATTTAACCCTCCATTCACTTCCAACTCGAAATCCTATATGAATGAAGTTTACTGCAATTGATCTTAGGGCTTCTCCTGAGCTACCTAGTGCTAGGTTTGACAACTGTGCACCACACCTAACCCACTAGACTTACCTTGGTCAAGCTACTAGTCCATACCCCCTTAATAGTACGGCCAAAGGAAAAAACAAAGTCCTAAACTAGTCTAAGTGTCTCTTCAACACCAAACAACACTTAGAACTAGTCCGTCCTTAACCTTATCATCCATCATTTGAAAACTGAAACGATTTCCATCTTCAGGGACATGACAACCATAATTGTCCAATCAATTGCCATTACCATGACTTAACTCAAATTGCCTCTACAAAACACACGTTAGTCATAGTAATCTCGTGTCGTCATTAATCATCGAAACCCAACTAGGGGCCTAGATACTTTCAATCTGCCCCTTTTTGGTGAATGATGACAACACAACCTCGAGTATGTAGAAGAGATGAGTGAGGTTCTCAACATGCTTAGTTCATATAAGCTTTTGACAATAAGAACAAAGGGGTTATACAAGCTTATATGACCCAAGCCAACATGGTGTACTCAATAGATATGAAGTAAGCATGAGTACATGAAGTAACGCTCATTTAAATCGGAGTAAAACGCGGAAACAAAGCAAATGAGCATAACCAAAAGACAAGGCATATATAGATATGTATCAATGTAGAGAGCACACATGTCACATAAGTCTCACCATCACATGTAAATAAGACAATGCATGAAAGTAAACGTGAATGCATATGTGAGTATCACACACACAAAACCAAAAGTAACGAATCAATGCTCCCCCTAGATCTGATCTAACATACTCGCTCCCTCTCTCCCTTTGGCGTCAAGCACCAAAACCTAAGGGTCAGATGGTGGGACAGGAGCAGTCGAGTCGGGCGCTGAGGTGCGGTGAGAGATCTGGAACTATGCAGCAGCATCCTCTGACCCTAAACTTTGAGCGGTCTGACCCTCTGTCGCTGGAAGTGAAGGTGAAGCGGTCTGGGTATGCTTAGTAACTGGCGTGGCCTGTGACTCTGGAAGTATCACTGTAGGAAGTGGAGCCACATCTGCCACTGTCACTGTCGCTGAAGCCTCAAGTATAGGAGTGACTGTCTAAGGTGGCTCGGATGATGCAACAGATGACGAGATCATCTCTGTAGTCCCGGTAACTAGAGCAACTATGGTAGGGACAGGTACTCGTAACTCTGGAGGTGTAGGCTACCCTGTAAGCTCACTGAAGGTAGCACCAAGACTCCTAGATACTGGGGTGTCCATCACTAGCACTGAAGAACTCTGAGGCGGAGTGAAGCCCATAACAATAGGAGTAAAGTGAGAACCCTGAGCTATCACTGGTGAAGCAAACCACTAGGACACCTGCTCTGTAGGTGAAGCAAACTGAGTAGCTGGTTGTCCCTAACTTTGAAGCCCACTGGGCTGTACAGCTAAGTCACTATAGTGGTGGTAGCAGGCTAGCCTATCTAAGGTGTAGACTGTTGAGGAGCAACCCCAATAATAGTGAATACATGCTGCATAAAACCAAGTAACTGCTGCTGAATCATAAGCTGCTGCCTCTAAAACTCATCCTGTCGAGCCTGAACCTGAGCAAGTGCAGTTGTGGTCTCTTGTGCCTGGCGTGCCTGGTCCTACCTCATCCACTCAAGTACTGCTAGAAGAGTTGGGTCTGTTTGTGGTGGCTGTGGTGGAGCGTAGCTGGAGCCACTGGCCTCTCTGTCGTGTGGTTGAGGAGCCATCTGTGAAATCGACTGATAGTCATCATCAGAGCTGTCACTCGGGTCGCTCTCAACCACATTCTCCTGTTGTGCATCAAGCTCCTCCTCCTCTGTCGCTGCAATGCCCCTGATGATCTCATCCTGCTGGGCAGCTGTCTCTGGTACCTCTAGGTGATGGCTCGGCTGACGAGGTGTCCTCGCACGACTGTGACGTAGCATCTAGCCTATGTCATATGGCGGAAACTCAATAGCAGCACCTGTGTACCCTGCCATCGTCTCTAGGGACTTCTGTGTAACTGCCTTTCTGATAAGGAACGTGATCCAATGAGCATATGGCAGTTGTCGGTGACCTCTGAAGCCCTCTGCTAGTGTGTTCTCTATCTCTGAAAGCGTCACATCCCAAATGTCAAAAGCAATCTGAGACATCAGATGATACACTAGCCATAGCTGAATACGAGTTAGGCCCTCACGGTAACCCATCCTTGGAAGCAGAGTCCTCCTCATAATAGCATCAAGAAGCCGAGCTATAGGAGTAAGATCACATGGTGTCCTGCTCGACCCCTCACCAAATGGCTCTATGAAACAAGGTCTGACAATGTCTGTAGGTCGAACAAGTCTGCCATGAGGGCATCTCAAAGGCTTTGTCTGTCCGTAGCATACCTCGTGAAGGCGAATAAGGGACTCTGGAATCCTTAGAATCTCTCTAACCCTCGAGCTCTAGAGCCTATAGTCACGGCCTCTGAATGTAAAGTGAATAAATCTGTGCTTTAGGTCAATCCAAAGAGAGGAGTAGAATTCACGGACCCATGATGAAACAAAACAGCCAGTCCATCCAAGAAGATCTGTCAACCCTGGCAGATAAGAGAGGTGAGGACGGATCTGCTCGCCTACAGCTATAACTAAAGACTCTATGGAGCAGACTCGCTGAGATCTGAAGGCAACACCATTGTTGAGATATGCATTATAGAAATCCTCCTACAGTACGATGTAGAAGTGCTCTAATGCATGCTCATCCCGCCTCGGTGGAAACCAATCCTCAAACTGAACAAACCATAGCTGTTGCACCTGTCTGGCTGTGGCTGCCCTCAGGTCAAGGTGAAGCACCGGAGGCAGACCCTGTGGTCTGGGAGGTGGACGAGAGCCCCTCCTTTGTGTCTTAGGCCTCGGTGACACCTGAGTACATGTATGACCAGAGCATCAAAGCTGTGACTATGCTGCCTGCTTTGTCTCCTCAACCTGCTCTATCTGCTGAGTATCCGCTATCTGCTCTGCTGACTGTGTCTGCTGCTCTATCTCCCCCTGAGGCTGACTATCCTCTAAAGAGACACGCCATCCTCCAAGCATGACAGTCCCAGGTGGACTACCATGACGAGTCTCAATCCTCTCGATGGCGGCCCTCTGTGCTGGTGACAACTGATCACCTATACGAACACCACCCCTAGATCCACCTCTCTCGGCACGCTCTGTGGTGGCTGCCACTGCTGCTGCTCTCTCTGTCTCCACATCAGCGAACTTTCGCTTCTTCGTTGTAGTCTTCTTTGCTTTTCCTTTTTCTTGAGCAGTCAGGCGAGGTGGAGGCCTTGGATCCTCATCTCCAGGACCACCTACGGCATTCTTGCAACGTGCCATTGCTGAAACTGATGAGAATTACTGCCACTGACAGGAAACAACAGCCGACTGACACTCGTGAGGCTTGGCCTCAATCCGTACTCGCGGGCTTGGCCCCGAGTTTACTGACAACTGCCAAATCAACCACAAGAGCACCGACTCACTGCACGATGGAATAGATAGGAATTATAAATAATCACTATATTCATCAAGAGGTGCGAGATCCTAAGAAGCAAGCAGTAGATACGAAATTGAAGGCGATGGCTTGCTACCTGATGAAATCCGACGAACCGACCACCGACGAGCAAAGG
This sequence comes from Miscanthus lutarioriparius, assembly GCA_904845875.1. NCBI lineage: Eukaryota > Viridiplantae > Streptophyta > Magnoliopsida > Poales > Poaceae > Miscanthus > Miscanthus lutarioriparius. The sequence goes on along the minus strand of CAJGYO010000017.1, from coordinate 27,414,111 downwards.
AGAGGATCACGGGGCACCACCAGAATCATCAATCTTACACCTAGGGTTAGGGTTGAATGGCGCGAAGTGGTGCGGTGGCCGAGGAGACATGTTAGTGCAATGTAGGCTCTACTAGGGCAAGTGGTGGCATAGGCGCGAGCTAGGCGCGGGCGTGGCGGCGCTAGGCTAGCACAGACGTGAACGCTGCTAGGTGGAGGTGCAGGCACGACGTAGACGGGCACCGATGCATGTGCGGCAGGTGGCGGCGCTGGTGCATGCACGGCGAGGCTAGTGGAGCAGGCGCGATGATGCTGTAGAGACATAGATGAAGCAGGCATGGCGATGCGACGGCGAAGGCGGGCACGGCGGGGTGGCGGCGTGAGGCGCTACTAGATCAGGCGCGGCGGTGCTACGATGGAGTTAGGCACGAAAGCGGGAGCGATGGCGAGGACAGGGTGGCGCCGTTTACGGTGGAGCTACGGTGTGAGGCAGGCGTGACTTAGGTCAAGGCGGCCCAGGCGCGTGTGAGGTGGCATGGGGTGGCAGTGTGGGACAATCGTGAGACCTAGATGCAAACAAAGATGAAACACGATTTAAGGTGGGCCCCACGAGACATAGAAGATAAGGAGTTAGATCCACTCAGATTCAACTGACTGGATGCACCAGTGGCAACGACCGGACGCTGCCACTCGGAGTCTGGACAACAACAAAATGGTCCAGAGCTCCTCAAGTCACAACCGGACGCGTCCGATTACCCTGGACCAAACGTAGAACAGAGTCCGATCGATTCTGACATCGTCTTCTTCGTTTGACCGACGCAGGGTCACCTTCACACCGGACGTAGGAAGAGCACTATGCAGCATCTGGTCACTCCTGCGATGCATCTGTTCACCTCCTGTGAACTGACCGAACGCTAGAAGAAGAGTCCGATGCAGCGTCCGGTCGCCATTTTTCAGCAATTCTTCAAAGTTCCTTCACGCTGCCTCAAGTCCCAACTTCAATAAGACGCAAATAAACACCAATTGGGACTAATTTGAGAGACCTCTCTCAAACCCTCAAATTTTTCAAATATTTTTCCTTAGGCTATAATTCTTTTTAAGAAAATATGCAATAAAAGGGGCGAGGAGCACCATGTGACAACACAAGAGGGTTTTATGACCAATAGGAGCATGAAATACTCTCCCTATTTATGGATAAACACAGTGGGTGCTCAAAAGATAACCGAAAAGAAACGACAAAGCAACACTCATGCATATGCAATGCAATACTTGAAAGTAATTCTAGTTGCTTGTCAAGTTTGATCCAAGGTTAAGCTTCTTCACACGCTTTTCGGCGGTTATCTTAACCATGTTAGACAAGCCCTAAGTGCATTACCAAAAATTTAAACATGTTTTATATTACAATGCAATGCAAGGGACAACACAAGCTCATTATTTAGTGAAGTTACTAAAATCAAGCACATTGAGATCATTCCTCAACCGACAAAATGTAGCCTCATCTAGTGGTTTAGTGAAGATATCCGCCAATTGATCCTCGATCCTTACACCTTCTAGTGATATATCATTTTTAGCAACATGATCTCTAAGAAAGTGATGGCGGATATCTATGTGCTTGGTGCAAGAGTGTTGAACCGGATTATTAGCAAGCTTTACTGCACTCTCATTGTCACACAAAAGAGGTACCTTTTCTAGAACTACACCATAGTCTAGCAAAGTTTGCTTCATGTAAAGAATTTGTGCACAACAAGCACCCCCGATAATGTATTCTGCTTCGACGGTGAACAAAGCCACACTATTTTGCTTCTTAGAGGACCAAGACACTAGTGATCTACCAAGCAAGTGGCACCCTCTGGATGTGCTTTTTCTATCAATTTTGCAACCGGCATAATCCGAATCGGAATAGCCAACTAGTTGGAATCAAGCTCCTTTGGGATACCAAAGACCAATGCTTGGTGTGTGCTTAAGGTACCTAAGGATTCTTTTAACGGCAACCAAATGAACTTCCTTAGGATTAGCTTGAAATCTAGCACACATACACACACTAAACTTGATGTTGGACCTAGATGCGGTCAAGTATAACAAGCTATCAATCATAGAGCGGTAGAGAGATTGATCAACCGTTTTACCTTCCTCATCTAGGTCGAGATGTCCATTTGATGGCATTGGTGTCTTGATTGGCTTATATTCATCCATATTGAACCTCTTGAGAAGATCCTTGGTATACTTTTCTTGAGAGATGAAAATCCCTTATCTCATTTGTTTGACTTGAAAACCAAGAAAGAATGTAAGCTCTCCAATCATAGACATCTCAAACTCCTTCGACATCAATTCACCAAACTCTTTGCAATAATCTTCATTTGATGATCCAAATATGATATCATCAACATATACTTGACAAATGAAGATATCTCCATCAAGCTTCTTGGTGAATAGTGTGGTGTCGATCTTCCCAATAGTGAAGCCCTTCTCAATGAGGAAATCCCGAAGGCATTCATACCAAGCTCTTGGGGCTTGCTTGAGCCCATATAGCGCCTTGGATAACCTATAAACATGATTAGGATATCTAGGGTCTTTAAACCCGGGATATTGATCAACATAGACTAGTTCATTTATGAAGCCATTTAAAAATGCACTTTTAACATCTATTTGATATAATTTCATTTCATGATGTGATGCATATACAAAGAGGATATGAATGGCTTCAAGTCTTGCAACCGGTGCAAAGGTCTCTCCAAAATCCAACCCTTCAACTTGAGAGAACCCCTTTGCAACTAGTCTTGCCTTGTTCCTCACAACAATGCCTTGATCATCTTACTTGTTGCGGAACACCCACTTTATTCCAATGACTCTTGCACCTTGTGGTCGCTCTTCAAGAGTCCAAACTTTATTGCGGGTGAAGTTGTTCAACTCTTTATGCATGGCATTTATCCAATCTGGATCTTGAAGAGTTTCTTCTACCTTCTTAGGTTCAATGCAAGAAACAAAAGAGTGATGTTCAATAAATGAAGCAAGTTTTTGAGAGAGAGTCATTACACCCTTTGAATGACTCCCTATGATGAGATCTCATGGATGTGCTTGTAGTAGAGGTGAATTTCTTCTATCAACCACTTAAGGGGGAGGTTGTGGAGCATCAACATCTTGAGCTTGTGCCACCATTTGATCATGAGAGACATGAGTATCTTCATTTTCTACTCTCCCATCTTTATCATCATCTTGTGGCACATTTGATGAAGAAGGTGGATCAATCACTTATACATCATCTTCATCATCTTTAGGCTTGATGTCTACAACCGGAATATTCTTCATGACCTCCCTCAATGGTCATCTACATCATCAAGATTCTCATGTGCTCCTTGGGAGCCGTTAGATTCATCAAATTCCACATCATATGTTTCTTCAACCAAGCCGGTGGCATGATTAAATACTCGATATGCTTTGGACTTTGATGAGTAACCAACAAGAAAGCCAATATCACAACGTCTTTGAAACTTCCCTAGGTGTTGCCGCTTCTTGTAGATGTAGCATTTGCAATCAAACACCTGAAAGAATGATACGTCCAGCTTCTTCCCATTGAGCAACTCATAAGGGGTCTTGCCAAGAAACTTTTGAAAAAATAGGTGGTTGGATGCATAACATGCGGTGTTGATAGCTTCCACCCATAGAGCTTCGGGTGTATTATACTCATCAAGCATTGTTCTTACAAGTGTGATAAGTGTCCAATTCTTTCTCTCTACTACACCATTTTGTTGAGGAGTATATATTGCGGAGACCTCATGCTTGATTCCGACTTCATCACAATATGCCTCAATGTTTGTGTTGTCAAATTCTTTTCCATTGTCACTTCTTATCTTCTTGAGCTTCACTTCAAATTCATTTTGTGCTCTCTTAGCAAACTTCTTGAAACATGAATCCACTTCGGTCTTGTCATGAAGAAAGAACACCAAGTATATCTAGAGTAGTCATCAACTATCACAAGACAATAGATATTTTCTCCCAAACTCTTGTAAGCTGTTGGTCCAAATAGATCCATATGAAGGAGCTCTAGCACTCTCATTGTTGACATGTAAGCTTTTGTAGGATGAGTGTTTGCAACTTGCTTGCCGGCTTGACATGCCCTACAAAGCTTGTCCTTCTCAAATTTCACATCCTTCAAACCTCTCACCAATTCATTCTTCATTAGCTTGAGCTCATCCCAACATGTGCCAGTCTTCTATGCCATAGCCACCCAAGTGATGTTTTGGTGAATAGGCATGTCTTCAAGTTTGCATCTTCGGAGGTGAAATCCACTAGATATAGGTTGTTGTATCTAAAACCCTTAATTATAACTTGATCATCATCTTTCTTTGATACAACCACTTCCTTCTCGGTAAATAAGCATTGAAAGCCAAGATCACACAATTGACCAACGGATAGTAGGTTGAAGCTCAAGAAGCAACATATACCACATTTGATATTGAATGATCATTTGATATTCAACTTTGCCCAATCCTTGAACTTTGCCCTTTGAATTGTCACCAAATGTAATCCTTTTTTGACCATCAACTTCTTCATCTAGTGAGGTATACGAGGATCACCGGTTATATATTGAGTGCAACCACTATCAATAACCCAATGACTTCCACCGGTCTTGTAGTTCACCTACACACAAGAGATCAAGCTTGTTGTTTAGGGATCTAAACTTGATGGGGGCCTTTGACTTTCTCAACTAGTGACTTTACAACCTAAATTCTCTTAGGCCTATTCTTGTTGGGAGGACCTAAGAACATGACTTTTATTTTTCCACTAGAATCCTTTCTAAGCATGTAATGAGCATTGAAGGCAAAGGGTCTAGCATGCTTGGGCAAGGGTTGTGGTGGAGGAGTTTGACACTCATTGGCAAAGTGACCTTCTTGTCCACACTCAAAACATCTCTTTGGCTTAGGCTTTGACTTGTGTTGTTGTTGATGTTGAGCTTGAGCTTTCTTCTCTTGATTTGCCAAGTACCCAATACCACTTCTATCCATCTTCATCATGGTGTTCATGAGTAGCTCACTTTGGAGATATTGGCCTCTTGTGAACTTGCTCAAGCCGGTCTTGAGATGTTCTTTCTCCGACTTGAGCTTCTTGTTTTCTTCTCTAAGTTCATCATGATTTTTCTCCATCTTGAGTCTCTTGTTCTCTTCTTTAAGCTTCTCATTCTCAAGAGCTATATCACAATCATGATCAAGATTCTCTATCACAATGGTGTTGGTGGTTGATAGCTTTTCAAGATCTTTCTTGAGCTTTTCATTCTCATTCTTGAGCTTGACATACTCACCATAGTTGTTGGACTCAACCACTTTCTTGCCTTTGCTACTAGAACCTTGCTCAATGCTCTCAACAATCAAGTCATCACATGATGTAGCTATATCAATCTTAACAACATTGTTAGTAGCATCATGTGGCTCATTGGATAATAACTCATGAGAAACAACAAGATTATCATGATTAACCTTGAGATTGGTGTACTCCTCTTTTAGCAAATTGTAGCTAGTGGTGAGCTCATGTATCCCCTCAAGTTTATCATGTTTTTTCTTTAAGCTCCTTTTTAGAGGATTTGAGCTCCTTGAGTTTGGATGACATAGTTTTATTTTCTTCTCTAAGCTCAACACTAGCTTTTTTGGCTATGTCATATTTTGCTAAGAGTGAGTCATTCTCAAGTTCTAGCTTTTTTTTGCTCTTATCTTTCTAATGATTTTAGTATATTGGTTTAGCAACTTGACAAGATCATCTAAGAAGGTGATTCAAATTCTTCATCACTATCACCATCATCATTGCTAGCTTTATCTTCACCACTACTATCATCATCATTTTGTACCTTTCGTTCACCCTTGGCCATAAGACATAGGTGTGTAGAGGATGATGGCGGCGGTGTCGGTGAAGATTGTGAAGAATCAATTACAATAGCGGCCATCTTCTCGTTCTCACTTTCATCATCGGATGAGTCACTTGATGACTCAATATCCGTGAGCCAATCACCAACAATGTATGCCTTGCCATTTTTCTTCTTCTTGTAGAATTCCTTCTTCTTGCCATCCTTCTTGTATGGCTTGTTCTTCTTCTTTTCATCATCATCTTCATCACTTGAGTCATCTTTTTTGTCCTTGCACTTCTTCTTGTATTTGTCTTTCTTGGGTTTGGGGCATTGATGAGCTAGATGACCAAATTCTCTACAATTATAGCAATCCATCTTGGAGATGGGCTTCCTTCTATTGCTAGTGAAGAATTTCTTCTCCTTGCCATCACACTTGACACCGTTCTTGTTGAGATTCTTGAGCATCTTGGCGGTTCTTCTCACCATGAGAGCAAGACTTGCATCATCAATTTCATCATCACTTGAGCTATCATGATCAACTCTTGCTTTGCCATTCTTCTCTTGGCTAGCCTTGAATGCCAAGTCTATCTTCTTGGTGGAAGAAGAGCCATCTTGTGGTGTGATGTGCATGTACATCTCATGTGCATTGATCTTTTCCAATATTTGAGTTGGTGTAGCGGTGGAAAGATCACCTTGATGAAGCACCGTCACTGTCGCACCCAATTTTGCATAGCAAAACCAAGTACTCTTATATGTGCGCCCAGGATGTCCAAACACACACATATATCACAAATTGCAATAGTATCAAAGTAAAGTACTTATTACATCGCATATCTCATCATAAAGTTAATACAAAGTTTGCTCAATGGCAATATTATTACAATCACAGCAGAAAAACTAGCCCAAACTGTCATAGGGACTCCAACTGGTGAACGTCTCCCTAGTAGTCCTGGACATCCTCCGGAAACTCTTCATATCCATTATATGTTACCCATCCGGGATTTTCATTGGATGTAAAGCAAGTGTAAGCTCACCATGCTTAGCAAGTATATCAAAGGGATCTATGAGGTTCAAAAGGCTTGACATTGTTTGACTGCGGTTCGCAATTTTAGTTGATCAAATTTTAGCATCCTGAATCACTACTTTAATGAACAGTCCCAATTCCTAAGTGATATTAAAGTATAGTCATGTTTATCTCAATTCCCAACCATCCACCACCCACAGTAACCACTAATCTTGAAGGATCCAGACCGCTCGTATCCGTGAGCACGACAGTTATAACAGGTCAAATATTTCTGTAGAAATTGTACATTTTTACCCACCGAGCCATGATTCCCAATGCCGGGGTTTGCAAGGCCCACTACACCTCTACCTAGGAAGTGTGGTAGGGTTTCACTATGAAACCCTTAGCTAGTCGCACTAACAAGTCATAGCTACTAAGGAGTGGCACACGTAGGCATCGCAGCATGGTACACACATCCTAGCAGAAAAAGGAAAGATACCCTCTTACCCTTACTGGAGCTACAGACAAGCTAGTACAATCTAGTTAACAGGTTAAAGTCAGAGCCAGATGACACTCGGGGTTGTACGGAACCTCCTGGGTTGCCGCTTCAGGATTAAGTCCTTATGGAGAGGCACTAGAGTACTCAACCCCGTAGTCTAGCCCCCTATCTGTTGCTAAAAAGCTTCATTTTATCACATTGCATATAGCCTTTAGTCATGTTTAATAATTATTTTATGTTAAGTGCTGCAGCATCTATCCAAAATGCATACCCAACCATAGGTAACAAGGATATGTGGTACAAGAATTCATATAGGTAAAGTCCTTAAGGGTATATTAAATTAAACACATGCATGAATATGTATGGTAATAGTTCATAGGTAACAAGGGGCCTTTGGTACACTTGCCTTCCTCAAAGTTGTCCTGGAAGTACTGCTGATCCAGCTGTGGGTCCTCAGTCACCTCAAATGGCTCACCCTCTAATCGTGTTCCAAATCACCAATCAAGCATCATTCCAATCATTACATGCATACAAGATAGACTTCTATTAGAATAGTACATCAAACAGTAAAAACATAAGTTGAAAAGCTTATAAATCTATTCTACGTATTGCTACGAACAAGTGAGCGAAAGAATCACTCAAATCGGACTTAAAACGCGAAAGTTATGCATGAAATAAGATGTAATGGCATTTCTGTAAATAAACTGAACCTATTTTTAAATTAAAACAATTAAAATATGAATATACACGGTTATAAGACCGCGGGTACTATTTCTGGAAAATATAGGGGCCTAAACGAATAAAAATAGGACTGATACGCAATTATTTTGAATTAATCTGGACTGTGGGTTGATTCTACGAAAACATAAGGGCTTTTATGAAAAACTATAAGCGGCTTGACTGTGGGTTTGACCGCGGCGCTGACTGGTTGATACGTGGCGCGCTGGGATTGGATCGGTGCACCACATGGCTCGGTGGACCTGCTGACGCGGCACTATGGCTAGGTCCACGGGTCCATGGTGGACCGGTTATGATCCAACCGGTATGGTTGGATCTAGGCCGTCCAGTACCGATCTAATGGCACAGGAGGCACGGGCATGTCTATGCCGCTGTACAGGGACGACGACGAGCACACCATGATCGACAGCAAGACAGACACGGCGGCGGTCGCCAGAATGGCGCTCTAGATTTCCCCGATCGAAACAAAATGCACAGGGATGATCTACGGAACCTAGCAAACTCACTAGGAAGCAAAACGTGGGCGGAAACACGCCGGTGAGCCGGTTCCATGGCGGCGCCATGGCCAGCGGGTCTGGAGGTTGCTGGTATGGCATTCCAGTGGGGCAAATGATGAACCAGAAGCATGGGGAGGATCGAGATCTCACCACGAGTCAGTAGGAAGCAAGCTCAGTGTTCGGGATGGGCTCCGGAAGCGGGGTCAACGGCGGCGGCGGCGACTGGAAAGACGACGACGGCGTGGGTGAGGATGAAGCCGATCATACCATGACCAAAACCTCAAATTGATTGTACCTACGGGCGTGGGGGATTACGACGGAGCTCTGAGTGGTGACTTCAACGTCGATTGAGGCATAGTTGAGGATGGATTGCGGCGGTGGTGACTGGAAAGCGAGAGCAGAGGATGGGAGAGAGAAGGGGTCGGCACAGAGCTTTATAGGCTGGGCAGTGCACGGAAAAAGGAAGGGGAGCGAGAAGATCGGACGGGATTGGCCGCCTGCCTTGCATGTGGGGCGGCGGTGGCTTTCCATGCTGGGCAGCGCCATCGGCGGCGGTGGAGAAAGGAAGGCGTCGGGGAAGAAGAAAAGGAAAGGGAAGGGAGGCGCTGACACGCGGGGCCAGTGCGCAGTGACAGGGAGAAAATGGGGGCAGTGAGTGTGGGCGAGCTGGGCAGGCTGAGCTGGGCCGCACTGTGCGGTGGGGTGCGTGCACAGGAGAAAAAGGGAGACGCACGGAGCGGGCCGGTGACTGGGCTGGAGCGAAGCAGGCCGGCCGCAGGAGAAATAGAAAGGAGGGGAGGCGCTGTAGGGCCACCGAGCGGGCCAAGCCAGGAAGGAAGAGAAAAGGGGCTGGGCTAGAACCTGGGGTTGGGCTAGGAATGAAGAAAGGTAATTTTTTTCAAAAAAAACAAATCCTTTTCCAAATCTATTTTTCAATTCTAAGCCAAATTCAAATGGAATTTGAATTCAACTTCAAAACAACTAGCCCTACACTCAACCAAAAACCATATGCTTCGGCATGAATGCAACAACCATGTTTCTAAACCTTATAGTTTATTTTATTTATCCCATGTTTATTATTTGGCCTAAGTTAAAAATACCTAGAAAATTTAATAAATGCTAAGAATTAATTGCTAATTTGTAGTAAAAAAATTTGGGTGTTACAAACCTACCCCCTTAAGATGAATCTCATCCTCGAGATTCGGATGGTTCAAAGAGATTGGGATAGTCAATTCTCAGATCTTCCTCTCTTTCCCAAGTTGCCTCATCCATAGAGTGTTTGTTCCACTGAACCTTGCACATTCTTATTATCTTGCTCCTTGTGATTCTCTCCGCTGTTTCCAAGATTCTCACTGGATATTCTTTGTATGATAGATCCCCTCGGATATCTAGTTCTTCCAAAGGTAGTTGTTCCTCAGGTACTCTCAAACATTTCTTAAGTTGCTACACATGGAAGACATCATGAACACCTGAAAGCTGCTCTGGTAATTCTAGCTGGTAAGCAACTTCTCCTCTCCTGTTGATGATCTTGAATGGTCCCACATACCTGGGTGACAACTTTCCCTTGGTATGAAATCTCTTAACTCCTTTCATAGGTGTAACTTTGAGATAAACAAAGTCACCGATTTCAAACACCAAATCTCTTCTTCTCGTGTCTGCATAGCTTTTCTATCGAGACTGTGCAACCTTCAAGTTTTGCCTTATTGTTTGTACTTGTTTTTCTGCTAGTTGCAAAACATATGGTCCAAAGACTTGACTTTCCCCCATTTGATTCCAAAACAATGGGGTTCTGCACTTTCTGCCAAACAATACCTCGAACGGTGCCATCTTGAGACTCTTTTGGTAGCTATTATTATAGGAGAATTTGGCATAGGACAAACTCTTATCCAACTTGTCCCATACTATAGAGCACAAGCTCTTACCATATCCTCTAAGATCTGATTTGTTCTCTCGGTCTGCCCATCTGTCTAAGGATGGTAAGCTGAGCTAAAGTTCAACTTCGTATCCATGGACTCATGCAATTTCTGCCAAAAATGTGATGTAAACTGTGTACCCCTATCCGAAACAATCTTTTTTGGTACTCCATGTAAATATACAATCCTTTCCATGTATAACTCTGCCAACTTTGCACCTGAATAAGTTATCTTGACCGGAATGAAATGTGCCACTTTTGTCAGACGGTCTACAATTACCCAGATAGAGTCAAATCCTCTCTGTGTACGGGGTAATCCAACTATGAAGTCCATTCCAACTTCTTCCCATTTCCACTCGGGTATCTTCATAGGCTGTAGCAAACCTGTTGGCCTCTAATGTTCTGCCTTTACACTTTGGCACGTGTCACATATGGCCACATGTTTAGCTACATCTCTCTTTAGTCCATACCACCAGTATCTCTCTTTAAGATCAAGATACATTTTAGTACTCCCCGGGTGTATGGAATAGGCCGAGTCATGAGCTTCCCTCAAAATAGCCTCCCTAATAGATTTCACTTCTGGCACACAAATCCTTTTGCCAAACCATATTGTCCCTTGATCATCCATGTGGAATCCTGGGGCTTTACCAATCACTATACGTTCTGCAATATCCTTGATCCTCTCATCATTCGGCTGTCCCTTACGAATCTCTTGTTCTAGAGTAGGTTCTACCTCTAACTCCATGGTGTTAGCCACAATACCCAAATTCAGGTATTTGAACTCCTCACATAACTCTTTAGGTAGTTGAGTTGTATAGGCCATGTTCACATAACTCCTCCTACTCAAGGCGTCTGCTACAACATTAGCCTTTCCTGGGTGATAGTGTATATCCAAATCATAATCCTTGATTAACTCTAGCCATCTGTGCTGCCTTAGATTTAGATCTGACTGTGTGAATATATACTTCAAACTCTTATGGTCTGTATAAATCTCACACTTATGACCAATCAGATAATTCCTCCAAATCTTGAGAGCATGTACCACGGCTGCTAACTCCAGATCATGAGTCGGATAATTTAACTCATGTTTTCTCAGCTGTCTAGATGCATAGGCAACAACTCTGCCTTCTTGCATAAGAATGCGGCCTAGACCTTGCCATGAGGCATCACAATAGATAGAGAAGCTTTTGGTGAGATCGGGTAAGATGAGCACTGGGGTAGAAGTCAGTCTCTTCTTCAACTCCTCAAAACTGTCCTGACATTGCTTAGTCCATACAAATTTAGCATTCTTCTCTAACAAAGCAGTCATGGGCTTGGCTAATCTAGAGAATCCCTCGATGAATCTCCTATAGTACCCAGCCATAGCAAGAAAACTCCAAATCTCACTAACATCCTGAGGTGGCTTCCAACTCAACACATCTCTAACCTTCTTGGGATCTACTGCTACCCCTCCATTAGAGATTATGTGAGCAAGGAAAGATATTTCTTTTAGCCAGAACTCACACTTGCTAAACTTAGCATAAAGCTGATGTTCTCTAAGCTTCTGCAACACCAACCTCAAATGTTGTTCATGTTCTTCTTCATTCTTATAGTACACTAATATGTCATCAATGAACACAACGACAAACTAGTCAAGGTACTCCATGAACACTTTGTTCATCAGATACATGAAGTAAGCAGGTGCATTTGTTAGACCAAAGGACATGGCTGTGAACTCATACAGTCCATATAAGGTCACAAAAGCAGTTTTGGGGATGTCAGTACGTCTTATCCTCAACTGATGGTATCTAGATCGAAGGTCGATCTTGAAAAACACACAAGCCCCTTTCAACTGGTCAAGCAGGTCATCGATTCTAGGCAGTGGGTACTTGTTCTTAATTGTGACCTCATTAAGTGATCTGTAATCTATGCACATTCTCTGTGTACCATCTTCTTCTCTACAAACAGTACTGGTGCACCCCAAGGTGAAGTACTAGGTTGAATATAACCCTTATCTAACAATTCCCTTAATTGTTTCTTAAGTTTTGCTAATTCATTCACTCCCATTCTATAGGGTCTCTTAGCTATGGGTGCAGTTCTAGGTAAAGGTTCAATTATAAACTCGATGTCTCGTTCAGGTGGCATACCTGGTAATTCCTCAGGGAAGACATCTGGGTACTCGTTTACTATCCTTATATCCTCTAAGGTTGTGCCCTCCAACTGATTAACCCGATAGATTTTCTGCAGCTGACAGTGTTGCCACATACTCAACTTCCTCTCCGGATGGAGTGGTAAGATTCACAGAACTATTGCCACAATTAATAACTGCCTTCTGCAATCTTAACCAATCCATACCCAAGATGACATCAATACTAGATGAGTCTATGACTACAAGGTCTGCTTGAAATTCTACCCCCCTTATGCAGAGACTAGCAGCTAAGCATATCCACTCTGCTTTCATTTCCCCTCCAGGTGAGCTTACTAACATGTGTTTCTTCATAACACTTACTGGAATACCATGCTTCTTTATGAATGTATATGCTATGAAGGAATGTGAAGCACCAGAATCAAAAAGTACTATAGCTGAGTTTGAGTTGACCGGAAACGTATCGATCACCACATCCAGTGCCTCCTGAGCTGTTTCAGTAGTCACATGATTCACCTTCCCTCGAACATAATTCTGCTGCGTGTTAGCCGTCCTCTTGGGGCATCTATTGGAGTAATATCCTGGCTCTCCACAATTGAAGCATTTATTATCATTAACTGCATTTGGCGCCTTTGGTGCGCCATTCTTTTGTGGAGCATTAGGGGCATTATTCCTCATAGGTACATTGTTTGACTGCTGCTGGCGCTGAGCTGGTGCCTTGTACTGCTGCTGCTACTGCTATGCACGCTGGGGTTGCTGGCTGCGGTTAAGACCTAACTGACCTTGATAGCGCTGCTGAGGTTGAGCTTGTTGAGGATTGGCATGAAAGCAAGAGTTGCTCTAGGATTGCTGTCCTTGAAACTTCCTCATTTTGTCCTCCATCTGGCGGTGCTTGTTCTTGATCACTAAAGCCTTATCCACCAACTGCTGGAAGCTAGCAAAAGTATGAGACAACAACTGGTACTGGAGACCATCATTTAGGCCCTCCATAAACAACTCCTGCCTCTTCTCATCCTCATCTTCCTCATTTAGTGCATACCATGACAATTGTATGAACTTGTCACGATATTCAGCAATACTCATGCTCCCTGCTTGAGAGCCAAGAACTCCTTCTTCTTTAGCTTCATCAGTCCCGCAGGCACGTGGTGAGAGCGGAAGGCACTGCGGAACTCGGCCCAAGTGATGGGATTAGCTTCGGTATGGCCGAAGCGGAATGAGTCCCACCAATCCAGTATAGCTCCTTGCAACTATCCAGAAGCATATAGAACCTTCTCCTTATCATCACACTGGGCAATCTCCAGTTGCCTCTCAATGGCACGTAGCCAGTCGTCAGCCTGGAGTGGGTCGGTAGAGTGCTTGAATACAGGTGGGTGTCCTTTCAGGAACTCTCCCCTCTTATCTCTGATGTGAGGGGGTGCATTCCCATTCCCATGCCCCATGTTCTGCATGTTCTAGGCCATCTGCTGAAGCAACTGTGTCTGCATCATCATCAGCTGCTCCATAGTGACTGGAGGAGGTGGTGGCAGGTCCTCACCTCCCTGGTTGTTCCTCCTAGTGTTCACCATCTGTAGATGCATCATATAAGTCTCACATGTTCAAGCATATAACCCTTAAAATATAATGGTATAACAAGAGTAGGTGTCACAAGATCAAGACAAGAGATATATGTAGGGTATACAAGAAGATAATTGTTCTGAACTCTTCCGGCGAGTTGGACAACAGCAGTGCAGTAAAATGAGCATATATCACTCTATGTTTATCATCTCATTGTGTATTTTACCTTTCTAGAAATCTTATGAAATTCTATACAACTTTCATTTAGAACACTTTTTCAGATTCTGACGTTTACTTAGTCAAATACAGACGACAAGCAGTACTGTTCCAGAATTCTGATAGCACAGAAACCTCAACTTACAACAGCTGTATCTCACAATTTATGATAGGTATTGAGGTGATTCCAGAGGCAAAAGAAAGATGTTGAAGTATACTTATCTCCATAAAATTTTCATGACCATTGGACAACTAGAACATGAGATATGAACTGATAAAGACGGACTGCTCAGAATGATACAGAATAGACAGCATGATAAAACGAAACCCAACTATTTATTCATAATATCCTTAAACCTTAACCTTAACTAAATGACCGTGGACATGCCCACAAGTCATCACAATCATATCAAAGATCCAAATCAAGCATTGTTCATAATGATAAACATCCAACCATGCAAGTAACACTTGTTCAACCATTAAAAGAAAGAAACTAAACACTCTCTCGCGCATCTACGTGTGTTTATTACATATTTTTAAGACTTCCTCCTATGGGTACGGGTCAACGTTGGTGCTGGTGTTGGGGTCTCCAAACTCTCCTCGGTTCCTCGGGGGCGACTGAGCAGGTACACCTAGCGCTTCCACATCTAGACCTCCTTGCTATTGCTTCAGTGTAGCGTTCTCACGGGCAAGCTGCAGATATGCCTTCCCCATGACATCGAGCTTGTCCAGGGCCTGATCCAAGTCAGTGTTGGTCTCAGCCAAGCACAACAAGGTAGGCCTCAGCCTCAGGTTCACCTCTCCAAGTGGTGCAATGATGTTGCATGTAGACTGGCCGCTTCGACGGCGGGGAAGATATAGGTCGTCCTCCCAGGCGATGTCGTCGAAGTGGCGGTCGCGGTTGACCACCAATGCCTGTCGAGCTACGTCTCTGATGACGGCCGCATGTGTGAGCTGTGCAATGATGGAGCGGTGGATGTAGCACACCCGAGTCCCCTCATGGATGTACACTTCCGCCTCCTAGAAGCCAGTGTAGTCGGGGTGGGTCCAATGCTCCGTCCTATAATGAACAGTGCCTCCGACGTGGTAGCGATGTACAAGTGCGAGAAGCTTGGGGTGGTAGTAGGCATCACCCTCCAAGTCATAGTGGATCTCCATGGTCCACCCCTGAGCCAATAATGCATTGTGATCATCATCACTATCATCACCCCCATTTCCACCGTCTCCTCCATCATCACCACCATCACCACCATTACCATCTCCACCATCATCACCTCCATCAGAATCAGAATCATCAGAGTCATCTCCATCATCGGGGTCACCAGCTCCCTCCTGGCCACCTTGTTCATTCTCCTCCATAGGATCCTCATCAGACTCCTCTATCTCAATGGGCTCCTCAAACATGGGCCCCTCTTCTGTTTCTTCATCCATTGGATCTTCTAGTACGTCCTCTAGAGGTTCCCCCATGGGCACCTCCACAGGTGGTTCCTCTTCTAGGTTTCTCAGAGCTTCCACCAGATGTGTCAGGACACGCTTGCCCAATGTGAACCTGGTCCTCCTGGTGGGCATCACGATGGTCCTCTTGCGTGGGGTCTGTTTGGTGCAGGCCATCTATAAGAATGAAAATGTTGAGTATTAGAATAAAGTAAATTTTGGCAACAGATAAAGAACATAATATAAGCAAAAATTTTATAGAAAATTAAAGGTAGTAAAATAAAGATAACATGATCCTAGAAATGTCCATTTCTAACTAGGTTGATCGTCCTACAGTCAGTTATAGCTCTGATACCAATTTGTCGCACCCAATTTTGCATAGTAAAACCAAGTACTCATATATGTGCGCCCATGATGTCCAAACACACATATATCACAAATTGCAATAGTATCAAAGTAAAGTACTTATTACATCGCATATCTCATCATAAAGTTAATACAAAGTTTGCTCAATGGCAATATTATTACAATCACAGCAGAAAAACTAGCCCAAACTGCCATAGGGACTCCAACTGGTGAACGTCTCCCTAGTAGTCCTGGACATCCTCCGGAAACTCTTCATATCCATTATCTATTACCCATCCGGGATTTTCATTGGATGTAAAGCAAGTGTAAGCTCACCATGCTTAGCAAGTATATCAAAGGGATCTATGAGGTTCAAAAGGCTTGACACTGTTTGACTGTGGTTCGTAATTTTAGTTGGTCAAATTTTAGCATCCTGAATCACTACTTTAATGAGCAATCCTAATTCCCAAGTGATATTAAAGTATAGTCATGTTTATCTCAATTCCCAACCATCCACCACCCACAGTAACCACTAATCTTGAAGGATCCAGACCGCTCGTATCCGTGAGCACGGCTGTTATAACAAGTCAAATATTTTTGCAGAAATTGTACATCTTTACCCACCTATCGATGCGGGACCCACGGGATACCCCGCAAGGAAGGGAGAAGATCTAGTCTAACTAGGATTCTTCCCATGTAATCTTAGTAGTAGTATTATCCTGTAATCCTACTAGGAACTCTCATTGTAAACCGACTGGGACTCTGGCCTCCTGACTATATAAAGGAGGGCGGGGTTCCTGGAGAGAAGGAACACTTGACAATCAATCCAACGCAAAGGCAAAAGCCGACTGGACGTAGGGCTATTACTCGATCACGATCGAGGGTTCGAACTAGGATAAATCGATTGTCTCTTGCGTTAACCGTCGAGTTCTGCATACGCTGAAGCCCAAACAAACTGCCCCAGGTACCCCCGTGGCAGGCTATCGGTGGTGAAACATCGACAGCTGGTGTGCCAGGTAGGGGCTTTCGGCGAATTTGCATCCGAGAGCTCGACAGACCTCGACAACATGATCTTCTCGATGGGAACAACCTTCATCTTCGGCTCATGGATCTGCGAGGCGGACGACAATGGCAAGCTCCAAAGTCGTCTCCTCAAAGATTCGGATCACCACGAAGACCTTTCTATTTCGGTGACTACGACAGATCAACTCGCCGGAAGATTCGCGCAGCTCGTAATGTCCGATCCTACTCAGATTTTGCGGCTTTGCACATTCGATTCAAACTTAGGCTCCACATTCGAAATGGAGTCTTATCCGAGTTCTTTTCCGGTGGGACTCCAGAACGCAGCCTCGGCCTATCAAGAATACAACTCAGAGTGCACTCAGAGTCTGTTCAAGAAGTCAGATCCTTTTCCATTCGGACTCCAGAACATGGCAAAATCTTATCAGGCACAGCTCGAAGGGTCCCTCGATCTGGTGCTCAGAATGCCACTAAAAGGAGCTCAGGAAGGTCTCGTACTAACTATAACATCTCAAGACTGCATCGTCCACTGGACAGGTTCTGTTCCTGAGGGTAGCGATACCCAACTAGTCAGCACAATGACAACAACAATTCTACCCTACCAAGAAGGAGACTCGATCTACGACCTTGAAGCCTCTACTAAAGTTATCAACAACTCCGACAGTGTGGAAATCAATGCCGATAGCAGAACAATTCACGCATGAGAAGTATTCATGGTTCACCGTCCTTGATCACCATTGGTCCCCCAGAAGCACCCGACGTCAGGTCATCGGATGAATCTGAGTCCAACATATCACCCTTTACCCTGGGGCACGATGGTGAGACTGAGAATCAGAAGCAAGCCAGAGAAAGAAAAAACAAATTGAAACAAGGACGCCAACGCCGTGCTAGGCAGCGCAAGGAAGCTTGGATCAGATATGAGTCAGATCTGGTCGAGTACAATAGAAGAAAATCAGAACAAGAAGTCAAAGAAAGACGCGCGGCGAATACGCCCTACAATAAGATTCGAGAAGCACTAGAAGAACTCGGAGCGACATCGCATCCCAGCGAAAAACAGGAACAGCTCTGGGACCTTCTCCGGTCAGCAGCCCTAAGGATGCACGATGGAAGGACCCGCTCAAGACTACCTGCCAGATCAACATCTCATAGGAAGGAAGATCAAAATCAAAGGAAGTCCGCTTTCGAGAGACTTGGACCAAGTGGAAGTCACAACAGGGAAAGTAGAAGGGACCACAGTCAAAACTACCGAGTCGAACAACCAAAGATCAAAAGTGAAGCACCCATTCAGACAACCCCGCAGAACTACTCTCACCAAAATAATAGTCTGCTGGAAGGAGGTGCTGAATCAGAATACAAAGAAGCCAGAACGCACGATAGATTCCCCTATTTTGCAAACAGACTTACTTCAATACGACTACCTCACAAGTTCAAGCCGTCCAACCACTCTAAATATGATGGCAAGACTGAACCAAAGCAGTGGCTTAGGATTTACTCGCAATCGATTGAACTAGCCAGAGGAGACAACGATATCAAGACCTTGTTCTTTCCCATGGCCCTAGAAACCATGCCCCTCCAATGGTTCGACAAATTGAATCCAGGGTCAATCAGAAATTGGGAGGATTTGCAAAGAGTTTTCTGTGAAAATTTCGCAGGTATCATTATGCACCCCATCACCCACGTAGAATTAAAAGGACTCAAGCAGAAAGGGGGCGAAAGTCTTAGAAATTACTATCGACCATTTGGCGAACTACGTGCTCAAGTACATGACATCACCGAACGAGAAGTAATCGAGGCTTTCTCCCACAGAATCATGGCTAGGTGGCAATGTCAGAACTTCTGCAAAGAAAACCTGAGAAACAATGAAGAATTCAGACGCACAGTAGAAAAGATGATTACTGCAGAGGAGAAGACACGAGAAAGGTTCCCGGATAGAAACAACCGAGACAACCCGAACAAGCAAAATCATCGAAACATCAGACATCAGGAAAGGAAACGTGGACCAGACAACACCGTAGCGGTGGCTGACAAATCAAGGAAGTTTTCCAAACCCAAGAAGTATGACGACATTGAAAACATGCATTGCATCTTGCACCCTAAAGGAAATCACACCATCAGAAATTGCTACACCTTCAATGATCGATACATAAGAAAAGATAGTAAGGGAAACACTAAAGAAGACAGTTAGAAAAAAGATGAAGACAACCACGAAGACAAGGGATTCCAAAAATCTAGGGGAACAGTAGCAGTAATCTTCGCCGGGGCCCCAAATTTCAGAAGCAAACATCAAGAAAAGCTAGCTCTACGAACCATCATGGCAGCAGAACCGGCTACTCCAAGATATCTCAATTGGTCACAGTATCCAATCCAGTTTTCAAGAGAAGACCAATGGACTAGCGTAGGAAATGCAGGCCATTACCCATTGGTTCTAGATCCAACTATCGCCGGTATGATTGTCACAAAAGTACTAATCGATGGAGGAGCCGGACTCAACATCATTTTTTTAGAAACGCTAAGGAAGATGGGACTACAACTCGTCGGGATGATTACACCAATGAGCACACCTTTTTATGGGATAGTACCCGGCAAGGCAGCCATGCCACTTGGACAAATCACTCTACCGGTTACTTTTGGAACTCCCTCAAACTATCATATAGAGTTCATCAAGTTTGAAGTTGCAGACTTCGATTCATCATATCATGCAATCCTCGGGCGCCCAGCACTAGCCAAATCATGGCGATACCGCATTATCCGTACCTATTGCTTAAGATGCCAGGGCCTAATGGTGTCCTTTCCCTTCGAAGTGATTTGAAGCGCGCTTTTGACTGCGACGTTCAGGCAATCCAAATTGCAGCCAAAGCACAAGCCACCAATGGTAGAAAAGAAATAGCCACTATCGCCGTAGAAATAAGCCCTGAAGAGCTAGAGATACCAGCTAAAAAGCACAGCATCCTCGCACCACCAAAAGAAGCCGACGTCAAGCAAATTGACCTAGGCACCGGTGATCCCTCCACGACGGCGACCATCAGCGCTCACCTATCGGCAAAATAGGAACTCGCGCTCACCAACTTTCTTTGGGACAACAAAGATATCTTTGCTTGGAAGCCGGCCGACATGCCAGGTGTCCCAAGAGAGTTGGCTGAGCACAGAATCGATATCAATGAAGCCTCCAAGCCTGTGAAGCAACGGCTACGACGATTCTCATCCGACAAGAAGGCAGCAATTAAAAAAGAAATCACAAAGCTAATGGCAGCCAGATTCATCAGAGAAATCCTTCATCTAGATTGGCTAGCAAACCTAGTTCTTGTACAAAAAAAGAATACAGATGAGTGGCGCATGTGCGTCGACTACACAGATCTCAATAAACACTGCCCGAAAGATCCATTCGTACTACTACACATTGATCAGCTAGTTGATTCGACGGCAGGATCTGCCTTGTTATCCTTTCTTGATTGCTATTCAGGATATCACCAGATTGCATTAAAAGAACAAGACCAGAGTAAGACATCTTTCATTACTCCATTCGGTGCCTACTGCTACAAGACCATGTTGTTTGGACTAAAGAATGCTGGTGCCACTTACCAAAGAGCTATCCAAAGGTGCCTTGGTGAACAGATCGGCAAAAAACATAGAGGCATTCGTGGATGATGTAGTAGTAAAAACAAAGAACCCAGACACACTAATTGAAGACTTAAAGCAAACCTTCAAAAACCTGAAAAGGTGGAGATGGAAATTGAACCCAAACAAGTGTGTATTCGGAGTTCCTTCAGGACAACTACTGGGATTCTTAGTCAGTCATCGTGGAATCGAAGCCAGCGCTAAGCAAATTCGAGCCATAACAGAGATGGGCCCTCCTCGAAGTGTTAAAGATGTGTAGAAACTAACAGGCTGCATGGCGGCCCTCAATCGTTTCATATCAAGACTCGGCGAAAAAGGATTACCTTTCTTTAAACTACTAAAGAAGACAGACAAGTTCGAGTGGACAGAAGAAGCCAACGAAGCTTTCAAAAGACTTAAGGCATACCTCACCTCCTCGCCCGTTCTCACACCTCCAAAGAAATACGAAGACCTGATGTTGTACATTGTGGCAACTTCTACTGTGATCAGCACAGCGATAGTCGTAGAAAGAGAAGAAGGGCGCGTATATAAAATACAACACCCCGTATACTACATCAGCGAAGTACTGTCAGAATCAAAAATTTGGTACCCGCATGTGCAAAAACTACTCTACGCCCTCCTGATCACTTCACGCAAGCTTTGCCACTATTTTGAAAGCCACAAGATTACCGTGGTGACGGATTTCCCACTCGGAGACATCCTACACAATAGAGACGCAACAGGGCGCATATCTAAATGGGCAGTTGAACTTGGTGCTCTCAATATCGATTTTACCCCACGGAAGGCAATTAAATCTCAAGCCCTTGCCGATTTTGTTGCTGAGTGGACATAAATTCAACAACCTATGTCAAATACCATCCTTGACCATTGGAAGATGTACATTGATGGATCGCTCGAGCTAGGCAGAGCTGGTGCAGGCATTCTCTTCATTTCTCTAGACGGAAAACAACTCAAGTATGTCCTTCAGATATTATGGCAAGCTACAAACAATGAAGCAGAATACGAAGCCCTCATCCACGGGCTTCGAGTGGCAATTACCCTTGGAATCAAGTGATTACTCATATACGGCGATTCGGCAGTAGTCGTCAACCAAGTCAATAAAGATTGGGACTGCACCAAAGAAAACATGGGCGCTTACTGTGCTGAAATACGAAAACTCGAAAAACATTTTCAAGGATTGGAAATTCTACATGTCCTGCGTGATTCTAATATTGCAGCAGACGTCCTCGCCAAGCTCGGATCGGACAGGGCGAAGGTCCCACCCGGCGTATTCATAGAGGAGTTATTGGCTCCCTCTATCAAACATCCGGTGAGATAACCCCTGAACTCCCAGCCAAAGGCACCCAGATTTTGGTAATCAACGCCTCATGGACCCAGGTTTTTATTGATTATATCAAAGAGAATAAGTTGCCAGCAGATAAAGAAGAGGCTACCTGAGTTGTTCGCAGAAGCAAGAACTACGTCCTAGTGGGGGACAAGCTCTACAGAAGAGCCGCATCATCAGGAGTACTCCTAAAATATCTCTCATTTGGAAAAGGCAAAGAGATCTTAGATGAAATACACTCAGGTTGCTGTGGAAATCATGCCGCTTCAAGAACACTAGTTGGCAAAGCATTGCGCACCGGATTCTACCGGCCAACCGCTCTGAAAGACGCAGAAGAACTCGTCAGAAAGTGCAAAGGTTGTCAAATGTTCGCAAGACAAGCTCATGTACCAGCTCACAATCTCATCTGCATCCCACCCGCTTGGCCTTTCTCCTGCTGGGGGCTGGATCAAGTAGGACCTCTCAAGAAAGCAAAGGGCGGTTTCGAGTACATCTTTGTAGCAATTAACAATTTCACCAAGTGGATTGAATACAAACCACTCGCAAAATACAGCGCAACCAAAGCAGTCGAGTTCATCCAAGACATTATGCACCGTTTTGGCATGCCCAATCGAATCATCACAGATTTGGGTTCTCCCTTCACAGCTACAGAATTCCAAAGTTGGGCACATGATTACGGCTTCGGCATAGATTACGCATCAGTCGCACATCCAGAAGCCAACGGACAGGTAGAAAGGGCTCATGGACTCATACTAGCTGGATAAAAACCAAGATTGTATGAAGAACTAGTGGACTATGGATCCAAATGGATTGAAGAATTACCAAAAGTAGTATGGGGGCTACGAACTCAAATAAGCAGAGCCATCGGATACTCACCTTTCTTCCTGGTTTACGGATTAGAAGCCGTACTACCTGCCGACTTGATCTGGACGTCACCAAGGATAGAACAATATGACGAAGGAGAAGCAGAACACACCCAAAGATTAGAACTCGACAGTACAGAAGAAGTCAGAGTAAACGCTACCCTTCAATCAGTAAGATACCTACAAGGTTTAAGACGCCACTACAACAAGAATACCTCGCCTCGATCACTCCAAATCGGAGACCTAGTACTAAGAAGAATACAAAAAACTAACGGACGCCATAAACTACTCAGTCCATGGGAAGGTCCTTTTATTGTCACAAAAGTCACCGGACCAGGCACGTACAAGTTGATAACGGAAAAGAAGTCAACAATACATGGCACATCAGCCAACTAAGAAGATTCTACGCATGAAAACAACTCAAGGAAGAATATATATACAAGCCACAAGAGATCAACGTTCATGATCAATAAAGATAGTGTTCCTCGACAACATATGTATTATTATGGCTTACCAACGTTCATGATCAATAAAGATGGTTTTTTCTCGACAACATATGTCTTATTATGGCTTTCCCTGAGTTGTTTTCACTTAGCTTACAGGCTGAGAGCAAAAGAGCTGAAAAGATGCTTGTGCCCGCCGATGAGGGTAGCTAATAAGCTAACACCCGAACCAAAAAGCAAAATGGCTGAAATTACGCCTGAGCATACCGGTCGAGAGCAAAAGAGCTGAAAAGATGCTTGAGCCTACCGATGAGGGTAGCTAATAAGCTAACACCCGAACCAAAAAGAAAAATGGCTGAAATTACACCTGAGCATACCGGCCGAGAGCAAAAGAGCTGAAAAGATGCTTGAGTCCCGCCGATGAGGGTAGCTAATAAGCTAACACCCGAACCAAAAAGCAAAATGGCTGAAATTATGCCTGAGCATACCGGCCGAGAGCAAAAGAGCTGAAAAGATGCTTGAGCTCGCCGATGAGGGTAGCTAATAAGCTAACACCCGAACCAAAAAGCAAAATGGCTAAAATTATGCCTGAGCATACCGGCCGAGAGCAAAAGAGCTAAAAAGATGCTTGAGCCTGCCGATGAGGGTAGTTGATAAGCCAACACCCGAACCAATCCAAAGATGTTTTTTACAACCAGGAAAAAAGCCAGATGCTGGCCACATCTTGAGTTAAGCAAAAAAGTAAAAAGAAGAAGCTGAAGATACTTGAGATCGTTGGTCCTAAGTCTTTTCAGTACTAACAAGAACAAAAAGGTTGTAAGGACAAAGAATTACTTACCCCGAGTTGTTTAAACGGCAGCCAGATAAGCACTCGATAAATCAAGAAAGTTTGTCAAGACAACAATCTACAGATACCGAGTTGTTTACAAGGCGAAGACATCCAGGCAAAGAAGACATCAACAAAAAACAAAGAATCTTAATTCATAAAGAAGTATAATGTCCTATTACAGAGGCTGGAGTACAAAGGTCAATTACATCAAGCATTGTCATCAGGAGAAGAAATATCAATATTAAGATTATTCGCAATCCTCCTGGCTAAATCTTCGACCTCAGGCTCCATCTTTTCAATGGCATCCAGATATTCTTGACTCTCGGCTTCCTCTGCAATCTTGAACAAAGGGACCTCCGGAGCAAGAACTCGGACCTGGGTAAGAACATTTCTGGTACATAGTTGGGCGCACCTCTTCACGAACTCCTAGAAACGGGTTGGAACTTTGGGAATAAACTGAGCCCAAGATTGACCATCATCTGTTGGAGTCCGGAGAAGGTCGGCCACTGACCGAAATGATTTCCACAAAGCATTCTAGTTCTCAGTAGCCATCGTTAACTTACCAGTCAAGACTTCAATAGTTTTTTGAGCCAGCACAAGATCCCTGTCAGCTCCACGCCTAATCAACTTAGCAAGCGCGAGTTCTTCTTCAGCACGAGTAATTACCTCCTCAGCTTTGTTGTAATTACTGCAAAAAAGTATCTTCATTTCCTCAATACCCTCCGAGAGCTTCTGCTTTTCAACCCAGAGAGCTGGACCAGGCACCAAAAAACAAATCAGCAAAAAGGGAAATTTGAATACAAAAGGAAACAAAAAAGAACCCGCAATACCATTGCACTCTTTCTTCATGGCCTCCACATTCTTCAAGGCTTCCTGGACAGCAGCATCCCTCCGCTCTTCTGCCTCAACCACCTGGGCACGGAGAGCCTTTTCCTCCTTCTGGTGCGTTTGATGCTCGGTCTCCATCTCGGCCCAACAGAGGTCAAGCTCTGTTTTTAGGGCACTAACCTCAGAAGACAACTTTTTCTTGGCTTCAGATGAGAAAAAGAAGCCGGTATGATCCCGAGAAAAAGACTGAACAAAAAGAGAGAGGAAAACAAGACATAAGAACAGAAGAAAGATGAACATCCAAAGAAAGAACTTCAGAAAAAACTTACATGGGGTTTTTCCCCAAAAGAAGTCGCAAAGGTCGCAAAGGTTCCCTAGGCAGCGGTCAGCTCTGACAAACGATGAGTGGCTTCGAATTGTTGCAACACATCATCATCCAAACGCCGATCACTAGTACCAAGAGGAGCAGAGGGAGAAGCCGGCCGATGCAAAGAAGGAAAGACTAGGGCCGTATCCTAGGAAGCCCCAGCTACCTCCTCAGATGGACCCACCGCTGCAGCCATGGTCACCCCTGGAGCTAGCAAATCAGCAGCAGCGTGATCACCAGGGAACCCTGTCTCCCTCACAGCCACCTCGCCGACCATACATTCCGAGTCCCGAGACTCAGCACATAGGGGCACACCAGAGGACTGACAAGAAGTCGACTGAGGGTTAAGGGAAGGCGAAGGTCTGCAAGATGATAAGGAAACTTGACGATAAGAATATGAATCAGAAAAAAGGAAAAACAGAAGCAAAGAAACAAAACCAGGACTCACTCACTTAGCTATCTTCTTCTTCATAAAATCCCCAAGACGAATAGAAGATCTTAGAGGGGGAACTATAGCAGCAAAAATATCACCACCACTCTGCGACAGGAGTGGCGTGGTCGGTACCAGAGCCCTAGAAGAACTCGAGCTCGACGACCGCTTACTACAAGAGAACAAGGCCAAAGTCAGAACAAAAAGAGGAGTTCAACAACAGAAAAACAGAAAACAACTCACCGACGCATGACAAGGGCCGCATCATCATCCTCATCTTCCTCATCCTCAAACATGGCAACCACAGCACCATCTGAAAAAAGAGGAAAGTACTCGGTCAAAGGGACAAACAAACAAGAAGAAGACAATGCGTATTAATATGCTCACCTAGGAGCATGCTACCTAAAACTTGAGTACCTAGACGAGTACTCGACTGGCGAGGCTTCTTGGTAGCAGACAAACCATAAGAAGAACAATCCACTCGCCCCTTTTTCCAACACTACAAGGAGCTCGAGGAACTGGACGAGGAACATACTCTACATATGCGTCAAGAACTGCGGAAGAAACACCAGGAAACATCATGGTGGTTTGAAACTTACTGGTTAGAGATGCCCTAGCAAGACTATCCCAAGTCTCCACAATGGCAGGGCAGTCATCAAGGGAGATCGGATCAATAAAGTTACGCCCCAATTCCTATAAAAGAGTAAAACAACCAGACAATAAAGATTAAGCAAAAAGTGGAGACAACAAAGGAAATACAAAAAGTACCCGCATAAGAAAAAACAACTCATAATAGGAGGCGGGTTCTCAAGGACAGCATGCGGAACAATGCTTACTCCTTTCAACATCTTCTGAAGGCGCTCGAGCACCTCCTCATCAGTCAACTCAAGGGCAGGGACAATACAAGAAGGATCCTCTGCCCCAGAGTACTCAAAACCATAATTCTCTCGCTCCTTCAGAGGCTGAACTCGGCGACAAAGAAAACTGGAAATGATACCGAAGCCAGTCAAGCCCTGCTGTTTCAGAGTACATATCCTCTCAAGAAATGGCTTGATCGCCTGGAGCTCATCCATCATCAGGGGATTCTTTTCCCATCAGTCATTAACCACGGGACCAGAACCAGAATGAACAGCAAGAGTAGGTATCAAATTGGCGGCATAAAACCAGTCGGCACGCCAATCCCTCAGAATCAACCAAGTCATAATCAAAGAATTTACTCTTAAGACCTTGACGAAACTAAATACCGCAGCCACCAAGAACATGGGTGTCATCGTGGCGGGGTTGTGGCTTCAGACGGAAGAAGTAACGAAAGAGAGAAAGAGAAGGAGGAATTCCAAGAAAAGTTTCACAAAGATGAACAAAAATAGAAAGATGAAAGACAGCATTGGGAGCAAGATGGTTCAAGCTAATCCCATAATAACTGAGAAATCGATGAAGAAAAGCAGAAGCAGGAAGGCAGAGTCCAGCATGGATAAAGGAGACAAAAAGAACAATCTCATCAGGACCTGGAGTTGGGACCCGATGCTGGCCTGGAGCTTTCCAATCAGCAAACTCCTTGCCCTGGATCAGACCATCACTGACAAGCTCATGCAACTGATCCTCAGTCGTAGTCGGAGCCGGCCAGATCTTCTGAGCAGCCCTCATGGCCATAAATTCTTGATTTTCAATCACAGAAAGCGATGCCTCCTCGTCTACAAAGGTTGCCTGGGACTTGCTTGCTGACTTCTTCCTACCCATATACTAGCGAAAGCAATAAAGCACTAAGAAACGAGGAGGCTCAGACGGCGGCACTCAGATGACAGCGACAATGGCGGCGGCAGAGTTTTGAAGACTAGAGCTTCAAGGCAAAAGCAGGGCAGCAAAGAAAAAGAAGAAGAAAGGCCTTTAAATAGATTTTATAGTAATAAAAACGTGGCCCACCAGGCTCGTTTAAACATGGCTTGAGAACGCAACGATTCATTTCTCACAACAACTGACACAGCTGAAATGATGGACGGCACACTTCTACACAACGGTACAGTTCAACGGGTAGATTTCAGACTTATCCATCCAGCACAACAGCAGAGTTATCATATTGCTACAAAAAGAACTCATTAACCATGAAGCAACGAAGGGTTACCTCACAACAAACACAAGAACCCGGTTCTTATAGAAAGAACTCGGGAATCTCATAAACAACTAAGACTTCAGCAGAAAAAAGAATGACAACTCAAAAGACAAGATTCTTTTCATTATAAATGGCTTCAAAAAATAGAAGATTACACATCTTACAAGACCCAACGAACTCGGTACTACGACAAGCAAGGTAGCAAAGAGGAACCCGAACACAACTAGGCTCTGGAACGACTACGTGTTCCAAATTGCTACTCGGTAGAACAAACCACACTCGGCTACACTATTTTCTTCAGAGGACGAACGTAGTGCATCCAAGGCGAAAATCAGCAGCACGGCGGGACAACATGGACCAGGGGAGGCCGGCAGGCATCTGTCCACCCAAGTCCGATGTGATGCTGGATATGGTGTTGATCTGCACCGGACAGTCTCAGGGCAGGCGACGAGGATCAACCCAGAACTGCTGGATGAAGGAACGTATCCCACATCACAAGACTTCCTGCAACTACCGCCACGTACTTTCCGGTACAATGCCACTGCGGGATTAGTCTACCTCCAATCCCTATCACAAGACTCCCTCCAGCTACGACAAGATACACAAGAACTACAAAATACGCCCGGGGGCTGCTCTACTTCACAAACTATCATATTCATGACTATAGAGATTTCAGACCACGCAACAAAATGCTCGATGAATCAAAATAGCACACCAGGAAGGTATTTATAGACCAAAGAAGCGGTGCATATGGATCCGGAGCACAAATGGAACAAAACTAACAAAGGACACAGTGAAAAGACAGAATTCAATGAAAGAGGACTCAGGCGTGAAGGAACAGTACTCAAGAACGAGCATATTCGGAAGAATATACCAACACTGTACAACTCGTGAACAAACAGCATTTACTATCAACCACCACCATACAACTACATCTGACAATAGCAGACTACCAGAGAACATGCCAAGATCATGTATCCATGTTCTTTTTGAATAAAAGAACCCAGGTATATACTCGGGGGCTGCAACATGAGAGGTTTTTAGTTCTTTGAACAACTCAGATTCAAGACCCTCCAACTCTTTGTTCCAAATAGCAAGAGGCTCGGGGGCTACACTCAGTGAGTGCACTTTTTTCTTCGAAAAAGCGCACGTCACCAAGAAGACTTCTTCAAGACAGACCACTTCAAGACTTCACGACAAAAAGAACCCGAACAAAACTATATTCGAGTTCTATTTGATAAAGAACCCGGGTATATGCTCGGGAGCCCTTCGACGAAGAATCGGAACAATTTCAAGACAAGACCCTCCAGCTCCTTGTTCCCAAAGCAAGAGGCTCGGGGGCTACACCCAAATGGGTATACTTTTTTCTTCAAAAAAGCACAAACCACTCGAAGATCCCAAGAAGCGCTACACGGTTTCGCTCAAGAAAGCACTCGGATGACGCTTGTTCCTACTCAGCAAGACCTAAAGGAACAAGACGAGGCTTCCAGAGCTTAACCATGAAGTGCTCGGGGGCTTGTTGATGCGGGACCCACGGGATTCTTCCTATGTAATCTTAGTAGTAGTATTATCCTGTAATCCTACTAGGAACTCTCATTGTAAACCGATTGAGACTCTGGCCTCCTAACTATATAAAGGAGGGCAGGGTTCTTGGAGAGAAGGAACACTTGACAATCAATCCAATGCAAAGGCAAAAGCCGACTGGATGTAGGGCTATTACTCGATCATGATCGAGGGTCCGAACTAGGATAAATAGACTGTCTCTTATGTTAACCGTCGAGTTCTGCATACGCTGAAGCCCGAACAAACTGCCCCGAGTACCCCCGTGGCAGGCTATCGGTGGTAAAACATCGATGCCACCGAGCCGTGATTCCTAATGCCGGGGTTTGCAAGGCCCACTACATCTCTACCTAGGAAGTGTGGCAGGGTTTCACTATGAAACCCTTAGCTAGTCGCACTAACAAGTCGTAGCTACTAAGGAGTGGTACACGTGGGCATCGCAGCACGGTACACACATCCTAGCAGAAAAAGGAAAGATACCCTCTTACCCTTACTGGAGCTATAGACAAGCTAGTACAATCTAGTTAACAGGTTAAAGTCAGATCCATATGACACTCGGGGTTGTACGAAACCTCCTGGGTTCCCGCTTCAGGATTAAGTCCTTATGGAGAGGCACTAGAGTACTCAACCCCGTACTCTAGCCCCCTATCTGTTGCTAAAAAGCTTAATTTTATCACATTGCATATAGCCTTTAGTCATGTTTAACAATTATTTTATGTTAAGCGCTACAGCATCTATCCAAAATGCATACCCAAACCATAGGTAACAAGGATATGTGGTACAAGAATTCATCTAGGTAAAGTCCTTAAGGGTATATCAAATTAAACACATGCATGAATATGTATGGTAATAGTTCATAGGTAATAAGGGGCCTTTGGTACACTTGCCTTCCTCAAAGTTGTCCTAGAAGTACTGTTGATCCTGCTGTGGGTCCTCAGTCACCTCAAATGGCTCACCCTCTAATCGTGTTCCAAATCACCAATCAAGCATCATTCCAATCATTACATGCATACAAAAGACTTCTATTAGAATAGTACATTAAACAGTAAAAACATAAGTTGAAAAGCTTATAAATCTATTCTACATATTGCTACGAACACGTGAGCGAAAGAATAACTCAAATCGGACTTAAAACGTGAAAGTTATGCATAGAATAAGATGTAATGATATTTCTGTAAATAAACTGAACCTATTTTTGAATTAAAACAATTAAAAATATGAATATACATGGTTATAGGACTGCGGGTACTAATTCTAGAAAATATAGGGGCCTAAAGAATAAAAATAGGACTGATACGCAATTATTTTGAATTAATCTGGACTGCGAGTTGATTCTACGAAAACAGAAGGGCTTTTTTATGAAAAAATGTACGCAGCTTGACTGCGGGTTTGACCGCGGTGCTGACTGGTTGATACGTGGCACGCTGGGATTGGATCGGTGCACCACATGGCTCGGTGGACCTGCTGACGCGGCACTATGGCTGGGTCAACAGGTCCATGGTGGACCGGTTATGATCCAACCAGTATGGTTGGATCTAGGCCGTCCAGTACCGATCTGATGGCACAGGAGGCACGGGCATGTCTATGCCGCTGTATAGGGACGTCGGCGAGCACACCATGTCCAGCGGCAAGACAGACACGGCGACGGTCGCCGGAATGGCGCTCTGGATTTCCCCGATCGAAACAAAATGCACGGGGATGATCTATGGAACCTAGCGAACTCACTAGGAAGTAAAACATGGGCGGAAACACACCAGTGAGCTGGTTCCGCGGCGGCGCCATGGCCGGCGGGTCTGGAGGTTGCTGGTATGGCATTCCAGTGGGCCAAATGATGAATGGGAAGCACGGGGAGGATCGGGATCTCACCACGAGTCAGTAGGAAGAAAGCTCGGCGTTTGGGACAGGCTCCGGAAGTGGGGTCGACGATGGCAGCGATGACTGGAACGATGATGATGGCGTGGGTGAGGATGAAATCGATCAAACCGTGACCAAAACCTCAAATTGATGGTACCTACGGGCACGGGGGATTACGGCGGAGCTCCGAGTGGTGACTTCGACGGCGATTGAGGCGTGGGTAAGGATGGATTGCGGCGGCGGCAACTGGAAAGCGAGTGTAGAGGATGGGAGAGAGAAGGGGTCAGCGCAGAGCTTTATAGGCCGGGCGGTGCGTGGAAAAAGGAAGGGGAGCGAGAAGATCGGGCAGGATTGGCCGCCTGCCTTGCATGCGGGGCGGCGGTGGCTTTCCATGCCGGGCAGCGCCATCGGTAGCGGTGGAGAAAGGAAGGCGCCGGGGAAGAAGAAAAGGAAAGCGAAGGGGAGGCGCTGACACGTGGGGCCAGTACGCAGTGAGAGGTAGAAAACGGGCAGCGCGTGCGGGCGAGCTGGGCCGCACGGTGCAGTGCGATGCGCGCGTGGGAGAAAAAGGGAGGCGCACGGAGCGGGCCGGTGACTAGGCTAGAGTGAAGCCGGTCGGCCGCGGGAGAAAGAGAAAGGAGGGGAGGCGCTGCTGGGCCGCCGAGCGGGCCAAGCCAGGAAGGAAGAAAAAAGGGGCTAGGCCAGAACCTGGGGTTGGGCTGGGAATGAAGAAAGGTAAAGTTTTCAAAAAAAACAAATCCTTTTCCAAATCTATTTTTCAATTCTAAGCCAAATTCAAATGGAATTTGAATTCAACTTCAAATCAACTAGCCCTACACTCAACCAAAAACCATATGCTTCAGCATGAATGCAACAACCATGTTTCTAAACCTTATAGTTTATTTTATTTATCCCATGTTTATTATTTGGCCTAAGTTAAAAATACCTAGAAATTTTAATAAATGCTAAGAATTAATTGCTAATTTGTAGTAAAAATTTTTGGGTGTTACAGTCACAATATGCCCATATTTGTTAATGGGGAGGACACTCAAGATTTTTCTTACAACATCGGAGGGTTGCATTTGTGTGAGTCCAAGCCCATTGACTTCCTCTACAAGAAAATTTAAGCGTGAATACATCTCATTAGCACTTTCTCTAGGAAGCATCTCAAATGAATTAATCTTTTTCATAACAAGATGGTAGCGTTCCTCACGCTCACTCGTTGTTCCCTCATGGAGCGCACAAATGTCCGAATATAGTGCATGGGCGTCTTTGTGGTTCCGCATGCGGTTAAACACATCTTTGCAAAGGCCTCTAAAAAGGGTGTTTCTAGCATTTGCATTCCATTTCTCATAGTTAACCTCATCGCCTTGAAGGTTTGTGGGATCCTTAGGTTTTGGGAAGCCTTGTGAGGTGGCTCTAAGAACTCCAACATCTAATGCTTCTAGATAAGCCTCCATACGTATTTTCCAATAAGGAAAATCATCTCCCTCAAAGATAGGAGGGGGTCCATCCCCGTGGGACATCTTTCTCTAGGCGGTTAAGCCTAATTTAGTGAGCACATGGCTCTGATACCAATTGAAAGAATCAAGATGCCCAAGAGGGGGGTGAATTGGGGTAATTCTAAATTTTTTACAATAATTAAGCCCTACACTTAGCCCACTTTACCCCTTGTGCCTAGAATGTGTTGTATTGTTCTACCGCATAAAAGTTTAGCACCCTAGGTTTCAATCCTACTCTAGCATGGCAATTCTAGGAATGTAAAGACTTGAAATGAATTGCTCAAATGTAAATGCTCAAAGTAAAGAGAGGGAAAAGAACGCAGCAATGTTTCCTGAGGTATCAGAGAGTCATCACTCCCTACTAGTCCTAGTTGGAGCTCCCGCGCAAGGGTGTAGCTCCCCCTTGATCTGCGCAAGGATCAAGTGCTATTAACGGGCTGATTCTTTGACACTCCGTCATGGTGAATTGCCCACAACCACTCACAACTTGAGTTGGGTCATCCACAAGCTCTATCGGATGATCACCAAGCTCCTAATCACCACCGAGTCGTCTAGGTGATGGCGATCACCAAGAGTAATAAGCACAAACTCTCACTTGACCACGACAAGCCTAATGAGAAGGGTGGATGCACACTTGCTACTCTCCTTGCACTAATAAGGACCATAATCTTGGATTCTCAAATCTCAATCACCTCACTAGGCTCTTGCTCTCCCTTGCACTCTCAAGGTGTTTCTCAGCTGAACAAATGGGCAAGAGACCTCCCTTGGACGAGTGGAGTACGTATTTATACCCCTTCATTCAAAACATAACGTTTGGAGGCTGAGTCAGTGTTCTACGGGGTGACCGGACGCTCCGGTCAGGGTGACCGGACGCTCCGGTCAGGTATACCCGCAAAGAGCCATTAAGCTCTGACCGGACTCTGACCAGCGTCCGCTCAGCACTGACCGGATGTGTCCAGTCAAGAAAAACACTCTCTGGAACCTTGCTGTTGTTGACCAGACGCTAGCACCCAGAGTCCAGTCACTTCACTGTTCAGTGTTCGGTCAGTTACCAGATCCTGACCAGCGTCCGGTAAGCACCAACCGGACACGTCCGGTCAGGAAAATGTCTCTGGAACCTCTCTAGAGTTGACCGGACATAAGACCCCAGTGTTTGGTCCACTTTCACTCAGTGTTCGATCAGTACCATATGACTTTAGTTGATCAAATGAACTAACCGGACTCACCCTCTAGCGTCCGGTCACAAACAGACCAACGCCCGGTCACTCATTTGACACTCCATTCACTTCCAACTCGAAATCCTATGTGAATGAAGTTTACTCCAATTGATCTTAGGGCTACTCCTGAGCTATCTAAGGCTAGGTTTGACAAGTGTGCACCACACCTAACCAACTAAACTTACCTAGGTCAAGCTACTAGTCCATACCCTCCTTAATAGTACGGCCAAAGGAAAAAAACAAAGTCCTAAACTACTTTAAGTGTCTCTTCAACACCAAACGACACTTAGAACTAGTCAGTCCTTAACCTTGTCGTCCATCCTTTGAAAACCAAAATAATTTCCATCGTCAGGGGCATGACAACCATGATTGCCCAATCAAATGCTATTACCATGACCTAACTCAAATTGTCTCTGCAAAACACACGTTAGTCATAGTAATCTCATGTCGTCATTAATCACTGAAACCCAACTAGGGGCCTAGATGCTTTCAGAAGGTAGAAAATCATAAACTTCAACAAAATGAAATTGTGTATAGAAGCTTAATTGAAGAATTTTAAGTTAGTGTTGCATGTCAAGCCAAACTTTTATCCTAGACGTCTCCATCACATGCCTGCGAACATATTTTAATATGGTTTTACTTTTAGAAGTATTTTTTAAAAAAAAAAGCCTCTCTAATATTATTCCCAAATTACTATGTGTTAGAATTTAGAACTTTGCATTATTGGACTTCCAAAGTTTTAGTTAACTGGTGTCTAGATGCTAGACGATCCATCAATCATATCTCTGTTTGGCGTTGCGTATGTGACATAATTGCTCTGTTGTAGATAGATCCATTGTATATGCTTCATGGTTGACTTCCCGCTATGATGATGCTAGCAATATCAAAATGTGTCATTTCTCTCTCTCTTTTTATTTCTTCCCTTTTGCTTCTTCTACACACTGCTCAACTATGATCATTTGTGG
This sequence comes from Miscanthus lutarioriparius, assembly GCA_904845875.1. Taxonomy (NCBI): domain Eukaryota; kingdom Viridiplantae; phylum Streptophyta; class Magnoliopsida; order Poales; family Poaceae; genus Miscanthus; species Miscanthus lutarioriparius. The sequence goes on along the minus strand of CAJGYO010000017.1, from coordinate 27,379,053 downwards.
TTTACTTTGATCACTCTTCTTAAGCTGATATGGTCACTAGGTTTGTGAGCATCTACAATTAACTACATGTTCCATTTTCTTCACCTCTTGTTTTTTATTTTTGATATCCAAATACATCATGAAAGGATCAAGATGCCTAAGAGGGGGGTGAATTGGGCTAATTCTAAAATTCTTTGCAACAAATAAACCCTACACTTAGTCCACTTCACCCCTTGTGCCTAGAAAGTGATTCTATTGATCTACCGCACAAAAGTTTAGCACCCTAAGTTCCAATCCTACTCTAGCATGGTAATTCTAAGAATGTAAAGATAAGAATTGAATTGCTCAAATGTAAATGCTTAAAGTAAAGAGAGGAGAAGGAACGCGGTGATGTTTTGCCGAGGTATCGGAGAGTCGCCACTTCCCACTAGTCCTCGTTGGAGCACCCACGCAAGGGTGTAGCTCCCCCTTGATCCGCGCAAGGATCAAGTGCTCTCTACGAGTTGATTCTTCAACACTCCATCATGGTGAATCAGCCACAACCGCTCACAACTTGAGTTGGGTCATCCACAAGCTACGCCGGATGATCACCAAACTCTCAATCACCACCAAGCCATCTAGGTGATGGCAATCACCAAGAGAAACAAGCAAGAACTTTCACTTGACCACAACAAGCCTAATAAGAAGGGTGGATGCACACTTGCTACTCTCTTTTCACTAATGAGGCCTTAATCTTGGATTCTCAAATCTCAATCACCTCACTAGGCTCTTGCTCTCCTTGGCACTCTCAAGGGTGTTTCTTAGCTATTCAAATGGGCAAGAGTACTCCCTTGAATGAATAGAGAAAGTATTTATACCCCCTCATTCAAAATGAACCATTATGTGCTTGAGTCAGCACTCTATGGGGTGACCGGACGCTCCAGTCAGGTATACCCGCAAAGAGCCGTTAAGTTGTGACCGGACTCTGACCTACGTCTGGTCACGAAAACTGCTCTCTGGACCCTTACTGATGTTGATCGGACGCTGGAGCCTAGAGTCCGATCACTTCACTGTTCAGCGTCTGGTCAGTAACAGGAACCTAACCAGCGTCTGATCAGCACTGACTGGACGCGTCCGATCAGGATTCTCCCTCTCTGGAACCTTACTGGAGTTGACCAGACTCTAGCACCCAGCATCTGGTCACTTTTCTCTCAGCATCCGGTCGCAACCAGATGACTTCACCTTGATCAAATGAACTGACCGGACTCTACTCCAGCGTCCGGTCACACCAAAACCAGCGTCCGGTCAACATTTGACCCTCAATTCACTTCCAACTCAAAATCATATGTGAATGAAGTTTGCTCTAATTGATCTTAGGGCTACTTAGGAGCTACCTAGTGCTAGATTTGACAAGTGTGCACCACACCTAAACCACTAGACTCGCCTAGGTCAAGCTACTAGTTCATACCCCCCTTAATAGTACAGCCAAAGGAAAAATAAAGTCCTAAACTACTCTAAGTGTCTCTTTAACACCAAATGACACTTAGAACTAGTCCATCCTTAACCTTGTCATCCATCCTTTAAAAACCAAAAAGATTTCCATCGTAGGGGCATGACGACCATGATTGCCCAATCAATTGCCATTACCATGACCTAACTTAATTGCCTCTGTAAAACACACGTTAGTCATAGTAATAATGTATTGTCATTAATCACCAAAACCCAACTAGGGGCCTAGATGCTTTCAATCTCCCCCTTTTTGGTGATTGATGACAATAAAACCTCGAGTATGTAAAAGAGATGAGGTTTTCAACATGCTTGGTTCATATAAGCTTTTGACAATAAGAACAAAAGAGTTAGGCAAGCTTATATGACCGAAGCTAACATGATGTACTCAATTGATATGAAATAAGCATGAGTATAAGAAATAAAGCTCATTTGCATCAGGGTAAAATGCGGAAGCAAAGCAAATGAGCATAACCAAGTGACATGACATATAAATAATTCAAGTAGAGAGCACACATGTCACATATCACATAAATATCACGTATCACATAAATATCACAATCACACTTATGTATTTCAATGCATGAAAGTAAAACATGAATGCATAATAGAGTATCACACATAAAAAGTCAAATGTAATAAAATAAGCTCCCCCTAGATATATCGCTCCACTTAAGTCTATCATACTCGATCCCTCTCCCCCTTTGGCGTCAAGCACCAAAACCTAAGGGTTTGTCGACGGGGTAGCAGCGAACTAGTCGGGCGCTGAGGTGCGATGAGCGATCTAGAACTGGGTAGCATCATCCTCTAATTTGGAGCTCTGAGATGTCTGACCCTCTGTCGCTGGAAGTGACGCTGAAGCGGTCTGGGTCTGCTCTAGAACTGGTGCGACCTGTGACTCTGCAGGTATGACTGTGGCAGGTGGCTCTGATGATGCAACTGATGAAGGGAGCATCTCTATAGTCCCAGTAATAGGAACAACTATGGGAGGACCAGGGACATGTAGCTCTGGCGATGTAGGCTACTCTATCAACTCACTGAATATAGCTCCAAGGCTCCTAGATACTGGGGTGTCTATCACAAGCATCAACGAACTCTGAGCCGGTGTAAAGCCCATATGTAGATGTGTGAAGGAAAGACCCTGGGCTAGCACTGGCGAAGCAAACCACTGAGACACCTCTGTAGGTGAAGCAAACATGGTAGCTGGTTGTCCCTGACTCTGAAGCCCACTAGGCTGAAAACCTAGAGTCACTGTAGTGGTGGCAGGATGGCCGAGCTAAGGTGTAAGCTGTGGTCGTGGAGCCCCAATGGCAGAGATGACATGCTGCATAAATCCAAGTAACTACTGCTGCATGAGGAGCCGCTACTGCTGCATGGCCTGCTGCTGTTGTTGTATGACCTACTGCTATCGCTGGAACTCGTCATGTCTGGCCTGAACCTGTGCAAGGGCTGCTGCGGTCTCCTAGGCCTGGCGAGCATGATCCTGCCTCATCTGCTCAAGTATAGCAAGAAGAGCGGGGTCTGTCTACGATGCCTGTGAAGCTGAGCTGGAGCCACTGGCCTCACCGTCATGTCGTCATGGAGGCATCTAAGGAATAGCCTGATAATCATCATCACAGAAAGAATGACATCCCATATATCAAACACTATCTGCTGCATCAGAGAGTTCAGTAGCCATAACTGAATGCGAGTCAATTCCTCGTGATATCCCATCCTCGGTAGTAGGGTCCTCCTCATGATAGCATCAAATAGTCTAGCTGTTGGAGTAAGATCTCTCGGTGTCCTGCTCGACCCCTCGTCGAATGGCTCTGTGAAGCAAGGTCGGATGAGATCTGTGGGAGGCACAAGACCACCGTGAGGGCATCCAGGAGGCTCTGTGTGACCATAGCAAACCTCGTGAAGGCGGATGGGTGACTCCTATAACCTGAGGATCTCTCTGACCCTGAAGCTAATCAGTCTATAGTCACGGTCTCTGAATGCAAAGTGTATCAACCTGTGAGCTGGGTCAATCCAAAGTGTAGCGTAGAACTCATAGACCCAAGATGGAACATATCTGCCTGTCCGTCCAAGTAAGTCTATCAACCCTGGCAAGTAGGAGAGATGAGGGCGGATCTGCTCTCTAGCTGCTGCTACAATGGCCTCAATGGAACAAACTCTCTATGATCTGAAAGCCACACCACTGTTCAGATAAGCATTGTAGAAGTCCTCCTATAGTGGTGTATAGAATCCCTCTGAAGCACGCTCATCCCTCCTTGGTGGGAACCACTCCTCGAACTACACAAACCTGAGCTGCTGCACCTGCTTGGCTGTGGCGGCCCTCAAGTCCAGGTGAATCACTAGAGGCGGACCCTATGGTCTAGGAGGTGGATGAGAACCCCTCCTCTATGTCTCTGGCCTCGGTGTCACCTAGGTACGAGTACGACCAGAGCAGCATAACTATGGCTGAGGTGCCTGCTCTGTCTCCTCGGTCTACTCTGCCTCCTGTGTCTGCTCTGTCTGCTCTGCTGGCTGAGTCTGCTACTATGGCTCCCCCTAAGGCTGACTCTCCTTCAAAACAACACGCCGTCCCTCAAGCATGACAGTCCCAGCTGGACTACCATGACGATGCTCTACCGCCTCGACGATGGCCCTCTGTGCTGGTGAGAGCTGATCTGCAATGACAACACCACTCTGAGTACCTCCTCTCTATGCACGCTCTGCGGCGGCTGCCACTGCTGCTGCTCTCGCTGTATCAGCATCTGCAAACTTCTACTTCTTTGACATAGTCTTCTTTGTCGCCTTGCCTTTCACCTCAGCAGGCAGGTGAGGTGGAGGCATCGGATCCTCATCACCTGGACCACCTCCTATGTTCTTGACACGTGCCATTGCTGGAGCTAAAAAGAACAACTGCCACTAACAAGAATCAACTGCCAACTGTCACTTCTGAGGCTTGGCCTCAATTCGTACTCGCGAGCTTGGCCCCGAGTTGACTGACAACTACCAAAGTGACCTCAACAACACCAACTCGCTACACGATGGAATAGATTGGATATATGAATAATTTCAATATACATCTAGAGATATGAAACCCTAAGAAGCAAGCATTAGATACGAAATTAGAATCGAGGGCTTGCTACCTGACAAACTGGTGAACCAAAAAGCAGAGGAACAAATCGCGAGGAACCACGGGGAATCGCTTAGGGTTAGGGTTTCGGCGATGTGCGGTGATGACCGAGAAGATGTAGGGCAGTGAAGCAATGTGGCTCGGGCGCGTGGAGCAGAGACGCGGGCATGGTGGCCCTAGGGCATGGCGGCGAGTTACGAGCATGGCCACGTGAGCATAGGCGGCGGTGCTGGCGTAGGGCACGACAGCGCGAGGCATGCGAGATTGCACTGGCGTAGGAGCGTGCGGCAGCAGGAGGCACACGACGGCGCGGGTGAGATGCGGTGGTGCGGGAGCGGCACTAGCGCGGCGGAGCTTAGGGCACGGGTGTGCGGGCAGGCGACACGAGCAGGGAGTGCGGTGGCATGGGCGAGCGACAGCGAAGTCGATGGATTAGGGTAACACACGCGCGCGGTGATTTGGGTTATATGGTGGCCCCCGTGACGTAAGAGAAAAAGGAAAGGAATAGAGTCCTAGATCCGCATGTCTTCTACTGACCGGACGCTCCGGTGGCAATGACCGAGCGCGGTCACCCAGAGTCCGGTCAACAATAGAGAGGTCCCAAACCTCCCAAGTCATGACTGGACGCGTCCAGTTAATCCCGACCGGACGCAACCAGAGTCCGGTCCACCTGGTGAAAATCTTCTTTGCTTGACCGGACGCAGGAATGCCATCTGATCAGACGTAGGAAAAGAACTATTTCAGCGTCCGGTCACTCCTTCGCAGCAACGCTTCACCTCCTGTAAACTGACTGGACGCAGGGAGTAGAGTCCGATCGCCCTTTTTTAGCAAACCCTCAAAGTTCCTTCGCACTGCCTATTCCCAATCAAGTCCCAACTTCAGTAAGATCCAAATAAACACCAATTGGGACTGATGTGAGTGACCTCTCTCAAACTCTCAAAATTTTTAAAGTATTTTGCCATAGGCTATAATTCTTTTTAAGAAAATAGGCAATACAAGGGTAATTGAAGAGAATCGACAAAACAACATACATGCATATGCAATACAATACTTGAAAGTAATTCTAGTTGCTTGTCAAGTTTGATCCAAAGTTAAGCTTTTTCACACGCTTTTCGGCGGTTATCTTAACCATGTTAGACAAGCCCTAAATGCATTACCAAAAATTAAACATGTTGTATATTACAATGCAATGCAAGGGACAACACAAACTTATTTTCTAATGAATTTACTAAAATCAAGCACATTGAGCTCATTCCTCAACGGACAAAATGTAGCCTCATCTAGCGGTTTAGTGAAGATATCCGCCAATTGATCCTCGGTCCTTACACCTTCTAATGAAATATCATTCTTAGCAACATGATCTCTATGAAAGTGATGGCGGATATCTATGTGCTTGGTGCGAGAGTGTTGAACTGGATTATTAGCAAGCTTTACCGCACTCTCATTGTCACACAAAAGAGGTACCTTTTCTAGAACTACACCATAGTATAGCAAAGTTTGCTTCATGTAAAGTATTTCTACACAACAAGCACCCGTGGTAATGTATTCCGCTTTGGTGGTGGACAAAGCCATACTATTTTGCTTCTTGGAGGACCAAGACACAAGTGATCTACCAAGCAAATGGCACCCTCCGGATGTGCTTTTCCTACCAACTTTGCAACCGGCATAATCCAAATCAGAATAGCCAACTAATTCAAATCTAGCTCCTTTAGGATACCAAAGGCCAATGCTTGGTGTGTGCTTAAGATACCTAAGGATTCTTTTAACGGAAATCAAATGAACTTCTTTAGGATTAGCTTGAAATCTAACACACATACACACACTAAACATGATGTCGGGACCTAGATGCGGTTAAGTATAACAAGTTACCAATCATAGAGCGGTGTCGACCTTCCCAATGGTGAAGCCCTTTTCATTTGCTTGACTTGGAAACCAAGAAAGAATGTAAGCTCTCCAATCATAGACATCTTGAACTCCTTCAACATCAATTCACCAAACTCTTTGTAAGAATCTTCATTTGATGATCCAAAGATGATATCATCAACATATACTTGACAAATGAAGATTTCTCCATCAAGCTTCTTGGTGAATAGTGTGGTGTCGACCTTCCCAATGGTGAAGCCCTTTTCAATGAGGAAATCCCAAAGACGCTCATACCAAGCTCTTGGGGCTTGCTTAAGCCCATATATCGCCTTGGACAACCTATAAACATGATTAGGATATCTAGGATCTTCAAACCCGGGAGGTTGATCAACATAGACTAGTTCATTTATGAAACCATTTAAAAATATACTTTTAACATCCATTTGATATAATTTCATTTCATGATGCGATGCATATGTAAGGAGGATACAAATGGCTTCAAGTCTTGCAACCGGTGAAAAGTCTCTCCAAAATCCAACCCTTCAACTTGAGAGAATCCCTATGCAACTAGTGCTGCCTTGTTTCTCACTACAACGCCTTGATCATCTTGCTTGTTGCGGAACACCCACTTTGTTCCAATGACTCTTGCACCTTGTGGTCGCTCTTCAAGAGTCCAAACTTCATTGCGAGTGAAGTTATTCAACTCTTCATGCATAGCATTTATCCAATCCTAATCTTGAAGAGCTTCTTCTACATTCTTAGGTTCAACACAAGAGACAAAGAGTGATGTTCAATAACTGAAGCAAGTTTTTGATATCGAGTTATTACACCCTTTGAAGGACTCCCTATGATGAGATCTTGTGGATGAGTTTGTAGTAGAGATGAATTTATTCTATCAACCACTTGAAGGGGAGGTTGTGGAGCATCAACATCTTATGCTTGTGTCACCATTTGATCATGGGAGACATGAGTATCTTTATTTTCTACTCTCCCATCTTTATCACCATCTTGTGGCACATTTGATGAAGAAGGTGGATCTATCACTTTTACATATCTTCATCATCTTTAGGCTTGATGTCTCCAACCAGAATGTTCTTCATGGGCTCTCTGAATGGTTCATCACCTACATCATCAAGATTCTGATGTGCTCCTTGGGAGCCGTTAGATTCATTAAATTCCACACTATATGTTTCTTCAACCAAGCTGGTGGCATGATTAAATACTCTATATGCTTTGGACTTTGATGAGTAACCAACAAGAAAGCTAATATCACAACGTCTTTGAAACTTCCCTAGGTGTTGCCGCTTCTTGTAGATGCAGCATTTGCAACCAAACACCCGAAAGAATAAGACGTTCGGCTTCTTCCCATTGAGCAACTCATAAGGTGTCTTGCCAAGAAATTTTTGAAGGAATAGGCGGTTGGATGCATAGCATGCGGTGTTGATAGCTTCCACCCAAAGAGCTTTGGGTGTGTTGTACTCATCAAGCATTGTTTTTGCAAGTGTAATGAGTGTCCGATTTTTTCTCTCTACTACACCATTTTGTTGAGGAGTGTATGTTACGGAGACCTCATGCTTGATTCCAACTTCATCACAATAGGCTTCAATGTTTGTGTTGTCAAATTCTTTACCATTATCACTTCTAATCTTCTTGAGCTTCACTTCAACCTCATTTTGTGCTCTCTTGGCAAACTTCATGAAGCATGAGGCAACATCGGTCTTGTCATGAAGGAAAAACACCCATGTATATCTTGAGTAGTCATCAACAATCACAAGACAATAAAGATTTCCTCCCAAACTCTTGTAGGTTGTTGGTCCAAATAAGTCCATGTGAAGGAGCTCTAGCACTCTTGTTGTTGACATGAAAGCTTTTGTAGGATGAGTGTTTGCAACTTGTTTGCCGGCTTGACATGCACTACAAAGCTTGTCCTTCTCAAATTTCACATCCTTCAACCCTCTCACCAATTCATTCTTCATAAGCTTCTTGAGTGAACTCATTCCAACATGAGCAAGTCTTCTATGCCATAGCCACCCAAGTGATGTTTTGGTGAATAGTCATGTCTTCAAGTTAGCATCTTCGAAGATGAAATCCACTAGATATAGGTTGTTGTATCTAAATCCCTTGAATATCACTTAATCATCAACCTTCTTAGATACAACCACTTCCTTTTCGATAAACAAGCATTGGAAGCCAAGATCACACAATTGTCTAACGGATAGCAAGTTGAAGCTTAAGGAAGCAACATATAGCACATTTGAGATTGAATGATCATTTGATATTGCCACTTTGCCCAATCCTTTGACTTTGCCCTTTGAGTTATCACCAAATGTAATTCTTTCTTGGCCATCTACTTCTTCATCTAGTGAGGTGAACATACGAGGATCACCGGTCATATGTTGTGTGCAACCACTATCAATTACCCAATGACTTCCACCGGTCTTGTAGTTCACCTACACACAAGAGATCAAGCTTGTTTAGGGACCCAAACTTCTTGAGGGCCCTTGACTTTCTCTACAAGTGACTTTGCAACTCAAATTTTCTTAGGCCTATTCTTGTTGGGAGGTCCTAAGAACATGACTTTCATTTTACCACTAGAATCCTTTTTAAGCATGTAATGAGCATTGAAAGCAAAAGGTCTAGCATGCTTGGACAAGGGTTGTGGTGGTGGAGTTTGACACTCATGGGCAAAGTGGCCTTCTTGTCCACACTCAAAACACCTCTTTGTCTTTGGCTTTGACTTATGTTATTGTTGTTGAGCTTGAGCCTTCTTCTCTTGATTTGCCAAATATCCAATTCCACTTCTATCCATCTTCATGACGGTGTTCATGAGTAGCTCACTTTGAAGATGTTGACCTCTTATGAATTTGCTCAACCCGGTCTTGAGGTGTTCTTTTTCTAACTTGAGCTTCTTGTTCTCTTCTTTGAGCTCATCATGATTTTTCTCCTTCTTGAGTCTCTTGTTCTCTTCCTTAAGCCTCTCATTCTCAAGAGCTATATCACTATCATGGTCAAGGTTCTCTAACACAATGGTGTTGGTGGTTGATAGCTTCTCATTCTTGATCTTGACATACTCATCATAGTCATCGGACTCAACCACTTGCTTACCTTTGCTACTAGAACCTTGCTCAATGCTCTCAATAATCAAATCATCATATGATGTAGCTATATCAATCTTAACAACATGGTTAGTAGCATCATGGAGCGCACTAATATCCGACCATAGTGCATGGGCATCTTTGTGGTTCCTCACCCGGTTAAACACATCTTTGCAAAGGCCTCTAAAGATGGTGTTTCTAGCCTTTGCATTTCACTTTTCGTAATTCACTTCATTGCCTTGAAGGTGCATGGGGTCCCTAGGTTTTGGGAAACCTTGAGAGACGGCTCTAAGAATTCCAACATCTAGAGCTTCTAAATACGCCTCCATGCGAATTTTCCAATAAGGAAAATCATCTCCCTCAAAGATAGGAGGAGGTCTATCCCCGTGAGACATCTTTTTCTAGGCAGTTAAGCCTAAATACATGAGCACGAGGCTTTGATACCAATTGAAAGGATCAAGATGCCCAAGAGAGGGGGTGAATTAGGCTAATTCTAAAATTCTTTGCAATAAATAAACCCTATACTTAGCCCACTTCACCCCTTGTGCCTAGAAAGTGATTCTATTGATCTACCACATAAAAGTTTAGCACCCTAAGTTTCAATTCTACTCTAGCAGGCAATTCTAAGAATGTAAAGACAAGAATTGAATTGCTCAAATGTAAATGCTTAAAGTAAAGAGAGGAGAAGGAACGCGGCGATGTTTTGCCGAGATATCGGAGAGTCGCCACTCCCCACTAGTCCTTGTTGGAGCACCCGCGCAAGGGTGTAGCTCCCCCTTGATCCGCGCAAGGATCAAGTGCTCTCTACGGGTTGATTCTTCGACACTCCGTCGTGATGAATCACCCACAACCGCTCACAACTTGAATTGGGTCATCCACAAGCTCCGCCGGATGATCACCAAACTCCCAATCACCACCAAGCCGTCTAGGTGATGACGATCACCAAGAGTAACAAGCAAGAACTCTCACTTGACCACAACAAGCCTAATGAGAAGGGTGGATGCATACTTGCTACTCTCTTTTCACTAATGAGGCCTTAATCTTGGATTCTCAAATCTCAATCACCTCACTAGGCTCTTGCTCTCCTTGGCACTCTCTAGGGTGTTTCTAAGCTGTTGAAATAGGCAAGAGTACTCCCTTGAATGAATAGAGGAAGTATTTATACCTCCTCATTCAAAACGAACCATTATGTGCTTGAGTCAGCACTCTGCGGGGTGACCGGACGCTCCGGTCAAGGTGATCGGATGCTCCAGTTAGTTCTCCCCGCCATAGAGCCGTTAAGTTATGACCGGACTCTCACCTGCGTTCGGTCATAAAAACTGCTCTCTGGACCCTTATTGATGTTGACCGGACGCTGGAGCCTAGAGTCCGGTCACTTCGCTGTTCAGCGTCCGGTCAATAATAGGAACCTGACCAGCGTCCGGCCAGCACTGATCGGACGCGTCCGATCAGGATTCTCCCTCTTTGGAACCTTACTGGAGTTGACCAGACTCTAGCACCCAGCGTCCGGTCACTTTTCTCTCCACATCCGGTCGCAACCAGATGACTTCACCTTGATCAAATGAACTGATCGGACTCTGTGCCAGCGTCCGGTCACACCGGATCCAGAGTCCGGTCAATATTTGACCCTCCATTCACTTTCAACTCGAAATCATATGTGAATAAAGTTTGCTCCAATTGATCTTAGGGCTACTTAGGAGCTACCTAGTGCTAGATTTGACAAGTGTGCACCACACCTAACCCACTAGACTCACCTAGGTCAAGCTACTAGTTCATACCCTCCTTAATAGTACGGCCAAAGGAAAAACAAAGTCCTAAACTACTCTAAGTGTCTCTTCAACACCAAACGACACTTAGAACTAGTCCATCCTTAACCTTGTCGTCCATCCTTTGAAAACTGAAACGATTTCCATCGTAGGGGCATAACAACCATGATTGCCCAATCAATTGTCATTACCATGATCTAACTTAATTGTCTCTGCAAAACACACGTTAGTCATAGTAATCACGTATTGTCATTAATCACCAAAACCCAACTAGGGGCCTAGATGCTTTCACATCAAATAAATGAAGGGGAAGTCTCATGTTTGGTTTTATGTCTTTTTTCTTTCGCTTGACCCAAATACAACAAAAACACCACTGTTCCTTGTTCAACATCACACTCTATCACAATTGAAACACTATTAATGACGACGACAAGTGAAATGGCATGCAACTATCATATTTGTATTTACTCCACTCTTGATGCTAGTCTCCTTTGCACTCGATAATCTTTGCCTTGTCACCACCTCCGTCCATCTTCAGTTCCATCAATATCCAACCCACAACCCACATTTGTTACAAGTTCTTCTTTCGGGTAAAGACGATGTTACAAGTTCTTTACGCTCTTCTTTCTTTTAGGTTTGATTCAAAGACATCAAGTTGTACTTAGTTAGCTCTTACTACAACATCGTGTTCTTCCACAGCTCAAGCACCTAGAAAATGATGATGCCAAGTGTCCATTCCTCCACCTTTTCAACATGGTGCATGTCGTGCTCCATGGCTCCATTCTTCTACTATTCTAGGGGTAGAGAAAAAGAGTTGTGGGGCCACCATGATCCCACATGCTAGGGCTGTTGTAGCATGGGCTGGTCCCAAGAATCCCAAGAGAAAATTAGAGGAAAGTAAGAAAACAAACTAAACTTATTAGATTACAAAAGCAGATTCAGAATCAAATAACTAGAGGCAAAGCCCACCACCTATGCTTGGTGAATCTCTTTGATGTACACAAAATTTCACCGTATGTTCACCAAGAAATTTGGTTACGTGCACGCTAATTAAATAACGCCCATTCGCTGCAGCTAGAAGCCACAGCCGCTGCAACTGCGACAAGTTTCAACTACATTATTTGCACAGTATATGCAGTTCAAAGTTGCAGCTGCAACTGCAACAAGTTTCTTCTACATTCGTCCTGCTTGCTGCAACTTTTCTGGCTGCAGCTGTTTGCTTTGGCTGCAGAAAACGTACTATGATTTACTGTGGCTGTTTGACATTTTGATTTATTTATTTAAAAGGACTGTTTATATATAGTCATAATTACCAAGGATTGGAATCCTTCAAATCCAAATGTGGTTCTATCGATCAGAGTGTTAATTTGTCGCAGACGTACGTGTCAAAGCCCGTATCTCATGACTACCAAGTAGATGCATTGCATTTGCATCTACGCCGTCGACGTGACAGGAAGCTGAGCGAATGTCCGTGCGCTCCAGGGCAGCGCCCGGCGGCTCATCCGCACCGGCCAGGCGGACGGCGACCGGCGTTCGAGAGGACGCGCGCGGCGGCAACCACGGCGATAGATGTCGCCGCGTGGGCGGGCGGGTCACCGGGTGCCTGTCGCCGTCACTACTGTCACTAGTCACAGCCCGAGAGGCGCGCGCAGGTGTCGCGGCGGGATCGGCCGGTGCGCACCCCGCCGCCCCCCCCCCCCCGCACGTCCCCGGGACGGTGGATCGTCGTCCGTCGTGCCGCGCCACTTCGGCGCACTGCAGGTCGCCGGCCCGCGCGCACTGCCGCGCGAGTGCGACGGGACGGCCGGCCGGTCGAGCGCGTGGTGGTAGCTAGTGCGCGTCATTCGCGCGCTGTGCGCATTGCTGCGGCGATGATTGGTCGCGTGGACCGTGGCCGACGATACCAACGCGTTCGGATCAACAGCCAGGTCCTTGTCGCGAGCAGCGGTGGTGGCACCACGAGACGAACTCTATCAAAGTGTCGTGTGCAGAACATTTCTCTGAGGTTTTGGATCTCCTGTCTGGGCTTAGATTTCACCGTCAGTCAGTGGAGCATCTGTGCCCAATCAGCAAACGTAACGAGTACCAGAATCGGTAGGTTAGGCGTACGTGCTCTGCTCTTTTCGTTCACGCCACGGGCGCCTCAAAATGCTCGTAGCTCGCAGCTAGCTAGGCTTTCACCGGCGACCGCTGATCGAGCACCCACAGACACACGACCGTGCGTCCGTCCACTTGTGAAAAATTGGATCTTTGAAAGTACACGATCGTTCGCTCAGAAGGTATATGCCCGGCTGCGTCGTGTAACTCGTGTTCTGAATGAAGGGGGGAAAAGAAAGGGCGTACGCGGTGAGCTTCCTGTTCGTGCCACTGCCGATGCCGGGAGCCGGGAGCCTTGGCGCGGCCAACTGCAATGCTCTGGTCACATTTTCGTCACCAGAGGAAACTCTACCGTCTAGTAGTATTTGCGTATCTGCGTTAATGTGAACAGGTTGACATTGACCAAGCAGCAGGCGAATAACTTGATCAGACTCGTCGAATATATAATCTCAACGGGGGACATCGACATGCACAGGGCCTCGCACTGCCGCGCCGCGTCGAAATCGCGTCCGGCTCCTACTCCGAATCGATGCACGACGTCGGACGGCGACGTGGAAAAGGCGTGCCGCCCCCCCCTCCCCTCACTTCCGCACCGGGCGGCAGCGGCACCCCACGCCCGTCCGTGCGTTGCGTGCGTCCCTGCCGAACCGAACCCGCCGTCCCAATGAACATGGTCTGCTCATACTCAGACGCGGGTGACTAGAAAAATGGGGCCATGGTTGACGGCCTCACCGTGAGCCGGGCTAGGCTAGATGCACTCCATGTCTCCATGCCATGAACCATCGTTGCACATGCGCCGCTCGCTCCGGCGGCTAGCGGATCGCATTCGCTTCGCCGCCAACTTGACCGGGAGGTGAAGGGAATGCAGCGATGTCTCCGGCGGCGGCAGCAGGTTGGCAGAACGGGTGGAATGTTTGGCAAGGCATCTTTCGTTTCGTTCGACTCGCCGACTTCTTTTTCTAGAGAGGGCACCTGCTTGTGTTTGGCGTTTGAGGCAGCACCTGTTTTGTCCAGCGCACTCGATACCAAGTTGTAAACTAAATAGCCCTGATTTCGCACACCTCAGCGGCGGCCATCAAGGACCGATCACAAACTTGCACCAAAACTTCAATCCTGACCTTTTAATGAAATATGAAACCCTGCTGGAAGTAGCAATATCCGTTCTTTCTTTTTCCAACCTCCAACACATTCTCGTCATTATATTTGAGCATCAAACTAAAATCACTGCAACAGAACTGTAGCTTGTAGTTGCAATCAAGGGCACGGCATGCATATTTCAAAATGGCGGCACAAACTTTAATCTAAATGAAAAAAATATGAAGAATCTCATGACAAAAAACTACCGGTTAGCAACCCAATGAGCCTTTGCATAAAACTAAAGGCACCCTTCAGAAGCTTAGGTCAGACATCTTGAAGAAAATATACGATATGTATGTATCACAGCACAAGGTGGAACAAAAACAAACAAACGACCCATTATAGTCAATAAAGAATAGTGTACTTCAAGCTCATGCCATGGAGACTTTAGCAGCACCACTGAAGCCAAATCGTTGTGGATGCAACTCAGAAAGACAAGCAAGCAGGATCGATAATCTACTATATAGCCCTTTTTTTAGTTCGCGAAATTTGGATTTTGAGGTTACTGTAGCATCTTCGTTTTTATTTGACAAATAGTGTTCAAACATGGACTAATTAGGCTCAAAACGTTCGTCTCACAATTTCCCACCAAACTGTGCAATTAGTTTTTCTTTTCGTCTACATTTAATGCTCCATGCACGAGCCGTAAACATTCGATGTGACAGGTACTGTAGCAACTTTTTAGAAGTTGGAGTGGAACTAAAAGGCGATAGTATATATAAAAAAACAGAATCAGCAGCATTCGTCAATATTGCACATGCACAAATTGGAACGACATGCAGGTATGCACAAAGATGACAAATTCGAATATTAAAAGACGCTTAACCACTCCTACTTTAGTCAGCATGAAAGCACCACTTCAATTGTAAAACAAATATAAGTTGCGGTACAAACACCATGTACACTGGTATGCAAATTCTACCAAGAACCCCTGAGGGTCAACATAGAATCCTATAGTCAATATGATATGTTTAGGGTCTTCACAGTCTAAATGAACATGCCATTTTATGCTACCTAGTTTCAAACACTGCTCTCATCAGTCATCACGAGAAAATTGGCCAACCCAACGGACTGAGAAAACTCAATTCAATGTTCACTGAATATACAAGGAAGAAGAAAAGGAACTTCAAATGGTTTGGAATCACAAATGATCTCATGTGCATAAATCACTGGAAATACACAGTGCTAACATATAGGAAACTCCTGCATTTTCTGGACAAAACACAGGTTACACAACGCGAACATAAAACATGATATATTCTTTTAACCTCTTTTCTGGAAGGTAGATGAAAGTATGAAACACATATACAAGTTTCAATGGGAATAGTCAAACAAGTAAAAAAAGAAAAGAAAAGAAAAACATGTGTGCCTTCTTCAGAAGGACCCCAGTAAAAACACTGTAAGCAAGAATACTCATGGCAGCCAAGCCGAACTGTGACAAAGAATCACTAAGTTACTATTATAGCAAGTAAAATATAGGAAACACCTGCATTTCAGCCAAGATAGATTCAATTATCTCCCTTCATTTTTCATGCACAACGATTTCACAGAAAGATGACTTATCTCGGCCAACAGTCAAGGTACACAAGCTAGGTTCGATACACAAGTAAAACTTTTTCAACCAACTGCAACTGAGACCAAAACAAGAAAAGAAACAAATGACAGCTTTTACTTTTTTTTTTATTCAATGGCCTCTTACCTACAGGGTAGGGGAAACTAGGAAGATCCTCCCCTGCAGAAAGTAGGCCACTCATATGGACGAGGTGATGGAGCAGGATCCATTGGATGGTTACTGTCATGCAACCCAGCGATGCCTGCACCATTGAGGTTCCCAGGTGTCCTTGTTGATCTGCCACCCATGAACATGGTTGACCATGTGTCCGACAGCCGCTCGCTCTTTGCTGCTGGGTTCAATAACGTTGTGTCGACGCTCCAGTCTACTGAGGTGTAGTCATAAGGTGCTGGCCCATTGGGTCTCCAATCAGAATGAGGCAATGCAGAGGACGACTCAGATGAATTCCACCCTCTAAATGCCCCGAGTGATGACGCCACAGAACGGGAAGATGATGTACCTCCAGAACTCCAGGTGCCACCCCAACCATTGGCAGCCAGCTCTATAGGATTAGAAACAAAACTTTGTTGATGGTTTGCATGTCCAAACGACCTGGCAGAACTAACACTGTCCAAACTCATATTCCTTAGTCCATGACCTAAGCCCCCATTCAACATCATATCCACACCTGATGCGCCATTTAAGAACCAATCCCTTGCAGATTGTTCTGCCGCAAACATACTATGGCTAGTGGATGGTAGGCTCTGCTTGGTACCGGCAGATTGAGGACGCTGCATTACAATTACTGACTCTCGCAAGCTTCCATTGGGCATCGAACTTTTCACCTCATTGGTTCCTGCCACATGCCGCATGTCTGACTTCAGTTGTGGCACTGCAACAGGCAAAGGAGACGATGCCACATAAGGAACTAACGGAATCGAGTTGGGATTGAGACGTCTCTTCTCAGGTTGAACAAATTGCTGACGGCCCAAATCTGGCTTAATTGGTGTTACCATTGGCTGAAAACCTTTAATTGCAGGCTCCTTTGGACCACTACCATTCATCAAAAGTTTATAGTTTATGTCCTTCTCCTCTCTTCTCATCTGCTGAGATCCTACTGATGAAAATCCATTTGTTTGAGGCCTTGCAGGGTTCTGTGCAAGTACAACTTGCTGCTTGTTAGGCAAGCCACTTGAATCGCCAGATCCCTCAGGCTTTGGTGGGACTGCAGTTGATTCTTGCTTGTGTGTCTTCAAGACCTCCTCAGCCCTTTCTAGATCACCTTCACAGGAAACAACTGCTCTTTCAACTTCTTGCTTTGTACACTTATATTTTGCCTCCAAGCTCACAATCTTTGAAAGCTCATCAGCTATATCAATCTTCAAGTTAGCTCCAGACTGTTGATCAGCTGCAAGTTGTTGCTTAGCTTCCTCACTGCCATCAAAGTTGCAGAGCCAGGTAACAGACTCCTCAACGCAACCCTCATTCTGTATAAGGGCCATCGTTGCTTGATCTGCTGAGAAACCCATCGCAACAAGCTTCTGTGAAAGTGCCTCCAATTTTCTGGACATAAGGTATCCCTTACAACGCTCGTGCAATTCTTGGGCACGCCTTTCCTTCTGCCTTTGATGCTTCTTCTCATTTTTCTGTCTGATCTTCTCGCGTTTATCAATATCACATCCAGGAACAGAGTCTACCCGAGACGCAGTACTGGTTGGTTTTTCCTTTGGATCTTCTGACTCACCAGAGCAGCTACCATTGTTGGAGGCACAATCGAAATCCCCTGTACCATGGGAGCTGCGAGAATGCTCATCTATTTCATCTGTATTCCTGAATTTATCGATGCCTTGGCTACCCAACAAAGAGGCTGATGGTTCCAGAACATGGAACTTTCCAGAGAGGTTGTTATAAGAACTTGCAAGCGTTCCATTTCCCATTGGCTTTGCAGCAACCTTGGGTTGCTCTTTTGCAACTTTTGCAGCTGATCTGTCTTTTGACTTGGACTTGGATGCAGAAGGCATTTCTGACAAAGTGATTACACTGCCTACACCTGAGATGAAATTTGTAAAAGAAAAAAGGTTAGCACTCTAAGCTAACATGTGTAAAGTACTGATCTTCTTCTTGGCCAATGAGGCAATTTCAATCATAAGAAATACAGAATACCAATATCCAAATAAAAAAATAACTACAAATGTAAAGTACATATCTAACCAAACATAAGAATGCCAAACAGCTAGGCCAACTCAAACAGCTGTTTTAAGGAAGCACACCATGCAACATGATGCATATTACAGCTAATCCAACAGCAAAAAGAAAAGCCTGACACCCTGATAACAAATGAATGTCATGTTGCTCGCTACACGACAACGACCGCATGTCTCCCATGCCAAAAGAAAAAACTAAATAAGAGACATTTTGGCTCCACTTTCATTTGAAATGCAACCTCCGTCCACTAATGATGTTTCATTTATAGTTGTTTTTCTGCAGCAAAGAAATTGTGCTTGTTTCGATCTCCTATGTCCCATAATCAAGCAACAGAAAACAACCTTACGCACATAACAACAGAACTAAAGCAAGAGATTACTAAATCGTTACAGAATCAGAGAATTCTAACTCATGATATTAGCTCCGAGTATATTCGCTTATTTTCCATTTGCCATCGGATTATCGAATCAAAACAGGAATCTTACAACTATTATATTTTTTTGAAAGACCAACTTATTACAACTACTATAACCAGAATTTTGGCTGAATGAGCGTTTTGCATCTATTAGCCTCCAGAAAAACTGCGGTTGCATTCCAAATCCCTTGAATTCCAAGACCTAATCATCAGTCGGTAGATAAGAAACCAAAAATTTTCTTTTCACGAAACTCTACAGCATAGTCACCCATAGCTTCACCAGCATCCTGGCACCGAGACGACCCCTGCAAATCCCCGCACGCCATCACCTGCGCCCAATCGAATTCCCCGAAAATTCTCAACGTGGGGCGTTCTCCATGCCCATGCGCGCATGATACGCCCGCCACGGTCACCCACACCGCGCAATCACGCGATCCCCTGCAGCCCGAGCGGCCGTTCCCCGTTGGAATTCCACGGGCGCGCGACTCCCGCCCACGCTCCAGCGAGCGTTGGCATTCCCGCGCGTCAGCGGATCAAGCCATGGGGCACCGAACTCCACGCCCGAATCGAATCGAACCGAACCAGCGTGGGATCAGAGAGGGAGGGGAGGAGAAACAGAGCGCGGAAGGGGCGGGGAGACGAAGAGCTTACCCGGTGCCGAGGGAGAGGCGTAGGGTTTTGGCCTGCGGGCGGGCGGCGGGGATCGGGGGGCGGCGAGGGATTGGGGACGGGAGCGAGAGCCTTCTAGGGTTTGGTTGGTTGACGCGGGTGTGGTGGCCGGGTGGGGAGGAAATGGAGACGAAGCGAGACGGGACGAGGCGAACGAGACAGCGGGCGGGCGGGCGGGCGAGCGAGAGACCAGAGATGGGGCACAACCGACGAGCGTTCTGGTGGGTTGCGATGCCGCGCTGGTCTATTGCGTTCCGCGTGTGGTGGGGGTGTGACGGCGCGTGCGTTCCTGCGCGAGCGTCGATCCGGTGGGGGCGCGCCCGCGACCGCGAGATCCTCGAACTTTTTTTATTTTCACTTTTGTATTTTTTTTCTAAAATTTCGTAAATCTTGGCTTATGGCGCCATGGATCCTGACGTTATCTTTAAACCGCTAAGTTCATTCATCTACTAAAGTCTTTTTTAAATTCACCTTTAAATTATTATTTAAGGAGTCATTTACGTAAAAAGCATTCTCGGTATCTTTCTACCTTTCAATTTTCTTTTATATATCTTGTGCATACTTTAGAGTCAATTTCACTCTCTATCTTCGGCTAGTGGCTGAGCTACACCCTTCTTCATGGATAGTTGTACCTTTGTTGCGCTATTTTCTTGTTCTTTTTCAATCTTTTCTTGTCCAGACTGTAACTATCATCTTCTTTATTAATAGAAATTGGCACTGTCCCATACCGGTTCGTTAAAAATATATATCTCCGGCTAGTGAGAAATTCAGAACAGAGAATAATAATAATTGAAGATCTAATTAATATAGAGAAAGACGGTAATTGGAAATCTAATTAAAAAGGTTTTTGTAGAGCATTTTTTCACCAAAATCTTTATTTTCTATCAATAACAAAGGATATTATAGGAGGCTTCTAGAGTTGCTCTAAACCGGTCAATGGTTTCCTTACCGCTATATCACTCAGTGGTATGTAGTTAACACGGCCAATGGCCTTGAAGCACACTAACCATCATCTCATCCAGAGTTAAGGTGGGACAAAAAAAGTCGTTGCATCTCCCGTAGAAGGCTATCGGCACCGATCTGAGGGGCATATCACCGTCTTACGACGGTGGTAAGCTCCCCCACTGGAGATGGCAATGGGGATCCGATCCCTAATTCTCCACAGGAAATTCCCCTATTAGGAGATGGGAATGTGAAAAATTTTCCCCATGGGAAATGAAATTGAGGGGGGGAGGGGGCTCTCCCGTTTGATTTCACAAGGATGGGAAAGCATCACCTGTCCCCATTCCCTGCCCCCGCGAAGCTATTTCTTGTAGCAATCTTACACCAATCTACTATTTTTCATATAGATGTAGTGTATTGGACATATGGAGGTCTATTGATAATTTGATGTCTTTTAATGATATAAAAAAACTCGACGGGTAAGCCACCCCTGGGCATTGCTGTAAGAGATAAGACCTTCTCACTCAAGCCGAGAAAAAACCCCGAACCCCTGCCCCACCCTGACACGGGGGCACCATTGCCCTATGAGAACCGGGCCGGGCCTTTTGACCTGTGCTTTGGCTGTGGGATAAACGACGGGATTTTTTAACCCCAGCCTGAAATTCGCTCCCACGGGAAGTCGAACTCAGGACCTGAGGAGTGCCGCCAAGGCCACCTAACCAGTTCAGCTAGGCACCCTTTGGTTCTTTTAATGATATAAGTTGATAGATTTTTTAAGGTGCTTGTTGTTAATCTATAATTGAATTTTGTGAGAATTGATAAGCTTAAGTGGGGATGGGGAATCCCCGCGGGGATTAATTCCCCGACGAGGATGGGGATGGTGAAGATATCACCAATGATATTCGCGGGGACGGGGATAGAGAAAATTCTCCCCATGGAGATGGGGATGGCCGGATGGGGACCTAACCCCGGATGAGGAATTCCCTGTTGACATCTCTATCCTCCACTAGCACTCCACGCCCCCCCCCCTCTCCCTCCCTCTATATAAGGTTTGCAGGTTAGTGAAAAAGTCATTTTAATTAAAAAAGAAAAAACTAAGGAGAAAATAGTAGAGAAGAGAGGTGTTGGGGGTTCGACCTCGAATAATGCAGTCCCCGAAGACAAGTTTTGACTAATTCAATGTCAAAAACGCAATTGTTTTTACTTTGGGGGCCATGTAATGTCATTTCGATGAAGGCTCTGACATTGAATTAGTCAAAACTAATTTCATGTCAGAGCCTTCGTCTGAAATCATGGGTAAGCAAAGACAAAATGGGATAATTTTTGGAGTAAAATGCACTAGAGGTCCATCAACTTTTGAGGGGGTATCATCTAGGTCCATCAACTCTCAAACTGCATGTTTAAGTCCCTGAACTTTTTAAGTGATTCACTGGAGGTCCATACCCTTCGTTTATATCTGTATTTTACATAAACCTCCCTCATTTTCTTTTTCTTTCACACGTTTACCCCTCCTCGTCTTCTTAGCGCACGGCAGCGTGGACGCTTGTGCATGGCAGCGAGGGCCGAGTCCTCCAGGGCCTCTCCTCGTCGCATACTTGCGGGTCGCTCGCTGACAAGGTCGCCAGGAGCGAGGCCTGCCTCGCGGAGCGCGGCATACGCGCCTATGATGGGGATGTGGCTCATGGGCTGGCGTACCTTCATGGCCTGTCACTCCTGCACACGGACATCAAGGGTAGGAATGTGGTGATCGACAACGATGACCTTGCCAGGATGACCAACTTCGGGTGCGTGAGGCCCGTGGAGTGGACGCGGTGGATTGGGGGCACCCCAGCGGGTAGGAGCCAGTAAAGCAGGCCCGTCCTCTAAGAGCACATTACACGGCTACGCGGATGAGGCTGGATCAACCTAGGCTCACGCACGACATCTGGAAGCTCACGCACCTGCCCACGAAGAAGAACCGGAGGATCTAGAAGCTCACGCACGAGATCAGGTCGCTGATCCTGTAGCTAGCGACCGAGCGTAAGGCGGCGGGGGCGGCACTAGGCTACAACTTCCTAGGATCCATCATCGACATTAGCTGGCAGTCCGGCACTAGCCACGCGTGGACAACTTCGTGGTGGACAACTGCAAGAACATCTACTTCACAGACCACAAGATGAGCGCGGTCACCGCGACATGGTGCCTCATGCTCCTCCCTGTGCAGCCGAGTGGCAGGACCCACGCTCACTGAGGTGCTCGACGTCTACGGTCGCTAAGATGAGGACGCTGCACGTGGTGGTCCTAGAAACGCCACCATCTGGGAGCCCACCATGCACCACGACACCGGCCCCACCATGCGCCGGTTCGACCCCAGCAGGTTCTGCCATCCGAGTGCTGGCCATCCACCACAAGTCCATCTACGCATCTAGGCGTCGACGCACACGAGTTTAAGCCAGAGCAGTTCACGGTGGGCCAGTGGAAACCTGAGTTGTACCAGAAGGTCTCCCCAAGATTGTTTGGACACTCAGCGGCTGGTTTGACGACGCGTCCTTCACCTCCAAGTCTGATGTTGAGCTTATGCGCATTCATGGCACCGTCCCAAATTACATGGTCAACACGGTGATGTCACAACTCACACGGCGACGGCGTCATCAAGACAGTGCTAGTGGTTGTAGCCTCGCCATCCACGTTGTGCTATGAGCGCGTGCTGAACGGAGACAGCGGTGAGTCATCAGCCCAAGACAAGGCGTTCGTTGTAGTTCAGGCCGCACACCCCCACCGCATCACCGTCTTCGTGGAGCCTTGGCTGGCGCATGTAGGATGTTCGTAGACATTGTGTGACAGCCACAGCCCGCTGGGTTAAGCAGGCTAGCCTACATCAAACCGCAACATCTAACCAACAAGTTGATTTTACAGGGGGGCACAAAGTGGGTTTGCGGGCTGGCCGGTGCCACTTACATCCCTACCCACATGGCCACACCCACAGTCCATAGATCGCCATGCATGATCGTTGCGCTCTCCTATTAGCCCCGTGCACTCTGAGGATGAAGAAGGGTAAGCATGTGAAACTAAAAGAAACAGAGGGAGGTTTCTGCAAAATACAAACATAAATGGAGGGGTATGGACCTCTGGTGAACCACTTAAAAAGTTTAGGGATCCAAAAATGCAGTTTGAGAGTTGGTGGACCTAAATGACACCTCCTCAAAAGTTGATGGACCACAAGTGCATTTTACTCTATTTTTTGACAACAAGTCATTTCATGTAATGTCAGAGCCATGGGTAATAGGGGAATTGTATAGGAATAATCGAAGACTCCCTCCACTATAAATATCCCCTAAAATCTTGTACTTTTTCCAGACATGAAAATTATATATAATTGAGTTAAACATACTCATTGGTGCTTGTATGAATATTCACCAACAAGAGGAGTGAGGAGGAACATGAGTAGTGAAGCTCCGCCGAAATTCTCGTTGGTTAGAGGTATAACATGCGAATTTTCTTTTTATTCACTTTATAGAACCTATAGATCTAGTTTTAGAATTAGGGATATAGTATTTGCATAGGTACTGCCTATTAGAAACAAGGTTTGTAATATTCACAAAGCATTAACACATGTAACCACAAGATCATCGTTATTGCCAGTGCCCTGCCTAGGCCGATATTAGGTAGCAATCTAGTCAGTACGAAACCACCACATCCTCATCCTTGATACACCTTGGAGTACCACCGACACACTCATACTTTGAATCGTAGTTTCAATCGCAAGAAAGCACTATGGTTCTTGGGAGTATTAGAGCCTATGCTATGTCCCCTTATACACTATCACCTCCATCCTATACAGGTGCGGTGTCGCTCCTAACTAAATCACATCTGACTCCCGCCCATAACAACCTAAGTGGCATTTATGAGTAGGTCACGTGCAACTAGTTACCCAATTAAGTCCTTAAAGGACTAGGCAAGACATCTCCTCCAAAGGAAAAGCTCAACTTCCCGAGTTCGTCGCATGCACCTCCTTTCTTGGGAACTCGCCCCATGTAGAGTCTCGTTCTAGCGGACTGTTGAAACCTTCACATGCCCCTCAGAAGGTGCTCAGGTCACACCATCTCTGCTCAACATTATTCTTTTTTAGAATTACACAGTACAACGTTGATGCCCACAGCATGCACGCATACTCACCCCTATGATCACACATACACAAACCCTACCCCCATAAGCATCTCCGAAGGACCGAGCCGACAGATCTTGAGATTCACGAAGTCACCATAGACGCCTCGCTGTTAACGGAGACGTCGCCTACCACTAAAAGCATAGGGCCATTAAATCCTGGAATAAATCCAGGAAAAATGCGAGCACCCATGCTAAGTCGAGGACTTAAACCCGAGTGGGTAGATTCCACCACAAGGAACCCAGCCCACTGATCTATGATCAGTTCACCTACTCAACATTGTTCAAAGGCTAGCCACACTATATTGCTTGGTCAAAGTGTCATTATTCACCCAAGAGGCACGCTAGAAGTCTTCTCGCCTGAATGTATAATCGATGGCAGCCGCGCCACCTCCCTCGTCGGTGGTTGTGCCTCCCCCGTCAACCATGTTGCTTCCCCTGTCGATGGTCGCCCCCTGTTACCTCCCCCATCGGTGGCCACACCGTCTGAACCATCGGTATACACGCCACCTCCTGTGCTGCCCACGCTACCATCACTATTGGTGTCGACATGAATGTTGTCGACATTGAGGGAGCCGAAGCACGTGGATTGTGCATTTGAGCGAGGTCATGGACAACCGTGTGCTTTTCACTGGGAACTTCATTAGCATCGTTGGCGACAAGGTCATGGTCTTAGACGATAGTCCTTCTTAGATGCAACCTTTGTCATTTGCTTAGATCATGCTTGCTACGCTACCAGTGTCCAGCATGCTGCAACCATAGGGTTATTTCTACGCTAGGCTCTTTTTCAACTCCTGAAAGAACAATCAAGCCCTAGTTGTGGGTTTTGGTGATAATGACCATGCAATTAGAGGACTAATGAGATTTATCGAGATAATAAGCAGGAAATTTAGAATCGAGGATGTTATACGAAATGGAGGAGCCCCCAATTACAAATATTGATGACTTCAAACTCAAAGGAGGTTTAAATTCTTTTATATTTTGAATTTGAGTATAGGAATGTCGTAATATAAAGGGGGACATAATAAACTTACTAGAGTGTGCAACCAAGTGCTCAATCTTATACACATACATCCTCAGTTGCTCATCCAAGACATCCTAACTTTCACTGTTTTCATCCTTGCTGTCTTGCCTGGTGCGGCAGTGCCACACCTGAAGAGAGGCACTGCCGTAGTTGAGCCACGACACTACCATGACTTAACTGACCATTGAGGGTTGAGGGTATTTATTGTAACACCCCAGGTGTTTGTCACCAGTTAAGCAATGGGTTTGAGCTCAAACATGACATGTCGAGTGGTAATGAAGGTGTCAAGATCAAATCTACATGATGGAGCTCAAACTTAAACTTGGGCCACGCACATTTGCTTACATATGGACCCTTGTTAAGATTATGCAAGAGTAATGTTAAACATGTTTATTCCATGTACATTACATCCCCATGCATCCATCTAGACCCGTGGAAAAGTTTCATGAAGTTTGGAATCAAAAAGTCACATGAAATGATAAGTCATATCTTTGCATGAATTGCTTTATCAAGTGGATGGAAACCTATGAAGTCAACCAAACCTTGGTACCTTGCTAAAACAACTCTACTTGCACTCATGAACAAAAGTTATGAAGGGTTCATGTTGAGCAGGTGGCCAGAAAATGCTCAAATGGATCAAAAAGGATAATTTAAGCTTCATCGTGATCCTACTTTGGTCAAAGTAGAACAGTAGGTTCTATACCAGTTTTGAGATTGGACCTTAAATGAAAGTTGTAGTCCATATCATGTAGAACTAACTTGGTTTTTGGACTAAGAGCTAGATCAGCTTGGAAGTAAGTCAAATCGAGGTCACAAGATCGAATTTGATGTTGTTTTCAGCACTTAGAATTATTCCAAGTCTAGAATTCATTGTCATTAGGTTGGCATGCCGCGTTCTTGAGTTTTTATTAAGCATCATGCTTTGACCCAAAAATATAAGTTGGAGGTATTTCATTAGAGAAGAGCATGTAAAAAGTTGGGTCAAGTTTGATCATGTTTTGACCAACAAATTGGAGTCCTAACCGAGCAAGGCTTAATCCTTATTATGTTGTTGACAGTGGCATTTTAGGAGCTAATTGCTGATAATCTACTGCTCCAATGACCATGCAACCTTAATCAAATATGTAGAGCAAGCCAAGGTGAGCAAACTTTGTTTTTGGCCCAATGTCCAATTCGAACCCGAGCCGGCCCAAATTGGCTCCCCACTTTGCCTACACTGCTGCCCGCCACATGCTCGATAAAACGCCCCAATGGGCGGCGCGTGTCCAGGGCGTGGCCGCCATGCACAGAGCGCACCCGCCATTGTAGCGCGCCGCTTGCCACGTGGTCTGCCCTGTCGCGTCCCCGGCGCCCTCCTGGAGTGAAAGCCGAGCGGCCCTCACCTCCTCTCTCGCCTTCCCATCGCCTCTCTCGCTCTGACCTCGCGCCTACGCGTTTGCCAGAGTGCGGCCGCCATAGCCGCCACGGCCAAACTCTATTGCCGCCGCGGCTCCTTCTCCTGTAGTCCTCCTGCGCCACCACCGAGTACACCTACGGCTCCGCAACCGACTCCCCAAGCCCTAGGCCGAGCCGTGACCCACCGTGTGCTCGCCGTCGATGAAGCTGCCGCTACCGGCAACGCTGTCCTGGCACTGCTCTACTGCTGCGCCTCTACTACCTGTGGTTTGGCCGGTTAGGGCCAGGCGAGGCCACGGCTGGTCGCGGCCAAGCCCCAGCGCAACCCCTCCTTGCTGCCGTCGGATGCTGCCCTGCCGGCCAGCCCTTCCCTGGTCCTCCCCGCTGTGACTCCGTGAAGAAGAAAGAGAGAAGGACCACGCGCGTGAATAGATGTTTTTCCAGGGGGTTATGTGAAGAACTAGTGACTCCAGTGAACAGTGCTGAAAAGGATCCATTTGTTCGTGTTTAATTTGTGTTTTTCCGCACGGACCCCGATGCAAGATTTCAATTTCCTTTTTTCTCTGGTTTTTACAGATTTGAATGCTCCACTTTGAAAATTCGTAGTAATTTGTAGAAAAATCGTAAAATAGTAAATAAGGACTTTTTGGAATTCTTGTGAAATTTTATATGCAGTAGATCCATAATATTACATGTTTTAGTTTAAAGGTTGAGCTGTGAAAATAGATTTATGCAGTTAGGTTTTTAATGCTAGTTGTATTTGTCTTTTTCATAACTGTAGCTCTTTTGCTCAAATAAATGTGAAATTTTTATGGAGTGCTCAAAAGGTGATTGTTGTTGTCTGGTAAAAATTTCAGAAGTGTAGAATTTATATTTTTGGAGTTATAAAAATAACAAATGTACTGTATTGCTTTGCTCCAACCCTGAATAGTCCTGCATGCTTGAATTAATTGGCTTAGTTAAGTTATGAATCATGACTTTATGATAATACATGAGTTGTAGTACTTTTATTAAGATTTTCAAAAAGCTAAATATCATGATTTTTTGTTAAGTAGATCTTGAGTATACTTGCTTAAATCTCTGTGGCTGTTTCTGCCCAAACCCAGAGAGGGTTTCCTTGTTCTTACTGTGGGGCCTTCTTAATAGTAGAATTAGCTTTAGGTGTTTACAACAAAGTTGTTTAGAATTTGATAAGATTTCTAAAAAGTCTAGAACCACATTTATTGGACATGTATAACTCCATTTATAGCTGTTTAAAGTGGCATGTCAGTTTCTGTCTATGTTTTAGATAGAGATGCAATTATTGGATTAATTGACCCTTCTAACTGTAGAATCATCTTAATATGAGAATAGGAAAGTTGTAGGTAACTTCCTAATCTTTTCAAAAAGTTATGGTTCATGTTTGTTGGAGGTCTAGAACTCCAGTTATGCTTCTCTGAAGTTCCTATCAGTTTTCTGTACCACTGCTGTTGGGTTGCATTTGCAGTTTTGCTTGTGCAACTATTGTCGTGGTGTAAATGATGTTTGCTATGGTTGTAGTGAATACAAAAGTTGTAGAAAATTTCATGATATTGCTTGTGTTCAACTTATAAGGCCATAGGCCTGATAGTGTAGGAGTTACATGACTTTTAAGTCTTCTGTCAGGTTTTGATTGTATTCTGAGCAGATCTGAAAGATGCTAGTGTTTGATCTAGTTAGGATTTGAATGAGCTTTTGGTGATAATAACAAAGTTGTAGATAATTTATGTATCTAGCTTTTGTTAAAATTTTGTGGTATTTGGTCTTGTGGTTTGTGAGTGATGCCTGTTTAAATTTGGGCTTCAAAAATGGCTGCTCTCTGTCAATTGTGGACCAGTGTCTGTAAATGGGTATATTTGACTTAGTTAGATGGAGAATCATG
Source organism: Miscanthus lutarioriparius (assembly GCA_904845875.1). NCBI lineage: Eukaryota > Viridiplantae > Streptophyta > Magnoliopsida > Poales > Poaceae > Miscanthus > Miscanthus lutarioriparius. The sequence continues at coordinate 27,350,283 of CAJGYO010000017.1, read as the reverse complement.
CTAAGATGATTAAAGATGAATTGTAGAAAATGTCATAAGCTTTCCAAAATGTCTTCTTGCAAGTCATTTGAATTTGTGTAACTCCAGTTATAGCTAAATCTTGTAGCTGCTGTTTGCATGTCCAGAAATTGGCTGATTCCAATTATAGTGTTTGCTTGTATATTGCTAAGTGTGACTTATGCCTTGAATGATGACTGAGTTAGAGCATCTGAGATCTTAGGAAACTTGTGTCATGCTTGGTGTTGTCGTCTTCTTTGCCATCTTAGCATGATAGATTGTGTGATGTTTAAGTTAAGCATCGCAAAGTACTTAAGTGTGTTAGTGTAAACTATGCTTGTCTTGCTTGCTATTTTGTGATGCGTCTCATGGTACTCTTCTTCATATTTATGCACTTGTATATTGCATCTCATCTAGGTACGCTAGATGCACCATGTGAAGGATGCGATGTTGGAGCCAAACCCGAAGATTTGGTTTGGTGGATATATCCCGAAGATGGAAGGACTAAGCAAGTGCTAGGACCGGAGATGTCACCATGATGATTGCAAGCTAACCGAATCGACCGGTGTCGGATCCCGTGCAAGCCCGGAGCATATTAAGCCTCCTAATTTTAGAAATGCGATTAAAAAGTATTATTGTTACATATATATATTGTTGCATTAAGTTTAGGTGTTGGATGCAAACACTTGTTTGCATTGGTTATCCAATCCTTGTCCGAGATATTGATACCACGAATCCTATGTAGCTCGGGCTCGTGTAGTGCTTAGCCCCGCTTAAATGCGGTAGAAGTCGGTGATTTCGTCACCTGTGAGATATAGGAATATACATATGGCACGGTTGGCTATATTTGCTATCGTGGAAAAAGAACACTGTCTTAATTTGAAATAAAGATCGGGCGGAGGCTTGCGGTTTGTAGTGACTCCAAAATGTGTGTCGCTTAAGGACTGAATCTTGGAGCCTTTCTGTTCATGTTGAACGCATGCTCTCTCTTAGTTGGTCGTGGTAATCAAAGACCACCACGGCCGAGTAGCTCACCTTAGGCCGGGAGTCGATAAGTATAAAGTGCGCCTCGGAAGGGAGCCATAGGCGTGAGTCCAAGGGCAGGTGATTTAAAAGTCTTGATCGTCCTGGCAGAAGGGTAATCCCTGAGAGTGCTGGCGCTGATCGAACCTGCGAATTTGGTTCCTGAGTTGTCCTAAAGGTGACCCACGGCTACCCTTGTAAAGTATGCCAGGGTGAGAGTTAGGAATACCCCCTCAGCTGAGTTGTTATTCGATTCGAGTCGCCGTCTCTCCCGGTTAGTGAGAACTTGACGGGCTTATCTCCAAAGTAGATACACTAAATAACATAATGGTTCAGAAATGATGCTATGATGATGACAGCCTTATTATACCTGCTATGGTTAATATTGATTGCTCCTAATAAGTGAGTGCTCTAGTACAGGTGCTAATCTAGTGGACAGGTAAATGATGATAAGCTTGATGCTAAGTTTAAATTGGTCACTATATTCATAAGCTCTTTTATGCAACTGTGTCAAGCTAGCCCACCTCATAAGCCTTGCATGACCCTTGGTGTCTTTTATTTCTGGTTTTGGCGAGTAAGTCTAGCTGAGTACCTTCTCATACTCAAGGTTTATCTCCCACCTGTTGCAGATGACCAGTTCTACTTCGGTTGCTGCAAGTATTGCCTTCTCCCGGCTGGGGATGAAGACTAGACCGTTGGGCGCGGTCTCTCCTAGTTCTCGTACCTGATAATGCTTTTGTAGGACATGACTAAGATCTAGCAATGTATTTGAAACTATGAAGTTATGTACTAAACTATGTTGTTTCCGCAAATTTGAACTTGATTTGTAATATTTTATTCGCACTCTGATGGATGTAATCCGGATGCCACTTGTGAAATGTTGTAACGAATGATGTGTTGTGTTGAATCACTACGGTCTTGGTTTGTATGTCGAGAGTTGTTTGAAATCCTTCATGATTTCTGGACTACCAGGATTATGGGAGCTTAAGTACAGGAATTTGATCACTTCGGTGATTGTTTTTGTACTTACGTTCTTATAATTTGGTCGGTTCTGTTACATTTATACCTCTCACACTCCCCTCCAATGGCTCTTCTCCTTCCTTTGGCCATTCAGATTGACCAGAATAGAAAGTGCTCACTCTCTCTCTCTCTTCTCCAATGGTGACCTTGAGCTCCCAAGCATTCCTTTATGATTTTCCCATCAATACTTGAGAGAAAAGGCTCCAAAACTCGATTAGAGAGTAGATCCATTGATCCCTAAAGCCTAAGAGCACTTGGTTCGCATTTTAGCCAGTGGATTGTGTTTGTTACTCTTGGAGCTTGCTCATAGTCAGCTAGAGCGTCGCCTGTGGAGCTTGCCAACTTGTGTGGCAGCCCCGGGAGGTTTGTAACCATCTCTTGAAGCTAGTAAACTCGCCCCTCATCTCAAGAGTTAACTCTCTTGACTTGAGATTGAGGAAGGGTTGCAAAGCCCTAAGCCTTAGTGGCTAACCTTAACAACGTGGACTTAGGCAAGCCTTGGTGGAGAGCTAAACCATAGGAGAAATACTTGTGTCACCTTGTGCTTGATTTACTTCACTTGCATTTCATATTATTGTTGAGGTGATTTCTAAGGTTTGAGGTTGATCTACTTGTATACACTTATGCTACTACTTTTAGTTGTCGATCTATGAACTACATACCTACAGGAAGTCTAGTAATTTCTCCAATCTAAGTTTCCATTCATAGATTTTGAACTGTGCCACGAAGTTGTTTGTAGGTGCGGCAGTGCCGCGGGTTGAATTTGACGTTTGCTTGAGTTTTATTTTAACAGGCCTATTCACCCCCCCTCTAGGCTAACCAGAGATCCTACAAGTGGTATCATAGTAGGTTACCTCGTGTGTGCTTCACCGTGTGAGGTATGGAGCCCGGAGGAGGATCCAGTGGTGTGAAGCCCATAGATGTTGATCCAGAGGACTTGGGCTTGCACGAGACCGACAGTAGTGAGCTTAGCGCATCTACAGCAAGCAACAGCACGCTCCCACAGCTAGAAGTGACCGATGCCGAGAAAGCTCAAAACGAAGAAGAAAGAAAGAAAAGAAAGGTAGCAAGAAAAGCAAAAAGAGAAGCAAGAGAAAAGAAGAAGAAGAAGGAGCAGCAAAGGCTTAAAGACAAGAAGCAAAGAAAAGAAGAAAGAAAGCTCAAGAGAGAAGCAAGAAGAAAAAGAAGAGAAGCTAGGAAGAAGAAGGGAGAAGAAGAAAAGGCAACCAATGCATCATCAAGTGACATCTCAAGTAGTTCCTAATATGGAGATGATGATGAGTCCTACCAAGTGACCAAGGGGGGCAAGAAGGAGAAGAAAGGAAAGGGCACAGTCGACTCAAACAACAAATATGCAGTCGTATCCTTTAACTATTCTTCTATGCCTTTGACTAACCATGATCGGAGGTCTTTCATTAATGTGCCTGTGGGCAAGTTGCCCCATTTTGATGGGACTAACTTTGCCAAGTGGAAGCACTTGATAAGAGCCTATCTTATAGGTCTTCACCTTGGCATTTGGGAGGTTGTTTGCAATGGATTTGAGTTATCGGTTGATCCCAAGAATCCAACTCTAGATGAAATGCGAATTATTCATCTCAATGGTCAAGCCAAAAGTGTGTTGCTTAGTGCTTTGGATGGTGATGAGTACAATAGAGTGATGGGTGTTGATGTTGCTAAGCAAATATGGGACATTTTGCACCTTGCACATGAAGGGGTTGACAAAGTGAGGAAGGCAAGAATTGAGTTGTTGATGGCCAAGCTCAACCAATTCGTGATCTTGGATGGAGAAGGACCACAAGCGATATTTGATAGGTTGATGGTGATTGTTGGCAAGATTAGAGGCTATGGTGGTGATGAGCTAGATGACCACAAGGTAGTGAAAATTATGTTGGAAGCTTATTCACCTAGAAATGAGACTGTGGTGACTCTAATTAGAAACAAGAAAAAGTTTGAGTACTTCACACCAAATGATGTACTTGGGAGGATCTTGACCTTTAACATGCAAAGAGAAGAAGCAAATGAGAGGAAGAAGCTTGGTGAGTTGCAAGAAAAGCTAGATGGCATGAAGATCAAGGATGCAGCTCTCAAAGCGAACAAAGCAAGCAAGCAAGCAAGGCTCTACTAGCAAGTCCAAGATTAATAAGCAACCTTCAACAAGCAAGCCAAAAGCAATCAAGCAAGTCCAAAAGCAAGTAGAGACTACATCATCCTCAAGTGAAGATGAAAATGATGATGAACATTATGAGAAGGTTGATAATGTTGCTCTCTTCATGAAGAGATTTCAAAAGAGACTAAAGAAGCAAGGCTACAAGGTAGTGAAGAGAAAGTTTCCAAACAAGAAGAAGAGGACATGCTACAATTGTGGTAGCACCGAACATTTCATTGCCAAGTGTCCATACGAGATCAAAGACAACAAGTACAAGAAGGACAATAAAGAGGACAAGTCCGACCATAGAAAGAGCAAGAAGTACATGGGAGAGGCTCACATTGGGCATGAATAGGACTCAACTAGAGAGAGCACAAGTGAAGAGGATGAGAAGGTTGCAACCGTTGCTATCCACAAGTCATCCCCTACACCAAGGCTATTCAACAGCATGTCCGATGATGACTACTACTCCCCTCACATTTGTCTCACGGCAAAGGGTGAGAACGTAAAATCAAAAGCCAAACCTCCTCTACCTCCTAGTGATATCTCTAGTAGTGATATTAGTGATAGCTCTAGTAATGATGGATCTAGTGATGAAGAAATTGACTTAATAACTAAAAACTTGGATAGAAAGACCAAATTATTCATCACTAAGTTAATGGAGGATTTAGAGAGTGTCCAAGACGAGCTAGAATCTAGAGAGGAGACTCTTATCCAACAAGAGGATCTCTACATTGCTAGCAAGGAAGCTCTTGCGTTAGAGAGAAGTGAGGTGGAATCCTTGCGCAAGGCCTTGGCCAAAGAGCAAGCGGACCATGCTATCACAAAGAAAGCTTATAATGCTCTCAAGAAAAAGTATTGTGACTTGAATGAAAAGCACAAAGAGCTTAAGCTGCAATATGGCATTCTTTGGGATAGCAACTCACATCTCTCTAAGGCAAAGGAAACCTCTACTTTCTCTACTAGCCAAGGTTGTGGAAAATGTTATAATCTTGATTTGAATGCCTATTCCACTAACCTTGCAAATATGGAGGCCATGAGAAATAAGATTGCTAGACTCAATGAAATTATTAGAAAAGGGTGCATGGATGACAAGGCACAAACCAATGACAAGAAGAAGGATGAACCAAAAGGGCCCCAATATAGGAAAGGAAGGCATCCCTCAATCAAACATGGACTAGGGCACACAAAAAAAGCCAAGACAAATGGAAGAAAGATAGTGAATGGCTATGAGTGTGTACAGTTTGAAAGGAAGGACATAATCAGTACAGATCAGCCTACATAGCCCGTGGTAGTGCAGCGCCGTGGTGAAGGGCGGCAGTGCCGTGCCCCACAAAAATGGGAAGGCTACCATTTCTATTTCTGATCAGACTAAGCCCATGAAAAAGGTATTCCGGTAGAAACAGGTTTCCCAGAAGCTAAAAGAATCAATATGGGGCACCAAGAATAAGTATGCTTATCAACCAAAGACCCATGCACCTCGACAAAGTTTGACATCATGCTTTGTTTTGAAGAAGAACAACAGTGGAAAAGTGTTTGCCAAATATGTTGGCAAGGAAACTAATTCTTATCTTAACACTTCTATTTGGGTTCCTAAGATATTAGTGACTAACATGCAAGGCCCCAAGTCTAGTTGGGGACCTAAATCTAGCAACTAAATTTGTTTTGCAGACAAACTCCTCTGGTGGATCAAGTTGGGTGCTTGATAGTGGATGTACAAATCATATAACTGGAGAAAAGAGTATGTTCTCATTGTAAGGAAAATGGACCCTAGACCCATTTACTTTGGATTTTGGTGTTTGATGACCAACACAACCAAGTTGGACTAATGAATTTGCAAGTGATTGTTTTGTAGTTCAATATGGTGCAAGACGTGACTTGGACGAAGGTGACGTGATGATCCGATGATCAACACCATAAGCAAGACCCTAGGAGCATAAGAGAAGACCCAAGATATCAAGCAAAGTCCAAGCATGAAGATAGGAACCAAGCCGGACGCAAGATCGTGAAGATACGAGCTCACAGAGGTGACCGGACGCTGGACCAGACGGTGGAAGGCGATTGACCGGATGCTCCGATTAGTGACTCAACTACAGTAGGCATCAGTAGCAGCGACCGAATGCTAGACCGGACGCTGGTGGCAAATCGACCGAACGCAGAACTACAGCGTCCAATCGAGTACAGAAAGGTTCTAGAGCGACGAAATTACGACCGGATGCGCCCGGTGGCATGTGACCGGACGCTGACAGCGTCCGATCAGTTGATCGTGGCTCTAACGGTCGGGACGACCGGACGCGTCCGGTCAAGACGTGATCAGCGTCCGATCAGTAGCAGAAAAGCGGGATTTCATCCCCAACGGGTACTTTCTCAATGGGGCTTATAAATAGATGCCCCCAACCAGCCATTTGAAGTGAGTGGAGCTGAGGAAACATATCAAGGGTGTTGATACACCATTTTAGTGATCTCCACTTACATAGTGCTTAGTGATTCATTAGGTAATTAGCGTAGGTGCTTTGCGAAGTGCTTAGGTTGATTAGACCACCGCTTATGCGCTTGCTCTAGGTTTAGGCCTAGTGTTTAGTGAGGTTTGCATACCTCTTACCACTCGGTGCTTGGACACACCATTGTTGTACATTAGAGGGCCTTGTAGTCTTGCGAGATCACACCAACCGCGGTTGTGGTGTGGCCGCCACCGTGTACCGGAGGGAATAAGGCCCGCGGCGTTTCGGTCGGAAGCTTGATAGTGAAGACGGCGGGGAGCATCCGGGAGAGGCTTGCCGGAAGGCACATCGGAGACTCACTTGCGTGTGGGGAAGGCCCGAGGCTATCCACGGAGTTACCCGACCGGGAGCTTGGCCCTTGCGAGGGATTCCTTGTGAGGGGCTCCAACGAGGACTAGGGGGAAGCTTGCGCGCTTCTCGATACCTTGGTAAAAATACCGGAGTCGTCGACGGGAGTTTGCATATCTCTACCTTGCTCTTTAGCTTCTGCATTTACATTGATTGTATTAATCCTTTTGCGGTAGAGATAGCAACACACTAGCAAAACCGTAGTTGCACATTTAGATAGTTTATCTATTGCATAGGTTTTGCTAGGGTTAGAAAAAGATGCCATAGTTTAGAAGTTAAATTTTTAAGTTGCCTAATTCACCCCCCCCCCCGCTCTTAGGCATCACGGTCCCCTTTAAGTGGTATCAGAGCTGGTTGGCTCAATTTGAACTTTTGGCTTCACCGTCGTTGAGTCGATGCTTTTTAGAGTGGTTGGGATGGATACCTCTAGGCATCTGCACTTTGACGGCACTAACTTCCGCTATTACAAAGCTAGAATGGCTTGCCACCTTGAGGCGGTTGATTTGGGTGTTTGGAGAGTCACTCGTGATGGGATGAAACCCATTAAGAATCCTGATAAACCCACGAAGAGTGAAGAAAAGAAAATTCATTCCAATGCTAGAGCTAAAAATTGCTTGTTTTAATCATTTAGTATGGATGTGTTTAACCAAATGTTCACTTTAAATATGGCACATGAAATTTGGTTAAAACTTCAAGAGCTCCATGATGGCACATCTAATGTCCATAAGCAAAAATATTATCTAGCTAAACAAAATTATGATTCCTTTACAATGAATAATGATGAGCTTATTCGTGATATGTATTCTCGTTTGAATCTAATTATCAATGAGCTTCATTCAATAGGATTAACAAAGCTAGATGATGTGGACATCATGAGGAAGATCATCTCCATGCTACCACAAAAGAAATATGCAAGCATCATCACCATCCTTCACAACATGGAGAACTTGAGCACCATGACCCCGAGCATAGTCATTGACAAGATAGTGGCATTTGAAATGTCACGTAAGATGGGTCAAGACGAAGCCTCTTCATCGAGCAAAGGCAAAGCTCTCACATGTAGCGAGAAAAAGAAGATGAAGGGCAAGCAAGTTGAGACAAGCTCAAGCTCAAGCTCCTCAAGTGAAGATGAAGAAGAAGATGAGGACGATGATGATGATGAAGAAGATTCAAGTGAAGATGATCAATCTTCCTCCTCCACCTTTGACCTTGATGAAGAATCAATCAAACTAATCAATAAGGTGGAGAAGATGATCCAATGGCTCAATGTCAAGGGTGTGCCCATCCAAATTCAAGATCTCATTTTCACCAATCAAAGAAATGAGCAAAGAAAGAGAGGATGCTATGGATGCGGCGAGTTAGGGCACTTTGTGGAAGTTTGTCCAAACAAGCCCACACCCAAGACAAAGAAGAAGGCATGCAAGAACCAAGCCCGCACATCAATAAGGTCATGGGATGATTCTTTAAGTGAAGAAGAACACCATCACAAGAGGCAAGGCTGCAAGCACTCATCATCAAGCTCTTCTCGTGTGTGCCTTATGGCATGAGGTAACGAAAGCTCATCCTTTAGTGAAAGTGATAGTGATGATGAAATGCTTTCTTATGATGAAATTATGCAACAAAATCTTAATTATGCTAAAGTTTGCACTAGTCAACAAAAGAAGCTCGAAAAATTAAAAGAAAAACTAGATAGTTCACAAGAAGCATACAAAACTTTGCTTAAACAATATGAGAACTTTGCTAATCTTAATGTTGAACTATCTACTAAAATTGAGCAACTTGAGGCTAGTGCAACAACAAATGCATGCACAATCAATGATGAGCAACTTGTAAAGAAAAATGAAAAATTAAAAGAAAAGTTAGTTAGATCACAATATGCTTGTAAAAATTAGCTTGCTAAAATGGAAACCATTTGCAAACATTGTGATGATCTAACTATTAAAGTTGCTAATCTTGAAGCCGTCGGTACAACCCCCACCAAGGCATCTAAAAAGAAAAGTTCCATCTTTAACATGCCTAAAAAGAATGCCTCTACCTCTTGTAATGATTTATATTTAGACTCATCTTTGTGCAACCATGTTTGTGTTGAGAAAGTTGTTGTAGATACATGCACACAAGAGGTTGCAAAGGAGAATGAGCAACTTAAGCAAGAAGTAGCTTGCCTCACCAAGGACTTGACTCAAGTAAAAGGCAAGGCGAAGCAATCCCAACTTCATCAAGATAACACCGTCAAGGGAGTGAAGAAGCTTGATGAAGAACAAACTATGGTTTGCCACGTGTGCCACAAGGAAGGTCACAAGTCCTATGAGTGCAAGGTGAAGAATGGGGGAGGAGAAAAGAAGAAAGAGAAGAAGCAAACAAGCAAGCTCTGCAACACCTACACCAACAAGGTGGACAAGAAGGCCTCCACACCATACTTGTTAAAGAAGAAGAAAAATGATAAAGTGGTGGCCATCAAGGTGAACAAGCAAGCCAACAATGGGGTCAAATGCTTTTGGATGCCAAAGGAAATCATTTCCAACATAAAGAGCGCCAAGAAGGTTTGGATCTAGAAAGGGAAGTGAGAAGTCCAATGGACATCGGGGAATTTGGAGACTTGGCAAAGTATGGATGCATTTCATGGGGTGCATCATAATGGACAAGATTATTGCCAAGTGGGTTAGTGAATACTACGGACCCAAATTCCCCTTCCCATGTTAGGTAACTAGATTCAATTTGCTTCAAGTGGTACTAGATTTAATTAATCTCCTCCAAGTGGCATCTTTAAGCATCTAGTTACTCTTCATGCCTAGGTTTGCATTTGCATGCTTATATCTTTTGTCATGCATACACTAGGTATATCTTATGGTAGGCTTGCTCGGTTTCACTCTTATCCCTTGGAGCAATCCTACATGGTTTTAAATTGTTTAGGAGCACGGCACATAGCTTGTCTTTCGATTGTTCATCTAATATGTGCCAAAGTTCAAATTGTAGATAATTTCTCCCGAATATTGCCTTTGAAAATGACTCTCACATTCATGTGATGTCATCTTTCAAGTGGTATTTTTTATTCTAAAATCAATGTGCATGTTTCCTACAAGTATTCCATAGTTGGGTGCACAAATTTAGGGGGAGGTTACTCTACAAGTTGAATGTTTTGAGACTAACACCTTTTCAAGCTTATCATGTGTGTAGTGGTCTCATTGTAAGATAAATAGAGTCTCCGGAGTTAAGCATCATACTTCAAATATCCACCACCTATTGCAAGTGGTAGAAATCAAATTAGTTTCCACATGTGGTATTTCTAAACCGATATCATCATGTTGATTTCATTTTGATATTTATATGCTTTCTCCATGCATTATATAAATTAAATTCCCTTGAGCAATAATTTGCTAATAATGCATATGCTTAGCCTTCTACCATATGTATGCATATATTTAGGGGGAGCTTAATCTACATAATGTGAGTCTAATTTTGTGACTATTCCACTCAACACACAAAGGATCACAAAGTTTGACCCTCCCTTGTGCTACTAATGTCTTCCTTTTCGGTGTTTGATTCTAAAGGGGGAGAATTTAGTGGACCAAAAGCAAGCATTATTTTGTAGAACCAAAAGCTAGATCATAATAATTTGCAAGTGGTAATGGTCTATAAGTTGTAATGGTCCGAGAAAGGGAGGATAGTGGATTATGGATTAGCCTATGTAATAAGGAGAATTTATAGGAAGCAAGGCTTAAATCCATAATGCCACATGGGGACATTTGTAAGGGCAAGTTAAGTTTTTACGTAGTATTTTTTAGTCTTACAAGTAGTATCTTTTAGCATCATTTAACCTTGCCCTTGCATTGCATCCTAGCAAGTAGGTAGTTTTCAAATTTCAAAATTCTATTATTTGCTTGCTTTGCTCGTGTTGTCATCAATTACCAAAAAGGGGGAGATTGTAAGGAAAATGGACCCTAGGCCCATTTACTTTGGATTTTGGTGTTTGATGACCAACACAACCAAGTTGGACTAATAAATTTGCAAGTGATTGTTTTGTAGTTCAATAGGGTGCAAGACGTGACTTGGACGAAGGCAACGTGATGATCCGATGATCAATACCATAAGCAAGACCCTAGGAGCACAAGAGAAGACCCAAGATATCAAGCAAAGTCCAAGCATGAAGATAGGAACCAAACCGGACGCAAGATCACAAAGATACGAGCTCATAGAGGTGACCGGACACTAGACCGGACGCTGGAAGGAGATTGACCGGACGCTCCGATCAGTGACTCAACTACAGCAGGCGTCAGCAGCAGCGACCGGACGCTGGACCGGACGCAAAACTACAGCGTTCGATCGAGTACAGAAAGGTTCCAGAGCGGCGAAATTACGACCGGACGCGTCCGGTGGCATGTGACCGGACGCTGGCAGCGTCCGATCAGTTGATCATGGCTCTAACGGTCGGGACAGCCAGACACGTCTGATCAGGACGTGATCAGCATTCGATCAGTAGCAAAAAAGTGGGATTTCATCCACAACGGCTACTTTCTCAGTGGGGCTTATAAATAGACCCCCCAACCGGCCATTTGAAGTGAGTGGAACTGAGGAAACATATCAAGGGTGTTGATACACCATTTTAGTGATCTCTACTTGCATAGTGCTTAGTGATTCATTAGGTAATTAGCGTAGGTGCTTTGCGAAGTGCTTAGGTTGATTAGACCACCGCTTATGCGCTTGCTCTAGGTTTAGGCCTAGTGTTTAGTGAGGTCTGCATACCTCTTACCACTCGGTGTTTGCGCGTACCATTGTTGTACATCTGAGGGGCTTGTAGTCTTGCGAGATCACATCAACCGCGGTTGTGGTGTGGCCGCCACCGTGTACCAGAGGGAACAAGGCCCACGGCATTTCGGCCGAAAGCTTGATAGTGAAGACGGCGGGGAACATCCGGGAGAGGCTTGCTGGAAGGCATGTCGGAGACCCACTTGCGCGTGGGGAAGGCCCGAGGCTATCCACGGAGTTACCCGATTGGAAGCTTGGCCCTTGCGAGGGATTCCTTGTGAGGGGCTCCAACGAGGACTAGGGGGATGCTTGCGCGCTTCTCGATACCTCGGTAAAAATACCGGAGTCGTCGATGGGAGTTTGCATATCTCTACCTTGCTCTTTAGCTTCCGCATTTACATTGATTGTATTAATCCTTTTGCGGTAGAGATAGCAACACACTAGCAAAACCGTAGTTGCACATTTAGATAGTTTATCTATTGCATACATTTTGGTAGGGTTATTAAAAGAGGCCATAGTTTAGAAGTTGAATTTTTAAGTTGCCTAATTCACCCCCCCCCCCTCTTAGGCGTCATGGTCCCCTTCACTCATCATATTCGCCAATGATGCACTCAAATGAAAACATTGTCTTTGGAGACAATTCAAAAGAGGATATGATTGGTCTTGGTAAAGTTGCTATAACCCTTGAGCATTCGATTATAAATGTTTTACATGTTTATTCGTTGAGTTACAATTTGTTGTCCGTTTCTCAATTGTGTGAGATGGGCTACAATTGTCTCTTTACGGATAAGGGTGTGGAAGTCTTTAGAAGGGATGATTCCTCTATTGTCTTTACGGGTCGATTAAGGAATAAGCTTTACCTAGTTGATTTCAACAAAAGTAAAGCGAAGCTTGAGACTTGTTTAGTGGCAAAATCTAGCATGGGTTGGCTTTGGCATCGTCGACTAGCCCATGTTGGGATGAGGAACTTGGTCAAACTTTTAAAAGATGAACACATCCTTGGACTAACAAAGGTTCACTTTGAGAAAGATAGGATTTGTAGTGCTTGTCAAGCCGGAAAGCAAGTAGGAGTACCTATCCTACCAAAGAGCATCATGGCCACCGAGCAACAATTGGAGTTAATTCACATGGATCTTTTTAGACCGGTTGCCTACCTAAGTCTCGGGGGTAACAAATATGGTCTTGTTATTGTTGATGATTATTCCCGTTTCACTTGGGTATTCTTTCTGTATGACAAGTGCCAAGTTCAAGAGAAGGTAAAGATATTTGTTAGAAGAGCACAAAAGGAGTTCGGTATCCCAATCAAGAAAGTGAGAAGTGATAATGGGACCGAATTCAAGAATACTCTCGTTGAGGAGTTTCTTGATGAAGAGGGCATCAAGCATGAGTTTTTAACTTCATACACCCCTCAACAAAATGGTGTAGTAGAAAGGAAGAACTGAACACTCATTGAGATGGCAAGAACAATGCTAGATGAGTACAAGACGCTGGACCTCTTTTAGTGCGACGCCGTTAACACCGCTTGCCATGCCATCAACCACCTCTACCTACACAAGAAGTTGAAGAAAACTTCATATGAGCTTCTAACCGATAACAAGCCAAAGGTGTCTTACTTTAAAGTATTTGGGTGCAAGTATTTTATACTTAACAAAAAACCCAAAACCTCTAAGTTTGCACCTAAAGTTGATGAAGGTTTTCTTCTTGGTTATGATTAAATGAGCATGCCTACCGTGTTTTCAATAAAACCTTCAGGAGAGTTGAAATTATGGTAGATGTGACATTTGATGAATCTAATGGCTCTCAAGTGGAACAAGTTGATTCAAGTGTTGTAGGAAAGGAGGATCCACCATGTGAAGCAATCAAGCAATTGGCCATTGGTGATATTAGACCACAAGAAGATCAAGTCATTGAAGTGGAGGTTCCTTAAGTTGCTACTACACCAATTCCCGCTGACGTACCTGATGTTGAACAGTAGCAGACCCCTACTACAACTCCTGCACATGGTAGTACCATGCCTGAGTGCGGTAGTGCCGTGCCTACCCAGTCAGCAGCAACTGATTTGACTCCAGCTCATGGACAAAACCTACAACCAATCTTCGAGCAAGATGAAGATGAAGATCTAGAAGAGGAACAAGAGGCCATTGATCACCCAAGGCTAAGGCAAACGATACAATGAGATCATCTCATTGACAATATCCTTGGGAGTCTTCGAAAGGGGGTAACAACTTGTTCACATTTAACAAATTTTTGTCAATATTACTCGTTTGTTTCCTCTTTGGAGCCTCTTAAGGTAGAACAAGCACTTGGAGATCTGGATTGGGTCATGGCTATGCAAGAAGAACTCAACAACTTCGAAAGAAATCAAGTGTGGACCTTTGTGGAAAGATCCAATACCAATGTCATTGGCACCAAATGGGTATTCTGCAATAAGCAAGATGAGAATGGCGTGGTGACAAGGAATAAGGCAAGATTGGTTGCTCAAGGCTTCACTCAAGTAGAAGGATTGGACTTTGAAGAAATATATGCACCGGTGGCAAGGCTTGAAACAATCCGAATGCTTCTAGCCTATGCCGCTCATCACAACTTCAAGCTATATCAAATGGATGTGAAGAGTGCATTTCTCAACGGCCCGATTCAAGAACTTGTCTATGTTGAGAACCCACTAGGCTTTGAAGATCCCAAGTTCCCCAACCATGTCTATAAACTCCAAAAGACGCTCTATGGGCTTAAGCATGCACTAATAGCATGGTATGAATGCCTTATGGAATTCTTTCTTAAACAAGGCTTTGAAATAGGCAAAGCCGATCCTACCCTTTTCACTCACAAAGTTGGTAAAGATATATTTGTGTGCCAAATATATGTCGATGACATAATATTTGGTAGTACTAATCACTCTTTTTGTGAGGAATTTAGTAGGATCATGACCAAGAGATTTGAGATGTCCATAATGGGTGAATTGAAGTTCTTTCTTGGATTTCAAATCAAGCAAGTGAAGGATGAAATTTTTATTAGCCAAACGAAGTACACCCATGATATGCTCAAGAAGTTTGACATGGTGAATGCTAAGCCAATAAAAACTCCCATGCCAACCAATGGACATCATGATCTCAATGAAGAAGGAAAAGCCATGGACATCAAGGTATATCGCTCCATGATCGGCTCTCTACTATATTTGTGTGCATCTAGGCCCCGATATTATGCTTAGTGTGTGCATATGTGCTAGATTTCAAGCTAACCTGAAAGAGTGCCACTTGGTGGCCGTTAAGAGAATCTTGAGATATTTAGTACAAACTCCTAACCTTGGCTTGTGGTATCCTAAAGGCTCTAGTTTGATCTACTTGGGTATTCGGATTTCGATTACGCCGGTTGCAAAGTAGATCAAAAAAGCACTTCGGGGACATGTCAATTCCTTGGACGATCCCTAGTGTCTTGGAGTTCTAAGAAGCAAAATTGTGTAGCCCTTTCCACCATCGAGGCCAAGTATGTTGCAGCCGGCGCATGTTGTGCTCAACTACTTTGGATGAGGCAAACCCTTCAAGATTTTGGATGTCGCTTTACCAAAATCTCATTATTGTGTGACAATAAAAGTGCCATAAAGCTTGCAAACAATCCCGTAATCCACTCAAGAACTAAGCAAATAGACATCCGACATTATTTCTTAAGAGACCACAAAACCAAAGGAGATATCAAAATTCGCCATGTGAGCACCGAAAAGCAACTAGCCGATATCCTCACTAAGCCTCTAGATGAGTCAAGGTTTTGTGCTTTGCATAGTGAGCTAAATATACTTGATTCTTGTAACATGGTTTGAATTGTAGCACACCATTGCTTGATCAACTAGCATGAAGAGGTAAAAAGAATTTCAAAGGTTTAAATATTGTGTTTCAAAATGATTTATCTAAAGCAACAGGTGTATTATGCTCATTGCATGTATTGATTATCTGTTGTTGATCATAAAATGTTTGGGATATATGTCCATATCCTATATGTGTAGAGCTATTTGGTAGTAGCGAATTCCTATAGTTTTGGGGAGTGTGGCTATGTCGCACCTGCCCTTCGGCAGTGCTGCTTTGCGGTTGTGCTGCTATTGGCATGCGGCAGTGCCGCATTTTGAATTCCCAGTGGAATCCGGCCCGCAATGGCAATAATAGTGGGCCTGCTTTCCTCTCTCTTTTTAATCCGGCCCACGGTTACTCTCTCTCTTTCTCTCTCTCTTTCTCGCTCTAACGCCGCCGCATGTGTTCTTCTTCTCCCCGCGTCACCACGCCGTCGCCTAGCCATGTCACCGCTTCTCCGGCAGTGCCACACCAGTTGCCGGCCTTCTTCCACGTAGCCGGCAACTGCTGAGGCTCTTGGGCAGAGCCATTTCTTCTCTTTTCTCCTCAATCCGTGAGAAACCAAGGTGAAACCCTAAATCCTTCCCGATCTATGCAATGTAACGATTCTAGTTGTCTTGAATGATTGATTGGAAGGTGGCTAGTAGTTTGGATGGCTTTTGGGGGGTTGATTGATGTAGAAATCATGATTAAACTGTGGAGCCAAGTTAACTATAGTAGTAGTACCGCGCCCTTAGCACAGCAGTGCCGTACCTCTGTGCCGAATCTTGCAGTTTTCGTTGCTCTGGTTTGATGGTTGACTCACCTCTTCTATTTCAATCATTTCCTAGAGTCAAAATTCATGTCTACTAGGCAATCTTCTAACCAAACTACAATGAATCATTGACATAGACAGTTTGGTACATTCTAAGATTGTATAGTGGTTTAGAAGGACAGTCGAGGAGGACTCTAAGTAAGAAAGAAGAAGTAGATCATGAACTTAGAGAAACACCAAGTGCAGTAGTGCCGCACAACCTGCAGCAGTACTATCCATGGAATTCTCCAAGTTCATGATTTAAATCCTCTTACTTATTTAGGCTACTTCACAGATGTTCATCTACTCTCCATTTGTACAGTTTCTTATCTGGCTCTGTTTTTGCATAGATGGCATCCGGAGGACACGACCGGAGGGCGAAGAGGGAGATGGTTGAACCCCATGACAAGGAAGCCCCTCGCCATGGTCGTAGAAGGACAGCAACTAGCAGTAGTAGTGCAGCAGCGAGAGGGGATGTCAGAGATAGGGGGAGGAGAGAGCAGTTGATCCAAGAAGAGGAGGATTTGGAGAGGGTTGGCCACACTGAAAGCCCTAGTTTGGTTTTGGATAATTGATAAAACATAGCACTAACCTTTGTCATGAGTCATGATATGAGCTAGGTTGGTGCAATCTAAGTATGGAGCATAGTGATGAAGTTCATGGAGATGGAGATGGACATATGTTGAAGATGATCAAGCTCAACTTGGAAAAGAAGAAAGAGAAAAACAAAAACCAAGAAGATCAAGGCAAAGGTATATGATAGGTTTTTTGTTTTGCACTCAAGACACCATAGAGGGTGTGATTGACTTAGGATCGATAGCCGTACTATAAAGACGAGAAATCTTTGGCTAAACGGTTTATCGAGTGCCACTAGGTGACATGATTCTTGCATATGCATTTAGGAACCTAGTGTGCTAACTTTGACCCTTGTAAAATGCTTTGAAAATGCTAACACACGTGCACACAAGTTCTACACTTTGTGGTTAGCAAGTTGGAAGCAAGGGCGAAGCGGTGGTGGACTTAGAATTTGAAAAAGAGGCAAAGGTGAGCGACCGACGCTGAGGCCAAGGTGACCGGTCTCACCCCAGTGCGTTCGGTCAATTGTAGCATGTTGACGCTGGCTGGCCGAGAGTGAATACAAACAACCGGATGCTGGCCATGGCTCGATCGGCACGTCCGGTCATATGTTGAGAAGCGGCGGCTTCGCACGACCGGATGCGCAAGGCGCGCGTTAGGTCGGCCATGACATACGATGGCATCAGCAACTCTACAACTCGGCATGTGAGACAGTAAGGACCGAACTCTGGCCTGAGTCCAGTCACTAACGAGCGGATGCGTCCGGTCAACAAAAACTCGCTCTAGATGCTTTCTGTTGTTGATCGGACTCTGATATCATATTTGGATCAACCAATCAAGATTTTTATGAGGAGTTTGGAAAGATGATGGCAAGTGAGTTTGAAATGCCCATGATTGGAGAGCTTAGTTACTTCGTTGGTCTTCAAATCAAGCAAATGAAGAATGGCACATTTGTGAGTCAAGGCAAGTACATCAAAGACATGCTTAAGAAGTTTGGAATGGATGATGCTAAAGCTATTAGTACACCAATGGGGACAAATGGAAGCTTGGATAGTGATGCTAGTGGCAACATGGCGGATCAAAAGTTGTATCGGTCTATGATTGGAAGCCTACTCTATGTGACCGCATCAAGGCCGGATGTGATGTTTAGTGTATGCATGTGTGCTAGATTTCAAGCCTCGCCAAGAGAAAGTCATTTGAAAGCAACCAAGAGAATATTGAAGTACTTGAAGCATACACAAAATGTTGGATTGTGGTACATTTCAAGACTCTGATTATGCGGGATGCAAAGTTGAGAGAAAGAGCACATTGGGCACATGTCAACTTTTGGGAAGATCACTTGTGTCATGATCATCAAACAAGCAAAATAGTGTAGCACTTTCAACTGCCAAAGCGGAGTATATTTTGGTCGGTAGTTGTTGTGCTCAATTACTTTGGATGAAGGCTACTTCGAGTGACTTTGGAATCAAATTCAAGCAAGTGCCATTGCTATATGACAATGAGAGTGCCGTGAAGCTCACCAACAATCCGGTTCAACATCAAGAACAAAGCATATAGATGTCCGCCATTATTCCATAAGAGATCACCAATAAAAAGGAGACATTTGTATTGAGAGTGTGGGCACCGATGATCAACTTGCTGATATCTTCACCAAGCCACTTGATGAGAAGAGGTTTTGCAAGCTAAGGAATGAGTTGAACATATTGGATTTCTCAAATATGTGTTGGTGCACCCCCACTTATATGGCATGCCTCTCCTTCAAGCAATCCAAGGTAAAAGTTGATTGGCATGCATACATCTTTTGCTAAGGGCATGTTTAGTGCACCTAGTCATTCCTCGTGTCTTATAGGCTCATTCATGAAAATAAAATGAATTTGATGCTTGTATGGTATCACTATTGCTTCTATGCTTGAAATGATCTAGTGGTAGCACATGACATGTTTGTGGGCTTGTGAACCTAGTGTTTAATCTAGAAAGTGAGCTATAAGTGTTTAACTCAACATGGTGCATGATAACCCTTATTTGGAGGTGTGAAGAAGCTTGCCCTTGGATCAAACTGAGTTAAATATCTTTTGCAAGTGATCTAGATTGAACCAAATTAGAAAAATGATCTTCACTTCATATGGTTTCACCCAACCTATCTAAATTTGAGCTCACCTTTTGTGCTAATTGTTGACAAAGGGGGAAAGAATTCACAAAGATAGTAAGAGATAGGGGGAGCAAATAAATGAAATGACATTGTAAGGGGATCAATTAAAATTTGAAGCACACAAGTAGGGGGAGCAAGCTCATAAACTTGTATGTTGTATTTGTATGTGCATTTACATATGTTTGCTTGCATGGCACAAGTTTTAAATTCTATATCCATGCTTGTGTGGTGTATGCTAGTAGTAATTTGAATGATGAATAAAGCACTAGCATGCATAGGAAGAGTAACTAGACTTGTGCTTATCATGTAAAAACTAGACCCTTTCATATAATGTTGATCTCATGGGGCTTTCTAGTTTTTGTGAATGTCTAGTTACTAATTGTGTTAAGGATGGTGTATATTGGCAACTCCGATTGGTATCACGCTTCAAAGGTCCATTCTTTACACCTTAGCATCATTTGATAGCTATTACTCTCCTAAACTTCTAATCCATGCATATGTGCAAGCTTTCAAATCAAAACCCTTAGCACATATGTAGAGGGAGCTAATACTACCAAATTGGGTTGATGAAACTTGTCCATAATCTTTACACATGGTAATATGCTTGGGCAAGCAACATGAATCCAAAAAGATTTCATTAAATATATTTGTAAATAGGTTGTCATCAATTACCAAAAAGGGGGAGATTGAACGCCCTAGTTTGGTTTTGGATAATTGATGAAACGTAGCACTAACCTTTGTCATGAGTCATGATATGAGCTAGGTTGGTGCAATCCAAGTGTGGAGCATAGTGATGAAGTCCATGGAGATGGAGATGGACATATGTTGAAGATGATCAAGCTCAACTTGGAAAAGAAGAAAGAGAAAAACAAAAAACCGAGAAGATCAAGGCAAAGGTATATGATAGGTTTTTTGTTTTGCACTCAAGACACCATAGAGGGTGTGAGTGACTTAGGATCAATAGCCGTACTATAAAGACAGAAAATCTTTGGCTAAACGGTTTATCGAGTGCCCCTAGGTGACATGATTCTTGCATATGCATTTAGGAACCTAGTGTGCTAATTTTGACCCTTGTAAAATGCTTTGAAAAATGCTAACACACGTGCACACAAGTTCTACACTTTATGGTTAGCAAATTGGAAGCAAGGGTGAAGCGGTTGTGGACTTAGAATTTGAAAAGGAGGCGAAGGTGAGCGACCGGACGCTGAGGCCGAGGTGACCGGACTCACCCCGGTGCGTCCGATCAATTGTAGCATGTTGACGCTGGCTGGCTGAGAGTGAATAGAAATGATCGGATGCTGGCCATGTTTCGATTGGAGCGTTCGGTCATATGTTGAGAAGCGGTGTCTTCGCGCGACCGGACACGCAGGGCACACGTCAGGTCGGCCGTGACATACGATGGCGTTAGCAACTCTGCAGCTCGGCATGTGAGATAGTAAGGACCGAACTCTGGCCCGAGTCTGGTCACTAACGAGTGGATGCGTCCGGTCAACAAAAACTCACTCTGGATGCTTTCTGTTGTTGACCGGACTCTGATGGCACCGCGTCAGGTCGATACGAGGGGCACGTCCGGTCGAACTTTGACTGAGGCACTGACCATTAAGTTACCATTGAGATCAAATGTGCAGAATTCATAGCGGTGACACATGGCGTGATCCACGTGATCGGACGCTGGCGCGGGCACATCCGGTCAACCCGACCGACGCGTCCGGTCAGTACGCAGGACGCCCCACCTTGGTTCTAACGGTTATTTTCCTTTGGGGGCGTCTATATATAATGTTTAGCTAGCTTGGGGATAACTCTCTTGGCACTTTGACATTCCAAACATCCTTGTGAGCCTAAGCAAACACCTCCCAGTCATCTCCATCTTTAATTCATCGTCATAGTGAGATTAGGAGTGATTCCAAGTGCATTTGCTTGAGTGATTGCATCTAGTGGCACCTGGGGATCGTTGTGGCTGTGGATTTCTTATTTCTCTTGGTGGTTGCCACCACCTAGATGGCTTGGAGCAGCGGAGGAGGATTGGTAGAAGTTGGTGATTGTTCGTGGCCATCTCCCAGTGATTGTGAGGGGTCTTGTGCCTTCCCCGGCGAAGAGCCAAAAAGTAACTCTAGTGGATTGCTCGTGTCATTGAGTTACCTCACTTGTGGGTAGGTTCTTGCGGTGTCCAATTATGTGGATGAGGTTTGTGCAACACCTCTTGACCACCGAACCACCAAGTGTTGGACGACACAATGGGGATTAGCATGCCGGCAAGCACATGAACCTCAGGAGAAAAATTGGTTGTCTCTTGCCCTTTGGTATTCTCCCGGTGATTGAATTGGTATTCATCTTATGATTGGTTCACTCCTCTATGCGGCGGTATAATCACCCTACTCACTCATTTACATTTCCGCAAACTAGTTGTAGCAAGCTCTTTAGTGTACCTAGAATTGAGAGCTTGCTTTGTAGTTTAAGTTCATCTAGTGGAGATCTTTAGTGTAGCTAGTTTGAGAGCTCTTAGTGAGTAGCAACATAGCCTCTTGTGTGCATAGTGATCATAGAATTAGAATTATTGGATAGGTGGCTTGCAACCCTTATAGAGCTAGAGCAAGTTTGCATTTAGCTATTGGTCATACTAATCAAATTGCTCTAGTGATCTTGTAGATTTTTAAATAGGCTATTCACCCCCCTCTAGCCATATTAGGACCTTTCATGCACCATTCCTCCTGGTACTTGCCCAGTTACTCCTCCTCACCTAGAGGAGTTTGATGGAGGCTATGTCACCGAGTACTCTAAGGAGGTGCTCATGAGGCGTCCTGATGATTCCCATGCATATTCCGTGATCAATTATGCGGGAAAGCATAAGATGGTGGAAAAGGCTCGTGATGAGAATCCATATGAGCAGCCTAAAGATCTAGGGTTTGACTATAGGTTTTGGAATGAGTTTCATTCCAACTTTTATGCCTCTGTGATCTTCAACTCCAAGAAGTCCAAGATTGTCAAGATATAGTATGTTGACTGGGAGGAGTTACATGCAAAGAATGAGCCTAAATTCAACAAAGTGATTAAGGCCTGTGACAACTTTGGGCTCTCTGATCTCATGAGTTTTAGATACAATTAGAATGAGGAGGTGCTAGCCCAGTTTCATGCCACCTACTACTGTGACCTAGCTACAGATGAGATACATTGGATGACTAAGGGGAGGCACTATTGTGTTGACTTTGTGACCTTCATGAGGATCCTTGGTTTCAGTGAGGAGGAGCGGGGCTTCACCTATATTCATGATGAGCCTAGGGCCGAGATCAGAGACATTGCCTACATGTGGATCGATAGGAGAGATGTAGATGGCAAAGTTAGTGGCTTGCAAAGCTACTACTACATCCTAAATAACTTAATCAATCATACTATCAATCCCAAGGATGGAGCAACTTCAGATCTTAATGGGTCACTACTATAGATTGATATATCACTATCGCCACTTTCACTACCGTAGCGATATAAGCAACTGTGTTATACTTCCACCACTGGTTGGACCGATAGCGAGGCCTTCCAAGGAAGGAAACTGACAGTTGAGACTTCTACCACCAACAGGTTAACAATAGATGCGGCAGTGGTATTTTCTCAGTCGTATGAAAAGCCGAGCCGACTGGGTTACGTGTTATGGTTGTTAGCCCTCCATGACCGTTTGGTCCATCGGCAATGAAGTCAGCGTGAGTTATTTCCCAACTACCACAACACAGTTGCATCACCATTACTTGCATTTCTCTATCTTCAAGGTTGGCCTATTTAACCAGGGTCTAGATGCACCTCTTGGGCTCAATCCACACACTCTTAATTTCACACACTCATGAGCACTACTGTATCTTTCCTCATCGCCAAGAAGTGCTTTGTCTTCATCCTTGCACCTCTCACAGCCTCCTCCAGGCCGTGAGAGTTGCAAGATGGAGATAAAGCACCTCACCGGGTGTTTGGAGAAGCCTTCAAGATTGGGTGCTTTAGATTCCATAACCTTGCTGCCCTCAGCATCGAGATGCAGATTTGCATCCCTCAACGCTAAGAGGTAGCAAGATTATGGAATATAAAGAACCTCACTGCGATGCAGGTGCAAGTTTTGTGAGGTACTCCTTCTCCATCCTTGGCGAGGTGCTGCCGCTGAACAGGAGCTTGACCTTGATGATTACAGATCTTCTTGTAGATCTTGTGTTAACATAAGATCTGTAATCATCTGGTTCTCTCCTATTTAAGGGCTCCATACTCGATTGGGGGTGCTCCAAGTTTGCGAGGTGCTCGTTCTTCAAGATTGGGTGCTTTATATTCCATCTTGTAGCTCTCATGGTCAAGAAGCAGATCACATCACTTAACTGTGAGGGTTGCAAGATGGAAGGTAGAGAATCTCACTGAGGGTGAAGTTTTGTGATGTGTTGCGTCATTCATTAGATTCCATAATCTCTATACCTCAGAGGATCCGTTGTTTTGTATGTGCAAACTGTCGTATGGTACGGATCTGTTATTGCGTAGACCTCAATGGAAAATACGTAAAGAAGTACTGCCAAAGTATTTAATTTGGATCAATGCTTGATAGCCGAGTCTCATCGTATCAAAATAGCTGACACCTAGAGTATCGCTCAGCATTAGACTGAGTGAGAGAGCGGCAACTCCTTTTGTCCACCATGGTTCATGGCATACTTTGGCGGCTCCGCCATTGCTGGGAGAAGGCTTTCAAGACTGGGTTTTGCAGTAGCCTGCTGGTGGCTATTCATCTTGGGTGTTAGAGAAAGTTCCGTTAAGAGATGGGGAAGAACAATACCATCTTCGGTGGCCCAGGTTGTCGATGACACGGTGGCTAGGCTCGTTGATGGTCGACGTGCGGGAGACTTCCAGGTTAGAATATATGTAGAAAATCCTAGAGGGTGAAGGGTGCCTTGCTGTTGTCGAGAAACCTTTTGAACCCATAGATCTTGACCTAGGATCTCTCGATGTTGTGGCATGCGTTCCTCCCCAACGTTGACGAAGAAGGCGCGGGCAAGGCTCCTCGCGGGGCTCCTCATCCTATCGGATGCTAGAGGGAGTTCCGCGAGGTGGTTCTTCCCCAGGCTTCTTCTAGGTGTCGTCCCTGCTCATGGCGAAGATTTGGAGGCGCGGTGAAAGTTAGTTACGCCTTCGTCTGGCTTCTACGCTTAATAAGATGTCCATCGCTCAGTGCGGGGATAAACTTACGGTCATCGCTAAAATTTGGCTTATGCTGATTTGTTGTGAGAGAAAAACACTGTTCGTTCGCTAAAAAGTATTCCCTCCATCCCAAATTGTAAGTCATTCCAAGAATCTTGGAGAGTCAAACTTTTTCAAGTTTGACTAAAATTATAGAGAGAAATACAAAGATTGATGACATCAAATAGGTATAATATGAAAATATAACTAATGAAGAATCTAATGATACTTACTTGGTATGATAAATATTATTATTTTGTTATATAAATTTGGTCAAACTTGAAAAACTTTGACTCTCTAAGATTCTTGGAATGACTTACAATTTGGGATGGAGGGAGTACTACTGAAGTAGTGCTGAAGAATAGGGCCAAGATTTTTGTCATCATAACTGTAGTTGCTAATAGATCCTTATTATTATACGCATGGTGAATGAAAAGTGTAACAGAGTTAATTGAAAAAGAATGTCTTTTGTTGATTTTAAACACTGTTACCTCACTGTGATGCTGGTGGGGTGTTGCTTTGTATGTGAAAACCGCTGTATGGTATGTCTTTGTAATCACGTCCATTATTATTGTAGAGATCAGTACCTTTATTATGCAACATCAGCTGACGAACTTTGTCATGTTAGCGTCCATTGTTATTATAAAAAGTACACTATGTGTTCAGTATGCTACTAAGGCCCAGTTGAATTAGTATTAGCATTGTACAATTCTGTCACTGTCAGATATAAGCGTCATTGAAAAAATTATATCACCGTCGTTAGCCTTCACCGCCGATATCGTCAAAATTTGCAAGCCAGCGTGAGACTCCCGCACATTTTTAGAATTTTTGGCACGTTTGTAGTAAGCATACAAAGACCGCTACCCACCCAGCCGCCACCCCTATCCGTTTCCTCCTCAAGTGTTGCTATTGGCGTGCAAGCCACCACTCATCGTCGACAAGCTAGTGCTCCGCGCAGGTATGCCTCACCGGCACGCCCGCACAGATCCACTAGCGACTAGGCTGGTACTCATCACCGCCGTGGCCACTCAAGCTCACTACCGCAAGATCCAAAGGCAAGGGTAATGCTTTCTCACACTTCCCTTGTCCATGTTTCTTGGTTTTTTATTCTTATTCCCCTCTTATCTCATCTGAGTACGAATCAAGCTTCCATCTGATCATTTAGGAGCTCACAAGCACATCCCTGCATGTGCTCCTACTTTGATTCAGGCGACAGCGCTACCGCTTCCATCGCTGGCCCCGCTCCACAACATCCTAGTCAAGATGAAGGAGGAGGCCACCAACAAGAGGAACGAAGTAGACATCCTCATAGATGATGTCTTGGTCCTTATTCTCCGCCGCCTCATCGTCTGCACCTTCTGTAGCTACAAGTGTGTGTGTCACTCCTGGTACCACCTCATCTCTGAATCAGAGCACCGTAAGGAGCTGCCCCAGTTTGTCACCGGATTCATGTATGGCAACTGGTAAGGCAAATGCCGATTCGCCAGCTTCACCGGTGAATACCCCTCGTTTTCCTTCTTGCCCTTCCCCATTCAGGATTTAGTCATCTTAGATTGTTGCAGATGCCTCTTCCTCTGCTGGTGCGTTGGGCTTCACTATGTTGTCTATAATCCGGTGACTAGAAAATCAGTGGTACTACCATATAGCAACCTTTGTTATGGTTTAGCTCGCTTGGGGTTCGATCCCACAATCTCCTCACACTTCCATGTGGTAGAACTGTGGGTAAGGTCGCTTGGGGTGTTAGTTGTCAGCATCTACTCATCCAAAACTAGAGCATGGATGTGTAAAGAATCTAAATGGGGAGAGGATATTCTAGTATGCTAATTTTTAGGAATTGTGTTTCTTAATGGTTTTATGCACATGATGGAGGTGTCCCACATAGTTGCTGTTGATATGGAGGGAAACATGGAGGAAAATTCTTCGGCCACCAGGTCCTGCAATGTCCATCCATGGAGATCAGGATCAATTGTGTCTGTGTATTGCTGATATTTTCAATATGTCTGACGTTTCAATCTAGATCCTTGAAGACTATGGTACTAGTAGATGGACGTTGAAGCATACGGTGAACATGCTGCAGCTATTTGGACTGAACAATATTGGACTTGGTTTTGAGGCTGCCAATGCGGACTACAGAGTGATCGCAGTTCACCTAGAATGGAATTTGATTTTCCTTGTTGGGGAGGATAGAACACTAATGGCATATGACATGAGCCGCAGAAAAGTTTATGTCCTCCCTGTCAGGGTCGTCCGCTATTCTAAAAGTACCTGGAGTATTTATTTGAACGGACCTCACTACCTGCCTTATGTTCCCTTGTTCATGAAGTCATTAGTAGAGCAGTAAAGGTGCATATGCTGTATTTTGTTGTTAGGACATGTCTTTGTTCAGGTAGGAAGTTGTTTTGAGTCTATATATAATCCAATTTTGAATTGCTAACTAAACCAATGGTATGTTGAATATTATTAATTCTACTGCTTTAGATTGTGCAGGTTTTAGAGTCTCTGTGCTTTTGAACGATTTTCCTACAATGGCTATGGAGGAAGAAGAGGGGTTCCATGCTGCATTGGCTGCCAAGTTGATCAAGGAGTGCCAATCTGAAGGAACGGAGCATATCTACCTTGTTTTAGTTACATAAGTCTATACAAAGCAGAACCTTTATTATGCTATCTATATACCGCTTGTGTTAATTCATCAGTTAACACAGTTGTTATGTTATTGTCAAGCATTGTTATTATAACAAGTACTCTTCGTTGTGGACATGATGAATGATGTATAATGATTATATCTGTATGGTGTATGTTTAGTAAGTTATTAAGGCCTAGCTGAATTTAGTAAATACATTATGAAAACCGGATGCAATTCTGTCACCGTTGGATGTAGGGGGCGTTGGTTGTTTTGTCATCACCGCCATACCACTCGCCTTTGGTGAAGCAGACAGCCATCGCCACCGCTATTCATCTAATGCGGCAGGGGTCAATAGTGCATCACTGCTGAATCATTTAGTAACCCGACATCGACTAAAGGATCATCATGGGTGGATCATACCACAACGCGACGGTGACCATGCCCTATGACCAGACGGTTCATATGCTGAAGCGACGGTGATGTTCGCCTCAACACAGACGGGTCATACTCCAATGCGACGGAATAAGGATCCGATCATGGACGGATCATAAGCCATGCGACAGTGTTAGTGCATACCCACACATGAGGGTCGTGCTCCAATACGACGGAAGTAAGGACCTTATCATGGACGGATGATAAGCCAATATGGCGGTGTAGTGTACACCCCAGTTGATCCCAGATACTGACGTTGATGGCTATGAGTATCACTGCTGACAGCTTACTGTCGAGGCTGAAATTGGACTACGATGTGGGTTACGACACGGCTATGAAAGGTGCGAGTGTAGTAGTGGGTATGTGAGAAATGTGCTTGCTCGGTTTGCTCCTGGAGGTGACAGATTAAATGTGCCTTGATTCATGTGGCGTGAACTGAGGATTGCCATGGAAGATGGGAGAAAGGGGCTGCTGCCCTATGCTCCTTATCTCATGTTTATGATTGAGAGGGTCACCGGTCACCGATTTGACAAAGATGGTCTTCACACCGTCTACAAGATTGAGAAGACCCAATTCTCAGGAGCTAGCAAGGCAATGAGACGCTCACCTTTAGTTGAGGATGTGCCTAAGTCCTCCCACTCTAGGACTAGCAAGGACAAGAAGATTGAAAGCATCTAGGCCCCTAGTTGGGTTTCGATGATTAATGACAATATGAGATTACTATGACTAACGTGTGTTTTGCAGAGGCAATTAAGTTAGGTCATGGAAATGGCAATTGATTGGGCAATCATGGTTGTCATGCCCCTACGATGGAAATTGTTTTGGTTTTCAAAGAATGGACGACAAGGTTAAGGATGGACTAGTTCTAAGTGTCGTTTGGTGTTGAAGAGACACTTAGAGTAGTTTAGGGCTTTGTTTTTCCTTTAGCCGTACTATTAAGGGGGTATGAACTAGTAGCTTGACCTAGGTGAGTCTAGTGGGTTAGGTGTGGTGCACACTTGTCAAATCTAGCACTAGGTAGCTCCTAAGTAGCCCTAAGATCAATTGGAGAAAACTTCATTCACATTTGATTTCGAGTTAGAAGTGAATGGAGGATCAAATGTTGACCGGACGCTAGTTCTGGTGTGACCGGACGCTGGTAGTAGAGTTCGGTCAGTTCATTTGATCAAGTGAAGTCATCTGGATGTGACCAAACACTGAGTGAAATGTGACCGGACGCTGGGTGCCAGAGTCCGATCAACTCCAGTAAGGTTCTAGAGAGGGAGAATCCTGATCGGACGCGTCCGGTCAGTGCTGATCGGACGCTGGTCAGGTTTCGGTTATTGACCGGACGCTGAGCAGCAAAGTGACCGGACGCTGGGTGCTAGAGTTTGGTCAACATCAATAAGATTCTAGAGAGCAGTTTTCACGATCGGACGTAGGTCAGAGTCCGGTCACAACTTAATGGCTCAGTGGCGGGGAGAACTGTCCGGAGCGTCCGGTCACCTCGCAGAATGCTGACTTAGGCACATAATGGTTCGTTTTGAATGAGGGGGTATAAATACTTCCTCTATTCATTCAAGGGAGTACTCTTGCCTATTTCAACAGCTGACAAACACCCTTGAGAGTGCTAAGGAGAGCAAGAGCCTAGTGAGGTGATTGAGATTTGAGAATCCAAGATTAGGGCCTCATTAGTGAAAAGTGAGTAGCAAGTGTGCATCCACCCTTCTCATTAGGCTTGTTGTGGTCAAGTGAGAGTTGTTGCTTGTTACTCTTGGTGATCGCCATCACCTAGACGGCTTGGTGGTGATTGGGAGTTTGGTGATCATTCGACGAAGCTTGTGGATGACCCAACTCAAGTTGTGAGCGGTTGTGGGTGATTCACCGCAACGGAGTGTCGAAAAATCAACCCATAGAGAGTATTTGATCCTTGCGCGGATCAAGGGGGAGCTACACCCTTGCGCGGGTGCTCCAACGAGGACTAGTGGGGAGTGGCGACTCTCCGATACCTCGGTAAAACATCGTCATGTTCCTTCTCTCTTTACTTTAAGCATTTACATTTGAGCAATTCAATTATTGTCTTTACATTCTTAGAATTACCATGCTAGAGTAGGATTAGAACTTAGGGTGCTAAACTTTTCTGCGCTAGATCAATAGAATCACTTTCTAGGCACAAGGGGTGAAGTGGGCTAAGTGTAGGGTTTAATTATTGCAAAGAATTTTAGAATTAGCCCAATTCACCCCCCCCCTCTTAGGCATCTTGATCCTTTCAAAGATGAAAGAAGTTTGGAAAATGGATCAAGGCCATTTTTACTACTTACACCTATGCAGCGAGGACCGCTTATGAGGACCGGTTGGAGAACCGAGAGGCCAACCGAGAGGCTAGATAGCGTGCAGGGCTGCCACCTGTCCTCTAGCTCGGTCACCGCCAAGGTTCGATGACCTCCCAAGCCTGTCTAACACCGATACAGAGGAAGATGAGGAGGAGGAGGAGCAGGAGCAGCAGGACGATGATGAGGACTTGGACGTGTGGGGTGACACAACGATTGCGGAGGTTCAGCGCCGCACCGCCAGACGCTCCACACACTCTACCCGTTTCACTTCCACTACTCACCGCCATGGACGAGCGAGGATCGACTTCGACGACGACGATGGAAATGGTGGTAAGGCTGCTCATGGGGGTGATGGCATCGATTGGGAGAACATTGAGCATGATGATGAGGAGTGAGTCGGTCGATTTCTCTTCTTTTCTTCTCTTTTTTGTGCTTTATGCCAAAGGAGGAGAAAATTAGAGGGGTCAATTTCTTTTTGACGCCATGGTGGTCGCTGCAGCTGGAGCCTCATGTCATATTCGATGAGAGTTAGTTTGTTAGGTGTGAGTTTGAGAGCCGCTCAAATTTATGTAATATTGTTACCTATGTACTCTATATGTATTGGATATGGACATGTATCGTTTCTGTGCTATAGCTTGTCATATATCTGTGCTAGATTGCTCTTTTATATACATATAAACTATTGTGTGGTGCTTGATCTGATCCATGCTGTTGCAGTAAGTGCGGCGGTGCCACACCTCTGGCCTGACAATGCCGCACGGCGACAATGCCACATGCTAGGAGCGGCAGTGTCGTACCTAGCTGTCACAGCAAACTCACTTTCATGCATAAACTGTCATTTTCATCACAACTATATACTTGACACAGTGTGCAGCACCCCACAGGAGCACGGATATAGGGGGAGCCCCATCACTTTCACTAAAAATGAGAATCTAGGCCTCTTATGCCATATTGAGAATTCAATTCTCTATTCACACATTTAGGGGAGGCACTACGCCCATGGCTCGAAAAATCTCAGTTACATTTCATATCTTTGTAAGCTCTAATTGGGTTGTCATCAATCAACAAAAAGGGAAGATTGAAAGAACAATCAAGCCCTAATTGTGGGTTTTTGTGATAATGACCACGCAATTAGAGGACTAATAAGATTTATCGAGATAACCAGCAGAGAATTTAGAATCGAGGATGTTATACGAAACGGAGGAGCCTCCAATTACAAATGTTGACGACTTCAAACTCAAAGGAGGTTTAAATTCTTTTATATTTCGAATTTGAGTATAGAAATGACGTACTATAAAGAGGGACATAATAAACTTGCTAAAGTGTGCAACCAAGTGCTCAATCTTATACACATACATCCTCAGTTGCTCATCCAAGACAGCCTAACTTTCACTGTTTTCATCCTTGCTATCTTGCCTGGTGAGTGCCGCACCTGAAGAGAGGCACTGCCGCAGTGCGGCACTACCGCAGTTGAGCCACGTCACTGCCGCGACTTAACTGACCGTTGGGGGTTGGGGGTATTTATACCTCTCACACTCCCCTCCAATGGCTCTTCTCCTTTCTCTGGCTATTCAGACCGACCAGAATAGAAAGTGCTCACTCTCTCTCTCCTCCATTGGTGACCTTAAGCTCCCAAGCATTCCTTTGTGATTTTTCCATCAATCCTTGAGAAAAAGGCTCCAAAACTCGATTAGAGAGCAGATCCATTGATCCCCAAAGCTTAAGAGCACTTGGTTCGCATTTTAGCCGGTGGATTGTGTTTGTTACTCTTGGAGCTTGCTCCTAGCCAGCTATAGTGTTGCCTATGGAGCTTGCCAACTTGTGTGGCAGCCTCGGGAGGTTTGTAACCATCTATTGAAGCTAGTAAACTCACCCATCATCTCAAGAGTTAACTCTTGACTTGAGATTGAGGAAGAGTTGCAAAGCCCTAAGCCTTAGTGGCTAATCTTAACAACGTGGACTTAGGCAAGCCTTGGTGACGAGCTGAACCACGAGATAAATACTTATGTCACCTTGTGCTTGATTTACTTCACTTGCATTTTATATTGTTGTTGAGGTGATTTTTAGGGTTCGAGGTCGATCTACTTGTATACACTTGTGCTACTACTTCTAGCTGTCGATGTGTGAACTACATACCTACAGGAAGCCTAGTAATTTCTCCGATCTAAGTTTCCATTTATAGATTTTGAACTGTGCCATGAAGTTGTTTGCAGGTGCGGCAGTGCTGCTATTCTGGCCCAGCAGTGCCGCGGACTCAGAGCGGCAGTGCCGCGGGTTGAATTTGATGTTTGCTTAAGTTCTATTTTAACAGGCCTATTCACCTCCTTCTAGGCTAACCAGAGATCCTACAACTCTATTCATCTACTTAGTAACTAGTAGTGATATTTCTAAAAATATAACAAAAAATATTATAACGAGGCTTCGTTTGGCATGACTTTTCTAGTAGCTTCAGGAAATTGTTTTTTAGGCAAAATAGGATAAAATAAAATATCTCCTCAAGTGAATCTCTTCAAAACCTGCTATCATAAGGGTTAAATGTTGGATGCAATTGAAAATATTAGCTTCTCCTAGTTTGATCTCTCTCACCTCTCAAATCTATTCTGAAAAATTGTTTTTACCTAACGTTTTTTCAAAACAGTTCTAGCTCTACCACTGGAACCGCTCGTAGAGCCGAAACAAATGAAAAAGATGATCCACCACATAGCGGTCCTTAGTCAGCACTTCGATTTTCCTGTGGTATTTTACAACAATACTTTTTGGATGATATTTTGTAATTTTCATGATTATTCGGTGCCATAGAACTAGCTTTATTACTCTATCTAGTCTAGCAATAACTACGTATATCTAAGTGCAAATAGCAAAAACTATTTATTGAAAGAAAATCAAACCGGGTAACAGAGGTACTCCAAATAAAACGGAAAAAAACTAACATCTGTCAACTCGACTCTTTCTTTTGAACTAGGTAGCGTGCCCGTGCGTTGCTATGAGACAACTAAACTTTTGTACTAAAAACATACGGATCGCATGATAAAATAATAATACTGTAAGACATTAAACTGACATTTAATCTAAAAAGTAAAGCTTGTGAAATTAACAGTCACTAAGAGCACGGCACCGCAGGCTCACAAACTCTACTATATAGACCTTTCCGTGATATAGCTAAAATAATGTTTTATATCGGCAAGAAGTCTCCGATATTACAAACTAAATGAAGCAATCAAATATGTCAGACAAACATTGTTCAATCCACATATTTTGAACATGTTTGACCAATGAAAATACACAAAATGACTATTATATTAAACTAAATTCATGTCCATCATCTATTCAAAGTGCATGTCACAAGCGTGTAAATAATTTTAATATTATTTAGTTCTCTAAATGTATGAGACGCGACACGGTATCCTTAGCAAATTCTTGAACTCGGCGACGTCTGGCTTCATCAACAAGCAGACGATTGCGTAGGCCTATAAATAAATAAAAAACTTTTAGGTCAGTGTTATAGTCAATAAATTAAATCAATGAATTACCCCAAAAAAACCTCACTTTGAAAATCATGCACCGTGTTGTCCAGTGGTGCAGTGTTTACAAGGAGGGGCAACGCTGCTCCGTGCTCCCTCTCCCATGTACGTGCCATCCCGGTCCCGCCCATCCCAGTAGCCCACCCCACCCCAGCCGGCAACCGCTTCGCTGGAAGCTGCTACTAGCAGATCGTGCAAGCATAAACATCATGCCTCATCTTCTAACTGGACATCATCTATCATCTATTGTCCAACCAGAAAAGCCAAGCAGGGGCATTGCAACCACAGGGAGAATAATGCATTGACCAGGAAAAAAAGTAAAAAGAAGACCTGGTGAGGGCAGGGATGAGGCGACAGAAGGCGAGTTGGGTCGGTGGCCTGACCTTGTCGGGTTCCTGCAGGGCTGCAATGAGTGAGAAAGCTGCCACCCCCTAAGCTGGTGCAATGTCAATCCTAATTCAGTCCTAGTTACAACGTGTATGAGCATGATAAAATTCATGATAAAAATGATAGACGAGGCTCCATGGAAGCCATCAACAATCTAAAATTGTAATATGACAAAGGAAAAGGAAAATACAAATCAGGTTTGAATTAAATTTTCCAGATAGGTGCAGCCCGGATTATGTATGAATGGGCTAGCATTATACATTTTACAGTACACTCAATGCCTTACTGCTACCACTACAATTCGAGTAAGGTAGATGCCCACACAAATTAATTCCTCATTTTTGTAAACTAGAAATGCAGGAGATAGGTTACATATATCACCATAAAATAGTTCTGTTTGTCAATGGTTATCAATGGATAGTGACATGAGTAGACCCTATGTTTCCGAATGACACGATGTTTATCTGAATGACGTGGTCTTAACAAGGAAACTGCTTTAGGCGAAAGAGAATACCAAGGCTAATTTTCTGATGCCTACAAATTGTAAATTGCAAAGAACAGCATGTTTCCAAAGGTGCAGTCAATATGAACGTAGCAAACAATATCATGCTGTAACATACAGCAAGAATTCGGGCAAGAAAAAGGTAAGAATGTTTTTCAACATGGAGGATCAACAATGTTTTATAAGCATGCAGTTTCATATGGATATGTGCGAGAATTTTAAGCAGAACAAGAGAAAATATTGATATAATAGTTATAGGGAAGAACCCACCCTTTTGGAAAACCATCAAGCACTGAAACCTTCTGAAAAAGGGGACGTGCACCAAGGAAGCACTGCAATGTATTTGAAAATGTATTCTAACAGCGTTATCGTCGTCCTCTGCAGTTGTATACAAAAAGAGAAAATATCATGTACCTCGAGAAATAGTTTCGTTGAGGCAGGAAATTATCATGGAGGCATTTTTCTTAGAAATAAACAAACCCATGTCTATTTAGTTAGCTGAACATGAACACAAGAACCTATAATTGAATACACCAAAAGGCAAATAAACAAGATGTACTTTTTAAATTTACTCTTTGTCTATAGTTCACTCTATAAATTATCGTAGAGAGACATATTTTATAATAGCAGGGACTGATCTGATAATAATGCTAAGGAGCAATGCCTATAACAGGAAAAGACAGAGGCTAAGAAAGGCAGTAGTGTTGAAGTTTTCAATAATAATGCATTATCCAAATCAGCCTAAAAAGAGACAGTAACCTAAGGTGCATGGGAACTGATGTAAATCAAAATGTGAAAACAAGAGGGAAATAGTAAGACTGGAAATAAATTCAATGTAAAAAAGGTAGCAACCTGAGATGAGTACAGATATCTGCAAGATCAGGGCTACTCTATAAATCACCCGTACAGAACGCAGGAAGACAAGATAGCAAATGAACAATAGGCATGAAGCAATAATGAGTTGATAATCCATATCTTGATTTTTGAAGCACCCAGTAACCAAAAAAGGTTGTAAACATGAAGCAACGGAAAACATGGACGCATAATTTTGGAAAGGAGAGAAGGCCCTTTTAGCATACACATGAGCCTCTATATGTGAGCAGTAATCAAAGTAGGTCTTGAGAACATGAGCATTGAGACAAACAGAGGCAGGTTTGTAACAGACATGAGGGCATGAGTCTGAATTAATTGGATAGCTATTATCAGCAATCTTTACATATACTTTGACAACATATGCCAACTCAATAGTAAGGATGTATGCATAGATAAATAGTGGTTCCATGTTGCGTGAGTCCTACATTAACTTAGGTAGCTTATAATATAGCATGGAATTGTTTGCAAAGTACAAAAAAAAGATAAGAACATAAAACAGATGTAGTCCACCAGGTTGGATGAAAAGAACAAAAACTAATCTATAGTTCCAGCGCTAGACATGAGGGAAGAATCTTCTGGGAACCTACAAGGAAATAAAAGAACCGGCCTATCTTATAAAAACACTTTGGGTAAACAAACAACAATGCGATTGAACGGTAAGCTAATATTCGTAGTGAGCACACAAAAAAGATGAACATAGAAATATGTAGAAGGATGTTCTAAACCTGTAGCCGGTAGCTTCAACTTAAGAGAATACTGTAGTATCACTAAAGATGCAGAAAAAATCTAGAGGCACCATGTCAATATTTTTGTAACCTAGGATATCCTAGAGAGCTGTACCTAACAGCCTAGAGCTTTAAATGTCTTTGGTAAACTCAGAGAGCTTTAGATGCAGGAGCAAACGTCAGGCGCAGCTTGCATGGAGACCAAAATGCAAACATCTCAATTCAATCTTTGTCTTGAAAATAACATGGCCAATTGTATATACGCCAATCCAATAGATTGATCCTAACTACAACTAATTTTAGATCTATAATTGAGAGCATTGACGAATCATTTCAGTAGCTTTACGAAAAAAGAGCGAGGTAACATTCGTATAGAATATTTTCAGTTATATATGACACTACTAAACTATAAAAATCGGCAATCCTACTGCATAGTGAACTTGAGGACATCATAGAAATGACGATAAGGATAAATGATATGCGCATGGGATTCAACTAAATTGAGCCAACTCTAGTCACAGTGAAAAAAAATGTACAAATATTACAAAAACAAGGAGTGGTCACAGAAGCGATAATCAAAATGGTACCTCAGAATTGGTGAACTCCTCTCCTTTCTTCAAGTGATCTCGAGAACCCAAACCCGCAAGGGACAACACATAGTTAAGCCAAAGACACATAGCAAGGTTTAAGCTGGAAAGCACCATCGAGGGCTTTGGTTGAACCACTTTGCAAGCAAATCTAGGCAACCATTGGACATGAAGGAACTCAAAGGAGCATATATCATTGTGTTTTCGAGCCTGCAAAAAAATATGGGCAGAACAAAAACTATATAAGTTTAGATCAAGCTATACTCTAGAATAATTAATCATGGCTCTAAAATCTGAATGACCATTCTATAAGACTGCATAAATTTCTAATAAGGCATGGTACATGGTAAAATGGTTTGAGCACCCAAGAATGATGAAGAAACTACAGTAATGGGGATATCATCTCCAGTATGGATCGCAGTGAAGAGACGAAAAAAATTTAGTGGTATCGGTGGAATAAGGTCATGCTCATTAGGTTAATTTAAAGTGACTTATTGGCATGGAAATGGATTGGTGGATAGCCCAAACAAAAAAATCTCAGTGTAATAAAAAAAGAAAGTTGCACAAAAGGGATCTGATAATCCCGAGGGAAAAAATTGAGCAAGCGCAAAGATATGTCGACAAGGAAGCCAAGCTATCAAATGACATCGTCAATGATAACATATCTCTAATAATAGGTGCCGATAAAGGGATCGAAAGCATCGAGACTTGACCACCCCTAAAGGCAGAAATATTTCCAATAATAAGTAATAGTAAATTTCATATCTATCTAAGGAGTTACCGGCTGCAGTAGTTTAACCTCAAAGTTAAAAATAACGGCATACTCATCCCTTGTTGTTAGGATTCAATACACTGCAATGAAACCCAAAATCAAATTAAGTAATAATAACACATAAGGCATGTACCCGGGTTGCAAAGAAGAAAAGAATGATTAAAGAAAGAGCGAGAATCGAGAACAATTAAAGAAGGAGCAAGGACCAGAATACCTTAATATTGAATCGCAATGATTTTTGCAGATAGCAATCAGGCGTGGGAAGGGACTGTTGGTAGGGAAAAGTAGGTCATCATTGCACATGCCAAACTTTTTCAGTTCATTAAGAATACAAAAAAGGACCACGTATATGTAATGGCTCATATCACTCCTTACTTCAAATGCCCCAGTTCCAAAAAAAAGTGGAATAGAAACATCATAAAACACCGGTGGGCACAGAGAGAGGGATAGAGAGTAGAGTTGGATGGAGAGAGGTAGCGGTGTGTTTAGAGAACATAGGAGCACAGGATATTTTAGATGTCACGAAAGGAAAGCAAGGAAAAAGCATGGCTGTAAACCGGAATCAAACAGCCAAAACTTTTCGCACTAACATGGCCACCCTGAGTGCACCCCAACTCCAGCCGAAGTGTAGAAAGCAATATCCATGAAAACATCTGAAAATGACTCACTTGAAATCAGAATAAAAAGATCATAAAACACAAACAGTGGTAATTATGACGGCATATTCTCACATGGTATAGTTGAGAAGAAGATATTTGTGTCAAGCAACATTGCCACTGACATGTGTGGGGAAAAATGCAAAATAGCAATGGCATGTAAATATTGTCATGTTTGACATATAGGAATACCTCACTCGCAATGACAAACAAAAAACCACAAAAGAGTGATAATCGTGACCAAATACTCTTATTTAACTAGGGTTCCCTCAATGACAGCCCGTCCATGTTAGCAAAAATCACATCATATATTTCAAAAAAGGATATATGTTTGCAGCATCATTTCCATTGACATATGGTCAACCAAAAAAAGCAAAATGGCAAAGGCACAAAAATATGTTCTGGTTTATTAGAAGCACCTCACAGGTATCATCATATGCTCAGACTGCAATAGGTATATCATCAGCAATGGCATATGCTCAGACTAAAATAAATAAAGCAGCGCTATAGTCACACACTTATATATACCGATGAAAAGATTACAACATTAGCATACATATACTCAGCATCAGCACAGCGCACTAAGCCAATCTCTGTTTTTTTTCTGCTAGAACACAATTAAATGGAGATGGGGATGGAATTAGTGTGTAAAATCACGTGCCTTTCTTGTACAAAAGGGATGAATCCTTCAACCTCCAGTACAGATTAGAAGAGGGACATAGAGGAGACTGCAATGGGATCGATAGAGAGGAGAGGGATAGTCTTGCTTCACGAATGGAGCAGAGAGGGCACCACCGTGCAAGAGAAGAGAGACTGCAGCAGAGGCACTGGAGGCCATAACCGTCGGGGCCAACCGTGGATTGTCGCCGCCAGATCAAAGCCCACCGTGGGGTGCCGACCGTGGCAGGGGGCAGCCACCGGCGGGGCCCGGTCGCATCGCAGAGGAGGGGGCGTGCGTGGAGGGAGGTAGCCTCGTCCCCGGCGGTGGCGGCGGCGTGGACCTGGAGGCAACGCTCGGCATCTATCCAAGCAACGTGGTGGGCCACGAAGATCTCGGAGGCGCGAGCGTTGGCGCGGACGTCCTGGATCGGCGTGGGCGAGGCATGCGTGGAAGGAGCCGGCCTCGTCACCGGTGTATCCCGTAGGGCGGGGGAGCCGGGCGGACGCGTGCGGCGGCGGCACGGTGAGGGTGGACGGGATAGAGCGAGGGGTGCGGGATCGCACCAAAAGGACGCAGCACGCGGAAGATGTCGTAGGACTGCAGACGTGGACAGACAGACGAACCAAAACAAATGTCGTAAAAAAAAAACATCCACACTTCGTTAGTTGAACGAGCAAATCTGTCAACTCGACTACCCCAGACGCAAACCCTGGAATCGCCGCCGCCCCACGCCGCCACCCGACCCCTGTAGTCCGCCACCCTCCCCCAACCGCACTCCTCGAGTCCTCGGCAACCCCGCTGCTTGCACTGACTGTACTGCCATACAGGACCTAAGCGTGTGCGCTCCCTCTCTCGTGACGACGGCTGGGAGCCCGCTGCCGCCGCCCAGGTGCCTAGGTCTCCACCGGTCCCTTCGCCGGCTACAATCTCCGCCAGGTACGCCCAGCCCTTCTCTTCCGTTCCTCCTGTGCGAAGCTGAGCACCCAAACCCTAACTTAAGCTATTTGTATTCGGATCTGATCTACTCCGTAATTACAAGTGTATACATGTATTATTTTCTATTAATTTCGATTTTTTTTTTCAAAAGTTATCGGGTGTACACCCATGTCCTTTAGTGCGTTCACCCTTGCTTGCTTGTTTGGTTCAGCTGAACAGTGACGTCGCGAGTTTATATGCTAGTGTAGAGCAATGTATATTGAACTAGCCAGAACCCGATACAATGAGAGTGATACGAGTGTATGAACTCATTGTGTTCGGATGCAGTCACATAGAAACATAAAAGTTTGGTATATGACCATTCATGGTTCTGTAAACGTGTAGGACGATGAACTGTATGTGTATATATTTGCAGGGAAGGTATGTCTTTTACATATAGGGGCAGCATCGCAATAGCAGCCACCCACAGCAATCTCCCTCGTCCACGGCTCCACGCTCCCAATCCATGCAACCACCACACCAGCGCCGCCCGCAGCCGCCGCCCTATGCATCACTCACTCTGCCGGCACCACCCTCACCTGCACATCGCCCGCATCTGCACTTAGTTGACCATAAGGCGCATGAATCTGTCTTGTGTTTTGGACCCAGGGCAATTGCTTCTTATGTGGATACCCGAAAGCACCTATGAAAACACATGGCAAAAACGATTTGAGTTAAAAAATAGCCCTGTACAGACAAAATAGCTATGGATCATGTCATGAGCAATTGTGGTGGGAAAATTCTTTACCTGATAAGACGTAAGGTGTGACATGAAGACTCATTTCATCATCGCCCAAAGCAGTACCAATGTTTTGCAAAACTGCACATTTGGCAAGGAAAGGCTGTCATGGAAATGTGTTCCACCAGAATGAGCATGGTCATGAAAGATGATTAGTTTAGGAAGAAGAAAGCATCCAGCACATGGTAACCATCTATACATGAACCTCGTAGGCATGGCATATTTTCCATAATTGGAACAATATAAATGAGCGTATCATAAAAGGAAATCAGAGAGTATAGGAATTTATTGCTTCTTTAGTTTTGCCTTTGCGACAGTGTTACTAATCGATATCCTCACTGACCAAAGGAGGAAATCAGCACATGGCAGTGTAAGATCCACAGTTCAGTGTTACATTTGGAATTATTTTGACTGTAATAGCAAGACAGATGATATTCTGTGATAAAACACTACCTTCCATGTTTGAGTAAATGATATTTAATGAGAATGTGGCGGTATGGGGAATACCTGAATGTACAACATTAGGATCATGTCAAAAAGCAGTTGGAAAACAATCAGGCTATGAAAGTTTCAATGATATACACCTGGCAACTGAAGAACTGCATGTGAAAAATTGGGAAACTAAATTAGCAAATATGGTCTGATGCTTAGTAAGGAGTATTAAGCATTCCAATTTCCACTTCATCTTTTCAGTGGAAGGAATAAACTGTAAGGTAAAAGCATCCCAGTGGGATAACTTATAGAAGTAAGGGTAAACTACACAGGATCTTGTATAAGGCAATACAAAATATCCTGTAGCATAATACTGTATCTAGTAATAAAAGAAATCGACCAGAGGAAGCAATCATATAATTATAGGATGGTAACACTATATGTTGTATGATTCAACACCAACAATACCTTGGCTCTTTCAGAGATCAGTTAACTCCTTGTTTAGCTCTTGGACGCTATGAGCATGGGGCAGCTTTACTGATCACAAAATCGAAACAACAGGCACAGAGTTCCAGAACCTCTTGCTTGACGTTTTTTTTTTCAACCAGGCAATCGATATTTAATAGGTAGAGCTGCATGTAAGACATCACATAATTTGGTAAATTCCTGAAACCTCAATGTAATTTAGGAGTTGTAAGGTTATGTGTTCTCGAAAAGGGTAAAGAAACAACAGATCATGTAATATTCTATATGAAATATCGAAATATAATCCTCTTGTACAGAATTATGAAGTACGGAGCTGAGCTGTTACTATGCTATGGTCATGGTTGTTGGATATTTTTTTATTCCAATATGACTGGAGAAAAGAAAAATCGGTGTCCATATATCTAGGAGGAAATGATTGCAGATGTTGACACTGTACATGGCAAGAGCAGAGTAACCTAGCAAAGCAAAACATGGAGAGCAGTCTTAATTATTTGTAAACTAAGATTCATTAATTCCCTTGCACAAACCATAGATGAGGAAACCTAGCGGGCAGCATCCATGAAGATGGATGGTTCTAAGGTTAAAACAGTCCTGCAATTCTTACATGAAGATAGCAGACACTATAGAGTAAACTTGAAACAGGAAGACGTGCATTAGAGAATAAACAATAAGAGGTGATTGATGATAAAGAAAACTGAGGGTAGTGAGAATACCTGGCCAATTTGGGTACATCGATTGTGTGTCTCCTAAAAAATTTCAGGCAGTGGGTTTACATCTAGGGTGGTATTTTCAAAACCAATAAATGTCTATTTGCAGCATACTGATGTAATTATGAGGATGTGGAAAGAGTGAAGCATAGGCATTCTTAGACAAAGGAGTGCATGACCAAAAATGAAAACCAAATTAACAAACCTGGTCTCCTCTTTACCATCAGGAATTCAAAAATTCCTGCATTGATGAAAATGTCAACATGGTTTCAGTAAACAGAACAACATAGTATTTGTATTTGTACTGTATGATACTGATTTCTATTTTTTTGTGTGTGTAAGCATCTTGTTCTTGCAAGGAATCAACCGTATGGAAAAAGTACCTCATTAGGATAACCTAGAAAACTAATAGGATAATAATTAATCTCTTATAAATAAGATAGAATATTCAACTACATAATACAATCCCTTCTTGAACAGGAGTGCTTGGAAAGCAGCTATTATTAAAGTGCCTGAACCGTGACTAGGGGCTCTTGGTGGGTTTCAACTCTAGCCTACCCCAACTTGTTTGGGACTGACAGGCTTTGTTGTTGTTGTATAATAATTAATCTCTTATAAATAAGATAGAATATTCAACTACATAATACAATACCGGGCAAGAAGGGAAACACAATTTTAAAATGAAAATCTGGAAGACTATATAATTGCTACTGATATGTAACTGCATATATACTGGATCCACAAGTGCATATGTTTGGAAAAGAACAAAAAAAAAAAAAGCGAAAAGACAGAGCATACCTCGTGTTGAGGCTCAAAAGGGATGGCGCTAGTTCAGCTGCCGTGCGAGGGAGAGGGCCATGCCCGCAGGCGTTGCTGTGCAGCCGGGACATGTGAGGGCGAGACTCATGTTCAGGCTCCAGGCGGACGGCGCTGTTGCAGCTGCCGTGCGAGGGAGAAGGCGGAGGCGAGGGCGTTGCTGCTGTGGGGGTGCGCGAGGGAGATGGCCGCAGGCAGGGCGGCGCTGCTGGGAGGCCGTGCCGTGCTCGTGGTTGTGCCGAGGTGCGGAAAGGTGGCGCCGGTGCGGCGGAGCCCGCAGGGCGACGCGAGCTGAAGTGAAGCCCACGCAGCGAGGAAGCAAGTTATGGAGACGACGGTGAGGAAGAAGGTCGAGAGCTCTGGTCGGCCAGGGCATGGATGGGGATTTTTTTGTCCATTGCTGTTGACGGGGGATGGGATAACGATTGGGCCTGCAGGGGCAAGCAGGAAGGGGCGGACGCTTGGACGAAGGCGTGGCAGGCATCTGATGGATTGGGGGCAGGATCGAACGGATGAGGTGGATAAATTGTAGATCTATAGGGATCTGGGTGAGGATGACGGGTGGGATACTGTTGATCTACAGCGGAGATGTGCTCACGTTTAAAGAGGTTTATAGATATCCAGATTAGCAAATTAAGAACTTATATGTTAGTGTAGTTTATTGATGTTTCAGGCAATGTATGCCAAATATCTAGATTAGCAAATTAAGCGCCATAAATCCGTGATGCATAATAGCACAAGAGGTTCTTTTTTTCTATTTGAACTTGCCAAATCCTATGCATGCTAGTCAGAGTAAATGATTTGTTGGTTTCCTACATACAGAAGGTTATAATCAAATCACTTGTGAAATGCCTCTCAGCCTATATGGCTATATCTTTGTTCAGTGAATCAACATTGGCGGAGCGTGAGGGAAAACTTAGCAGGGGCCAACTTCCCAAATGTGAAACTATGCAGTTGCAAATTATATGTGTTAACAATTAGGTGATTAGCAAAGCATCTAAAAATACAATAATAAAAAGTGCCACAACTTATCTCAGTTACCACTCAAATAGCCCCATCTAGCATATGTGCTATTCGGGTCATGGATTAAAGAGTATGCAAGCAAAAATAAATGGAACAAGGAAAGATAAATGAACCTACACAGTGGAGGCGTAGAGCGGGCGGCCAAAGAGCGCTGATTCAACCGAACTGTGGGCTACTGATGCTTGCAAGCCGCTGAAGGCTCTAGGAAAACTAGGTGGACTATATATTGGTTGGATTAGATGGACATCTAATTGAACTGGAGTCATCTGAAAACACTTACATGTTAGGACAAAGTAAAAAACAGCACACCAGGTCTTCAGTTTTTTCATGGTGACAAGGAGGGGCCGGAGCCCAGTACGACCTATACATGGCTTTGATAGTGTGAATCAATGTTGGTATTTTAGTTGAGAGCGAATAGGTCTCGGGAAATTGTGATAGATTGATATGGGTACAGGGAGTACATTATATAGGCAAGGATTAGGAAGGGTTTATAGAAACACCCAATCAACGGTGATCCTTGCCTAATCAATAATCATCTACCATAATCCCTAGAGGCCCGGCCGATAGGTTAGGCGCCTGAGCCCATGGCGACCATAGGCGCCTATTCTAACACGCCCCATGATCAGAATCGTCACCACTCGCACGCGTTTAGATCGGACTGAACTCCGTGAACACTGAAGAAGGCAGCCCTTTGGTGAAGATATCCGCATATTGTGAAGAAGTGGGAACATGCAGAACACGAAGATCACTAATGGCGACTCGCTCTCGGACGAAGTGAAGATCAATCTCAATGTGCTTGGTTCATTTGATGTCAGATCGGGTTGGAGGTCATGTAGACGGACCGATGTTGTCGCAATACACCGGTGGTGGCGCCGGGAGAGGGCATGCAGCTCTAGAAGAAGTCTGGCGAGCAGTGGCCTCAAGAACTCTA
This sequence comes from Miscanthus lutarioriparius, assembly GCA_904845875.1. NCBI lineage: Eukaryota > Viridiplantae > Streptophyta > Magnoliopsida > Poales > Poaceae > Miscanthus > Miscanthus lutarioriparius. Next base: position 27,305,801 of record CAJGYO010000017.1, on the reverse strand, counting down.
TTGGCCACCCAGCGATACTCGGCTTCAAAGATCGGATCTTGACACCGTGTTCTGGCGTTTGGAGGACCAGGAGACAAGATTGTCTCCAAGAAACACAGCATAGCCCGAGGTGGACTTGCGGGTGTCTGGACAACCAGCCCAATCAATGTCGGTGTAGACGACAAGATCATCCGAAGTAGACGGTCGCAGCAGGAGACCAAGGTGGAGAGTGCCTCGAACATAGCGCAGAATCCGCTTCAGAGCTACAAGGTGAGGCTCACGAGGGTCGTGCATATGAAGACTGACTTGCTGCACAGATATGCAATATCCGGCCGGGTGAACGTTAGGTACTGTAAGGCTCCAGCGAGGCTGCGAAAGTCTGAAGGGTCATAGACAGGGGTGCCATCTGCTGCAGCAATCTTCGGATTGGTGTCAACTGGAGTGGAACACAGCTTACACTCTGCCATCCCGGCGCGATCAAGAATGTCCAGCATATATTGTCGCTGAGGAAGGCCATCACCACTGCGCTGAACATGCATACCGAGGAAGTAATGCAGTTCACCAAGGTCCTTCATAGCGAACTCACGCTCAAGGGCTGAGATGATCCGCCGAAGAAGGCCGGTTGAGGAGGCTGTGAGGACGATGTCATCAACATAGAGCAACAGGTAGGCCGTGTCTGATCCGCGCTAGTAAACGAAGAGCGAGGTGTCTGACTTGGCTTCAGCAAACCCAAGGGACAGCAAGTGTGTGGCCATGCGACTGTACCAAGCACGAGGGGCCTGCTTGAGGCCATATAGTGACTTCTTCAGGTGACAAACATAGTCCGGATGAGTTGGATCTTTGAACCCAGACGACTGCTGACAATAAACTGTATCTGTCAGGTTGCCATGAAGGAAGGCGTTCTTCACATCAAGCTGGTGGATGGGCCAGCGGCGAGAGAGAGCCAGGGACTGAATGTCTCATCAAAGTCCACACCAGGCCGCTGGGTAAAGCCGCAGAGAACCCAGAGCGCCTTGTGCCTTTCGAGGGAGCCATCAGACTGAAACTTGTGCTTGAAGATCCACTTGCCGGTGACGACGTTGGCCCGAGGGGGGCGAGGCACGAGATCCCAAGTGTGATTCTTCAGCAGGGCACTATGTTCCTCTTCCATTGCAGCTCGCCACATGGGGTCGGCAAGAGCGCTACGGAAGGTCTTCGGTATCGGTGACATAGACGTAGCGTGGTACGTAGCAGGCATCCGAAAACCGCTCTTCGAACGTGTGCCCATGGCGTGCTGGTTGGTCACAGGAGGGACAGCAACAGCCCCTTTGGGCAGTGGGAGCGGCGCGGCTGGTGCAGGCGCAGCTTGGGCGGCTGGTGCAGGTGCAGTTGGAGCAGGCTGTGGTCGAGGCCGGCGCGTGTAGTGGTAGGCGAAGGCGCGGTCTGGACGAAGAGGCGGGAACCCGGGCGGGGGCCCGCGGGGTGCCTGAGGAGGTGACACCGGCGCTGTGGAGCCCGCGGTCGGTGTTGGAGACTGCGAGCTTGTGCGAAGCGTTGGCGGGATGTACAGCTGGCGAGTTGGAGCGCCTCCAGTCGTGCTGGACGCGTCCTGAGCCGCGCGTGGCGCGGGAGGGGTCCCTGGCGTCCGCAGCGCAGGCGGGATGTAGAGCGCGGGGGTCGGGGGATCAGCAATGTCCGCTGGGGGATCAGTAGCAGCCACCGGAGGCGTCGGGGGCACCCCAGGCACAGTCTCAGAGGGACCGGCAGGGGCGTTGGTGACGTCAGAGGTGCTGGATGGTGCTCCTGCAGACAAAAACTTGTGCAACGGTCCAATAGGAGCGGGCACAACATCAGTAGCATCAAGAAACTCAAAGTTCGCCGGAATACTAGGACCATTGCGCTCAGCAAAGGGGAAGGCCGTTTCATCGAAGATGACGTGCCGGGAGATGATGACTCTATTGGTGGAGAGGTCAAGGCAGCGGTATCCTTTGTGGTGAGTGGAATAGCCTAGGAAGACGCACAAGGCAGACCTAGGAGCGAGTTTATGAGGAGCGGTGGCGGACAGGTTTGGATAACACTTGCAGCCAAAGACTCGTAGGTGATCATATGCCGGTGGCGTGCCGTACAGAACAAGGTGGGGCGTGGAGAACTGTAGAGTCTTGGTGGGCAGTATGTTAAGCAGAAGGGTTGCTGTGTAGAGGGCCTCCGCCTAGTAGGAGGGAGGCATAGACTCCTGAAAGAGCAGTGAGCGAACGACATTATTGATGGAGCGAATAATGCGTTCGGCTTTACGAAGATGGATGCCCTGGGTGAGGAAGAAGTGACGGGTACTAGAGTTGTCAAACTCTTTCCCGTTGTCTCATTGGACAGCCTTGACGTGGGCGCCAAATTGGGTGGAGGCGTGGGCGATGAAGTGGGCAAGCGTACTGTAAGTGTCAGATTTGAGGCGCAAAGGAAAAGTCCACAAGTAGTGAGTGCAATCATCAAGTATGACCAAATAGTATTTTTAACCAGAAACACTAACAACTGGAGATGTCCACAAGTCACAATGAATAAGATCAAACTTGCTAGACGCACGAGAGGTGGACGAATGAAAGGGCAGACGAACATGACGCCCTAACCGATAAGCGTGACATAGATCTGAATAGTCCTGAATGTGACAGGAAACAGTAGACGCAAGCTTCGACAATGCCTCATGACCGGGGTGACCGAGACGCCGATGTCATAGTGGGGAGGGAGCCTGAGCGACAAAGGAGTGTGTTGGAGGTAGGCGCAGTGGATATAGCGGCCCGGAGCTATTGCACCTGACGATCTCGGTCCAAGATGGAAGAACCTTCACAGAACAACCAGCGGGGTCAAACTCAACAGAACAGTTGTTGTCGATAGTGAATTGGCGCACATAGATAAGATTCTTAATAAGTTGTGGTGACAAGAACATTATTAAGACGTAAAGTAGGGGACAACTCTGTGGAGCCAGTGGCAGTAACAGGAAGCATGGAACCATTATCGACAACAATAGATGAAGGAGTAGGATACCACGGGAATAGAACATGTGAAAGGGAGGAAGACTGAGATGTCATATGTGAAGTAGCACCTGTGTCGAAGTACCACTCGTTGGACGAAGGAGGGTCAACTGACGTCGTCTTTGAAAAGGCGGAGGCGAGGCCGTCTGGTCCCAAGAAAGGAGGCCGGCCATAGGATTGTAGTACCGGGGACCCACCATCCCGAGCCATCGAGGCGGAGCTGACAAAGAAGTCGCCGGTGGGCGACGCAGTGCTCGCTTCTTCTTTGGGCAAGGAGAACTCTTTGTTGTGCTGCAGATGAGGAGGCACCGGATGGGTGCCAATGGAGGACGAGGACCCCGCCACATCTCGAATGGAACCATCCATGGGTTGTAGAGCGTTGGGCGTGGGCGACCACCGGTGGCGGTGGGTGCTTTGGCGCCGATCGTCTCTCTGCTCGCTTCTTCTTTGGCGCCAGAGGGAGGGCGGTGGCCTCAGTCTTTGTTGTTGCCACCAGGCCCCCTTTTCCACCACCGCCGCGCGCTGCTGCTGGCGATTGCCGTTGAGGACTTTAGGCGCTTGGCGCCTTGAGCCGTGTTGGACGTGGGTGAGGCAAAGACTAGAGGAGCTCTTCTGCTGCGGTGGAGGCGGCGAGAGCAAGCGATGGCGAGGACTCCTTGTTCTCCAATGTGAGTTCCTTGAGGATGAGGTCATCACGAGCCTCCAGGAAGGTGGGGAAGGGCCGGCTGCGGCGTAGGAGGGCCCCGACGTGGCTGAAGCGCTCGTTGAGGCCACGGATCACGTTAAGGACGAGGGTGTGGTCGGTGATCACTTCGCCAAGAGCCGTGAGGTCGTCAGCCATCTTCTTCAGCCGGCGGCAGTAGTCGGTGACGGAGAGGTCGCCCTGGACGAAGTTGCGAAACCGCGTCTCAAGGTGGATGGAGCGAGCCTCCCGGTTGCCGAGGAACTGGGACTCGACGGCAAGCCAGGCATGCCGGGTAGTGGAGCCCTGGGCGGAGATGATCTCGGCAAGGTCGTCAGTGAGCGTAGCGACGATCTAGGACTTGACGACGCAGTCCATCCGAGCCCAGTCAGGGGAGATCGGGGCCGGAGGTTCCTCGTGGACGTGGTCCTGAAGAGAGAACTTGCCGAGGATGAGCAGGAACTGATCGCACCAGCGGTTGAAGTTGCCGGAGTTGACGTCGAGGACGGTGGTGACGTGGTTCCGGATGTTGTTGACGGCGACGGCCTGGGCGTGCAGTTGCAGCAGTGCCATGGCCTCATGGAGGAGCATGGCTGAGGCGAGGTCGGGAGGAGACGTCGAAGATGTGCTGGAGGAGGTGCCGCCAGGTGCACCGGGGGCGGCGGCGGCGGCGGCGACGGCCGTGCGCTCCTTGGCTGCGCGCGCCAGGGCTTCACTGGCGCGGGCAGCAGCTGCGTCACGATCTTTGACGGCGGCTGCAGCCTCCTCCTCGGCCTGGGCAGCGCGAGCCAGGGCGGCTTGGCGCTCCTTGTTGAGAAGTTGGGCGGCGGCAACGGCGTCGTTCGCCTTCTCCTTGGCCTGGCGTGCCGCGATCTCGTCAGCGGTAACATCCCCAGACCTAGGAGAGGGCGGGGGAGTGGGAGACATGGCGCTGCACGGCAGAGGCCGGCGCGCAGGGGTGGGCAGCGGAAGGGAAGACCTAAACCTAGGCGGCTGATACCATGAGAGCGAATAGGTCTCGGGAAATTGTGATAGATTGATATGGGTACAGGGAGTACAATATATAGGCAAGGATCATGAAGGGTTTATAGAAACACCCAATCAACGGTGATCCTTGCCTAATCAATAATCATCTACCATAATCCCTAGAGGCAGCCCAGCCGATAGGCTTGGGCGCCAGGCCCATGGCCAGCCCATAGGCGCCTATTCTAACATTAGTGGTAAAAACTTTAGTCGTTGGTGATACTTTTTTTTTGTTACTACTGTACTAATGTTTGGTTCCTTGAAGAGACCCGGAAATACAATCTAATTGGTTCATATTGTTGGTTTATTGTGTTTTCTGCTACTACAATATCTTATGTTATCAAAGCAAGGCTAATACATCGTGTTCTACTATTATAGGTTGCTGTGTTAAGTTCAAGCTTGTCATGGATCCAACGCAATAATTTCAACCCAGGACATTCTCCATAAAGTTGTGGCCACCAAGTGAAAGCACACGTATCATGCTTGTTGAGAGGATAACAAAGAACCTGTCCACAGAGTCTATTTTCTCTCGCAAATATAGTCTTTTGGGCAAGCAAGAGGCTCATGAGAATGCAAAAAGGATTGAAGAACTTTGCTTTGCCTCAGCTGATGAGCATTTCAAAAGGGAGCCTAATGGTGATGGGAGTTCTGCTGTCCAGTTATATGCAAGGGAAACGAGTAAGATGATGTTGGTAGTCCTGAAAAAAGGTCCAAGGACTTCTGCAGAACTGGAGGCACCTGTAGCTGATACACCTCTTGCGCCTGCTGATACTGTACTAGATATATCTGGTGGCAAACGTGCTTTTATTGAGGCAGATGAAGCAAAGGAACTGCTGAGTCCACTTACCAAACCAGGAAATTCGTATAAAAGAATTTGCTTTAGCAATAGGAGCTTTGGTATTGATGCTGCCAATGTTGCTGGGCCAATTCTCGAATCAGTCAAAAATCAGCTCACAGAGGCAGATATCTCAGATTTTGTCGCGGGAAGGCCTGAGGATGAAGCTCTTGACGTGGTGCGCATATTCTCCAAAGCATTAGAGGGTTCTGTACTGAGATATCTGAATATCTCTGACAATGCTTTAGGTGAGAAGGGTGTCAGGGCATTCAGTGAGCTCCTGAAATCACAGGAATCCCTGGAAGAACTCTATGTGATGAATGATGGCATATCAGAGGAAGCTGCAAAAGCTCTATCTGAGCTTATTCCTTCAACTGAGAACCTTAAGATTCTTCACTTCCACAGTTCCACAACAATATGACTGGAGATGAAGGTGCTATGTATATTGCTGAGATGGTTAAGCGTTCTCCAAATGTGGAGAGTTTCAGGTGCTCAGCAACAAGGATAGGATCTGATGGTGGAGTGGCATTGTCTGAGGCACTAGGTACATGCACTCGTCTGAAGAAACTTGATCTTAGGGACAACTTATTTGGTGTTATTGCAGGGTTAGCTCTCAGCAAAACCCTTCTGAAGTTTCCTGATCTTGTTGAGCTTTATCTCAGTGATCTTAATCTTGAGAACAAGGGTACGAAAGCAATTGCCGTTGCCCTCAAACAGTCTGCACCACAGCTAGAGGTCCTTGAAATTGCTGGAAATGAAATAAATGCCAAAGCAGCCCCAGCTTTGGCAGAATGCCTAGCAGCAATGCAGTCACTCAAGAAGCTGACCTTGGCTGAAAATGAACTGAAGGATGATGGTGCTGTGATTATTGCAAAATCATTGGAAGATGGCCACACAGATCTCAAGGAACTTGACGTGGGCACAAACATGCTGCAGAGGGTTGGAGCTCGGTGCTTTGCGCGGGCAGTCACAAATAAACCAGCTTTTGTGCAACTGAACATCAATGGAAATTTCATCTCCGATGAAGGGATTGATGAGGTGAAGGAAATTCTAAAGGCTGGTAAGAAATCCCTGGATGTGCTGGGCTCACTAGATGAGAACGATCCTGACGGAGAGCCTGATGATGGTGACGATGAGGAAGAGGATGAGGATGCCGACAGTGAGGACGAGCTTGATTCGAAGCTGCAGAGTGTTAAGGTTGAGCAGGATGATTGACCATCCTTAGGTTAAATAGCTTTAGCTACTCCAACTCCAATAATCATCTGGATGTCCACCATCTATGCTAAACTTTTAATTATAAAGAATGCACCGTGGCTCCATTATTTTGAACTGAGCCAAGTGGCCTGGTGATCTAGACTTGCGGTTCATTAGTGTAGCTTCCGTGGGAACTTTGGTATCAGTGTTGGAAGGGTCAGGTGAAGCTGTCCCTTGAAACTGGGCTGAACTTATTTCATGGATCCTATTTATTACTTAGTTGCTCCAACTTGTTTGCTATTATGTTTTTGGGTGCTTTGTTGGTTTATTTGGGATCTGTGGTATTGTGGCATGTATGGCTGGTGCATATGCTGGTGTCGCCACAAGTAACGGATGAATTATGTGGTTTTAATTACTGACACAAATTGATAGGCCCACCGACTTGATGTACTAGTCGTTGGTTATTGCAACCAGGATGCCGAAGTGCTATTGCAGCATGGTGTTTCTAGGTAGGGAATATGGTACTTTCACCTTTGAAGGATATTTTCGCTAGAGGTCTAGAGCAATTAGTATCTCTAGCGCCTCTAGTGGCTTTCCAGTTCATTTTCATCAATCTTTGGTTGTTGATATCGATCTTGCAGGATGTTGTGTTATTGTGAAGTAAATGAATGCCCTCAATAGCATGGCTGTTCATATTGAATTCTGATAGTTAAACAGGCAAGGGTAAATTTTGTTGTACTTTAGGGAGCTAGTGATGCTGGATGATAAGTTGGCAGCAGCAAGCTAGGTAGCAGCTTGTGCTGTTGTGTTGTGGCACAATGCATTTGCTTTTATCAAAGGGTTTGTCTGGTAATCACCAAGTGAAGTATGGAACTATGTCACTACTTTGGCTTCTCCAGCTAGTCTGGTGCTCTGATATCTGGATTTGGTGTCACCATAGGATATGTTGGGTTTTTTCTTCCCAAGAATGCATCTATTGTTTGATATTGGTGAGAAATGCGAGATACTACAGCTGTCATGTCTGGAGTCTGGACTATCTGTATTGAGATGATTTGTAGTATAGTATATCTGGTAGTCAATCTTTGACCATGTTGGAATTAGTTATATTTCGGTTTATTGCAAGGTTCATGCATTACTAAGGAATGGAAAACTGGTTGGTACATTTTTACCGATTTAGGAAACCACTTTGCACAGACCCATCTATAGTTTCTTTTATAATTTTTCTGAGGTAATGCTGACGGTTGAAAAATACTCTATACAGAAAATGTGCAAGAATCAGTGTTACTATCTAACCCTTTTTGTGGGGAGTTTCAGTTGAAACCGCTAAAAAAAATCACAATTTGATCCTTTTTTGTGGGTTTGAGTTGAAATCATGAAAAATGTGCCAACTCCCGGATGTGTTTTTGTTAATGGGGCATTAGGGTTGCATGAGGTTTGTCCCGTGCTGTTTGGCATAGGAGTTTAAGACTGCCTATCGAACCTTAGTTCAGCTGTGAGAACTACGTGAGGAACCTGTGGATTGCCTTGCATCTTTAGAGAGCCAGAAGTCATTATTTTACTCCTAATTACAAATATTTGGTTTTATTATTCACCCTTGTAATAAGATAGTAAAAGGATTGCAGATTCCTCTGGCACAGGAGTTCCAAGGCTTCTTATGGGACCTTAGTTCAACTGTGAGGACTAAAATGAAGTTTGCGACGTTGTTTATGTATAGGTAAAGCCTTTGTTTTTTAGTATTCACCCTTGTAACTTGTAAGACAGTAAAAGTATTTGTAGATTCGACAATCAGATGCATAAAATGGAGTGTGCTAGCTGAAAGATACTAAGAAAAGCATAAAGCAAGCGTGAATCAAGCATGATAGATACGAAGCCTAGAAACAGTTTTGCCGCCATGCGAGCTGCAGTGTTTACCTCAGCATCGGACGGGCTACAGCGATGTGAGACCATCCCCATTAATAAATGTTCAAATGGCTAGCCGTCATCTTGGTGGTATGCTACTTCCTTTGTGGCTAAGAAATACGGCAGTACGGGCCTGTTTGGAGGGTAGCAAACCGAACCATGCTTGTTGAATTTTTATTCAGACGCCTTGTCACCTTTTCGTTTCTGTTAAATTATTATTCAACTACAAACGAACTTAAAAAGAAGAAAAATAGAAATAACACCACAAACAAATAAAAAACAACAAAAAAGCTTCGCTTTATTGTAAATTGTGTCAGATTGATTTTTTTTTATGAGAGATGTGTTATTTTGGCAATTAGAAACGGTCATGGCTTCGTATAATAACCCGCACCTACTAGCAGAATGTTCAAAAGAGTCAATCGCATGAGATGGACATATTTGGATACCATTGACTGTAAAATTTGTGCAATGTAATCTCCATAAAAACTCTCAAATTGTAATAAGGCATATTTTGCACAACAATAATCATAGAAAACAAGTGCAACTAAACAAGAAAGCAGGGACGGAACCACAGGGTATGTAGGGTGGGCCACCGCATACCCTGGGGTCCGCCAGTCATAGAGATAGGTAGAAATTTTCAATGTAAAAAAATAAAAAAAGAAAACGATCGGCGCTTTGGCTTCTGTCCTGGACTCTCGGTTCCGCGATCTCGCTAGCACCTAGCAGTAGCGGACTCATGAGACGAGTAAGCTCTTTGGGTATTGTAGAACATCTCGAATTCTCGATCGAGGACGAGGAGAACTGGAGAAGCCGAGAAGGCGACTAGGACAGGAGAGTTGGAGGCGGCGGCGGCCGGCGGCGATCCATGGATTTCTGGCCGTGAGTCATGACGATATGCTCTGCCTGGCTCCTTGAGGCGACGCATGACGGGAAAGGAGAAGCCGCGAGCCCGCGACGATCCGGCGAGGTGGCGACGGCGATCTGCTCGGCTCCTCAGGGCGACGCGCGAGGTCCAGAACTCCAGCAAGTTCATTAGCACCGGTCGGTAAGTTCCAAAGTCCAAACATGAGTCAATAACTCAATATCGCATGTGACTATACTATTTGAGTTTCGCACGTTTGGTAATTATAAACTATTTTTCAGAAGAATTGTTGAATGATAAAGAGAAACGGCGACATTCGATCCTTTTTTTGCAAAGCAGCAAAGAAGCCGGCTGCAGCTGCTTTGAACCCTACCCCACCTCCGGTTGAAACTGTTGTGGAAGAGCAGAATCGAGAAGATAGAGCAGAAGTTGAAGAAATTGCAAATCCTTCGCCACTGCCACCGCCCGCAGAATTGAGAACATTTATTAAGCGGGATATTTTATTTCAAGTTGATAAAGATGATATAATTGAGGCATTCATGTCATTGAGAAAGCGACGGATCAACAAGTAATATTGTAAGTCTCTTATATGGCTATATTTTAAAGTATTTTGTATTTCATTTGAACAATTTATATGGTTTTAGAATATGGTTTTACCGAATGAGAATATGGTTTTACCAAATTATATATGGTTTACCGAATTGCATAAGAAATTTTTTTGCTGCGCATACCCAGAGGTAAAAACCTAGGTCCGGCACTGCAAGAAAGCGAAGTGTCCTCAAAAGAAAGTGCTACAGTACGTCAGTACCATCAAATATCTATTTTTTGTTTTGTTACTTGACATTTAACAAAAGAAAGGAATCATTTCAAATTTAGCTAGATGAAGTCCTCAAACTTGGCGCTTTCTTTCTTCACATCTTTTAACTGTATAAAAGTTAGATCATTTCAGTTAAGCTGTGGTCAGGGCTGAAATTATTGACAATTATAGAGTTTTATATAAAATAAATTTAATGTAGTAGAAGTATTTTTACTATTTTTGTACTATTTCTGTTCCAAAAAAAGGTAAATCTCATTTTTCGAGAATTCAAGAGATATTTATAAAAATAATATTTGCAATACTTTATAAACATCATCATTAAATTAATCTTGAGGTACATTTTCATAATAAAATTTTTAGAGATACAAATGTTAATAAATCTAGTTAAATTTAGAATTAATTGACTCCTCAAGATTTATATTATTTTTTGAACGAGTGAGTAAGTATTTTTAGATTTACATACACTGCTTGCGCATAAAAAAAAGATTTACATACACTGAAATTCTCGAATTCGAAGTACCGGAGGACCTAAACGGAAAAAAGGAAGGGACGGGCTGGAGCTGGTAAAAGCCCGTCTTCCCCTGCGGTTTCGGTCACCTCCTCGCTTTCCTTCTTCACTTGGTATCTCACGCAATCAGCGGGGAACCCCAAACCCTAATCCTCTCCATCCGCGCCGCCGGAGACAGCCGTGTGGGAGCTCGGTTCTGGGGGTTCTGCATCGATCTCTGTTATCTAGGTTTCTCAGATGGGCGATCTCAAGGAGGTTTTCCGCTCCCTCCAAGAACTCTTCCCTCAGGTGCGTACGATCGGTTCTCTTCCGTGTCTCGCACTCTCGCGTACTGCCTTTGAGATGTCATGTGTGTGGCTGCAAAAGAAGTTTTTTTTTTCGTGAATGTATTTTTTTTGGTAGCTGAGGGTACTAGGGTAGGGTGACTAGCCCTAGGAGGCTAGGACACACATGGACTGGGTAAATACCAGTGGGATTGGGAGCTGCTTATCGCGGTGAGATTCGATTCGATGGTTCTGGAGAGATCGGACACGATTATTTGATGATTAGATCAAATTTAGGGGCGTTATCTGTTTGTGCCGTTCCTGGCTGTTTCCTGAGGTCAAATTTGTCTGATAACTCTTTTCTGCAGGTTGATCATCGTATACTGAAGGCTATCGCAATTGAGCACCGTAAAGATGTTGATTCCGCGGTGGTTACTGTCCTTGATGAAGTCATGCCATCCATGACTGGTTCGGCTGGAGCTTTGTCTACCCATCAAGAAGTGTTGCCATCTATGGATGATTCTGTTGGGAATTTGTTTGCTAATCGCAGCACACGTGAAGTGGGAAGTTCATCATCTGCTGGTGAGTATGAAAACCAAACTTTTAGCCTTTTGCACCATTTTTTTTCTTCCGAAACGACGTTTGACCCCATTTCTACTCTAGTGTTAAAGCCTTAAAGGTGTTCTGTAAGGACCCCTTAGGATGTTTTTTACATATATATAGTGTATTTGTACTGTAAGAGTAAAATAAGATATATTGATGATAGCTTGCATATTCTTGTGCACTGGTAGTATTTCCGTTATATTTTTTTAGTTATTATTACGAGTTTTACAATATGGTTGAAAGGTCCCCAAAAACACATGCTTGAAATTGTGTCATTTGGCTCACTTACTACTATACCAGTGGTGTTTAAACTTATTCAGTGCTCCTGTTACGTTATAGTAATTATTTAAGGCTGTGAGGTTGTACTTTCTTATGTGTGGGTAAATTTTATCTCTGAACCAGTCCGCACTCAAAAGCTTGGTTCAGTTTAGAGATGTTCTGTGCGTAGCCCTTTTTGTTCTTCTTTGAACCAAAAATATTTTGTTTTAGATATTGTTGCCATATATCACCATTAACATTTCTTGAATTTGCGAACGGGCCTTTAGCTGAGTTGGTTAGGTGATTCTAGTAGCACTTCTCAGATCTTGGGTTCGACTCCCCGTGGGAGCGAATTTCAGGCTTGGGTTGAATATACTGGGGAGCTCTGTTCCAGCCTTTCTTCCCTTCCCTTAAAAAAAAAAAAAAACATTTCTTGAATTTACACTAACTGAGTTGGTTGTTGCCACAAATTAGGACATGATATACGTATCGATGAAGTTGATGTAAGTGTTCAATCTGCACAACACACTTCTTCTGGGGAGGTCAAAATTGGCAAGCAAGGAAACATAAACAATGAATATGTGGGAAGACTTGCATCAATCGAAGGGGTCAGTGAGCAACTAAATCTAGAGTCTGATCCTATCCCAAATGGCAGTCAGCATGATTTGATTCCCAACCTTGATGTGCTATCTTCAAATACCAATCCAGAGAAAAAGTTGGCTAACACAGACAATGAAGTTGGATACGGTGGATTGTCAAGTGAATGTTTTTCTCAACCACCGACAGGGGAAGATGGTGATGATATCCCACAATCCCATGATCAAGATCCTAGTAAGATGATTCCAGTTGAGGATTACTTTCCCCAGAACACTTCAATGGAGTTCTTCAGTGGCTATGAGGACATAAATTTTGATGATGACCTTTTGCCTCTTGGTTCTAATGATCAAATATCTTCTGGAATTTTGGGTACTGAAAAAGATTCTTTTGCGCCTGTGCTGGATGTTCCTGGTCGAGATAAAGAAGAATCCTCCGCTGAGACTTCTGGATTTGTAGAACAGGACACCAGCAATGTTGCGGATATGCTTCCTGATCTTAATTTGAATCATTTTGCTTCTACAGCTTCAACTCACTCAAGCCATTCTGTTAGTATTGAGTCTCTTGAGGATTCTGTTGCTGATGCCAGAAGCAATAAGGTAATGTATTATGCTTGCTGTGCACTGGTCTTTTTTATGCATTATGTAGATATTAATTTTCAATTGTACATTCTCTACCATGTACCTGTCATGTGTGTGTGCCCACTAGCACTGGATATTAGTAGAGCATTCATTTGGATTGATGGTGACTCCCTCTCTCTTTTTATCTTGTTTGGCCTTCCCTGAGAAATAAAGCGAGTATATTGGACTAAAAAGTGCATGAATACATGCCTAACCTATTTTTGTTTTGTCATGGTTTTTTGTGACAAGTATTTGGGATGAAATTTCACATGCTCAATTTTTCTCAAAAACGCCACATGCTCATTTTTGACTAAACATGCCATATTCTCAAGTTTTTTACAAGCATAAAAGACCTGTACAACCCCCATATTTACTAGCTGGGGTCATTTTTACGTAGAAGAGGATATTCTACTGTCTTCTTCTGCACTAGGTTTAACAGATAGGTGTATCTGTGTGCAGCAATCAAGGTACGTTGAGATAATCATATTGGATTGTAGTTAATCCATTAGGTGTACTGACCGTCTAGGATGAAAAGGGCACAAGATCACCACCCCTTAGATTGAGACGAGCTACTTGAAGCCATCCTGGACATTAATCAGTATTCTGAGCCCTACCTAGTTACATACTCCCTCCATTCCAAATTATAAGACGCTTTGGCTTTTCTAGATACATAGCTTATGCACTTAGATAAACATTATGTATAGATACATAGTAAAAACAATGTATCTAGAAAAGCCAAAACGTCCTATAAGTTGGAATTGGGGGAGTATTTTATTTAAGCTGCTGCGGTATATTTTCCAAAAGATTTATGTCTTGAAGTCGTTTATTTGGTTTCCTATTAGGATCTGTTTCTTTGTCATATGAGCCTGAATTTTCTGAATAATGAGGACTGCCAATTATAGTTCCGCATCAAAAGTCAAAACTTCTATGCGAGCTATATTTCTTCTTTCACTTTCTGATGCTTTCTCAAGTTTTAAACATCACTTTATATGTACAATGTGCATTCGAATGATTAACTATCATCAAAGTTAAAAAAGGCGACGCCTTAGGCGCGACTAGTTGCTAGTCGATGGGTTCCCGCCTGGCCTATGGGGGTAGGCGGACATCCAGGCGCAAGGCGGTAGGTCGCCGGTGGGGGAGGAGGAGCTGCGAGCGGCAGCGGGCGCGGGCGTGGGTGTGCGCGGGCAGCAGCAGGCGCGCACTAGAGCAGAGAGAGAGATGCTGGAGAGGAGAGGAAGAGGAATCGGTGGCGGCGGCGGCGGCGGCTGATGCGGGAGGAAGCGGATGCGGCGTCGAGAGGATGCGGGAGACCGAGATGCGGCGTCGTGCGGGAGACGAGTACTCGATGGATAAGGTTGGAGACCTGGAGTGGGATAAGGATGGAATAGTGGGCTGGACTGTTGCCTCTTGGGCCTTTCTATCTCTCTAAGCCAGCCTTTCTATCTATCTAAGCCCACTATTCAGCTGTTTATTTTTTCTTTTAGAATATAAATATATGTATATTAGTATATATACAAAACGCCTAGAAAAACGCCTTGGAACGCCTAGGCTAGCCTAGGCTGGCCTAGGCGCTAGGCTAAGGGTCAGCGCCTTGAAAGCACCTAGCGCCTTCTTGAACTTTGACTATCATATTGTTGTTGAGGTTGGTGGCTCATTCTTGTGCTTTTGATATAATGCAGAATGATCTGTTACCTTCTCTAGAGTTGGTTACAAAAATGATAGAGGATGTTGAGCTTCTTGAAGAAAAGGCTAAAGTAGCCAAGCATGAAGCATCTGTTGCTGGGACAGGCATTCTGACCAAAGTTGAGGAGCTCAGAGAAATGTTAACTCATGCAAAGGAAGCAAATGATATGGTATTTCCCTCTGACCTAATATCTCATCAATCATCATTTTATAAAACCTCTTGATCTGCCTAGGGTCATGGCACAGGATATCTGACAATTTTTCTATCTACAGCATGCTGGCGAGGTTTTTGGTGAGAAAGCTATTTTAACCACAGAGGCACGTGAGCTTCAATCACGACTTCAGAGGCTTTCAGATGAGAGGAATAAATATCTGGTGATAATTGAAGAGGTATATTGTTTCTTTGGTGCTGGTATCACATTGGAGTTCTCACAATAACTATCATCCTGCATAAACTAAAAGTTAGTACTCTCTCTGTTCCAAATAATAAGTCACTTTGACTTTTTTGGTATATCCAATTTGCTATGTATCTAGATCTACATTATGTCTAGATACATAGCAAATTTGATGTACCAAAAAAGTCAAAGTGACTTACAATTTGGAACAGAGGGGGTAATCTTTGAAGTTTGTAAAGTGTGATATTGAAGAACTGACACCTTTTAGTTTATATAGTTGGCATGTTTATTCGTCAATTTGGAAAACCTATATTTTTCTACTCTGGTTTGAGTTTCATACCAAAACATGGAACTGTTGGTCTGTTCAGTTACACTTTCCTTATTTTTCGTATGCAGAATTGATTCATTTTATCATTTTTATTTGATCTGACTTGATTTATACTTCTTTTGACAATCATCAATACTAAAACCTATAGTGGCCATGTAATTGATTGCATTACATTATAAAAGCTGAATTGATGCTAAATTTGATATTTAAATTTAATTTGTATAGATACGCCAAACTCTTGATGAAAGATTGGCTGCTGCACAACAAGAAATTGCAGCAGCCGAGAAAGAAAAGATTGAAAAGGAGGCTGCTGCTCAGGCACTACTTGATGAACAGGAAAAGACGATGAATTCTATTGTTGAAGAATCAAGAAAGCTGCAGAAAGAAGCTGAGGAGAACCTGAAGGTATTATCTGCTTCCTTTATCCAGTAATATGGGTTTTGAATTTTGACAATTTTATTTTATGTGTTTTTCCTTGTTTTATAATCTATAAAACATGCTTCCCCTGTGTATAATACATATTGATTTGTTTTATATCTAATAATATACTCCTGTGTATAATGGATGATATACTCCTGAGGTGAGGAGTACAGGCATGTATTATTGTCCACACATTTGTCTCGCAGGCAATATATAATAGGATATATAAATTTGCAGAACATTTTTTTTACAACAAACAATTGTTTACTGATGTTTATAATCAAATTGTTTGTACAGTTGAAGCAATTCTTGGTTGAGCGGGGCCAAATTGTTGATATGCTGCAGTAAGTTGTCATTTCATCTCAGCTACTTCAGTACTGTTAAACTGTTCAATACTAGTCCTGTTCAAACTTTGAATTGTTTTATTTTTTATCTTTCAAAGATTCTCATGAGCATACCACTCCACACATTAAGACGAATACCTGTTATAATAGTCATTCAGATAAATAGGAATTGAAGCAAACATTAAAATAATTCTCATTTAACATTACTTATTTATTTAGTGTAATGTCTAACTTTTCAAGCCATGTCTTGTCTGCACTGTACAATAATGTACCACCCTGCCTGCTCAAATGATTTAGAGCTATGATAGCAGTAGACTATCTTTGAAGTGTTTATGAGCTCTAAATCTGCAACCAACCCTGTGATTCATGTCCTTGACCTCATTGCAGAGGTGAGATGGCTGTGGTCTTTGAGGACGTTTCGTTGCTGAAGCGACTGGTGGATGAGCGCCTATCATTGAGCAAGTTGCAGCGCTCAGCTATGTCGAGCCTCTCTTCTTCACTGCATTCTTCTCATCACAAGAGCTGGAGTTCCTCGGATAGGACTACCGAAGCCATTGAGTCTCCAGATAAGTGCACCCTTGTTGAACCTGCAAGCCCAGTGTGCAAAGATCTGGATGGCAACGAGTGCGCTGTGGAAGTGTCAGATGGCAACGACGCTGGTAAAGGCATTTTGAAGTGCGTGAATTCCAAGGAGGATGGGGATGGATGGGAGCTTTGCTGAAAGATGTTCAGGAATAGTGGCATTGCCAGAGGACGCTGAAGTGGTAGAGAATATGAACTAGCAATAATGGTGTATAAACGTTTACTAGTGCGGTGCTAATCTAGTCGAGTTCATATGAATCGGGGAACTGTCGTGGACTCACTGGCTCATAGCAGCAGTATGTGAGATGAGTCCAACTGCATCTTGATGTGGTATATATAAAAGTGAAGATTTCTCCGATACAAATTTTATGTTGTTTTTTGTTTTGTTCTAAGTTAAATTTCTTTTACTGCGTTTTCTAAAAAAATATCGACATCTATAATACTAATCAAATGCACTATCGATACATAAATGGTGGATTTGAAGAATTTAATTTGTTTATGTAGATGTTGTATTTCTTTTTATGTGAGTAGTTTGGCGACGCTAATTCGAATCTGCAAAATAAGAACAGATATAGGATAAAGTTAAAGTGTTGTAATTCGAATAAAGTCTTGTCCGTGAGTGTCCATGTTTATTTTATCTCTTGGAACTAGTACGCTTAGGTCAGTTTGCATGCTGAGCTATGAACAAGCATTACGAAAAGATATAGATATGGTGAGGGCATCCGTCCATCCGGACGCGCCTCTGCCTCTCTGGCCCTGCGGACCAGCCTTGCCTGCTCCCCCTCGCGGTCGATCTAAAACTCTTAAGGGATCCTGGAGCCGCGGCTAGAAGGCGCGTTTGACGGCAGCCCCAAGAAGAAGCTCGCGGCGCACAGCATGACGGCGCCCTTCCCCGATATCGGTCTTGTCCGTGGCGTCTTCTTCTCCGGCTACAACTGTCTCTCGTTCAGCAGCGCCTGCAATGTTGGCACGAACAGTGTGTTCTCCTCTCACCATGCCTCCTTTCGCCCCCGTGCGGCGGGCCCTGAGCGCTCTCCGTCCCCATCTCTGTCCCAGGCCCCACTTCCTCCACAGCATCACGGCTCCACCCTCCTCCACCTCGACCTAGCGTCGGATCCTGCTATGCATTGCTCCGTTCGCCCACCCACTTGCCAGGGTTTGCTGAAAAGCGCATGTTGTAAGTGTATGTTTCAGGTGTCTCAGATGTTTCATAGGTATGTCGCAAGTGTTTCATATGGATGCTGCAAAAGTAGATCAGGATGTTGCATATGTTGCAATGGCTATACACATATGTTGCAAGCGTCTATTCCAAATGTTTCATCTGTTTTTTCAAACGTATGTTATAAGTGTGTTTATTTGGATGTTGTATATGTTTCACATATATGTTGCATATGTTTTTGTAATGGCTTTTCAAGTATTTTTAGTTTTTTTTGCAAGTGTTTCAGACGCATGATTCAAGTGTTTCATCTGTCAGATGTATATTGCAAATGTTCTATCTGGATGTTTCAAAAGTAGATCAGGTGTTACACATGTTGCAATGGCGCCAGTGGCTAGTGGACAGCGGCCTGCTGCAGGGCTTCGACTCCTTCCTTGTGTGGCGCGCCTCGCCGTCTCCCCTCCCCTCCCTCCCATCCCTTCCCTTCCATTCCCTTCCATTCCCTTCCCTTCAGCGCCAGTTCAAGCTCGGCGAGCGCGATGCCCGCGGATGTGGTGGCCTGACGAGCGCGCCATCCGCTTGCTACTCACAGGAAACAGAGCAGCCGCGGGCATCCATATGGACGTCTCTTGCCGATTACGATTTTACGAAACAGAGGATCTACTTATTTTGATTTGTCATATAGTCCATATGGAATGGTGTGAGCAGATTCATCAACATTATAATAACTTTATAGTACTACTGACTGCTGTAGTAAATTGAAATGGTCGATGATCTCTGGTTGCACTGTTGCATTGATAAGTCATGACTTGAGCTCACAAGAAGCTTCGGATGTCCTAGAAGGGGACCAAGGGGTTGAACTGCGGTGGACGCAGACGCGGTGGCGCCGCCCTAGACGAAGGCAACAGCCCGGTCGCGTGTGACCTTGCGGGTCGCGACTCCAGAAAGAGCAGACGCGCAACGCAGACACGCTTGCGTGGTGTGTGTTTTTGATAAGGACGCCTTGCGTTGTGCTAGGCCAAGGCCATAGTAGTACGGAGTAGTCTGGAAGGCGGAAGGGGAGAAACGACAAACCGATCGATCTCCGCGTCGGGCAGGGCTCCTTGTCATCACCCACCGCCCGATCCCAAAGCGCTGACGGCTCCGATCGGATCACGCGTCGCTGTCCCCTCCACGGCAACCTGCCCCCACCACCCGGTTCCCCTTCGCTTTCCCCAGTCCCCACCCGCCCACCGTGACACCAAAGCGAGCACGAGGCAGCAGAAGCGCAGAGCAGCAGCCAAGCGCCACACGCCGACGCCGAACCAGCCTGGTAGTAGTAGTTTCGCCGCGATGACGATGATGATGCCTCGCGGCGCCGCCGTCCTCTTCGCCGCGGCGCTCCTCGCGGCCTCCGCCGCCGCGGTCTCCGGGTTCCACCTCGGCGGGGACGAGAGCGGCCTCGTCAGGGGCGTGCTCGCCGCGCTCCGCGAGCGGGCCGAGGCCGAGGACGCCGCGCGCTTCGCCGTCGCCCACCACAACAAGAACCAGGTCTGTGCCGCTGCCTCCCTCCTCGTCTCTCCACCCTGTCGACACCAATTCCTGAATTCCATCAGTGTGTGGACTCTTGTGTACCATGGGAAGTGAATTGCATTGACTTACAAGTGACGTCACTCAATTTGGTCAATGAACCTCCACTCTCGAGTGTGTGTGTGTGTGTGGGGGGGGGAAAGGTTAGGTCCATGAATTCGCTACCGGGCTTCAGTTGCATCAACTTGTAGGGGTCCCTAAACTTAGGTGCAATCTTAAGGGAGTGATTTGCTAGAATCAAGTTTCGGTTTCTAGATCTAATGGTTGAACTGTATGCGAAAACATATGATGAACCAGAGCTATTAGAAAGGTGGAAACACATGCAGTGTCTAGCAATTTGGTCCTTGTCTCATGTTATTCCAAGACTCAAACGTTGGCAGTGTCTAGTAGGATGATCTCTCCAGTGATGTACACCACGGCCACGCTGGGTTTCTTCTAAGTTGTGCATAACGTCTGGAGAATTTCCTTGTACAGGGTGCTGCTTTGGAGTTTACAAGGGTGCTCAAATCTAAGCGGCAGGTGGTGACCGGGACCCTGCATGACCTGATACTGGAGGCAGCTGATGCTGGAAAAAAGAGTCTGTACAGAGCAAAGGTTTGGGTGAAGCCGTGGGAGGATTTCAAGTCTGTTGTCGAGTTTCGCCTTATTGGAGACTCTGAATCTGAATCCGAGTCTTCTGTTGCTTCTGATGTTAGCTCTGGGCAAGGTATTGTTGGCCTTGCGTGTTTGGATAGTATATTTGTTTATAGTTATCCAATGTAATCTACCAGGATAAATAAACGTGGTTTTACATTTTTCAGCTATTGCCAAGCTCTCTCTTGAAGCAGACATCGTACAAGAAGAGGCTCGCCTGCACACCATTGAGAATGATGGACTTTCAGGCGATTTCACATCATCATCTTAGGTATGATGTCATCTCCTTTCATCTTCTTGTGCAACGGATGTCATTTCTGGTCTCTTGCTATTTGGTTAACCGACCTATAACCACACAAGTCAAGGACAGGCTGCCAGTGACGCTAATTGCTGTAACCATGATATTGTTTTGGTCTTACATGGGTATCTTGTATAGTAGTGCTTCAGAACATGGTCAAGCTAAACTATGTTTGTATAGTTTCTTTTATCTTTGCCATGGCTACTGTGGGAACTAGGAAGTATCTAGTGCTGATGTGGGGCCTTATATGTTGCCATCTGGATGATGTTTTTTACTGGATGGTTACTGTTAGTTGAATCTGTTGGGATTTAGTTATTTCGTTTTTTATGGAAATCCAAAAGTGAGGCCTTGATTAAAATGACACTGTTCATGTAGTCATGCGAAGCTTTGGGTCCATTATCAAGCTGTGTGCTATACTGCTATCAGTAGAAAACCTGCTGTTTAGTTTCGTAACAAAACTTTCTATGCATGCATACAATGTTTTGTTACGAAACTAAATAGCAGGAAGCACACACCAATGCCAGTCGCTAGACACTTCCCCAAGACAACATTTGCATCATGCAGTGCTTTTAGCTTTTGCCTGCAACCATATCCATGTCTTATTCTTCTATTTATATAATTCGCAGTGTTTGTGTATCTTGTATGTGAAAAACCAGTGGCATAGCTCAGGAATCTAGGTCATAATCAAATCCTTTTCAGGAACCAGATAATATCCAATGCTCCGATGAACAATATCTGTATCCTTATATGTGCTGTGCTGTGATTGCATCAGTCTGTTTATTTGCTTTTTGACGCATACATCAAAATTGGTATTTACAACTTGCAATCCAAGTTACTTGATATTAGATCACTGTCTTGTTTGATGTATTCAGACGAGTACTCTAGCAAAGAAAAACACATCTTTAGTTTTCTCGTGTCCATACTATTCTATTATCAGTTCCTTCATTTTGCTTTTTTGGTTCCATAATGCAGCATTCTGCAAACACAATGTGATTTAAGTTTTGACCCGTCCCTCATTTTCAGACATACTTGGTGTGACTAGGATTCCAGGCAAGGATGGAAAGCGTGAAGGTTTAAAATGAAGTTTTAGGTATTTAGAATTCTATATAATAGATTGCTGTCAAGCTGAAATGCTTTGCCTCGTTTACCGGAATATGTATTCGTTTCGAACGTGGGAGCATAGAACTGTATATTTCAGTATTTCACACTGTCCATTTCCATGTCTGTATATAAGGAGGTTCTGTCTGTGTATGGCAGAGTACTTCAACTGCATACATATGTAATGCCAAATTGTCGTCTGGTTTGAAGTAAATTTCAAACCAACAAGACAAAATTGCTGTTTCAAAATTCGGCCACTAGATGGCTGCCAGCTGTCCAGCACGTCCAATTGGGAAATACGGCCGAGTGCCGCTCGCCTAGCATTCTGGAATCTCCCACTAAATCTTTGCACCGTATGTTCTTACAGAAACCCGGGTTTTCCAGCCTTTGTACATCTTAGGGCCTCTTCGGCTCTACTGAGGCCTTGTTTGGGGAAAATTGAAGGAATCAGAAACGGAGGAAAGGAAACTGGTTCAAGCGTTTGGAACGGAGGATTCGCTCAAACCCTTTCCTCCGGAATACTGTAGCCGGCAAGCAACTTCACACAGGAAAGAAAAAATCCAATCCGATCCATGGTTTTGTTTTCCTTTGCGGAAGCCCGAGGCAGCGCGTGTGAGAAGAGGAGGAAAAAAACGAGTTGCTAAGGCGAGAAGACCTTCGACCATCGCTGCCGCCATGGCTCTCTCGTCGATCTCCCGCCATGGCTCCTCGGTGCTTCTTCTCTGCGACGGACGGAAGAACGCGCCGCCATCCCCTGTGCTCGCCGCGTGCCCGCTCACCTGTGCTCGATGTTCAGAACTTCCACTTGCGAGGATACGATAGAGAGATGAGGACGAGCAGAAAGGAGCGAGACTGGATAAGAACGAGAGAGAAGGATTGTGTTCAAGAGAAGAAAACCCGATAACAGTTGAGAATTGAGATATTGCAATAATTATGGGACCCACAGCTTGTGTGCCATGTTATTAGTACTAAAATATATTAGTTAATACACGCATGCGAGATGAAAGAGAGGGGCCACCTTTAATTGTTGGTCATCTTAACTTGACATTACTTAAATACTCATATTTGCCTAAATCTCATGTTTCCTATATTTTAGATTCCTCCGTTCCAAACGACCTAAAATTTCTAATCGTGTGTTTTGAAATCCCATAGTTTTTGCTTTTTATCATACCTCGTTGAAAGCTCTAGTTTGGTTTTAGTGAATTAATAAAACAGTGCTAACATATTTGCTCCAGTGATCATAAGATATGTGGCACTATTCCCAGTGGTGGAGCAAAAAAAGATCATGATGATGGTGTGATGACCATGGTGATCATGTGCTCGGCTTGGAAAAGAAGAAAGAGAAAAACAAAAATCTCAAGACAAAGGTGAAACTTGATATGAGCTTTTTGTTTTAGTGATCGAGACACTTAGCGAGTGTGATCACATTTATGATCAATAGCCGTACTATTAAGAGGGTGAAACTCGTATTGAAATGCGGTTATCAAAGTGCCACTATGTCGACGAAATCTAGTCGGCAGCCTACCGAGGGGTATACCCACGGTAGTACATGATCGGTGGAGGTATGCGTAATAGGAACCGAATGGTGACACGGGCGTAGAGACAGCGGTTTAGACAGGTTTAGGCCGTTTGATCGACGTAATACCCTACGTCATATGTCTTTGGTTGATTATATTGAATATGAGATGAATTCGAGGAGGTTCCTACCCGCCTTATATAGTCTGGGGGTAGGGTTACAAGTCGGTTTAGGCCTAGATCTATTCGGTTATATGATAAGTATTTACAAGGAATACGATATCTATCATATCCGAAAAGATCTTCATTCATCGCCAAGATATCTTCTGATTGCCTTGCGGTGCACGCCGACCAGAACTGGGCACTGTAGGCCTTGATCTTATGGGCTGGACCTCTCCTGGCGGTGCGGTCTATGTCCATTGCCGTGGGTATCTAGGGTTATACCCCCACACACTAGATGTTCTAACACATTGCATATGCATTTAGATTTTAGTGAGTGCTAACACCTTTGAAAATGTTTGTGAAAATATGCTAACACACGTGCACAAGGTGATACATTTGGTGGTTAGCATATTTGAGCAAGGGTGGAGAAGTTGCCCTTGAGGAGAAGTGAAACAAGGGCATCGGACCCTGATCCTCGAAGCGTCGGACCGGCCTCTGGCTGGGTCCGACGGCTGACCCTAGCGCGCGTTCAGAGAGAAGGCAACGTCGGACCGGAGCTCGCAGGGGCGTCGGACCAATCGTTCGCACTGTTCATTCAGTGCCACGCGTGAGAGTGAGCGAGGTTGTGACGCGTGGCGGCGTCGGACTCCCCCTGGGGTCCAACGGGTGGCGTCGGACCGAGGTCCGAGGGTTTGACCCTCTCCGGCGCTTACTGGAGTGTGTCGGACTGGCACTGTGCTTGGTCCGACGCTGGGTCCGAGGCGTGAGTCCGATTGTGGTGTCAGTGACCGTTTGCGCGACAACAGTCACTTCAGTTTAAACAGGATGCGTGGCAGCGCATGGTTGGCCGTGGAAGGCGTTGGATGGTCCGACGGCCCGTGTCTGCGGGTCCGACGGTCACTTATGTGACCCAACGGCTCTATTTCGAGGTGGCCTCTATTTAAGCCCCTTGGCCGGCTCTAGCTCACTCTCTTGGCCATTTGCATTGACATAACAACCTTGTAAGCTTAGCCAAAGCCCTCCCACTCTTCTCCATCATTGATTCATCATCTTTATGAGATTGGGAGTGAATCCAAGTACATTGCTTGAGTAATTGCATTTAGAGGCACTTGGTGTTCGTGTTTCGCTGCGGGATTCACTTTGTTTCTCTTGGTGGTTGTCGTCACCTAGACGGCTTGGTGCAGCGAGGATCGTTGAGCGGAGGAATGTGCTTGTTTCCAGCTCCGATCGTGGTGATTGTGAGGGGTTCGTGACCTTTCCCTGACGGAGAGCCAAAAGGTACTCTAGTGGATTGCTCGTGGCTTGTGTGATCCTCATCTTCTGTTGGTTGTGTGGCACCCGGTTATGGGTTTGGCGTGTGATGCCAATTGGCGCGTGAACCTCCAAGTGAGTGAATCGCCACAACGAGGACTAGCTTGCTAGTAAGCAAGTGAACCTCGGTAAAAAATCTTGTGTCATCATTGTCCGAGGATTTCATTGGTTATCTTGTGATTGATTGATTGGCTCCATCTTGTGATTGACTCAATACCTCGACACGGCGGTATAATCATCACCACTCTCACTTGTGCATTTACATTTCTAGTGTTGCTTCGCTCTTTAGTGTAATTAGTTTTGAGAGCAAGCTTTGTGTCTAGTCTAGTGGTTAATGTGGCTCTTTAGTTAGTCTTTGAGAGCACACTAACTTAGTGTAGTGACTTAGGCTTTGTGTGCTTAGAGATCATAGTCACTAGAATTATAGTAGATGGCTTGCATTATTAGTAAGCTAGCGCAACACTCGCATCACCATTTAATTGTTTAACCTCTTTGCTATGTGTTGTTGTAGAAATTTTTAATAGGCTATGTGGCAGAACCGTCCGAAATAACATGCTTTCAGAGGCGCTCGTCTTCCACTAGACACTAAGCACCACGAAAGTTAGCTACATCGGACAGTTCTGTTGAGTACACCCCAAGGGAGAACTCGAATCAATCCACGTTTTACCTTTAGAATCCAATAATGAGTATGAGCTTACAATACTTAGTCCATTTCATACAACATGAGTTCTTGAAAATTATTTATTACAATACCAGGGTTCAGAGTGCGATAATTAAACAGCGGGATGAAAATAAACATTTAGCGAAAATGATATAAGGATCCGTCTGTGCCCACCAGAAGAATCCTCCACACAAGAGTTACTCCTCAAGCTGTACCTACAGTAGGGTAAAATAAACCCTGAGTACACAATATACTCGCAAGACTTACCCGACTAGTGTGAATAGTTTTCCAACTCTAAGGGATATGATTGGCAATATGGGTTTGCTATTTTTTTGTTTGCGAAAAGCATTACTAGAAATACGTCCTTAAGATCAAGTTTAATTAGCAGTCATGATTACTTCATTAGCTAACCATTTTAGGTAAGCACATGTTCTACTTTCAAGCAAGGGTTGAGCAATCAGAACTAATTTACCATCTTTCATATTCCAGCTCTTACTACGGTGCTAGACCGTAGCCAAGTCATATCGTCTCACGGAAACGACGATTCACGAACCAATGTATCCCAGCTAGGTACCCCGAAACACACGCCCTGTTTGTACCCCAGGCACAAACAAGACCAACCCATTCCACTCCTGTCACGGGGTCTAGGTCCCCATCCAAACTTGGAATCTAAGCCCCCACACTTGAGACCCGGTCTCAATATGGTGCTTAAACCTCCACCTTTTCCCGCCTCCAATCGGTCGGTCCGAAAAGAGCCAAAACCCACAACAAGAGCGTAATGAGCCTTCCCGCTCCCATAAACAAGTATGTGCTCAGGATAATAAGTCTGTGACCTGACTACCATCCACAACAACGGACGGTCCTCAATCGACACGGATAGAGAAAATAGTGTAACCAAGAGAAGCCCTGTGGCCACGGGACACAACTCATTACACCCACCAATACCCATACCATATCCCTGTCTAGTCTCTATTTTTCTTTCATCATTCTTATCATGAGAGTAATTATAATAATCATTTATTGTGAGTAATGGCAGGTTACTCATGCTACCGAAAACCTAAGCATAGCAGCTACTCGAACCTGCACTAGTAAGACTCATATGACAGATATATCTATGCATGTGGTTTTCATAAAATTCTTGTAACGTAAATGCACATCACATATATACATATAATGATTATAAAAAATAAGGGTTATGCACTAGAGTTTGCCTTGGGCAGGCGCGGTGTCAGCCGAGTCAGTCGGTGGTGGCTCCGAGACCTCCTCCTACATGAGAATCTCCTCCTCGTACTCCTTGATGATATCCTCAAACTCACGATCGTCTGTGGTCACTATCTCAACCAACTCGTTCTCTACATGCATGCGATGATGATGCAACACTTAGTATTTAGGCAACAACAACTCTTAAAATAAGAATACGCATACTAAGCTACTAAGCTAGCTCTAATGACTAAGATACAAAGTTAACTATCATTTTTATCAAGCAAGGTGTTGGGTTCAACTAACAAACCCTTAGCTTGGCAAATTAATGATATATCTTTATTTCTACTAGTGATTTAATGTATATTGAAACAAAGAGCATTTAACTACCCTAATGCTTAGTCTATTCTAAGGCTACAAAAATTACAGTGAGCACATAATATTACAATGAAACTACCATAAAATTTTTTAGGACTAAAGCTATCACCAATTCACTACAAAAATTCCTACAATAATCAACTTAATAATATTAAGCATTCTCATACTATTTAATAGCTTCTAGTGTCAACACATATAAACATGAACTAAATATACTAACAGATATAGCATAATTTTAGGAATCTAACAAAATTTGTTTCACAATTTTTGGACACCTACATGATTTTATATGATTTATCAAAGATCAGTCCAAAAATTAAATTAGAAAACTATTTCTAATTCCTTAGGAAAAGAAAAACAAAATCTCCCGCGCGGCCCACATGCGTGGCCCACGCGACGCAGCACGCGCGCACGGTGGCCCGCGGATGCGGCCCACGCGAGGCCGGCCTGCAGCGCGAGACGGCCCGCGGCGGGGGAATCCCGCGCGCTGGCATTTATGCAAAAGAGACCTCAAACTTTTTTTAAATCACAACTAAGTACTAACACTATTTTCCCCTCTCACAGGCCTTCTCACTTAACCCCCCGACCTTTCCCTAATTCACCCGCGCGCACCCCCAGTGACCCAAAGTATGGCGTCGCGGCGGGCGGTGGCACAGGGCGGCTACGTCGGCCACCTGGGGCTCACGCTGGCCCGTCGGTTGGTCCGACCTTCAACTATGGTCCAATCACCTACGTCGAGCAGCAATGCAGGGCGGTAGGACGTGCTGGAGCGAGCTATAGCGACGTGCGACTGTCCGCGGCGGCGGCACACCCATTCCGATGAGCTAGGGCTGCTACGGACCTCACTGGCTAGTGCTTGAGCATTAGGAGGCTACCATGGGCCAGGAAGAGGTGACGGTTGGAGTGGAGGATGGTGGAGGAGAGGTGGCCACGTGCGGCCAAACCGTGCGGTGGCGTACCGCGGTGGCGTGGTCGCATCAGCGGCGATGGGGAGGCAGTAGCGGTTCCGCTGACGTGCGTAAGGTGGAGAGGGAGGCAAGGCAAAGCAAGTAGTGCAGGTGAATTGGATCGGGGCGAACGGTAAGGGGGGTTGCCCTCGTCCGCGACCGGACGCGGCCTTACCGGTACGACGGCAGGAAAAAGCGCCAAATTGGAGCTTGGTAGTGCCTTCTTCATGGCTGGGTGGGGTTGGGCAGCTGGAGAACTTACTAGCGGGGCCGTAGACGGTCGGAATTGATTAGAGATGACCTCTCGCTGTCTAACGTGCTGGCGCGGCTCCGACGGCGGTAGTAGAGAGAGAGACGGGGCACGACAGGTGGGCTCAGCTCGGGCTCGTCTTGGTGGGACGCGGTCGGCGTGATCGTGGAGGCACGAGCGCAGACGCTACGGACAAGCGTGCACGTCCACAACCGGCATGGCCCGCGCGGCCGCAGTGCCATAAATGGCTTGGTGACGGCGAACTTGACCACGTGCGCGCGACATCTAACCGGGCCAGCAGCAGGGTAAGGGTACAGTGGACAAGCGCGAACATGACGACAATGTGACGGCAGCGGCAGCGGCAGCGACTACGGCGCGGCATGAAGCGGGTTGACAGTGTGGCAGCACGGCGAGGCAGGCGGCCACGCCACTCGGCCGTGCGAGCAGCAGCAGTGGCTCCACGCGGTAGGGCCAGTGGCAGCCAGGACAGGGCAGTCGCAGCCGGCCACGCGACGCAGCGTGCGTGCGCGTGTAGAGCGAGCCGGCGTGGCGACATCGCGCCCCCAAGGCGTGGTTACCGCGCTCACTCGGTGAACGGACCCGAGAACGTGCTGTGGACGAAATTTAAAGCTCTTATAACAACTAAACGGTTGTTTCTAGACCTAAACCATCTTCACCATGCTCAAGATGGCATATGAGGCTACCAAACAGAGCTAAATAATGACATCTTTCCTTAACCCGATTTCACAAAATAAATTCCTAAACATTGCATTGTCTTGCTATCTATGAACTTGAAAATATTCTATCTTTGGGCTGAACTTGATTCCAAGTTACATTTCTAGGCCATTAGAAGCATTAGCTAGCGAAGTTATTTTTCAACAGCAAGGATTTTATTGTCATCTACAAAGTCCATACTCCAAACTTTATTTAAGTGTCACACACATGTTCTATAATGCTTTTGCCTACTAAAAATTAGTTTTCAACCCTACTTGATATACATGAGCTATTGAATCAACTTTCATTTAACACTTTTATTAGTCATTTTAGGTTACAAGAAATTGATCTACACATTTTATCAAATAAACATAATGCTCATGATATGGTTTAGTGGTTTATTTAGGGTGTAACACCGAGGATGTTATAGGCTATTCACCCCCTCTAACCATTATGACCTTTCACTCATTCCTGTGTTTTTTTCATTTCTCTGTATTGGATTCCTTTGTTCCAAACAGGCCCAGGTACTGCTAAAATTAGCTATGTCGTCCCAGCTAATAGTTCAAAATAAACTACTCCCTCCGTTTTAAATTGTAAATCGTCTTATCTTTTCTAGATACATTGTTTTAATTATGCACCTAAATATACATTATATATATAGAATATATTAAAAATAATATATCTAGAGAAGCCAAAACGACGCACAATTTGAGATTGAAGGACTATTTGACTAGTAAAAAAATAATTAGCACTATTTAGCTAACAGTTTATTTGAATCCACTAAAAGGTGAGTGCACCGGTGGTTTTGTCTATGTATCCTTTATTTTTTGTTTGCTATTGGTAGGGCAATGTGGCTGTGGAGGGTAAAATTGTCTTCTTTTGCAATCTATTATCTAGGTTGGAATTGATACTGGATAGTTTTTAGCTGGGTGCGTAGTTAGCAATTAGGTGGGTTCATTTGGAACCATCATGGCTAATTGTTAGCATCTAACAATTAGTTAGTGGATCAACCAGGTCTAAGTATATTAACTATTAGCTAGAGGATCAAACAAAGCTTAGCTAGTAGCTTCGCTAGTAAAAACCTGCTAGCTGGCTACCGATTACCTGTCTTGATCAAAATAGGCCATTATGTGTTATTTACGAAGCGAGCTGGCCGCAAGGGACCCAAAAACCATGGCGGATAGCCATTCTTCGAGTCTCTTTGTCTTCTTCATGCGCGACATCCTTGCTCCTTGCCCCCTTTTGCTCCCTCCACCTTGTAGGCACAACACTCCAAATTCATGCCTCCTGAAGCTACAAGAAACTTTACTACTCCAATGTTTTGCCCTGTAACCGTTGACCTCCATCATTTCTCCTCAAGCTAGAACCATCACCTTAGTTATGGTTTGGCCTGTTATCACCGTCTCTCTTCTTAGCCTTCTAGGAGTAGTTTCGACGGTGCCAATGTGCCATTGCTTCTAACGTTAACCACTTGGTAGTTGGTGCCGACACCCCAATCGCCTCTATCACCCACTAGTGTCTCCCACCATTGTGGCAAGTGGAGACTTCCATGGCCTTCACCTTTAGCTCCGGTAGCCATGCCACATCACCTACCAAACATAAAATCCTAAACCCCTAGCAATTCTAATCATGAAGCTAGAGCCCTTCCATCAGAATAAGAGGTTACTTTATTCATCGTTTATCAGCGTCTTCCATCTTTTATAGCCATCAGTTCCTTCTAATATGTGTTGCCGGATACCTTTCCAAATCAAGAGATCTCTCTTGTTTTACTTCCTCCAATTCTTAATATAAGTTTATTTAACTTTATCCTAAGTTAACCTTTTGTTTTGACCATGAATGAAAAGTTGTGCAAATGATATTTTTACTGTATATCTAGATGTACTCCCTTCATGTTGGTAAAAGAAGTCATTTTGGACAAGGTTTGGGTCAAACATTGGGAATATAAATCACGAATAACTTTTAAGTTGTTGAATTTCGAAACGTGAAAACCATATGAATAGATTTGTCTTGAAATATACTTTCATAAAAATATACATATATTACTTTCCAATAAATATTTTTATAAAAATAAGAAGTCAAAGTTATGTTTTGGATACCGTGTTGCTGTCCAAAACGACTTCTTTTACCAACCTGGAGGGAGTAGTGTATATCTACGTGCATAGGAAAAACTACGTATCTAGAAAAGCAAAACATCTTATAATTTGCAACAGATGGAGTATTTAAAAGGATATATTATTTGTTGAAGTGTAAGTTTGGAAGACATGTCAATGCCCCATTGGACTTATATACATTTATTAAAAGGAAAATTATTTTCTACTCGCAGGGAGTAGTTATTCCCATGTGTATATCCCTAGATTTAGTACGTATATGGTCCGATAAAGTGTATGTAGACGGAGTATTTGATCATACTAAACTATCTAGAGTAGTATGTATGTCAAGTATGCAAGTCATAGAGTATATGGTTATACTTATTTTATATAGTACTACAGTAATATTTTAGTAATATATTAAAAAGTATGGGCTCTTTTGAAAAAAAATCGCGTACTAAGATTTGAAGTATCTTAAATTGAGGCCCCGTTTGGCAGGGCTTCTCCAGCGGCTTCAGGAGCCGTTTGGAGCTGTTTTCTGCCAAACGGGGTAAAATGAAACGGCTCCACCGATGAAGCCCCTAAAAACGTGCTCTCACAGAGCTTTGGGGTGGGAAGAAGCCTAAAAATAGTGGCTTCTCCTGGCTCCTCCTACAGGCCCCTAAAAACATGTTTTCACAGGGAAGCCATTTTGCCAAACGATTTACCAAAACCGCTTCAGCTCCACCGGTGGAGCTGTTCGTGGAGCTGAAGCAAAAAAAAATGGCTTCACTAGTGAAGTGAAGCCCTGCCAAACGGGGCCTGAGTATATAAACATATTTAAACTGATAAATTAGTATGTACACATACGTAATGTGGTTTATTGAAGACGGAAGTAACTACTCTCGCGAGTAGCAAAAATGCACCCTTTATTAAAATATATAGAAGAGAGTAGTTTTTTTAATGAAATTCTCATAAAATTGATTTTCTTTGACAACACATAAAATTGAATTGACCTGTTCAAAAAAGAGGCCTAGCCCGCTAGCCCTGAGCCGTAGCCAGTAGCCTCCTTTGAAACCTCGCCGCTCGCACCCACCGCACGGGTGACGGCCCAGCAAAGCTGCCGAGAACAGCGCGTCCGTTTTCAAACCTTTTCAAATTCCTCTCCTCGCAAGTCGCAATAATACCGTTCATTCCACAGTTCCATCCTCCCTCCCTCTCCGGCGGCTTCGCTTCTTCCCTCCCGCTCTCCCCCTTTTAAATCAAACCCTCCCCACGGTCCTCCCTTCTCTATAAACCCTAGCGAAGCCAGGGAGCGCGCACTCCACTCCCCAACCCGATCCCCCCAAGGTCGCGTCCGCCGCAGTTGCCGCCTCATGGCAACCCCGCCGCCGCCGCCGCTCCCGGCTCCCGCCCATGCCGCCGAGGAGCGTCTCCTGCGGCTCCCTTCTACAGGAACTGCAGGTTCATCCGACCCTGCGACCCAATGCTTCCTTCGTTGTTTGATCTGCGGTTCTGGCCAATGTCAACTGGATCTTGTGTGTCACGTTCTTGACCGGCTATTCTTGGTGGGTACGGGGTTTGGGCCTGCAGGGAAAAAATGGGTGTTCTTCGGCGTATAATTTTGGGGGATCGGGCTCCGAATTTGGGGGTTTCGTGGTTCCCGTTCTTGATTTTGTAAGGACGCGCTGGAATTGAGTGCCGATTTTGTCTCCCTTTCATTCTTCTTGGCCGAATTAGTGAATTTTGGGCACGGCCATTGCGTTTCTTGGTGTTGAAGTTGAATTTGCGCCATGATGGTTGGATCTTGGGGACAAAGTTGTCACGATCCGGTAATTCCCTGTTTCCTGGTTCTCTTGGCACCAATTCTGGCCTGGTTTGTCATCTGCCGTTGCGATCATGATGATTCATTCATCGTCTCACTGTTCTCTTTTAGTTTGCATCCGTGTTTCCGTACCTAATGGGGAGTGCATTCTGATTGTATTTGTCTCTTTCTGTGTCGCGTTGGATGGGTCTCTCTCTACATCCAGTTCGGCTTTGCATACGGTACTAAACACCACAATTTTGAATCAGGAACTATGGGGAGAAATTGGTCAGGGTGAAATGGAAAGAGATAGGATGATACTGCAATTGGAGGAGGATTGTCTCAATGTTTACAGGCAAAAAGTGAATCAGACTAGGAAGCAGAAGGCAGACCTGCTTCAAGAGCTGTCTTTTGGTGAAGCTGATATAGATAAGATCCTTTCTGCTCTTGGAGAGAGAGAAACCTTTCCCAGGGTAAGTTTTTCTGTCATCATTCAATTTCTGTGTTGGTTGTAGCTGGTAGGCTTTAAAAGTTTCTGTGGTGGTTGTAGTTGTAGTCTTGTAGACTTTCAGTTTTCAAACTGACACTGAGAAAATTTTTATCTGTTCAGTCAGAGAAGCTTGGGGGCACATTGATGGAACAACTTGCCAAGATAGAGCCAGTGCTGGAAGATTTGAGGCGCAGGAGGGATGACAGAGTAAATGACTTCAGGGCTATTCAGTTACAGATAGTTCGATTACAAGCAGAAATTTCAGGAGCCATTGATCATGGGGATCCCGCTGCTCCTATGGTGGATGAGAATGATCTATCCTTGAAGAGATTAGGGGAATTGAAGGAGCAACTTAATGATCTTCAGACAGAAAAGGTTGCATATCGAGCTTTAAAATTTTCTTTCCCAGGTTGCTTAGTTGCCATTCTTAAATTGATTGTTTTAACCTTTTTTTTTTCAGGAATGCAGGCTGCAAAAAATTGACATCCAGACTAACAGTATTCAGGAAATGTGCAACATTATGTCTATTGATCTCAAAAAGGCACTAAAGGATGTTCATCCCAGTTATGCTGAGCTGGGAAGAGGCAAACCCATGAGCATTAGCAACGATTCACTTGATAGACTCTCGGAAAAAGTTCATGCGTTAAATCATGAAAAGAAACAAAGGCTTTGGAAGGTGCGTATATCGTTCAAGCTAGTTATTTCATTGAAACATAGATCAGCATATATATTACTGAAATACGTTCAATCTCACGTATTTCCCATTTTTTTCCTGATGTCAACCACACTAGCCATTGAACTTGATCTTAAAGAACAAAAAATTTGATGAAATTTGCCTTAGAAAAGTGTCAGGTTACTTTACTGTTTTGTGACAAAATCATATATTTTCCCAACACCAAATATGTCATGTTACATTTTCCTCATCCCTGCACTAAATATTCATAGACTTTGACCCTTCATTATTTAAATATAAAAAATATGCAAGTAAAATATTAAAACTACTCAATGCTCAATAAAAAACTATGTTAGTGGCTCAGTGTTTACAATCTTGAAGTCTAAGATATTGGAGGCCACTGCCTTCAAACCCTTGGTTTTGTTTGTCACTTGCCATTCTGTGTCTAGTGACGGAGGAGTAATACTTTTTTTTTCCAGAGCATGGTTAGCTTGCTTATTCCTCACAAATTTATAAAATACATTGCTTTTGCTATCGATTGTTATTTTTTTTACCTATTTGACTTAAACCTTGTGAGTAGTTTGTTTTCGGTACAAAACATTTATTCCCTGTGGTTCTCTAGTTATCATCCTAAATGTACTTTGATAGTTTGGGTTATATATTTCCGTTGTGTTCAATGTGCTGCATCATTGAAATTCACACTCTATTGCAGCTCCAAGATCTTGGCAGCACACTCATTGAGTTATGGAACCTCATGGATACACCAACTGATGAACAAAGAAGTTTTGACCATGTGACTTCTCTTATTAAAGTCTCACCAAATACAGTGATGCCCCCAGGGTGCCTTGCATATGAGCTTATTGAGAAGGTAATTGTGTTGCCCTTCAGCCCCCCCACCCCCTTGAATCTTGTTGATGTCAATACTTCAAATTTATTCTAGTTCTTATACAGAATCCTTCCCCTCCTCTTATATAGGTAGAGACTGACTCATTTGAAAGCTAGCAAAATGAAAGAACTAGTCTTCAAGAAAATGACTGATCTTGAGGAAATCTTTAGAAGTGTTCACATGGATATTAATAGTGACACAGAGCGGCGAACCCTCAGTGATCTCATTGATTTTGGTTAGCTTCTTTGTTGTACTTTCATTTCATACTGAAGTGCTTTCCTGTATTTTGCTTTTGTTTCATTCAAAGTTCCCTTGATGCTCCAGCTGGTTTCTTAGCTTGTGGTGTCCAGTCAAATTCCGCCATTGCCATCTATGCAAACCTAATCTGCCCTTGGCTTTGTGGAATTGCATTATGATTTGATGCTCGTCTTCTCAGTCAACATTCTTTGCTGTTAATGTGTTAAATAATTATGTATCATTGTCCATACTTGTACACAGTATAAGCTCAAGGTCCTATGTCTAGTGCACACCACCATGATTCTGCAATTGGAATATATATTCTGTTTAATTTATGCTCTGCAGTTCAAAGGAATAAAAGAGATAAGAAAACAAAACATTATAATGAATGAAGACATTATCCTTCTTGCTGTATGCTGCATTTTCTAGTACATTTTGCTTTTTGTGTTGATGGTCATTTCCAATTTAATTCTACCCTGTTGTGATGTTGTGTGAATTTCTGGTCACTTGATTTAATTCTACCTTGATTTCCCCATTCTGTATTGAAATGTTTGAACTAATGTGATAATTCACTCCTCAGTTTACTCCATGGTTTCCTACGGCCATTTAGTAGCTGATTCAGTAATTCAAGAAAAAAACAAACTTTGATCTGTAGGTAGAGCAGATCTTTCAGAGTTGCTGACAAGAATGGATATTCGAATTGCGGAGGCAAAAGAACATGCATTAAGTAGAAAGGATATTCTAGAAAAGGTGGAGAAGTGGACATCAGCATCTGAAGAGGAGACTTGGCTTGATGAATACGAGAGGGTAACATAATTTGTTTATCGATCCTTAGTTGCTCTTTTTCAAAGAGTTCATGAATTATACATCAAGCCTAACAATATTACAGTGCCATATCTGTTCTATACTTGCACCTAATTTACAACCTCGATTTCCATTCCAGGATCAAAACCACTATAATGCTGGCCGAGGAGCTCACATAAATCTCAAGTGTGCGGAGAAAGCTAGGACATTGGTCAGCAAACTTCCATGTAAGCTGTATACTTGTTCATACCTCTACTGAAAAATATCTAAGAGCTTAAATGCCCTGTACATATTGAATAATTTTCGTAGAACATTCCAGAAGGCTGCAGTATCTTATATGATTATCATTTGGGGTTGTTTGGATAATAGATACAGCAACTTAAGGCTCTTATTGAATAATTTTCGTAGAACATTCCAGAAGGCTGCAGTATCTTATATGATTATCATTTGGGGTTGTTTGGATAATATATACAGCAACTTAAGGCTTCAGACTATGTATTGACTATGGGCCTGTTCACTTCAACTTCTTCTGACTGCTTTGCAAGCTGTGGCTGCACCACCAAAGTCACGTTCCTACGAACAGGCCCATAAATTTTATAACAAAACAACACACACAACTATAAAATAGGAAAAACCAGTTTACAAAAGATTCCTCTGCAGTGGTTACCATGAGTTATAATTTTTTTTTTGTGTGTGATCTGTGTTGTCTGAGCAACTTGTTGTGTTTGACTTGTCTATTCTCCGCCTCCATGCCATTCTCACAAAAAGAAAAGGACTATTTCATTCAAGTGATCTCTTTTGGAAACATGTGTTACACACCTCTATTAGTGACTCACATGTTCCCCTATCTCAAGTCAAATTTACGTTATAGTTTAGGCCCGTTTTTAACAGTGCAATTTCATTACTTTCAGTTATTTGCTGTTGTTGCTTGCTGCTCATTCATCTACTAGTAGTCTGTAAATTTTCAACTTGATCTTAAGTCTTGTTTCATTTTACAGCTCTTGTGGAGAACTTAACTGCTAAAATTAAAGCTTGGGAAAAGGAGAAGGGTATTCCATTTATGTTTAACAAGGCAAGTTCAATTACTCATTGTTCTTGTCAAACAAAAAGGCTTGTTAGTTTGAAACTGTGAATAGATCTGTGCTTACTTAATTTGGTATACTCATGTGCAGGTGAGGCTGTTGGATTGTTTAGAAGAATACACCTGTACAAGACAGCAAAAAGAAGAGGAAAAGCGTCGATCAAGGGTTGGTTTTTATTTTGCATATCTTCTGTTCCATAAAGTCCTCGTTATGTCAAGCATGTTATGTTTTTTAGTTTACCTTCTTAGCCCGTTTTCTTTATAGCTATGTTTTTTTTATGGAAATGATACAATACTTGCAAAACTCAAGTCCAATGATGTTTCGACTGTTTTCAGGAATTGAAGAAACTGCCAAGTACAGATCAAGGTGCCAAGTTTGTTACGAAACCTATCCGTCCTCTTTCTGCAAGGAAGCCTCTTGGGAGCTCTAATGTCAATAATATCGGTGGAACTCCGACCGGCCGCCGTGTTTCTACCCCTATGTCACGGAAGTGTAGGCCATCTTCTGGAAGGGTGCAGGAAGCTGTGAAGACTGCTGTGGCACCAGCAAACTATGTTGCCCTTCCCAAGGAGACTGCTCAGACAATTCTTTCCTTTGAAGTGTAATCACCACCTATAAGTTGAACCTAGTCTGACCATCGTTTATCTTCTCACTTGATCTGCCAATATAGCCTTGACTCCAGTGTCCATGCGTGTTTTCAGACTTGAAAGTTGCTACCCTGAATAGTATAATTTTCTCTCTTTTGAATAGTTGTAAAATTTTACGGCCTGTTTCTTTTGGGTGGCTCATACCATCAAGTAGAGCCAGGCTTAGTTTGTGGCATGGTGGAGATGGTTCAAGGGCCAGCTTTTGGTAGACTTGGTAGAGAAGAGAGTTCAGATGATGATATAAATTGATTTGGTTACCTACACTGAGAATGTGGTAGCATAACCACCAACACCAATATTTCTGTCTTGTGGCTCGCAACGAGCCGTGCTATGGAGAAAAGAGGGTAAATTCCAGTTTCTGCGCTCCGGTGCAGCATTTTGCTGCTTTAGGGAGCGTGCCTGATAGAGATCTGTATACTGTACACATATCTTCTAACCAAAGGGTATGTGGTGTTTTTCCCATCTCTCTTTAGCCCTTGTTTACTTCTCCAAAAATGCACTATGCAAAAAGAAGATTTCTCATCACATCAAACTTGCGGTACATGCATGGAGTACTAAATGTAGACGAAATAAAAAACTAATTGCACAGTTTGTTTTAACTTTGCGAGACGAATCTTTTGAGCCTAATTAGTCAATGTTTGGACAATAATTCACAAATACAAACGAAATGCTACAGTGGAGAATCGTGCACTATGCAAAGTTTGCAGCCGAACTAAACGCGCCCTTAGTACCTTCCTGTCCGAAACGTCTATCCAGGTTAACAAACACTGTTGCACTTGCACCCCGCTGGATTGGTCCAGAGCTCATGCCAGGGAAACAAAGAGGCAATAAGCTTGGGTAATTGCAACGGGAGCAACATACTGATAGGCACCGAGTACATGTTCTCTTCAGGTTTTGCAATTGTACTCCTCAAGTGTTGTTGGTGTGCATGAAGAAATCATGCAGGTCTACCACGAGTAGTTGGCTAGTTGCTACTCTATTCGGTTTCAGTATGTTGCCTCATTCAGTGCTCAAACAGTTCACAGGAAAACTGGCTATGTACGATTTTGTCTGACCTATGAAGCAAAGTGTCTTGCCATTACATGAACAAGATAATTTCGCCTTTTGAGATTCTTGTCACTGTTCTTTCATACTGATCGCAAAACCTTGTTCTCCAATATGCCCATGCTCTTCTGTCGTATTCATTGCCATCAGTGCCATGTTAGATGATCTCATTGAACCACACTAGATTTCAGTGTTGCCTGCCTGGTCATTCCGTTGATCTCAAAGGCAGTTTCGGTGCTGCTTGTCCCCTTTCTCATGTTGCTAATCCAATAGGTAAAGTCACTGAATCTCCAGCTAAAGAGTTCAGTGACATCAGCCCTCAAGATTTGATCCGAAAACAAGATTTATACAGTCGGCATCTGAGCCGAAGTTGCATGTGTTCCTCTACTGAGAACCCTAATGAGATGCAACCTCGGATTAGAGAATATAGTATTCCACAGTAGCTCTTATTCTCTAGCTCACATGCAAATCGGGTTCTGTCACTTTAGCTGTCTTTGTGAATTGTGATATCCTTGTTGGCTAACACAAATTATCTTTCGAATATTGCAAAGTATGTGCAGCGATCTGGAGAGCTCAACTTGGTGCTGGAAGAAATTACTTCTTCCGCTGCAAAACGACGCAGCTGAACTACAGCACTAGCTTTTGTAAAGATAACAACGGTGTAAATTGTTCGTCAATTACGCAACTGAAAGCACTTTACAAGAAAAGTTATCTCAATGCAGTGGAAGTGACTGAATCATTGCAGTGTTTTAATGGTAGACAATGTTACCTGGCAAGTTAAAAATCTGGTATCAGTTAAACATCACCGAATTCTTTGATTTAATAAAAACTAAAAAAGTATCAAGGGTTCTTATCATGTCCTTCTAGGTAACAATTTTCTTTCAATTCCTGGTTGAATACACAAACTTGGCCATCGATGGAATTGCTTTTTAATGGCTCCGAACACTGGTAATACACCAATATTCCATGGAACCAAAAGTTTGGCACTTCTAAAGCACTTCAACAATTGATATAAGGGCCTGTTTGGATCCCATGAATTGAAACCAATATCTAGAAAGTGCTTCCCATTTCATTATTGAATTACTTTCTAGTTCTTCTCAATTTTTGGGAACCAAACAGGACCCAGCCAAACTTTCGTGATTGGGGTAACCATGCTAAAAAATATCATGTTTCAGCCAAATTTTTTGCCCAACTTACAGTGGGTTACTCTTCTCCGATGAGAAAAAGAGGCCGGTTTGGATTTACAGGAATCATACTTGCAATTTGAGGTTGCATTCAGCAACATGTTTTGGCACTTTGGCATATTGCCGGCTGCATGATATGACAAATCCTGCTAATGCCCATGCCGCATCATTTCTGGTTTGGAGCAAGGAAAGGAATCTTAAGAAGATTATTACTACTTAGTATACGGCTCTTATTGTTAGTGCTTTCTCATCCTGTTTTTAGTACTCTACTGAGGTTGTCATGTTCTCATGTAGAGGAGAATATATGGCACAATTATGAGAATATAGCCTGAGTGCGAGGTCACCACTCTTGTGTGTGTGGTTTGCTTTATGATTGCATTGCTTTTCTGTTATTCCCAAGATGTTGACAGATGTTTAGTGGAATAGCTTTGTTTTCCCCACTGTCTGATCAGGCGATAAGCTCTGGAGACTCTATACTAGTCTACTCGTCTACTCTTGAATCAACTGAAGCGAGCATCTTGAATACACAACTGCATGCGCCTTTTCCGTGTTTTCGTAACTGAAAGAAAGCCCCCAGCTGTACACGCCAAGAAACAAAAGGATGCAGAGCTGCAGAACGAAACGTATCTGAAACATCTAATGAGGCAGAGCCCTGTGGAGTCACCTTTGTAGCAGTAGCATTGTTTCTTCTGCATCCACAAGATAACATTCGCTCCAGATGAGTACGGAATTTTACACGACCAGACCAGCTACATAGTTATTTCAAAAAAGACCAGCTACACAGTTCTTCAGCTGAAGATCGGTCGATCTCAAATGGTGAATGCCAGATAAGCCATGCTGCGTCATGATAAGAACCATGCACGACGACATCGCGAAACGTGTTCCGAGCGGAGTAGCAAGTGATGCAGAATCCATTAGCTTGATACGGAGTGGCTTGCTGCTTATCAAGTATGA
This sequence comes from Miscanthus lutarioriparius, assembly GCA_904845875.1. NCBI lineage: Eukaryota > Viridiplantae > Streptophyta > Magnoliopsida > Poales > Poaceae > Miscanthus > Miscanthus lutarioriparius. Next base: position 27,265,147 of record CAJGYO010000017.1, on the reverse strand, counting down.
TTGTGTATGGCTCATGTAGTACTACTAGTAGCACATCTGCAAGTTGGTTCTGAAGCAACTGAATGGAAGCCATAGAGGGAACCTAGGAGAGCTTATCGAAATCATGTATAGATCGATTGATCCATGGCCAGGATTTGGGAAAAAAGATTTTTTTTTTCTTAGGAGGGGCATCAAATTCAGGCAATGAAATGGAAGGAAGCCCCTGGGCTTTATGCAACCAACTTGCCCACTGTGCTGGTGCAGTTACAGTGGAGATGGGACCTCGGCTCTCCCTTTTGTTTATTATTTCTGTTAAAGAGATGCATATTGGTTTAGGGATCAACAATGAATCTTTCAAGTGCTTGCTAAGTAGGACTACTTTTTAGGGAATTATTCCCTCAACTCCCACCACTAGGCAATGCTGATTCCTTGAGACTACCCTTGCAAATTGAGACAGGGTTCTTGGAATCGGTAGACATCATGGGTGCCGCCTAGTACGCCAATAGCATATACACATGGCAGTGGAAGCATTTCTTTTGAAGATGCAATGGGAAACAATACTCTCTGATACTACTAATAAGTAGTATATGCCTATGTGCCATTCGCCGCATCAATATGCTATACATAGTGAAACCGCACACTGATCACGTTTGTCGCATATAAAAATAATGCGAAGGATGTTGCAGAGAGATAAAGAAGGCTTAGAGTTAAAAAAACATTTGCCTTTTAGGTGCGCTGAGTTCTTGCTCTTTCAGAGTTCCAGGAACGCTGCTTGCCTAGCTACACCCAATCATATGAGCTGCCTCAAAGACTATGATTTAGTGCACTAGCTAACTTGTGATAGTCACACCTTTGCATAGATGAACTGGTATCTAAATCTAAAAAATATGCAGGATAAATTTACATGATTAAACACTTGTTTTCTGAAAGAAAAAAAAATAGATTGAATCATCAAACACTCTGTTAGGAGCTGAGACACATAATGCTCCAAATGTCACCATTGATTGAAGGTGTAGATGGTAGTACAAGAGGTGATTATCTCAGAACAGCAGCATCTGCTTAGCAGGAGAGGTTACAAAACTCCCCATCATTATATTGCATCCTCCTCAGCTTCCATCTTGGCACTACTTCACTACTACAACACTACTACTACCACCATTGCTTAAAGCATCAGGTCTCCCCACACTACAACATCTATCATGGGGGAGAAGAGAACGCACAAAAGCAGGAGGCTAAAATGACGCCATCTCCTGTAGCTTAAGCCTGGTCCTTGCCCTGCATCCGGGCCTCCTCTGCGGGGACCGTGACGGCGACCACCGCGTTGGCGTTGGCGTTGGTGTTGGCCTGGGCCTTCTCCAGCTGCACCTCGTCCAGCTCCACGATGTCCATGATCCTGCCGTTGCCGTCGACGGCCTTGATCGCCACGGGGATCTCCATGGCCGCCTGTGCCTCCTTCTCCAGGTTCTCTTTGTGCTTACCCCACAGCACCGAGTAGAGGCCGGCGACAATCAGCACGGACCCGACGATCCTGGAAACAAGAAATGACATGCATGGGACGGTTACTGCTTGTGCTGTCTCTCTAGCAGTAGTACATGCATGACGCATGGCGTCCAGCACTTACCCGCCGAGGTAGATGTTCTCGGCGAGGATGAAGGAGCCCATGATGGCGACGATGATCATCATGAGGGGGCTGAAGGCCGAGGCGAAGACGGGGCCCCGGCTCTGGATCACCAGTCCTTGCACGTAGTAGGCAATGCTAGACGTCACTATGCCCTGCACCACAGATTATTCTTTCTTGGTCAGCGTCATGCATGACTCATGACATGTTTGGTGCATGATGTGTTTTGGTGGTCGGAGAGCAGCAGATGCAGAGCTAATTAAGGTTTGGTTGGTATACTGACAGCGTATGCGGCGGCTAGGAGGTTCATGTCGAAGCCGACCCTCCAGACAGAGGTCTGGCGCTCCATGACGAAGGTGACGACGATGGCCTGCAGGGTGCCCACGAAGCAGATGAGGGTGGTCAGCGACAGCGGCGCGTCGTACCTCTTGAGCGTGGCGGCCTGCAACAGTTTTGATGACCAAACAAGATATAGTTAGGATACTTGATTGAAGCCCCAGCGTTCTAGGATCTAGTTAGTGGTGCGTGCATGCATGGCGGCCACTGGCCGGCCATGGCTCGATCGCTCAGAGCTAGCACAGACCTGGAGGATGAAGAGGGACGCCCAGGCAAGGGTGGCGATGATGAGGAAAATGGAGCCCGTGAGCCAGTCCTTGTCGGCGGCGGCGGCCGGGTGCGGGCCGTGCAGGTGCATGTGCTTGGTCCAGACCATCTCGACGACGCGGCCCTTGTAGAGCGTCATGAGCATGGCGCCGGCCACTGTCACGAGCGTGCCCACCACCTTGGCCACGCACCTCGCCTTCTTCAGGTTCACCTTCTCCATCCTGACGATGTTCATTGTATTAATCAGTTGTCACTTCAGTTCGCGTTCGTATCCGCCACCACCAATGCCACAACTGTGTGTTGGCTACTTTCATTGCTGTTTGTGTTTGTCAGTTCTTAGTCGTCCCAGCAGCGTGACTATTCATGTATCTATACCTGAAGAGAACGGCCAAGATGAAGGTCATGGCGGGGAGCATGTTGCTCATGGCGCAGGAGAAGGTCGGCGAGGTGAACTTGAGCCCAGCGTAGTAGAAGTTCTGGTCGATCACCGGCCTGCACACGATTCGCAGAGCCCCAGCCGCATGGTGAGTGCGTCGTCAGAACAGAGTTGTCAAGCAAGAAACAGAACAACTCGGAACAGATTAAAGCCCTGTACCCGAGCAGCGCGAGGACGAAGATCTGGAGGAAGACCCAGGGCGTGATCCTGGGGCGGACCTTGCGCTCGAGCACGAGCGCGAAGGGCGCGATGGAGAGCGTGGCGAAGGCGTGGCGGTAGACGACGAGCACGTAGTGGCTCATGCCGTGGTTGAGCGACACCTTGGTGATGACGTTCATGCCGGCGTACCCGAACTGCAGCGAGATCATCGCCACGTACGGCTTGCACCGCTGCATCAGCGACTCGCCGCCGGCATCTTTGACGACCGCCATTTCTGCCACGGTGCGCGCGGTTCGATCGTGTGCTGCTGGCTGGACCGTACCGAGAGGCTAGGCACGATGGTGTCAGGCGGTCAACAGCAGCAAGCTCTGCTCTGCTCTGGTGCGGCCGGGGACGGAGAGCGGCGTGCTTGCTCGCTTGTTGCCTGACGCCTGAGGTGGAGTGGCAAGCGCGCCGCGGCTATTTATAGGCGTTTGTGCTGCATCTGGTGCCGGTGCCGGTGCTGGTGCTGGTGCTGCGCTGGTTGGTTGGCCGTGGGGGCCAGCGCTGACGCCGCGCTGGCCGGGGGCTTCTGGCTGCATGGTCTGCTGCAAAGGCAAAAGACAAGCTGCCTGCCCGGGGCCTGCTCAATGTCCGGCTTCGCTGAAATTTAGTTTGTGCTAATTTGTTACCAGAGAAAAATCTTTCGTTAAAAAGTACTGCTTTCTCATCGCTGCTACCACTGCCCGCAATCCGGTGCCTCTCAGGCCCTCATCTTCTTGATTTCGTGTTAAGCCATAGCTGTATATAAGAATGTTTTCGTATTAGAGCAGCTCAGTGTTGCTCCGAAGTCCGTACCAAATCAGGAGCAGAGCTAAGGTTCATATATACTGGGAGATTCCCCCCCCCCCCCCCCCCGCACCATGAGTTATAAACAAATGAGGAGGCAAAACAACACAAGAGCTGCCCATAGCTGTAGCACTAGAGTTTAACTAAAACGGCGCATAACAACGCTAGTGCAAGATTCTTATCCAGTCCCTTTTTTTATATATAAGGGGCTTGTTCATTTGGTTGGTCTTTGGTCTTTAGTTTGAAATTTGTTGGTCTTTGGTTTTTTTTGTGAGTAAAAAACACTTTGTTATCGATTTGGTTGAAATTTCATTTGAAACCAACAAAGCTTAACAGTGAAGGTCTTCTTGAACATCTCCACTAGATTGAGAATAGGTAATTGTTCTCTTTAACAGGTAATAAAGAGAATTGAAGGGAGGGGGGGAGAAAGTTGAAACTCACTTGTATGATTTCAGCCGAATCTCAACCGTTTTTTTTTGTTCAATCCAGGCATGGCATTCTTTCCCAACTTCGGTCAAGTTAGAGTGTAAAATTTGTGTGATGGAAGTGTCACATGAATTTATAACATTAAAAAATTTAAATGATTTGGTCCTCTAAATCACTCGAGCATGTCACCCGATATCTGTAGAGTCAGACAAATTGTAGTTATTATCAATTTATACTAGATTACCATTGTATTTATACTAAAGATATAGTGATTATTTTGGTGTAATTTCTATATAGAATTGTTGTAACTATAAACCTATATGAAAATCCTTTGTTTTGTTTCGAGTGTTTGTTTTATTAAATCTGCTATATGTTTGTTTAAAATTTGCTTTTTGATATGTTATATATTTGTTTAAAATCCGTTTGTCTTGTAAAATTTGTGTGATGAATATGGTTGCATCATATGAATTTGTGGCATTAAGAAATCTAAGTGATCACTTGGGTGATCAAAACCAACACATCACTCAAGTTTTGTATATATAGATAAAAAAAAACTCTAGCAAATTCTCTTTCCGTAATTCGTTTCTCAATTCATAAAACCACACCCTCAATCCCTTAAACAAAGGGGACAGCGAATCAATTCCCTTCTCTTTTCTCTTTCCCTCTCTACGTTGTGCTTGTGCATCAGGAGTAGTGTCGGAGGTGAAGCGGCCACACCGTGTAGCGCCGCCGCCGCACTGGGCGGGAGGAGTGGGTGCCACGCTGTCAGACAGTGTTGGGTGGGGGAGTGGCGTGCCGATGCTGCGCAAGAAGCTGCACCCGAGACATGAGACAATGGGAGGAAAGAGAGAGGAAATAGATTTTCTTTTTGACCCATTGACACGCGGGGCCCATATATAAAGGAGATATAATTTTCTCAATATGCTACAGTACAACTCCCCAATCCTCTTCAATCTTGTTTTCTTAGTCCCCCATATCAACATTTTAGAGAAAGAAGATGTTCAATCTGGTGGAGATGCTCATCGTCGAACCTTAAGCCAACCGGTGGCGGATCTAAAAAAGAAAAGTTATGCGGGACATTCTTTCATTATCTTTTATCTCTAGCTCATCCTTTCAAGCGCTAGATCCATCCCTTGGAGCATACTATCAACCAATTTTTTTTCATGCTTTTATATTCTATATTTGCATGAAAATAAAGACAATCTCAATCATGTGTGAGAACATAATGCTTGCGATGGTGGATCCTCCGCTGAACCAGACATAGAGGTTAATTAAATCTTGTTCTAAATGTCATATCTTTGTAAACGGAGTCAGCATTTCTTAAGCCCAAATTGGAAATGCCCAATCATATTCCCACCCCGATCGACACAACAGAGGCGGGAAGAGTGCCGGCGTGGCAGCAAATAGGAGAGAGGCTATGGTATCGGGAGTGGAGGGCGACTCGGCTCTGGTGGTCATTCGAGGTGCGGTGTGACGCCCGCGGCCCACCAGGCCACCGCCCGGCAGCGCGGCACAGGATGGGATGGGACGGCCTCTGCTCGATGCCTTGCGGACGGTACTCTGGTTCCTTTTGTAGCTGACGCTCCAATTGACAGCCTAGGTGTGGGTCCACATGGCAGCGTCCCTGACACTATTGTGCCGGCCTTGACCCTGAGATTCATGCAGAGCGTTCCAGAGAAGCGCTGCACACTAAACGTACTGTCCCGGCAGGTCGATCGCTGCTGACTTGCTGAGGTGAACTAATGAACTAATAGACACATTCAGCGACGGAGCTTGCATGAATGTGCAGGAGGGGCCAATTCAAAGGTACACTGCTACAGTAATTATCAGTAGTAGTATAGATAATTGGAATTCTGTGAAAAATCTTTGTTTTTTCAAGTTCTATCTATATATACTGCACTGAACAATTGAAATTCTGTCAAAGAAGAATGAACAATGTACGGATTTACATACTTGTAAGTTATGATCCACTAATCAGCAACAGCAAACATGGTACGAGAGATGCAGGAATTAATTACATACATGCAGCGACATGCAAACCTATAAAGTGCAGCCAGAGAGAAGGGGGGCAGGACCTAGTTTGGCCCCCACATAGCTCCGTCCGTGGACACATTGCCACGTGAGAAACGAAACGCACAAACAGCTCCCAGACCAGGAGAATGCACGTACGTGTGACACCGCAACGTACGCGATGCTTATTCATTCTATCCGAGTGGCACGCGTGCAGCTGTTGCTCATGGCTGATAAACAGCCACGATCGACGACCGACCAGTGCTATCCGTTCCAGCTACACATGGCAAGCGCCGAATTGAAGATCGATCTGCATGCAAGGTTCATATATACGTACACATCAAGTTGTTGCAGGATTCTTGATGCCGATCGAGAGCTCCCCAGCAGGCAGCAGCTCGGGTTCTCTAGCTCGCCGCGATGCATGTGCGATCAGTGCTGCCAGATATGCAAAACCTGGTCCACAAAGCCTTTTTTTATCCTTGAGCCTCACAGATCCGCGCGCGGGAAATTCCTCAGCTAGCATCATGCGTCATTAGGGCATATATACGGTGCTTCAACAATCGCTGTCTATTGTAAGACTCCATATTAGCCATAGACAATCCAATGGACAAACCACTATATAAATTGTTTAGGAGTTCTTCGTCTAATAGAAATTGTGGCAAAGTTTTTGCCGTCATTTCTAAAATAAATTGTTTAGGAACAATATAAATGATACTCCATCCATCGTAAGACGTTTTGGCTTTTCTAAACATACATAACTTTTACTACTATATCTCGATGCATAGTAAATTAGTATATAGAGAAATCCGAATGTCTTATAATTTATTCTAAAAAAAGAATATCTTATAATTTGCAATAGAGGAAGTATTCCATTATTGAGACGTGGCCATATATAATAGACGATACCACCAAAACTATAAAAACTGTTTTCTATGAGGTGGCGATCCCTTTATTTTGGAGGAATTAAAATTTACATAATGGATTAGGTTATTTGGTTTGGAATTTGACATTCTATAACATTCTCAAGCTCACAAATAAGCCTATCTCAAATTTATAGGGTGAGAGATGAAAATAGATTTTATAGATCACTATGCTATAATTCTATTCTTCAACATATAACGTACTCTTCAACTCACTTCCCTACAATAGAAATGTAACATATTAGTATGTCCCTTGTATGTTTAACCATAAATATACAAATATATTCTATATATAACTATATTAGCTTAATTAATCTATATCTAAATTGTAATTATTAGAATGAATTCAATTCTAAGGATCCAAACGGGTCCTACATGATTTCTCTCGTACCCCCAAACTGTCTGTTAATTAGTAGAAAAGGCAACGAGGCCGGGTTGTCCTCCGGCCTGTTCGCTGGTTGGTTTCTGGGCTGGTTTGGACTGGCTGGTGCTGATTTATTGTGAGAGGAAAACACGGTTGGCTGACTGGTTTGGGCTGGCTGAAACCAACAAGCGAACAGGGACATCATGGTTTGGGCTTCCCAAACGTGGCCTTAGATAGCTAATGCTACCCCCTGTACATTTGTATGGTATTTCCAGGTGATTTCTAGGAAATCAACGACGTCGTAGATTACTTCATTTTTTCTTCTTTTCGCAAACGAACGACGTCTACGTCGTAGACTGATGATTCGCCATCGAGATTCCTCGTGGAATTCACTGGCGGGTGGTGGCGGCGATCCATGGGTGTGTGTGTGGAACATTTCACGGATCGGAGCTCTATGGCGAGTGTAATCTGACTGAGCGTATCGATGCGCTGCCGCCACGGCCGGTATCGTCGCGCGTTGGTCAGTCGTGGATGATACATTGTATCTACGCTCACGCGGTGGCGCCAGGAATCGGTTCGTTGGGCTGAAATTTTTTTATGGGAGATCGAAATGGTCCTCTCTTGGCTAAAAATAATGCTGATGGCCCTGCGTGCGTAATGAAGATTTTTCAGCTGTGGCCTTGATGATGGGACAAAATGCTGTCCAGATACGGCGCGCACATGCACGGCACGGCGCATATATATGTCGAAAGGGCCGAAAGCACAGATTGGATGGGAAGATATGGATCTCAACGTGTACCGGACGGACATGCGGGAGAAAGTATCTTAATACAGGTCGTCTCAAACCAAAAATGGATCAGTTAAAAAAACAAAACAAAAGTGGATCACGTGTGTAACGGTGTACTAAGCCTTACACGCCCACGGCTGCTAGCCTGATGAGTGCCTGACTGTGCCAGTCTGCTTGCCTCACCGGACACCGGTGCTGGCTACTGCCGGCTGGCGGCCTGACCGGTGTTGGCTGAAAAGAAAAAAACAACTCAGGCCTGTGTTTAGTTCGCGAATTTTGGGAATTTGGCTACTATAGCAACTTCGTTTTTATTTAGCAATTATTGTTTAATCATGGACTAATTAGGCTCAAAACGTTCGTCTCGCAATTTCCAACCAAACTGTGCAATTAGTTTTTTTTCGTCTACATTTAATGCTCCATGCACGTATCGCAAGATTCGATGTAATAGCTACTGCAACACTTTTTGGGAACTAAACAAGCACTCATTTACCAACACTTCCCAATAATTCACATCAAAGAAAATATAAACAAGGCCCACTGATTTTTGGTCGACGCCCATGCCACACTGCTGCCATCAACCGCCCCACAGCTGACCATCCTCGACACCTAACTTGATCACAACCATATATATATAATATAACCTCCACAATGGAACATTTGTTGCCTGCTCTACCTCCCAATATTCACATATCTGAAAATAATAGCCGGAGATCCAATTCCGAGGAACTTTCCATGCAGCAGGAGGAGCAGCCATGATCGTCACCCCTGGTACTCTAACTCACAGTCGGAACCTGCAAATCAGAATCTCTATTGCATGCTTTCTACTTGCCAGTATTATCAGATCTTAAAATAGTGGCCAGAGTTTCGATTCCGATGAACTTCTAGGCGGTGGTGGCCGAGGCGACGGAGTGTCGAAAAGAATAGCCGCTACCATGATAGGGACTAGCATTCGTTTGTATATTTTTGCATGTAGATGTCTTCAGTTTTCCAAGTGTGGATAGATTGGGAGTTATGATAGGAAGCTATTGGAGGCCAGAGCGAATCTATGTGTATCCGTTGGGGTCAGCTGACCCCGGTAACTTGCCAGAAACTCACTTAAAGTTCTTTAATCCACCTGCAAATTACTCTTTCAAATAGAGAATCAACATGTGTTTGACCCCGTTGCTTAGTCCTCGACCCCAACAATGACATGATATCCTGGATTCGCCTCTGATTGGAGGAGTTTTTTTTTTATCCTGCCAAAAAACCAAGACCGAGAGTAAGTTTACCAAACTGTTGGAGATGTTCTAATTAAGATGACATTTACATCACCGTCCCCTATACTTTTCCGCCGAGGAGTGCTATGTTATTGGTCTATTCTCCACCAAGTTTTTAGCTTTGCAAATATGGGATGATGGATGTTTGGTTATATTCTTACTCTTAGGGATGGGAATGGACCGACCTGGCCCCGGGCTTTGGACCCCTCTCCGTGGCCCAAGGCCAATTTTAAGAACCATGGGTCGACTACTCATTTCACCAAAAGTCAATGACACCAACAGATTGGCATGTCATACCAGCATGGCCGAACACGTCAGCAGATCGACGTGTCATAGGCCATGCATGTGGAAGGAAAAGACTTGTCGTGCCATATAGGCCCTGTTTAGATCCCACCCAAAATCCAAAAATTTTCAAGATTTCTCGTCACATCAAATCTTACGGCTTGCGGCGCATGCATGGAGCATTAAATGTAGGTAAAAAGAATAACTAAGTACACAGTTTGCCCGTAATTGGCGAGACGAATCTTTTAAGCCTAAATAGTCTATAATTGGACAATTTTTATCAAATACAAACGAAAGTGCTACAGTAGCCAAAAGCCAAAAATTTTCACATCAGACGGGGCCATAGTATGGCCGAACACACCTAGTGTGCCTAAGAGTCATGCTCCACAAGTGGCACGGATTACAAGAGGGTCAGACTATGTTACCATGTCCATATCCCACCTCTAGTTGTAGGATCTGGTGCACATGCCTAGTTACCTGGAGAGTTCGTGCAAAGCCATTATGCACTTAAGGTTGTGCTTAGTTGCCTGTATTAGTTAACACGTGTTTGGTTGACACAAAGGCCGTTATGCAGGCTTTGCACAATGCTCAAAGTAGGACAAAATCCTCATTATGCAGGCTTTGCACAATGCTCAAACTTTTTCCTATTTAACATTTCAAACTTTCAACTCTAGAGTTTTACTTTAAGGTTAGATTCGAAATTGGACGTGGCAATTCCCAAACTCTACACCCCTAACACTAAAGATCGACGATGACACGTGAACAGAAAAAAAGCTATCGCAGCCAGGTGATGAGGTCGCCGATTAGCTGTACAGAGCACTAGAGCAGCAAGTAGCCCGCTAGCAAAGCAACACTGGGTGACGACGGTAGTGATTAGTGAAGATAGTAGATAGGTAGGGGCCAGGCGGAATGTAGCATGTTGCGGTTGTGGTAGTGCATCCTGCCGGGTTGGAGCTGAGCAATTTGTTCATGCAGGCTAGCATCCATGACATAAGCCTATTCGGCTGATCAGTTTTGGATGATTTCGGAATGATTCAATAGTATTATATGAGAGAGAATAAGCTGAAACAAGCTCAAATAAGCTGAAACGAGCTAGCTTTTTGGTTGGCCCTTGCTCTCCCCCGAGAGGCACGGTTGCTTTACGAAAGGTCGGCAATGGAGCATGAATCATAGGGCCGAGAAAGAAGGAGGACAAGGCATCGCTGGCTATATAGTAGAGGCGGTACGACTCTGTCTACAAAATCTTGCTCTGACCAGTGACCACACAGCTGCCGACATTGTCGACGAGAAAGGCTTGGGCTTGGCAAGTCGACGTCTTTTAAGAAAAGCCTTGGGTTTTGCTGACATTGTCAGAACTCTTTGTTTTGCTAGTGACATCAATCTTGAACAATCCATTAAAAAACTGAGATGGTAGGGCCGTAGGCAGGGGAGTCTGACGGTCTGTCCAGCTTTGAAGTTGAGGCGTGATAATTAATCAATTAATAATACGTGCTCTTTCTCAGACTATAGCTACTAGTTAAAATCTCATCTTTATTATTTTTAACACATTAGTTTATATGTAATCTTCATCTAGTTATCTAATTATGTAGACTTTAGTCACCAATTACTCTCTGTTATTTTATCACTATCCATAATTTCCTCCTTTATTTGCATAGTACACCTTCGTGTCTGTTTGACATATGCCTAGTATAAACATTGTCTTAAGCTATGTCAACATTTGTTGCAACTCATTTGGGGTAACTTAATGAATTCAGATATTGGCTTCTCAGTTCCAACTCTACTACTTGCTATGACTACTAACAAAAGTTTTTTGTTCTCTCCATGTTTTTAGTTAAAATTCTAGAATTTGTTGTACCTCTTATTATATCAGATCCACTCTTTGGATTTATTTTTAAGAATCTATATTCTCGGTCCATAACTTTGCTATTACTTACTGCAATGACATAATCACATAAGCAGGCGTTCTGCATGCACCGTAGTGTATTCAGATGTTATTTTTTTTATATCAAAGAATAACAATATATTTTCTTAAAAAAATAGAGTAATCATAAGTCATATATGTTGTCAATTAGTTTTAAATAAATTTAACATGGATTGGTATTGTCATTTCATATGCTATTCACCGAGAAAAATATATTTCAGGGCAGCTAAACCATGGAAAGCGATATGCTCATAATTCCCTTCCTTCATGCATGTATACATGGTCTGTATGGTGGTACACATCACACTATATACTATGTGTATGGTGGCACACATCACACTATATACTATGTTATCTTGTTTATATATTATTAATGGTAGCCATGGGTAGTCTATAAGCATATATATTGGGTACTTTGGATTACTTATCCTTTCATACTGGCCAAGCAAAGTGGATATAAGCTATATGCATATTTTCGGGTTACTTTTAGGTTATCGATAATGGCACACATTTTTTATATGTAAATTGAGGATATTACTTAGATTAATTTAGTTGCATAGTTAAGGGCCTTGTTAAATTATTTTGATAGTAGCAAAGGTGGGTAACTCATGTGCAAATTTAAAAGTTATTTTGTTTATATAGTCATTTTATAATGATAATGTTCTGGCCAGAGCGTCCGACGCACGAAAATATCGGACGGACTCCACCCACGCACAACCACTCATTCTCTAGTTTATTCTTATCTACTCATTTCTTTAGCCTCCACCGACACCGCCTCCTACTCTGCCTCTTCTTCAACGGAAATCGCATCCACCCACCCTAGTCTGCCTCGTTAGCGCGCCCGTTCCCCCACCGTGCCCCATCCCCTGCCGCGCCCCACTCCACCTTGTGCACGTCGCGAATGTGGTGTCATTGGGCCACCACCAACCCGACACCACCAGTAGGAGGTCGGCGGCGGCCGGGACATCGTCTCCTGCAGCTAGCCGAAGACACCACGACAAGAAAGAGGAAGTCCTGCAGCGGAGGTGTACACTAGGTCGTTGCTCTCGACATCCCCTGACCTGAGCTTGCTGGCTACCGGAGTTCTCCACTAGGTAGGCCGTGGCCGCCACCACCGCCACCGCCGTGTTTCAAGTGTTTCAGACGTTTGAGACTTGTGTTTCATCTGGGTGTTGCAAAAGTATATCTGAGATGTTGCATATGTTGTAATGACAATATACACATGTTGCAATCGTATGTTTCAAGTGTTTTATGTGTTTCAGACATATGTTTCAAGCGTTTCATCTTGATGATGCAAAAATAGATCTTGGTGTAGCACATGTTGCAACGGTTACACACGCATGTTTCTAAGTGGTTCATCTATTTTCAGACGTATGTTGCATGGCGCCGGTGGCTGGCCACCACCTTCTCCTTGTCCGTGAACTCCCTGACCAGCGCCATGGCCCTATCGTGGTCACCAGCAGCTCCGGCACCCGACCTCCTAGGACGACATAGTTGAGGGGGATGGCGGCACGAGTGTGGGAAGAGGAGGGAGTGTGAGCGTCTAAACGAGAGGCGCGGAGGGGGCACCGGTTCCCACGTGCATGAGGACTCGCGTGAAATGAGCAGCAGGCGCCGGCGCATGGACGCGGGAGTCCGTCCGGATTCTGTTTTTTATAACGATGACAAGGATGTGTGTAAAGAACTTGGGTGCAAGTTTAGGGTTGCTTTACATTATTTGTATAATGACAGATATCAGTGATTTAGAAACAATTCATTATTATGATAAATATGTCTCGTTGCTAATAGGCACGGTTCAGAGTTACACAAACCACATATTAGATGGCTTCATTGGTGATGTTCCAGTACTTGATGATCCTATATATGGTCCCCAGGTTAATGAGACCGAAGAATCACCGCCATAGGAACCAGGCTTATTGCTTGGGTGTGGCCGTGTGGGACCATGCATATCTGGTTAAACTTTTTTTCCCTAGGTCGGCCCATCGAATCGAAAAAGAAAACATATCTTGGGGTTGAGGAGCAAAAAGATCTGTCACCAGCCAGTTCTTTAGGGCGCGTTTGGTTCTCTTCTCTGGATAGGCCGCATTGCATCTGGTAGCCAGGCTGGAGCTGGCCAGGCTCTAGGCATACAGCACACGTACTGGCGTTTGGTGTGTCTTCCTCCACAGCGCCTGGATCCCAAGAACAACTGTTTGGCTGCTCGTTTTTCGGCTTGTCGCTGCATCCCCGTCTCACAGACGAGCCACGAGGCGTCAGCGCTCGCGCCCGCAGGAGCCAGGCTCCCAAGAAACGAAAACAAAATTCGTTTCCCGGGAACCAGGGTGAGCGGCGCCGTTTGCGTGCGGGCAGCCAGGCTCCGGCGCTCGCGCAGGCAACCAACAATCGAGGCGCGCCTGCATCCGACCAGCCACGGCCGCGGAGAAACAGGTAACCAAACGCGCCCTTACACAGTTACACGCGCTTCCGCGAAACACGTTCCGTCACGGCGGATACTCCTGCCGCACCCGGCACACACCTACAGGCTCCTGCAGCCGATTCGATTCGATCCACAACAAGGAGGCAATTTTTATTCCAGGAGGAAGGAATCCCTTTGGTGACCCTCATGTGGATGGCAGCATGACCCGAATCTACACGTACTGCAGCACTAGCTAGCAGTAGCAGCCGAGGACCCCGGAACAACCGCATCAGCATGCGTCCGTCGGTGTCATCTCATCTCAGGTTGTGTGTGGCTGCCTGAACCTGCGCCGCGTCACTTGCATGCCACAGCGTCTTGGCAGATCTCATGTGGATCGGCTGCTTGCTTGCTCAACAGTCTCTCTCGCGCTGTAACAAACTAACAATGGTGTCTTACTCTTTGCAACAATTAACTGTTCGTCTTGGCTGTGTACACTCACCTCTGAGTGCAGAGGCCGGACGTTGTTTCCTTTGTATCTATCTAATTAAAAGCAACTGTGTTCGTCTTGCCTGTCGCTGTAATTCCTCTATTTGATCCCTCCCTCAGATGCTGCGGAGAAGTCAGCAGCAGGCAAGCGCGTATATATAGTTTCTGCAACCGATGAACACATGCACTAGCTTGGACCGTTGGAGGGCTGCTTCCTCGTGCTCGAATTTGCTTGTCTGCGTCTGCGTACTACTCGTCTACTCTCCTAGAGTAGTTGATATGAGACCTGCCGCAGTATATATTCCGTGGCAACATGCCCCGCCCGGTCTTAGCTTGGAGGCGAAATGAAATGTGCGGAAGAGAAAAACAAATCATGGAGCAGTTAAGAATCTGTAGTGAAACTCACAATTACATCGAAGATTTCAAGAGAACTAATCAATCATGAAGCTTTTCCTTGGAAAATTTTAGGTTTCGTAGGTGACAATAACCTGTTTCATCCGTGGTTCTGAATACCAGCGTCGCTCTGAATCCGACAAAAACATTGTTTTCCTTCAAAAGTTTTTCTTGGCTCTTTTGACCGTCGTCGTCCCACACGAAATGTGTAATTATTGATGATCTGGACGACGTACCTTTTGTACACAATGGATGCCCAGGTGTCGTCCAAACTCCAAAGTAATATATAACCTTTTGTGTCAATTATAGTCTGCCTCTTTAAGGTGCACACTTCAGTTCAGTTTCAAAAAGAAGAGCCGTCAGTGTAGTGCAGCAAATGAAGGCACACGTTAATGAATTCTTCATTGGTTCACCAAACAGTCCATCTGTTCAGCGATGTTTCTGGAAAAAGTTCTAGTATGCAGAACAATTCGGAGTGAATTTCACTTCTTAATTGAAAGGAATAACCCCTCCTGTTTCACTCAAAAAAAAGGAATAACCTAGAAAAAATGAAGTTTTTTTTCCCTGATGCGCGTTAAGTTGTTGTCTGATCCATTTTGGAGAGCGGTTGAGCAGATAGCGAGTAACTTACTCAGGAAAGATATTTCCACGTTAAACCTTAAAGAAAAGAGAAAAGAGCACCACGTTATCAAGCAAAGGAAAATTGACAAATGACCCAATATGAAGGCCTCAAGGAGTATCTCATAGAAGACGAAGGAAAGGGAAATAAAAGGGAGGAAAGGAAGGAGCAGTGCGTGACTTGAAGAAGTAGCCATCTTTTCATCCGGAGATGTCCATGTCACTTGAATAGTCACATAACTTGAAGAACAACGAGCGTGCATCAGACAGAAACAAAAATTCACTCATGCAGTGCTCTTATCAGCATGCCTACTACCAGCCCATTATTAACCCATGCCGCTGCACGGATAAAAGACAAACATTAGAGATTAGTTAAATTCAGGGTCAGCAACTAATCCAATTTGTTTTCCGCCCTCTTAGTCGCTTGTTTATTTTGTTTGGTTACCGAACATCCTCTGTCGCTGTGTTGCCCAACATCCTGATGAGCAACGTCGCTCATTCTAAATTGCAAGTCGTTTTGGCTTTTTAGATACAGAAGTTTTTGCTATGCACCTAAATATACATTATATATATATATATAGTCAAATTATACATTTAAAAAGCCAGAACGACTTACAATTTAAAATGAAGAAAGTATTACTTTTCATAATTGTAGAGTTAGGTAATTTAGATATAAATTTAGAGGATTATTTTAAATTATCTTTCAGTGATGCAGGTAATTTATGCAAATTTAAGGGTCACTTTATGTATTTTTTTTATAATGATAAATGTCGGTGATTCTTTAAAAAACAGGATAGATCTTATTGTGACTATTATTGGTGATGATGAATAAAGTATATCAAATTAAAAGCTAGATGTTTCTGAATTTTGTGGGTGATTTTAGTATTTATATTTTTTTCTAGCGCGTCTTATGAGAATTAATATGGAGGCTTCCTTGGAAACCTCCAATTACGAGTAATATTAAAAATATGATTATGATTTGAGCCTACCAAATTGATGGCTGATTTTTTTTGATTTCTGTGACAATTTCTAGGGATTCATAATACGCCTCTTGAGGATCAATGTAGAGTCTTGACTAAGCCTCCACTCACTGGTTTTATTTGCTTGCCCACATCGATTGAGATGTTTTTGCTTCATTTTTTTTCCGACTTACATAGTACACTCGCCCTACCTTCTTCCAAAATAAAATAAAAAAGTAAGCACTGATGTACACTTCTTTTAGGCGAATAGGCACCTACCATATGCAAAGTGTATGCCGTACTGTTCGCTCATCACCTCACTGGGCTTTAGTTCAGCTAGTTATACAGCTTCCATGCATTTCAGCACCATGCATTGTTGCCATGAACCTACACAAGCTACTGGCTTTATCATGTCCTTATAGCTCGGATACTACACTCACAACGCCACGACATGATGATTGTGCAACACAAATGACGAATCAAATCCTTTCCCGATCTCATCTGCCTCCACCAACCTTTGCTTCGCTCTCTCGCGTCCTTGGTGAACACAACTGATGGACGGGTGGATCGTCTGTTCGTCTCCTTTGCATCTCTGCCTTGCTGCTTTCCGGTTCCACTGTTCGAGCTCAGGAACACGAGCGCATTTTTGCCGCGACTTTATTTCAACTTTGTGGCGAGTCCTAAATAAAAACTTCGTGCTAAAGGATGTCGATCGTCCACATTGTCGTCGTGGACGTCTTGATTGCTCGATCGCTCAAGAAGGTAGAGGTAGGCGCCAAAGCTAGCTAGACCAAGGTTTTTAATTTCGGTATCGCCAAAATTTCGGCCACCACCGAAATTACCGAATTTCGCGAAATTCGGCTGAAATTTCGCCGATTTTTTTTTAAAGATTAGCACATGAAGTATGTTTTTTCTAAAAAAATTTGGATATAAACAAATATTAGTATGATTTATGACTACATATCTATTAAATAGAAGAATATGCAATATAAACAATAGAAAAATATAAGATTAGAGTTAAATAGCACATGTATTAGTGTATTAAAAAATTTCGGAGTTTTCTTTCGGCCACCACCGAAATTACCGAATTTCGTGAAATTCGGCCGAAATTTCGCCGAAATTTTGAACCCTGAGCTAGACAGGTAATATTCAGATCCGTGGTCAGAGATTCATCTTTGTCTTGGATCTTTATGCTCAATCAAACACCCACTCATACTCCAGCTTTCATGGTGCTCTCCCTTTTGTGTAAACTAACTCCATGCACTCGCACTGGCACAGAGACAGCTAGACAGGAATGGAAAGGAAATAAAATTCCAAGGTTTTGTATGTGCCATTAGCATCCTTGGATGCATATGCATTCTGAATTCTGAACAGCATTCGCATCTCCTCCTGTTTGCTGAAAAAGTCTTCTGTTACAACAGCCTCTGAGCTAACCTAGATGGTCTAGTGTCCAAAAAAATTGTAAAAGAAATGGCTTTATTTTCAGTGGAGCTTGCTTCTTGCTTGCTTCGATCAGCAACACCACGGTGGTCCTTATAAAACAAAACCCACAGTGGTCCATGGATCTACAGGTGCCGGTCCAACACTAGCCAGGCCTAGCAGCAAAGGAAAAGCGTTGGTAGCCCATCAGACAAAAGAAGGGCTGGTAGCGAAAGGGCTCATTGCATTGGCTCCTTTGATTCCATTTGAGATAATCTACTAAGCTAAAACTTCCTTTATTTCCTTGTCTTAGGAAAGACTCGTGAATGGCCTTGACTGAAAATGTTTAGTCGTTTGTTGTCAGTAAATTATACAAAGTGCACACAGTGGCATTTGATCAACTTATAAGAATATTTACCTGCGATATGAGCTCTGACTGCCCCTGCATCCTCAGTGTATTGCTATGGAGCTGCGTTTGGTAGTTGAAAATGAAAGCATGCATGTAACTGCTATATATAGAGGGGGGTTGTACTTTTTCTTGCAAGCATATAGCAGGTCACATGTTTTTTCTATATCTATATTTTTAGTTTTCAAGAAAAAATAGTAAAATATACTTGCCAGATCATCTCTAATAGTATCTAAAACCGAGTCATAAAAATCTGGTTTTGAAAGCCATTAACGGAATCACGCTCAGCAACACAACGAAAGATGACATCAACCAAAAGTGCATACCAGATACAATTTGTTGGAACATTTAGCAAGATTAGATTTACACCAATATGGAGGGCAAAAGCGGAGTCAAAGTGTCGTTTTTTTCGCTTGGACACTAATGCATAAGAAAATTCTCACGGCAAGTAATCTGATCAAGCATGTCTGGACAGAGGAAACTAAACATAGGCTATGTGTGGCGGACCTAGAGACTCCGAGTCACCTATGCAAGGACTCGTAACACCTCTGGTGTTAAGAACTCACTTAGCATCTGGATTAGGACCTACGAAACGTTCGTAAAAGAGTTTCTCGGGTTTTAAACTTAACTTTTACGTGAAATGGTAAAGCAATTTCTATAAACAAATAAAATATAACTGGTGTATAGTGCTTAAGTAAAGTCTGATGAGCATGAGCAAGTTGTGTAGATGGGAACGCAACTTCGGTTGGGGATAACAAATACTGTTAACTAGTGTGGGGGTATTAACCCCTATACCATTACGGCTAGGCTTGGGCCGGCCCGGATCAGAGAGTCCGGTCCGCTAAAAGACGACGCGCGGCCCAGCCAACCTGTTCGAAGTCCCGCGTAAGGAGTCAAGATAGATTTGGCGATCAAGCAAGATCCTGGTCGGTTAGAATATGAATCCTTATCCGGCCACCTATGCCAATTGTAACTGGCTAGGATTAGTTTCCAGATCTGTAACCCTGTCCCCCGGACTATATAAGGCGGGCAGGGGATCCCTCTAAAAAACATCTCTCATTGACATACAACAATACAATCAGACGCAGGACGTAGGTATTACGCCTTCTTGGCGGCCGAACCTGGATAAAACCTCGTGTCTGTCTTGCGTCACCATCTTGTTTGTGGCTTGCGCATCTGTCTGCCGACAATCTACTACCTTGGGCATACCCCTAGGTAGACTGTCGACCATATTTCGTCGACAGTGGCGCGCCAGGTAGGGGGTGTGCGTACTGCTCTCCAAGCGAACAAGATGGTCATCATCCCCGGCTCCATGGCTACACCGAACGGCCTCACGTTCACCGTCGGTCAGATCACCTGGACCACCGGCTTCGACGACTTCATCGCCATGATCACGGAGGAGGCGCGGATTCAATCTGCGTCGACCGCTGCTTCACCTGCATCGACTACGGCTCCGACCATGGTGGACACGGCTCTGACCACGGGGGATCTGGCTCCGACCACGGTGGATCTGGCTCCGACCACGCCCGCATCGCCTTCAGCCACACCGACAACCCGTCGTCCGCTTCCTCGCTACAAAGGGAAGCAGATCGACAACACCGACCTGCTCGACTCCATCGATCGGGTCGGCACCAAACTTGCCGAAACCCTAGCTCTGGTAAGTTCAATTCAAAGTCAACCTAATGAGCAGGTAACCGCTATCCACAACAGATCTACCCGACCAGCTCGGGCCAGTCGTCCTGCACGACTCGGTACTGATCTCGTGGTCACATCTACTCCTGAAGGGCACTCCGTTCATCGCCGGTCAGCCCCTGCGACGGGTCTCCGGCTCTCCGAATATGAAACCTCGATGGAGAACTACTAGGCCCAGCCCTACGGCCTGTGGAACGCTGCCTCCAACTACGCTTACAATATACAACGTTGCTCGGGTCTGCGTTCTGTACTCCGACCTCGGCCAAAGCCACGCAACTTCGTCAACATGGTCCGGATTGAGGATTGTCAATAAGGATCGGTCCACACAGTTCAAGAGGGTGGCTCAAGCTCCTCTTCCGCACTGCATCCAATGCCTCTATTCGCACCGAGCTCCAGAATCACGACGATGAAGGCGTCGAATACAATCTGGATATCCCAGACCACGCCCCGAGATACCTGCGATTCCCGTCCTTCCCACCAAGGCGGGGAGGCTTGATCAACGTTGTCAGTAATGACAAACCACCGGCAGTCGGCGAGACAGAGCAAGAAAGGCTGGCACGTGAAGCACGCAATATTGATCGGTTTAATCACCGACAAATCGAAGCCGAGGCGGAAGAAGCATGACGCATAAGGGTCCAGCCATGCGACCTCAACAATGCCTTCGATAGGGTGGGGGATAAACAGGTCTTTAGAACTCCAAGCACCAACGTGGCCGTTGCTATGGCGACAATGCAACGGCTACCCAATACCCCAAAAACCCAGGCAATTCACGACGATATACAAGCTTACCTGACGGCTGCTATGGCCTAGACCGCAGAGATCGTAAATCAAGCCGGGCTCCATCCGTCTCAGTCGAGTCAAGCCACAACCGCTAGTACTCAAGTCGCTCACAGCCACCCAACCAACGTGGCTCACGCAACAATGACCCATCAGACATCCGTCAAGGCAGAAATGGTGGCCATGACGATGGTTGGGATGACAACCGCCGTCGGGAGGACGACCGCCGTGACGTTCAGGACGACAACCGCCGAGACAACCGCAATAATCGCCGCAAAAACCATGGTCGCAGGGCTAATCTGGATGGCAACCGAGATCGCCGTGATGGCAATAACGATCTCTGCCATTATCTCGGAGGACGTGATCTGCGTGATCTGCGCGATCGCATCAACCAGAGAGCCAATGATCGTGCATCCCATGAAAGCTATCGCCGTATGGAATATGATACTGTCCACGGCCTGCCGGGTTTGAAGCAGTTTACTCTGCACCTTCGCCAAGTCATATGGCCCAAGAACTTCAAGCTCAAAAAACTTCAGAAGTATGACGGCAAGGAGAACCCCGAATTATGGGTCATGCTCTATGAGACCGCGTGCATATCAGCCATGGCTGACGAGCACGTCATGTCTAACTACTTCCTAGTCGCTGTTGGTCATGCAGGTCACCAATGGCTGGTCAGCTTGCTGGCAAACTACTTCGATTCCTGGCAAGAACTCAAGCAAGCTTTCATCGACAACTTCATTGCCACTTGTGAGCAACCCAGCAACAAATATGATCTGCAGTGGATTCGAGATCGGAAAGATGAGCCACTGCGCGAGTACGTCCGGCGTTTCTCGGAGATGCGCATCAAGGTCCCATCAATCTCTGACAGCAAGGCAATCGAGGCTTTCATCACTGGCCTCCGCTTCCACGACGCTCTAAGGACAAGCTCCTCCGTAAGAGACCTGAATCGGTCACAGCGCTCCTAGCCACCGCTAAGAAATATGCGGACGCCGACAATGCTAAAAAGATAATTATCAAAGAAGCAGCAAGGGTCTCGTGCTCCAACCACCCCCCACACTGCGATGATTACCGCGGCAACCGTGGTCGGAACTACAATTTTGACCGCCACAACCAGCGCAACGACTCCCGCGACCACCGTGACCAACGTAATCAGCGGCGTAACCGCCGTGATGATTACAGGGGCAAGCGTGCTCGGGAAGACGACGACGAGGTCAACACCGTCAAAAAAGGTGGTGGATGTCGTAACTACGAAGAAGACTACGCCAAAGCATTGAAAGGGCCCTGCCAGCTCCATCCCAAGTCAAACCATACCATGGAGAACTGTCGCGTTCTCAAGTCTATCTACGCGCGTCAACAGGCTCCGGATACGTCCGACAAGCCTAACGACGCAGGGGAACAGCGCGACGAGGACAACGACGATGAAGATGCAGATCCCCGCCACAAGTATGTCAAGCCAACCGATCGCGTGCACACCATCATTGGAGGCAAAGTGTCCATCGAGACCAAACGAGAACGCAAGCTGCTCGCCCGCGCCTGCTTAAACATGGCCTACACCGACAACCTCATCGCCGATCCGCGGCTCCCTCCTTGGTCTCACCGCTTTAGCAGAAAGGACCAATGGGCCGCAATACCTGAGCCAGGATGTTTTCCTCTGGTCCTCGATCCTTGTATCAACAAGGTTTAGTTCGACAGGGTGCTGATTGACGGCGGTAGCTCCATCGATATACTGTTCAAGAACAGTCTGCCAGACTAAAGATAACCCAGGCGGATCTCAAGCCATACGAGGCACAGTTCTGGGGTGTTCTCCCCGGAGAGAGCTCTACACCTCTCGGGCAGATCACGCTACCTGTACAATTTGGGACCCCGGACCACTTCCGCTGACTTCGACGGCACCTACCATGCTATCCTGGGTCGACCATCGCTCACCAAGTTCATGGCCATACCTCATTACAGGTATCTGGTGCTGAAGATGCCTACCGAGAAAGAAGTTCTAACCCTCAGGGGCAACATATACGCAGCTTATACCTACGAGGATGACAGCTTCAAAATAGCAGAGGCTCGCGACCTCTCTATTCGCATGGCCGAGACCATGCTCGACGCCAAGAAGACCTCGACCGACCACCTGGAGATCCCAGAGCTCGAGGCTCCACGCAAGAACACCAAGTCCAAGGAGCACAAGGTGATCTAGCTGGTCGACGGTGATCCCAGCAAAACGGCCCTTATCGGGGCCAACCTGGATCCCAAATAGGAAGACGCGCTCGTCAGGTTCTTGAGGAGCAACGTGGATGTGTTCGCATGGAAACCTGCTGACATGCCCGGTGTACCTTGAAACTTGATCGAGCACTCCTTGAATGTCAACGGCAAGGCCAAGCCTATCAAGCAGAAGCTACGACGGTTCGCTCACGACAAGAAGGAGGCGATTAGGGTAGAAGTTACACGGCTTTTGGCAGCCGGATTTATTAAAGAAGTGTATCATCCGGAGTGGTTAGCCAACCCGGTTCTTGTACGCAAAAAGAATAATGAATGGAGAGTGTGCGTTGATTACACTGATCTCAACAAACACTGCCCTAAGGACCCCTTCGGCTTACGTCACATAGACGAGGTCGTAGATTCAACCGCCGGTTGCGAGCTGCTTTCATTTCTCGATTGCTACTCTGGTTATCACTAGATCGCTCTCAAAAAGGACGACCAGATCAAGACATCTTTTATCACGCCTTTCGGCGCTTACTACTACACGACTATGTCGTTTGGGCTCAAGAACACCGGGGCTACCTACCAACGCGCTATATAGGCCTGCCTCAAAGACGAGATAAAAGACGACCTCGTCGAAGCTTATGTTGATGATGTAGTTGTCAAAACCAAGGAAGCACATACCCTTGTTGACAACCTAGAACACACCTTTGCAGCCCTTAACACATTCCAATGGAAACTAAATCCAAAGAAGTGCATCTTTGGTGTTCCTTCTGGCATACTACTTGGCAACGTCGTCAGTCACGACGGCATACGCCCTAACCTAGAGAAAGTCAAAGTTGTCTTAGACATGAAGCCGTCCAAAAAGGTGAAGGATGTTCAGAAGCTTACCGGATGCATGGTCGCTCTCAGCCGTTTTAGATCAAGATTAGGCGAAAAATGATTACCATTCTTTAAACTGCTTAAAGCATCTGAGAAGTTTGAGTGGTTGGAGGAAGCAGACGCTGCCTTCACACAGCTAAAACAATACCTTACGTCACCTCCGGTGCTCACTGCTCCCAGAGAAGACGAAACACTCCTGCTTTACATTGCGGCGACTAATCGAGTGGTCTCCACTGCCATGGTGGTCGATCGCGATGAGCCCGGCCACGTCTACAAGGTACAATGACCAATTTATTTCATCAGTGAGGTACTCAATGAATCCAAGACCAGGTACCCACAGATTCAGAAATTGATCTACGCCATACTAATAACATCCCGAAAGTTGAAACATTACTTTGACGGATATTGTGTGGTGGTCATGACCGAGTACCCTCTGCGAGACATCATTAGCAATAAGGATGCGAACGGGTGCATCGTCAAATGGGCAATGGAGCTATGCCCCTTCTCCTTGGAATTTGCAAGCCGTACTACAATCAAGTCTCAGGCACTCGTCGATTTCATCATCGAGTGGACAGACTTAAGCACGCCTGCCTCTTAGGGGCCCGACGAGTATTGGAAGATGTACTTCGACGGCTCTCTCAACATCGACGGTGCAGGAGCAGGAGTCCTTTTCGTGTCACGGAGACTCGGCTCTGGTCATCAACCAACTCAATAAGGACTGGGACACGACCAGCGAAAAGATGGATGCATACTGTAAATCGACCAGAAAGCTGGAAGGCAAGTTCTATGGCATCGAGTACACACACGTTGTCCGGGACAAAAATCAAGTAGCAGATGCGCTGTCAAAGTTAGGATCATCCCGAGCCAAAGTCCCACATGGCGTATTTGTCCAAGACCTACTCACGCCTTCCATCGAAGAGGAAGATCCCACGGTCGACAAGCCTCTAAACCAACAATTGGTGGCTACGGTTCTGGCGTCGAGCACCATTGAGCCACCTCCGACCACTCATAAGCCCGACTGGAGAGTACCTTTCATCAAGTGCCTGACAGATGGCAGCGGTTACACTGATCGGGCAGAAAACGAACGCCTGATGCGTCGTAGTAAGCAGTATCTGCTCGTCGATGGCAAGTTATGGCGCAAGAACGCAAAGGAGGAAATCTTGATGAAGTGTATAACCCAGGAGGATGGCGCACACCTCCTGGACCAAATCTACTCTGGCTCCTGCGGCAACCATGCGGCCTCGAGAACGCTGGTCGGCAAGGCTTTCCGAGCAGGGTTCTATTGGCCGTCAGCGGTAGCCGATGCAGAGAAGCTAGTCCGCCACTGTGAGGGTTGTCAGTTCTTCACCAAGAGAATCCACGTACTAGCACATGAGATCTAGACAATACCAGCCTCTTGGCCCTTCGCATGCTGGGGACTGGATATGATCGGACCCTTCAAACTGGCTCCCAGGAAATTTACATGTGTCTTCGTGCTGATTGACAAATTTTCAAAGTGGATAGAGTACATGCCTCTGGTACGGGCATCCTTAGAAAAGGCTGTCACGTTCCTCGACCAGGTCATCCACCGCTTCGGCATACCCAACAGCATCATCACTGATCTGGGTACTCAGTTCACCGGGAACGCTTTTTGGGACTTCTGCGATGAAAGGAGCATAGTAGTAAAATACGTCTCGGTGGCACACCCTAGAGCTAATGGACAGGTCGAGCGGGCAAATGGTATGATTTTGGACGCATTGAAGAAGAGGATGTACAGAGAAAATGACAAAGCTCCTAAAAGATGGCTCAAAGAGTTACCAGCCGTGGTCTAGGGCCTTAGAACTCAGCTCAGTTGTAACACCGACGTCTCACCATACTTTATGGTTTACGGCGCTGAGGCAGTCCTCCCAGCAGATATAGCTTTCCGATCAGCACGGGTAGAGAACTTTGATGAAGGCAAGGTTAATGAAGTACGGGAGCTAGAAGTGAATAGTGCAGAAGAGAAGCGGCTCGATTCTTGCGTACGTACAGCCAAATACCTTGCTATTTTGTGTAGGTACTACAACAAGAACGTTAAAGAGCGGTTCTTCATGGTTGGGGACCTGGTCTTGAAGTGGAAGACGAATCAGGCTGGTGTCCATAAACTCGCAACTCCATGGGAAGGGCCCTTCATGATCAAGGAAGTCACACGACCAACGTCTTACAGGTTAGCTCACCTGGATGGTACGGACGTACCCAATTCATGGCACATCGACAAGCTTAGGCGTTTCTATGCTTAACTACTAAGATATGTACTCCTCTTGTACTTTTGAATTAATTCAATAAAGCTATTATGATTTCTCCGACCACTCTGATGTGTCACTTCGAATTTTACGGTTATTCTAACTTAGCCAGTCAAAGCCGACCACCATTCCTTCCTGAGTTTTTGGAGCAGGCCCTGTCTCCGGTTCCTCCCAACGCGTGCATGGGATCCGCTCTCTACGCTACGGGTGATCGGCAGGTCCCCCCTGGTTTGACTTGTCCGCGTCTACGTGTGCACAGGTCACACACCTCACACTCCGACCACATGGCAAACTAGGGCCGTAAAAACTTTTCAGGATGACGTGTCGACTAAACTGGTACAACTAAACAGAACGCTAACATGTTCTCACTTAGTTACACCAACACAAGTTTCAAGCTTAAATACGTTTTATACAAAACAAACAAGCTTATGATGATATACAGTTACGTTATTACAAGCTTGCCTGAAAAAGGTACAAGTTTACAATAACACAACTACATCTTCTTCTACACTTCTGACCTATCCTATTGGCTGGTGGGGCAAGTGGCACCTCTTTGCTTTCATTTCCTCGACATCTTGCTTGAGTCTCGGAGACTCTTGTACTGGTCGAGCTGAAGAAGATGGCCCTACCGATGCCTGGCTGGTCGAGACCGTAGGCTTCGTCGGTTGGCTTAAAACTGATGGCATTTCCAGCTGACTCGTTGATGGCGTACCCTGTACAGGCGCTGTCCCGCTTCCACACAGGTTAATATCGCCAATTATTTTTGCCGACAAGTCCAGCTAGGTCATCCGAAGCTCCTCAGCCTTGTCTGGATCTACCTCTTTCGGGTACCCAGCCTCTAGGCGCTTGAGATCGATCAGGGGGTAGTGGGCACGCACCATGCTTAGCACATGTGCGCCTGTGTACTCACCCGCCTCCTTCACAAACTCTTGGAACCATCCCCATGCCTTTCGACACCTCTCGACCAGTCCGAGCTGCGGTGTCCTTGGCACTTCCTCTGTAAGCGCTGGGTCGATAAGGTTGAGGACGGGCAAAATGCCAGTTGCCACTTCCTGGCACCGGCTCTTCCATGTGTCCCGATCCTTAGTAATCTCTAGGCATCGCGCCTTCCAGCCGTCACGATCTTTCATCACGGTTTCTAGATGCTTCTTGGCATTGACTTTTAAAACTGCAAACCGCACAAGGCATTAAAATGTCACGCCACGACAATATAAGGCGGGCAACAGAGTGAGCAAGGTGGTCTGGAACACTTACTTTTCAGTTCCTCCTTCATCTTGGTCACGCGGTCCCGGAGTTGTGATTGGTCGTGCACCAGTTTCTTGTTGTCCTCCTTCAGGCGACCACACTCTACGGCCACACGGCTATTCTCCTCTTGGAGATGGATTACTTCGGCTTCTAAGCCTGCACTAAAGCTGTTATTACCAACAATGCAACAACATGTGTCATGCACTCGTTGTGATAAAGTGCCAACTTACTTGTTTTTTCCTGCTCTTTGTTACTGAGCTGGATGACCAGGTTCTGGTTCTGCGCCTCTTGCTCTGTCCTCTCCTGGTTGGTGGCTTCAAGTTGGTGGCGCAAGCGTTCCACCTCGGCCACCAGTTCTTTATTGCTTGCTGTGATCCCCTCAATCTGGTCGAAGCACTTTTTTCGGTACCTAGCGGTCTTCATTAAGTCCTGCATGTAAAAAGCTAAGTCAGACAGTTTGACTGGGTAGCAGGATTAGGTGGTCAAGCAAAACATACCTGGACTTCCGTCACCAGACGTTTTGCCACTCGTTCAACTTTCATGGTCTCTTCGATCTCTGGGATTTCTTCATGAACAACCCATTGGCCGTTCCGCCAGCGCGACACATATACATGTTGTTGTTTGTCTTGGGGATGGCCCAGGACCTCCTCTACTTCGTTCTCTTCGGCTTCGTGTTCGGGTAGCGGCGCTGGTCTGGAGTTTGCAGCCTCTACGATCACTATGGCCTTCCCGCGGGCCGTAGCATCGGCAGACGCGCTCTGTGCCACCTCCGGTTGCTGCTCCTCGGTTTGGTCTGTTATCCTTGGCGCTGACGTGTCACCCTCAGCAGGGTTAGTGCTCGGAGCACCTGTATTTGTCTCGGCTCTCCCCTCGACCACCTGCTCGGGGACTGTTGTCTGGCCGCTCGTCTGCTGAGGCTCTGGCGGACTTTCTGCTATAGGTTCCTCCATAGTCGGTCATTCTTTTGGCGAGTTTTCTCGACATTCTTTGGCGGAGCCATGCCGCACCCGGCTTGTTGGTCTAGATTTTCGGTGGACGCCGACCTAATATATCCGAGATAAGTTCAGAAGACGACATTATTCAATTGTAAGCTTACATCAAGGTTACAAATACTTACAGCTTGGAAGCGTGGAATGATGTGGCGAAGGCGTGTCTCTTCGGCGGGTGCCACCTAGTTTCCCTCTACGATCAGCACCGACGCCGGGGCTTGATGCTCGACCCCTTTGTCGCTTGTCCTCTGTACTTCAGTGGTCGGTGATGTGGGTCCCACTGGCACAAAGGAGCCACTTTGATCCATCGGCTCCAGTTGCCTCCTCCTCTTTCTAGGGACGAGTTGACAGATGTTCGCATCCTCTGTTTCATCGTCTGACAATATGAAGATCGCCTGACGACGCTTGCTGGCCGCTGGCCGCTTACCAGTAGCTCTAGCCGTTGTCTCCTCCCCAACTCCGAGCACGACCCAGTCGACGTCTTCGATGTCGGCGCTGGTCTGGGTGGTTGGGCCGACAACTTGCGACCAATCTACACCAGGGGGTGGAGACACGAACACTGTTGCTCTATCTCTACCATTAATCTGGGAAACATAAAGGAGATAACACAGTAAGTTTTTGTTACAGCATAAGACTACGGGTACAAGGCAGAATGATTTACCTTTGGGGGAGGTCGGGCGAGCTTGAAAGCGTGCTCGATGTCGCTCAATCTCACATAATTTGGATCAGCTAAGTTAAATAGCTCTCCAATTTTGGCTTTGACTTCGATCTTGTCAAGCGCCTCTTGCCTGGTCCTCGTTGGGTCTGCGCTATCCTAGTACTCATAGCCAGGATGTACCCTCCTCTGGCAGGGCTAGATCCTTCGGCTGATGAAGTTTCTAACCACGCTCGGACCATCTAGTTTCCTCCACAGGATCATCCCAAGTAGTTCTTGGATCTGTTCCAGGTGCTCGGGCTTTTTCGACTAGCTGTTCTTCTTCTCCGGAATGAATCCCACATCGCACAGTGTGATCGTGCTTGGCTCTTCATGGATGTAGAACCACTTCTTGTACCAGTCGTCCAGTGATGTGTTCCAAGGGCAATGCAAGTACTGGGCCTTCATCCCATCACGCAGATTAAGGTACACACCTCCGGCTATCTTCGAGCCACCGCTTCCTTTCTTCCGCAGACAGAAAAGATGGCGAAAGAAGTTGAAATGGGGCTGGAAGCCACCATATGCTTCGCAAAGATGAATGAAGGTGGAGACAAGAAGAATCGAGTTGGGATGCAGATTGCAAACCCCAATCTCGTAATACAAACAGAGCCCCTGAAGGAAAGGGTGCACTGGAACCCCAAAACCCCGCTTGAAGAAATCTTTGAAAACCACAATCTCACCTAGTTGTGGATCGGGGTACCCTTCTCCTTTCGGCACGCGCCATCCTGTGAGTGCCTTGTTGTGGAGTACTCCCATGATGACGAGGTCTTCGATGGTCTGCTCGTTGCTTCTTGACTTCCACCACTCCTTTGCCATGACTCCGGTTTTCTTTTAGGCGTCGCTCTTCGCCATGAATCCACCCTTGCTGATGGAGGTGGATGTGGTGGGGGGGTTATTGGTGATGATTTCAGAGGTATTAGGGTTGGCAAGAGGAAGAAGAAGGCTGCGGCGGTGAATGGTAATGGGGATCGGTAAAAAGTAACTTACCAGTTCCATATTATAAATAACCAAGAGTTCCGCCGTTTCGACTGCCCGAGATTCTTGGGAGACGTGCGCACGCGCCGCAGACGGTTGTTTTCACAACCTCAAGATCTATGCCAATATACGTGCCCCTTCTTTACCAGTGTACGCGCCTCTTCGTTGCTAGTGTGAGAGGGCCCACACTGACGCACCTCCTTACAGGTGCCAAGCGACTGTTTGCTTGAAAGGATAAGAGGGTAGTATGACGTGCTATACCCGTTTGTTTTTTTGACCAGACGTGTTAGATTTGACTTGACAGAGTAAGAATATACATAAATACACCAAGTAATAGTACAAGCGACATTTGTTTCTTTGCTGCAATACTCGTGCTCAGGGATGGTCCAGACCACTACCGTACTCGGGGACTGCCCAGACCACTACCGTGCTCGGGGACTGCTCTGACCACTACCGTGCTCGGGGACTGCTCCGACCACTATCGTGCTCGGGGACTGGTCCAGACCACTATCGTGCTCAGGGATGGTCCAGACCACTACTCGTGCTTAGGGATGGTCCAGACCACTACCGTGCTCGGGGATGGTTCCGAAGAATGCTCGGCGATTGTTCTCCTCGGCTACATGTGATTTGCACTCACATACAGTTGAGAGACATTTATTTAGACCTTGCTGCAAGGTTTCTACTTTGCCTTTCCAGCAAGCTCGGGGGATAGATCGGTACGATGCACCTGCCGATGCATCCCATTTTGATTGTACGATGACTGGATTCTTAACTTCAGTAGAAATTCTTTTTAGACCTTGGCACCACGTGCCTGCGTCACTTACTACTAGGCTCGGGGACTAAGTGGGCACACTTCACCTTGCGGTGAATGTGTTTATTTAATCGACCCCTACGCTTTGATTGATTGTCAGGATTACTATCGGGCTCGGGAATTGTCCCGATCACTGCTCGGAGACCGTTCTCCTCGGCTACATGTGATTTGTACCCACATACAGTTGAGAGACATTTATTTAGACCTTGCTACAAGGCTTATACTTTGCCTTCCAGCAAGCTCGGGGACTACATCGGTACGATGCACCTGCCGGTGCATCTCGTATCGCTTGTATTATGATTGGATTTTCAACTTGAATGGGAATTCCTTTTTAGACCCTGGCATCACGTGCCTGCGTCACCTACTACCAGGCTCAGGGACTAAGTGGGCACACTTCACCTTGCGGTGAATGTGTTTATTTAATCGACCCCTACGCTTTGATTGATTGTCAGGATTACTATCGGGCTCGGGAATTGTCCCGACCACTGCTCGAGACCGCTCTCCTCGGCTAATTGTGATTTGTACTCACATACAGTTGAGAGACATTTATTTAGACCTTGCTACAAGGCTTATACTTTGCCTTCCAGCAAGCTCGGGGACTACATCGGTACGATGCACCTGCCGGTGCATCTCGTATCGCTTGTATTATGATTAGATTTTCAACTTGAATGAGAATTCTTTTTAGACCCTGGCACCACGTGCCTGTGTCACCTACTACCAAGCTCGGGGACTAAGTGGGCACACTTCACCTCGTGGTGAATGTGTTTATTTTATCGACCCTTACGCTCTGACTGTTGGCCATAACAACTACCGTACAAGGGTCACTTACATTTCTTTTCAGAAATACAAGTGGGCACACTTGATCAGGAAAGAAATCTTTTTCTTTTTTCTTTAAGAGCACCATGCATTCTTCGGACAACCGGAATCTTCGGCTATAATCATGGTCTACTGCTTTCTGTACTGATCAGAATGTTGGCGCATTTGACTGGTCAATGTTTCAATTAGTTGAAAATGACATGAAGATGGATTGTATTAGTCGAGGGAGATCAAATGGCGTGTCGTAGCATAATACATGGTGCTCGGGGACTAGCTGTGGGGGTATTAACCCCTATACCCTTACGGCTAGGCTTGGGCCGACCCGGATCAGAGGGTCCGGTCCGCTAAAAGACGACGCGCGGCCCGGCCAACCTATTCGGAGTCCCACGCAAGGAGTCAAGACAGATTTGGCGATCAAGCAAGATCCTGGTCGGTTAGAATAGGAATCCTTATCTGGCCACCTATGGCAATTGTAACTGGCTAGGATTAGTTTCTAGATCTGTAACCCTGTCCCTCGGACTATATAAGGCGGGCAGGGAATCCCTCTAAAAAACATCTCTCATTGACATACAACAATACAATCAGACGTAGGACGTAGGTATTACTCCTTCTTGGCGGCCGAACCTGGATAAAACCTCATGTCTGTCTTGCGTCACCATCTTGTTTGTGGCTTGCGCATCTGTCTGCTGACAATCTACTACCTTGGGCATACCCCTAGGTAGACTGCCGACCATATTTTGTCGACAACTAGTGTTTTTGCCAGATCAAAAACCGAATCCGAAATTCAAATCAACCTCAACTCTAGATTTTTCCTAAGTCGGAAAAAGGTGATGGCAATGCCATTTTGGCGTTTAGATTCTAGCTAAATTGTTTGAACACTAGGTTCATGTTCTTATATTGTTGGTTGCCTCTAAATAAGCATTTGAGTATGGTGTAGGTCGTAGTTGTGTTGGGTGTCACGTTGCCCTCCCTAATTTGCCAACGTGTTGTAAACCATGTTGTTGGCGCTCTGTTCGTGAACCGGCACTTCAGCGATGAACCCAAGTTGGCATCCTTTTATCTCCCTCTCTGGTTGCTCTCGGGTCATGATGATTGCTCCGCTAGCTAGCTGGTAGTGTTGACTTTAGATTAGTACGATTGGTTGAACTTCAGTTGAGATGATCGGCATCATTTGCTTCGCTTTAAAACGCATGGACGTCACCCTTTGATAGCTTCTTTATTTAAATCTCCAAATAATGTCATCATCAATTCCGGATTTCTTGCTAGTTAAAGATAGAGATGAGTTGTTATAGGATAGAATGATATGGAGAGTGATTTTTATTTAAATGCTTCTCTAAATAATGATTTAGAGAATGAGTTTGACAAACACTATTGGAGAACATATATTTTGATGGGAAAATACCCTCCAGCAGCTTCTTTAATTAGATCTACAAATATTATCGTCCTCTCTAGAATGCACACGAAATATAAAAAGTTTGTTAGTGGATGAAAAGATATAGAGAATGATTTGAATATAAATGACTGCAAATAATGATATAGAGAGTGAGTTTAACAAAGACTCTTGGAGATGCTCTAAGATCCTAAAATATTCGGTGTTCTGTGATTGGAACATATATGACTATCGTCCGAAGAAACGACATGCATGCTCTTTTTACCCGATAATACACATAACGACGGATGGACGGGATGGTATGTGTGATGAACCTAGACGCTGTTGAGCTCAAGAGAGAGAATAAATACACTAGCTTTTCTTAGATTAAGGAAAAAACATCCGGCCTCCAACATTCAGTAAGTGAACGTGTACAGCCACACGATACAGAAATGGCACTGAGGCCAAACCGAAAACCAGTTACACAATCCAGAAAGTCTCAGATGTTGCGTGCATGCTGCATGCTCATCATCTCATGCACACATACAAAGAGTCATGTGTCATGCACTTCGTATTATTACTTGCAGCTGTTGGCAGCATCGACGTTATTTGACGGGACAAATCCACTGACTTTGTCAACGCTGTATTGTTTCTATCTATCTACTATATTTGCACACGTTTCGTTACATAAAAATGAACTGATTTGTACACATTTTTCGTGTTATAATTGTACTTTTTTGAGAAAATGCTATATATACTTACTGCCACTCAAAACTGGCGCGAAGGAGTCCAAATTAAACTCCGGAGGAACCCAACCCCCGAAAAGCAAGAAGACAACGATCCAACAGAGAGAAGATAACTCCTGTCCATGAATTTTAAGGCCTGGCAGACTTCCCAGGCCTGAACTCACCAGCAGATATTGGCCCATTTCAACAGGGCCTCCATCCGATAGTTCTCAAAGATGAAGATTAGGAGGAAAAGGCACCCTTAGCTATTCATAGAGTCTGATTTTTCTTTCTCATGCGTAAAACTGGATTTTTGTCCCTTCTTCTCAACTTAAAACCGGTTTTTTGCACCCTGTACGGTTTAGACAACGGTTTTGTCCCAAACCGCCCTATGTGGGCCACGTTAGCTATGAGATGTGACATCAAACTATGTCGATAGTTAAGGTATGAATCGAGTTACAGATAGTTTTTCTCAAAAAAAGATCTATTCTTTTTTAAAAACCTATACAATTAAAAATCCTAAATTTTGGTTTAATTTTTAAGTATTTTGTTTTAGCATGGAAAAAATATACAAAACCAGTTTAGAGTTTTTCTAAAGCCATGCTCTATCTTCTAATGCATAGTTTGGAGCTGTGGTCCTGTTTTGATGTTTATTTGCTAATAGATGCTCTCATTATTTATTAGAAATTATAAATAGTCAACGTTGACAAACTAAAACTACGTAGAAGGTCAAGTGACTTCGACGACAACACAAGTTTCATACTATCATGTAACTACCTCGTGATTTATCCTATTTAGTATGAACACAACTGTGAATTGATCCACTACAAGAATTGTGTTGATCCATGATAGTTTTTTTGTGACAGATTTTTTCCGTCACAGATTACCTAAACTAGACATGGGTTCTCTTGAAGCCCAACCTAGGACCCAGATTCTATGACGAAATTCATGGACCGTCACTATTGGCGTCTAAAATTCGTCATGATGCCTCTTTGCCACATTTAATGTCACCATGGCCATGAAGCCATCTGTTGGTTTTCTCGGTCATCAAAAAAATTGTGCAACATTAGAGAATCGAACATGCGACCTCTTGGTTCCAATGCCACACACATGACCACTACAATACTACATTCTTATGACCAGTACAACTCTGTTGTTGACGATGTTTCCATTTGAAATCATTCACTATCCCAAAAATCTTTTAAAGTTCTCATATTCGGAAATTCAAATTTTGAATTACCCAAATGAAATCGGATAGAGAAATGACCAAAATAAAAGTTGTAGATCTCGATGAGTCCTAGAACTTTTTTGTTTACCACTTTTTCATTTGAAATCATTCAATATCCTAAAATTTTGTTCGAAGTTCTCATATTTTGAAATTCAAATTTAAAATTGTCTAAGTAGTGTCGGATGGAGAAATGATCAAAACAGAAGTTGTAGATCTCGATCAGTTCTACAACTTTGATGCTGATAACTTTTACATTTGAAATTATTTAGTACCTTAAAATTCTATTTGAAGTTGTCAAATTTTGAAATTCAAATTTTCAAATTGTTCAAACTAACTCATATGGAGAAAGGACTAATACCAAAATTGCAGATCTCGGTGAGTTCTACAACTTCGTAGTTGACAACTTTTTCATATGAATTCATATGCTCTTTCAATATGTTGTTTCAAGTTTCCATATTTTTGAAATTCAAAATTTTCAAACAAAGTCATATGACAAGATGGCCCAAATAAAGTGGTAAAGCTTGATTTTAGAAAAAATTAAGAAAAAAATCATCACATTTGGAGTTAGTATGAGGGAGAAATACTAGTTACAAGTTTTGGCCAGAGATTAAAAAGAGAAATCACATGGGTAAAACTTGTAACTAGTCTTTTCCCCTCGTACTAACTCCAAATGGAATGATTTTTTTCCTAAACTTTTCTAAAATCGTGCTCTATCAAGTTTTTGTGTTTTTGCTGCTATTATTTTGACAATCTTTTCATGTGACTTCGTTTGAACAATTTGAATTTTGAATTTCAAAAAATGACAACTACAAACAAGATTTTGAAATAATAAATGATTTCAGCTGAAAAAGTCATTAATATAAAAGTTATAGAACTCATCAAAATCTATAACTTTTATTTTGGTCATTTCTTCATCCAACAAAGTGGTATTAAACATTGTTCACAAATTATTTAATCTCTCACATAGTTTATGAAACTATATGAGGCATATGCCAATTTGCAAACAATGTTTACTAGCACTTTGTCAGATGAAGAAATGACCAAAATAAAAGTTATATATATTGATGAGTTGTACAACTTTTATATTCATGACTTTTTTAGCAGAAATCATTTAGTGTTTCAAAATTTTGTTTGAAGTTATTATTTTTTGAAATTTAAAATTTGATTTGTTCAAACAAAGTCTCATGAACAAATGACCAAAATAAAAATTGTCGATCTCGATGGGTTGTGCAACTTTGTTGTTGCTAACTATTTCATTTGAAATGATTTTCTATCCCAAAATTCTATTTGAGGTTGTCATATTTTGAAATTTAAATTTTGAATGGTTCAAACAAAGTCGGATGGAGAAATGAATAAAACAAAAGTTGTAGATCTCGATAAGTTATATAACTTTATTGTTGACTACTTGTTCGATTGAAATAATTTACTGTTCTAAAATTATTTTCAAAGTTTATTATACAAATTAAAAAGAAAAAAAATCAAACTATGTTGGGCCTCAAAATGATGCTCAGATTCAGCCCAAATCAAGTCATCTTTCTCTCAGCCATTGGATCATGAAATGAATGGCTACGATATACCAGACTAAGAATAAAATGCTCCTGAAACTCTACCGCCCCCTCCAGCGCCTCTTTTCCCCTTCAGCCCCGAGAGTGAGAGGTCGAGAGCTTGGAGCCCGATGACAGCACTCCACGCGCGCGCGTGCGCGACCATGACTGCACGAGGCCACCGCCCGCCCATCCCCAAGCGGCGCGCACCGAGGCCGACCCGTCCCTCTCTCTCAGGCGTGCATCCCTCCCTTTCGTTGGCAGCACCATGAAGGAGCATCCATGGTTGACCTTTGCAGATTTGTGGAGCAAGGAGATCCCTTCATTCTGGGTTAGTACTGGTCCTCATCTCTCCTCCTAGATCTCCTTTGGCTTCTCTTACCATGCTGATCCTCTCTGTCATGCTCACCTCGTCCAGCTTGGATCTCCATGGGAGACTGAGGTGGCTTGGCAGATCTGGTACGTCCACGACAAGACCTAGAGGTCGAGAGTGGGTCAGACGCAAGCACGAGCATCTCTAGCCGGTGGCACAGGCCCGAGCGCGAGCACGAGCAAGGGAGGCTTCGGTCAGCACAAGCATGGGTTTGAGTAGTAGCAGCTCCGACGGGTGGACGCATGTGATTTGGTGTTGGCGGCCACACCATGCCATGCCTGGTGAGTGGTTTTCTATTTGATCCTGCCTCCAGGCCATTGCGTTGCGTTGGGTTGCCTTCGATCTTTATCCAGTCCTAAGGAAGTAGAGAAGGGAGATACTGTAACACCCTAGGGGTTAGGCTTGCATAATTGCACTTGCGTTTGCATGAGCATAAGCATCATGCATTCATATATGAGCATTTACATGTGCAACATACAATTGAAACATGTGAAACGTGCCTTGTTATTCTATGTTTCCAATATGTGTATGCTTATGATCATGTGTGATTAAGTGCAAGTGGTCGATGTTGATCACTAAAACACCTTAAACATGTTTAGAATATCACATGGAACAACTTTGGTATTCATGACTAAGGCTAGTTTGGTCTCTAAGTCATAGCTATAGTGTAAACCATCAATTTCAAGTTGCATGTTTGGCTGGAGTTGCACGTCACTTTAGAAACTTTATGTGCACCCCAAAACAAAGTTGTAGAACTCAATTAGAGTAATAACTTTTATTTTTGGGTCATAGGCTAATTCAGCTCCTAACATGCTTGGAGTTGGCTCACAAAATCAATGTAGTGCTGTTTGGAAACTTGGAAAATTTTTCTAAGTCTTGCACTGATTTTTTGATTTCGTGAAGGAGACTTTGGTGCCATATAGTTTGAAAACCGTGGCGATCTAGACTAAGTTGGTATTGGCAATATTGGAGTACTCACTTAGCTCTGTCACGTAATGCAATTGGTTGAACGAATCACTACACTGATTAGGAGTTATTAGGGGAGGAAAATGACTGTTCATTCGACATCGTTGAGCTCTGAATCGGTTTGAACCGATTCATCTCGGCTCGACGTGGCCGACCGCCGTCAGGCCACGGGCGCCAGGTGGTGACTATATGTCGGCGTCGGCCCCACCAGTCAGGCCATCGTGGCCATCGATGCCCCGAGCTAGCTGCTTCACCTGCTGGCCTTGTCCACTCCTCCTCGCCTCGTCCGAGCCATGCAGAAGCGAAGCGATGAGCTCGCCATTGCCGCCGAGAGCTCAGACACCGCATAGCAACTCCGTCATCCCGCCATTCTTAAATTGCTCGGGCACGTAGATTCGCCCTACTCTGCTCTACGCCCTCGAGCTATTTGCAGCCCCGTTCGAGCCAAGGTGAGGGCCTATTGGCCATGTCTATCACCGCCGCCATGACCGGAGCTCCACCGAACTCCGAGCTCACCGTGGCCAGAACTAACCGTCGTGTCTCCGTTCTTCCTCTCATTCGCCTCATCTTCCCCACATTTCGTAGATGCTCTAACCCTAACTTGTCGGACCTCTACTCATCTGACCTCACCGGAGCGCGAGCCCCGCCGGTGTGTTTCCGCCGTCGCGTGGACATGCACGCGGCCATACTTCCCTAGCGCCCCCACTAACCCTAGATCACCCTTGGTAGTTCCGCCTGAGCACTGTGAGGCCACGGCCACCCTTGCCTGGCCCAGCCGTGGTCGGGAACGGCCGGCGCATCACCGCGTAGCGTCACCATGCTGCCAT
This sequence comes from Miscanthus lutarioriparius, assembly GCA_904845875.1. Classification (NCBI taxonomy): domain Eukaryota; kingdom Viridiplantae; phylum Streptophyta; class Magnoliopsida; order Poales; family Poaceae; genus Miscanthus; species Miscanthus lutarioriparius. Next base: position 27,226,518 of record CAJGYO010000017.1, on the reverse strand, counting down.
TGCCACCGTCGAGCCTACCCCGGTGCTCCACTGACCCAACCACCTCCACCAATCGATGTGGCTCGACGAGGGGTTTCCAACGGCAAAGATGCTATCGCCGATGACCTCATCGGCGGTGAGCAAACACCGGTCAAACCTCTCCCCTGCCTCTGTGTGTCTGTCGTGTGGGGCCCATTGACCTTTGGGTCCCTCGTGTCAGCGGCTTAGGTTTAGTTTTTAATTGTAATTCTTTTCAAGAATGTTGTTTGAACTTTGGAAAAATCATATCAATTCATAGAAAAATCAGAAAATGTAAATGAGGACATTTTGGAATCCTTGTGAGTAGATCTACCTGATAGTGTAATAATATGATAGTGTCGAGTGGAAAGTTTCATTGTTTTTATTTATCTCTTTTATTTAGGGGTTTTCAAAGGGAAATTCATAACCCAAGTTGTAGTGCTCCTTTCGATCTAAAAATTTTATGGGAGGCTATTCAGGAGTTATGAGTGCTGTTGTAGAAATGTTATGATTTTTTAGTGTTGCATGTTGAGTTAGTGATTTCTTTTGATTAAATGCTATCTTCTTTGGGAATTTATTGTGGTCAAAGTATGTAAGATATAATTGTGAAACTTTTTACATAGTGTTCTTGTGTTATGATGAAGCTAAAAAAATATGAAATCTGTTGCTTGACACTTTTCACTGAGATTTCCTATTTATGTTATTATTAACCTTGCTAGCTTGTCATTTTTTCATAGGATGTTTTACTTGTTCAAATGTTATGAGATTTATACAGTAGACTACTGGGGTCATGTAGAAGATGTTGTAATTTTTGTAGAATAAACTATGCAATTTTGGTATATGTTTATTATTTTACATAATTATCTGAATAAATTAATAAAGGCATGAAAATAATTTATTTAGGAATCGACACTATGTTTTCTAGTACTCATTTGATGTATGTTAACTATTGTAACATTGGTGGTGCTCAAAGTACCATTCTTGTATGTAGTGAAATATTATTTTCCCTAAAATTCACTTATAGTGACTTTTCTAGACAGATTGTTGAGTTAAGCAAATTACATGGTGAAGGTGATGTTTGCTAGGAATCTTGTCTATAAGAAAGTTGTAGATAACTCACTTATCTAACTTGTGTTAAATTTTCATGGCATTTGGCCAAATGGTTTGTGAGTTGTGACTATTCCAAGTTGGTCTTCAGAACTAGTTGTTCTCTGGAATTTCTGGACCAGATTTAAGAAATATGACTGTTTGACCCTATTAACTTGGGAATCATGTAGAGATGATTAAATATGAATTGTAGATAACTTCATAAGATTTCCAGATTGTCTTGTTGTATGTCTTTTGGGTCGGCATAACTCTAGTTATGTATTAAACTAGCAGCTGCTGTCTACAACCCTGAATCTGTTGAATGCAGTGAATGACTTGATTGCTTTATATGAGTTGATGTGATGATTTAGATGCTTAGGCTGATTAAGATAAATTGTAAGTTGCAGGTGTAGACCTCTTACTGAAGATGAACAACTTTATCTTAGGTTGTTAAAGCTTGGTGAGTGTGTAGTTCTTGTTTTCAAGAAGAGATATGCACCTACTAAGTAAAATAAATGTTAATCTTGTATCATCATGTCATTCATGTGTCCATCTATACATGGCTGTACATATCATCATCACCTTCTATCTCTTTTGCATTCATGACTCTCATGCTGTGCATATGCATGCAATAGGTGTTTTGGAGGGAGTCAGTCTTCTAGAATTTGAACAAGGACTTTCGGAGGAGCAACAACAAGTTCAGGAGCAGGAGGTGCAGGCCCTAGAAAGAGGAGTCAATGAAGAAGAACTGCTTAAGTGCCCAGATCACCAACTTTCCTCTTTTCTAAAAGGCAAGCCCCAGAGCATTCTAAGTCTCCTATGTTTTAAAATGTCACTTTGAGTATCTTTATATGTTTGATGCATTAAGTTATAGGAGTTGGATGCAAACACTTGTTGCATATCTATCTCTTCCTTGTCCAGAGCAAATCAATGCTTAGCTATGCTTAGACCGGTAAAGTCAGATGATTTCCTGTCACCTGCAAGATGGGATGATATCTGGTCACGATTGGCTATATTTGCTATCGTGGAAATAACCATGTGTTAATAATGAAAGGAGACTGGGTGGGATGTCGATAGAGAAGCAACAAGACATGGAGGTCTTGGGTGTGGATCAATCCCGTCTGTGTCGATTAAGGACCGATTCACTGTACATCCTTATGTCATGTTGAACGCATGCCTATCACTTAGTTGGTCAGATAACTCGTTCCTACCGTGAAGCCGAGTAGCTAAACTCAGGACAGAAGCCAAGAAGTAAAAGTGTGCACTCTGGTGGTAGTAAGGATGTGCGGGAGCCATTGGCATAAGTCCAAGGGCAGATTGACATCCTGCGAGTGGACTCCCTGAGAGTGCGGCAGCACTGCTCGGACCCGCGAATTTAGTTCCTGAGCTATACCAAAGGTGACCCGAGGTGACCCCTGATCAGGTTGCTTGAGTGTGTGTTAGGAATAATTCTGTCGGTGTTTTGGACCGGTGGATCCTCAACCAACTAGTGAAAGTGTACTGCGTGCCCCTAATCCAGGATGGTGATGCAAAGAGACACAAGGTTTATACTGGTTCAGGCAATAGGTGCCCTATGTCCAGTCTGAGAGAGCGATATTGTATTCCTTGCACCGAGGTGCTTGTAGTAGGGGTTTACAAGTAGGGCGAGAGAGGGAGTTAGTCCCTGGTCTCTGCGTGGAGCGGCATGGGTTGCTTGAGAGGTTGATCTCTCGCAGTGAGGGAGCGTGCGTATTATAGAGTGTTGCTTGTTGCTTGCGCGTGTGTCTATCTGAGCGATGTCTTTGTGAGTGCCTGTCTAGAAACGGCCCTGGTCACTCCCTTTTATAGTTGAAGGGGGGGACGGGGGCGATACATGTGTTTGCTATGTGGCGTTTTATGAGCGGAGGCGGTATGTCCGAGCCCTGCAGCTCGTTACTGTGGTGGTATGGTCGATGGAGCGGTCTTGTCCTTGGTACACTGGAGCGACGCACCGGTCACGCCTAGTCCTGTGCGACGTGGGAGCTCCTGTGGTGGCAGGCGTGCCTTCTTCTGTTGGAGGCGTGCTGGTTGCTGTATGTTTGACCGACGCGGAGTGCCGAGGCCGGGTTGATGCGATGGCGTGGGTGTGCTGACTCCGAGGATACAGGAGTTTGGCCCTGTGCGCGACGTGGGAGCTCCTGCAGCCCGACGCAGGGTATGGCGCGTTCTGCGGGCGATGTGCCGAGGCCCAGTCGATGCAGAGGCTGGACCGTCGTGGGGGGCTCGGCGGGCATGAGTCCCGAGGCTATAGGAGCCCGGAAGCGGATAGCCGAGGCTCGGAGGGAGCAGTTGGTCTTGCTCGTCGATTCCGAGGCTACAGGGACCTGGACTTGACTCTCCACGCCGCGCTGTCCTCGGAGCAAGTGGGGTTAGGCAGCACAGTGCCACATGGGTGTCAGTCGTAGGCATAGTGCCGAGAACAGTGGCTGGTAACCCCTACCCCGTCCTGTCCCGGACTGCATGGCACCGATGTGACTCCCGTCCCGTCGGCCACTCCGCTGTACTGCGCCGACGTGTGGCTGACGTTGCGGGAGCGGTTGGACACGTTGGTTGGGTGTCACATCCTATCAGGGAAATTGGTCAAGGCGGCGGTGATGGGGTCAATGCCGAGCCGGCCTCGAGCGAGTCGGTAACTGAGAGTTCGTCCGAGGCCTTGTGGCGCGGGGCCTCGAGCGAATCGAAGAATCGGTACCTCGTCCGAGGCCTTGTGGGGCGGGGCCTCGGGTGAGGCGGAGAGTTGGTACATCATCCGAAGCCTTGCAGCGTGGGCCTCGGGCGAATCGGAGAACCGGCTGAGGCCTCGTGGTTGTCTCTTGGCTTCGATATTTACAAGGTCTAAGCAATTTTTTCGGTTCTTGCTTAGGGTACCCCTTTCTATGGTATCCGATAGTAGCCCCTGAGCCTCAGGGGGAGTGCGAGCAATCTCCCTAAGGTTTTGATGAGACTTGGCTCGCAGCAGCTCCCGTCGGGATTGTGTTTTGTGCTCGAGGCCTCGGTGGGTGCGCGCGAGCGCACCCGCCGGGTGTAGCCCCCGAGGCCCTGGAGGAGTGGATTTACTCATCCAGGGGCTTTTTCCTGTTGAGTGAGGGGTTTTATCGCGTTTGCTGAGCCCCTGAGTGCGAGTTTGGGTCGCTGGGTCTTGGCTTGGTTGCAGGAAGAGCCCCCGAGCCTCTGCGCGGAGGAAGAGGGCGATCAGGAGTTTCCCTATCTTTTTTGGGCGGCCCTCACGCATCCTTTTCATTTGGAAGGAGGGGTGGAGTATGCCAGACTACCCTCGGTGGGCGCGAGTAGTGACACCTTCGGTGAGCTGTTATCGGGTAAGTCCAAGTGGAGGCCCGTGCCCCATTCGATAGGGGTCGGCTAGCGGTCTAGAGACGCGCGCCAAAAGTACTAGAGGGCTTCTCTAGTGGGTCCCAGGGCCACTCGATTGGCCCCGGGGGGCTCGATGCCTCCCTACGGTGGGATCCCATTCAGAGACCTCCCTGCCGGTCTCGGACATGACTTAGGGTATCCCAAGCAATTGCTTGCTTGGGCCTCGGCCATGTATGGGCTAGCCCATAGTCATCCCTGACTTTGTTTGTCCTAGGGCACCTGTCGAGACCCTCGGGGGCCCAGCCTTCGAACCCCTGGACCGTAACGGGCTCGGTGCCCAGTTCCTTAGCCTGAAAGGAATCGGCTTGGTTGCAGGAGGAGCCCCCGAGCCTCTGCACGGAGAAAGAGGGCGATGAGGAGTTTTCCTATCTTTTTTGTGTGGCCCTCGCACATCCTTTTTGTTCGGAAGGAGGGGTGGAGTATGCCAGACTACCCTCGGTGGGAGTGAGCAGTGACACCTCCGGTGAGCTGTTATCGGGTAAGTCCAAGTGGAGGCCCATGCCCCATTCGATAGGGGTCGGCTAGCGGTCCAGAGACGCACTCCAAAAGTACCAGAGGGCTTCTCTAGTGGGTCCTAGGGCCGCTCGATTGGCCCCTGGGGGCTCGATGCCTCCCTACGGTGGGATCCCATTCAGAGACCTCCTTGCCGGTCTCGGACACGACTTAGGGCATCCCAAGCAATTGGTTGCTTGGGCCTCGGCCACGTACGGGCTCACCCATAGTCATCCCTGACTCTGTTTGTCCTAGGGTAGCTATCGAGACTCTCGGGGGCCCAGCCTTCGAACCCCTGGACCGTAACGGACTCGGTGTCTAGTTCCTTAGCCTGAAAGGAATCAGCTTGGTTGCAGGAGGAGCCCCCGAGCCTCTGCACAGAGCAAGAGGGTGATTAGGAGTTTCTCTACCTTTTTTGTGTGGCCCTTATGCATCCTTTTTGTTCGGAAGGAGGGGTGGAGTATGCCAGGCTACCCTCGGTGGGCGCGAGCAGCGACACCTCCGGTGAGCTGTTATCGGGCAAGTCCAAGTGGAGGCCCGTGCCCCATTCGATAGGGGTCGGCTAGCGGTCCAGAGACGTGCTCCAAAAGTACCAGAGGGCTTCTCTAGTGGGTCCCAGGGCCGCTCGATTGGCCCCAGGGGCTCGGTGCCTCCCTACGGTGGGATTCCATTCAGAGACTTCCCTACCGGTCTCGAACACGACTTAGGGCATCCCAAGCAATTGCTTGCTTGGGCCTCGGCCATGTATGGGCTCACCCATAGTCATCCCTGACTCTGTTTGTCCTGGGGTGGCTGTCGAGACCCTCGGGGGCCTAGCCTTCAAACCCCTGGACCGTAATAGGCTCGGTGCCCAATTCCTTAGCCTAAAAGAAATCGGCTTGGTTGTAGGAGGAGCCCTCGAGCCTCTGCGTGCGGAGCAAGAGGGTGATCAGGAGTTTCCCTATCTTTTTTGTGTGGCCCTCGCGCATCCTTTTCATTCGGAAGGTGGGGTGGAGTATGCCAGGCTACCCTCGGTGGGCGCGAGCAGTGACACCTCCGGTGAGCTATTATCGGGCAAGTCCAAGTGGTGGCCCGTGCCCCATTCGATAGGGGTCGGCTAGCGGTCCAGAGACGCGCTCCAAAAGTACCAGAGGGCTTCTCTAGTGGGTCCCAAGGCCACTTGATTGACCCCAGGGGCTCGGTGCCTCCCTATGGTGGGATTCCATTCAGAGACTTCCCTGACGGTCTCGGACACGACTTAGGGTATCCCAAGCAATTGCTTGCTTGGGCCTCGGCCATGTACAGGCTCGCCCATAGTCTTCCCTGACTTTGTTTGTCCTGGGGTGGCTATTGAGACCCTTGGAGGCCCAGCCTTCGAACCCCTGGACCGTAACGGGCTCGGTGCCCAGTTCCTTAGCCTAAAAGGAATCGGGTGGGGGATATTCCCCTCCCATCGGCTGACAACGGCAGGCTCTCCTTTTGAGGCGGTTTTCTGGGGGAGACGGAATGGTGCCTACTGTCACTACGGTTGGATGCGACGTGATGTCTATGGATGGGACGTTACTATGCGCACGCGATTAATAAGGAAAAGGTGGACGCATGGGCGGTTTAGCTGGATCCGGATTAACTGCGCTAGATCTGAGGGAAATTTCCCCGGTTTCATCGCCCGTCCATTTCACCCCCTCCCCTCCCTCATAAATGTGTGATGAGCCTCGCCCCATCCCTCCTTACCTTGCCTGCCTGCGTTCGCCCTTTCTGCCCTTGAGCGGTTGCTAAGAACAGAGGAAGAGAGCGCCGGGAAGAAGAAGGGAGAAGGAGGAGGAAAAGCGGAGAGAGAGAGAGAGATAGCGAGAGCACACCTTACCGCCGTAGCCGCATTCTCCACCGCACCCATGGCCAGTGGCGCTATTGTCATTCAGGCGGATCCTTGGGGTCCGTCCGATGTGTCTGCGGAGACGCCTGCAGTCGCTTGTCGACGATGGCCTCCTCCGCTCGGTTACCGACCCTAACAGACCGGAGTGGATTGCTCCGGGGGCCGAGCCAGAGCTGAGGCCGCACGATGGTACATCATGAGCTTCGTGGCCTTCCACGAGCGCGGTCTCGGCCTGCCGGCGGACCGGTTCATGCGGGCGCTCCCGCATTATTACGGCGTGGAGCTCCACAACTTCAACCCCAACTCCATTGCGCAGGCGGCTATCTTTGTCGCTGTCTACGAGGGGTACCTAGGCATTGCCCCCCACTGGGAGCTGTATGGCTCCACCTCTTTCGGCGGGGCTCACCACCAAGCCGGGCGGGTACGCGAAGGCGATGAGGGCCGGCGGCTGCACTCTCCAAGTGCGCCAAGACCGGCAGCTCCTCTACATCTCGGCCCAGCTCGCATTGTCCAACCATCGCTGGTACAACAGCTAGTTCTACCTCCGCAACGACGACGGTGGACTTCCCCCTATACTAGGGCGGGTCATGGAGAACCAGCCGGAGAAGTGGAGGTACGGCGTCCTGACGCCTGATTAGCCCAAACTGCGGCCGCTTCTGGAGGCGCTGGAGTGGTTGCGCGGCCGTGGCCTTACGACAGCTGTGGTTATGGCGGCCTTCCATCGCCGGAGGGTGCTGCCGCTGATGGCTCAGCGGCAGCGCCTGTTTGAGATGACACCGGATGAGCCGATCGATGGCATCCGGTTGTCCACCGTCGCCCTCTCTAACGAGGAGATTCTACGTCGGGTGAAAGAGACGGTGGATGGGTGGCTGAGGAGCAGTGGTCTATCCCCGTTCCCGATGCGCCCATCGCGGGGGTACATCTCTCTGGTGAGTCACGCGCCGCTACGGCCCCCGAGGCCGCCTTGCTTCTTGCATTTTCCGTTCCTTATTTGCGTTCGCCGTTCCTGCAGGGGATGAGGGATGTGTGAGCCTCCCCGCCGCCCGTTCTCGAGGACGCAGAGCGGCGAGTGGTGAACAGGGCGCATGCCGAGGCTAACAAGGAGCAGAAGGACGCTGCGGAGGCAAGGCGCAAGAGGAAGAACCTCGAGCACGACGAGCTAGAGAAACGTCGCCGGCAGCAGAGGTACGATGGTCTCCCGGTGGAGTCATCTTTGTCATCGTCGTCGATGGTCCCTTTGAGCGATGATGACAAGAGCGAGGCGGGGTGGGGTCCCCTGGACTATCTCCCTGACGTCAGGGGGGCGGCGGGGGCGTCGGCGAGCGGCCCGGCGTCTAGGAGGAGGAGGAGGAGAGGATGCCTTAGGGCTGGTGATCGCCCGCTCCGGGGCCGAGGCCGACATGCCCGAGCCACGGGCATTGGCGAAGCGCGCCATCAACCCAATGGGCTCGACGGCGGAGGTGGGGCGGGCGACGGCGGGGGTGATGCAACTACCTCCGCAGAGGGTCGAGGGGGCGCCGGAGTCCGGCAAGGGTCGGCCGGCACCGGCGGACACAGAGGTCGTGCCACTACCACCACCACCACCATTGCAGAGGATGAGGGATGCAGTGTCCGAAGTGGTTGTGTCCCCGTTCGAGGTGAGTGTTTTGTCAGTGGAGTTTGCAGCATCTCCCGCTCGTCCCTTGGTCATATGCTGACCTTGTGAGTGTTTTTGCTTTCAGCCAGAAGCGCCAGCGGAGGCGCCTGCCCTGGTGCCACGTAAGGCGCTCAAGGTGAGCACCAGCTCCACCACTCAATGGGTGGTGGAGGCGCAGGCCGCCATACAACGTGGCACGGCGTCGGCGAGGGCCGACCCGAAGGAGCCGGTCGCCCTAGAAGAGGCTATCGAGGCAGCCACGAAGCGAGCGGGGGAGGAGGTGCCTATGCCCCGCGAGGCCGAGGCCCGCGAGTTAGATCAAGCCGAGGCGCCTTCAGTCGCTGAGGCCACCGAGGGCGAGGTCGAGGCCCCTAGGACCTCCGAAGCCGAGGTGGCGGAGACCAGGGCGGGGGAAGCTTCAGTACCGCCCCTGGTCCAAGACCTACCACCGTTGCAGGAGAGCGCCCGGAGAAGTGGAGGTTCAGACAATCTCCTCCAACGATACTTCCCGGGGGAAGGAGGTGGCAGACGCCGAGGCGGCCAGCACCGTGGAGCAGCCAGTCCCGACTCTTGTCGAGGGGAGTTTGGCCCTTGTGCGGGTCCAACCTGAGTCCCGCTGGTGGGATCACCCAGCGTGTCTTGTGGTGGAGCTGGGACGACCCTAAGGGGGAGCCTCTATTCGCCCTTGAGGACACGGCCGAGGGGGGGCGCTGGGGCTCCTTCGAGCAATTTCGCCAGCTGGCGGAGCGATCGCTGCGAACAGCGCTGTCCATCATGGCTGACGATCAGTCCAGGGTTGCCCAGGTGCGCGCTTTCTTTCCCGGCGCTGTGTCATCTTTTTTTGAGTTTTCTCACAATACTTGACCCCTGTTTTGCCTACCCAGGAGCTCGAGGCCCGGTCCCTCGGGAAGTCGATGTTCCTGTGGCGGGAGAGGGACGTCTAGGACCAGCTCCGGCAGCAGAAGGACCTGCTCGCCAATGCTAATGTGCTTCTGTCAGCGCGGAGCGCAGGAGGTGGAGGACCTCCACCTTTGCTATGCTGATATGAAGGCTGAGGAGACCACGGCCCGGGAGCAGGTCGTCTCTTTGGTGGCGCGGATCAAGGAGCTAGAGGAGGAGATAACACGGGTGGCCAGCGAGCAGGACACCTTCAGGTCCTTGGCTGAAGAAGCGATGGCCTCCACCAAGGCCATCGCTGGGCAGCTGGGTGTGGAGCAGGGCGCGCATCTGTTGATGAAAGGTGCCTTGGCAGAGGCCCTCAAGGTGGCCGAGGCCTCTCAGGTCGAGGCCTTAGCCTAGAAGAAAAAGTCCAAGGGTGAGTCCTATTAAACCGCGCCCCTTGTTTTATTTGTTTTTTCTTGCGTTCTTAACCCCATCCCGCCTATCTCGGCGCAGGGCTAGAGAAGGAGGTTTCCGGGCAACCGAGGCCTCCATTGAAGTGCAGTCGGTGCTCGAGGCCAAGATCCGGGAGCACAACGCGCTGCAGAGCCCCGCCCGTAACACCTACGAGGCCCTGGAGGCTGAGGGGGTTGAGTCGGGCAGCTCCCTCAGGAGTCGCCTGATCGCATTGAGCAGCCGAGTCCACGAGCGGCTCCGGGGGGCGCTTCATACGGTGTCAAGCGCGCCCTGGCCGTCGTCTCCTTGCACTACGCCGGCATCGATCTCGAGGCCGTCAGCAATGGTTACATCGTGGCTGAGCATGACGAGGAGGCCGAGGAGGAGGTCATGAAGCTGGAGGAGGCGGCTAAGGCCCCTGGCACGGTGCTGGCCAGTTTGTACGAAGCGGAGGTGGTTCCCCCTACGCCGTCTGCCGACGCTGGTGACCCTGAGTTTTGACCTGGGCTAAAGGGGTCATGTAAACATATTAGGACTTATGTTACCGTATCATAACGCTTGTGGCCGTCGAGGCCTTTTAAAGTACTCGTGTGTATACGCTTTTTAATCATTTTTATCATATTTCCGAGCCTCTGCCCTCTTTCTCGTTCTGAACATATCACTTGCAAAAAACTTCCTCGGAGCCTAAGCTGCCCCTTGGGCAAAAGGTGGTGAGGGAGTTGCCGTAGCCCGGAGGCATAGGCCATCTCGCGGCTCGGCCGGCCTTTTGGCCCTGAGATAGACTTTCGGTCCTTAGGTTTTTACAATCGATTTGTCAGAGTACACGAGAGAGTTTGGCGTAGAATTTTTTTGAAAAACGACTAAAAAATGGTGCCTGGGACTTAGGGGTCCCCCCTTTTAGCCCCCGAGGGAGGCTCGGTTCTGCAGAGGTAGAGCCGAGTCTTGTTCGAGCCCCGCGGTGGGCACCTCTACAGAGGTGGAGCCAAGTCTCCCTTGTAGCGTTATTGTAACGTCGATCCCCCATCGATGGGCTCGGGGGGTTTCTCGAAAAATTAGAACAACTAAAGAACGCTTCTTTAATGTATTTCGAGAAACAATGTATACAATGCTTGGAAATTTAAGGGTAGAAACGACGTAGTTGTTCTATGTTCCAAGCGTTGGTGAGGATTTCGCCCTTCTCGTTGGCTAGCTTGTAGGTCCCGGGCTTTAGCACTTGGGCGACGATGTACGGCCCTTCCCATGGCGGGGTCAGCTTGTGGTGGCCCTTGTTGCTCTGCCTTAGTCTCAGCACTAGGTCGCCCACCTTCAGGTCTCGGCTTTGAATGCGCCAGGCTTGATAGCGTCATAGGGCTTGCTGGTACTTGGCCGAATGCATCAGCGCAATGTCTCGGGCTTCCTCCAGTTGGTCGAGGGCGTCCTCGCGGGTAGTGCGGTTGCTTTGCTCGTTGTAGGCCAGTAGCCTTGGGGAACCGTACTCCAAGTCGGTGGGGAGAATGGCCTCGGCTCCATAGATCAGGAAGAACGGTGTGAACCCCGTGGCTTGGCTCGGAGTGTTCCTCAGGCTCCAGATGACCGACAGGAGTTTGGCAAGCCATTTCTTGCCAAATTTCTTCAACCGATTGTATATTCCTGGCTTGAGGCCCTGTAGGATCATGCCGTTGGCACGGTCTACTTGGCTATTTGTCCTAGGGTGTCCTACGGCTGACCAGGCCACACGAATGTGGTGGTCATCACAGAACATCAGGAACTTATGGCCGGTGAATTGTGTCCCATTGTCTATGATGATGGTGTTTGGAATCCCGAACCTATGGATGATATCAGTGAAGAACAGCACCGCTTGCTCGGATTTGATTCGAATGATCAGACAAGCCTTGATCCACTTGGAGAACTTATCGATCACTACTAGCAAATGGGTATAGCCCCCGGGGGCCTTCTGCAGAGGCCCAACCATGTCTAGCCCCCACAAGGTGAATGGCCATGTAATGGGGATGGTCTGGATGGCTTGGGCCGGGAGGTGCGTCCGCCGCGCATAGTACTGGCATCCCTCGCAGGAGCGTACCAGCTTGGTGGCGTCAGCAACCGCCGTTGGCTAGTAGAACCCTTGGCGGAGGGCGTTTCCGATGAGCGTCCAAGGTGCTGCATGGTGCCCGCAGGCTCCCGCGTGCAAGTCCCAAAGTAGGGCTTGGCCTTCCTCGGTGGTGATGCATCGTTGGAGGACGCCAAATGGGCTTCGCCTGTACAACTCGCCGTTGCTGAGGACGTAAGTTTTGGCTCATCGCGTGAGCCATCGGGCTTCGGTCCAGTCTGTAGGAAGCTCTCCTCGAATGAGGCAATCAAGGAACAGGACTCGCCAGTCCGTGCCCCAGTCGGCCTCGGGAGGCTCCGCGTTGATTTCCATGGCCTCGGGCTCGGCCATAGGGGTCTCAGTGTCAGAGGAGGCCTCGGGCCCTGTGGTGGGCTCGACCGGTTGTAACACCTCGGGTGTTTAAAATACTAAAATAGGACATGTCATCATATGCATTGCAAAGCATTTGGTCATATGGAAAACTTTGATATGCATTTACTAAAACAAGTTTACATTTATGTTACGAGTGTTGCCTTGTTTGGTTTGAATTTTGTTAAAAATTTGGTTTGGATTTTTAATTTTCAAGAAAACCTTGATTTTTCAGTATTTAAATCCTACTCTGAAAACTCATTTCAAAATCTAAGCATATTTTGGGGTTGAGCCCAAAAGCAAAAGTGTAGAGCTTGGCAAGTTGTGCATATTTTGGAGAACCTCCTAAATTATAGGACCCACATACATTTGTCACTGTCCAAAGACCTTTGACAACAATGCATATGTTCCTGGTAACTTAAGAAGTCTGTCGGGTGTCCTCGGGGAACCCCGAATCATCCACGATTTCCGAGCAGGATCACGTTACAGAGTCATTGTAGTATTACAACATTTATTCAAATATCTACACCAGAGTAAAAACAACGGAAGTCTTACAATAACATAATTTACAAAACAGTAGTTTCAAACCTCGCAACTAGGTTCGATATTTATTACAAAACGAAATAGTGGAGTGGCATTATAATATAATACAAAACACACAATGAAACTGCCCTGCCCAAGGGCCACACATTTACTTCTCATCGTCAGAACGAACGATAGTCATGCAGCACGATCCAAAACAGATCTGCTCATGAGGCTCACCTGCAACAAGGGTCAACGAACCCTGAGTACAAAAGTACTCAACAAGACTTAACCAAAATAAGAACTGATAACTCAGGAATGCAGGCTCAGGGATTCAAGGCATGGTTTTAGCAATAATCAAAGTTATTTTGCGTAAAAGCTCTTTGACAAAATTCTTTGTTTCAACAGTTTAAACTTCATAAAATCATATACAAAGATGACACGATCCGTAATGAGATCATGAAACTTTATATCCAACACCTTCATCAACCATTCTCAAGTTCCAGTTATTAATACTACGATGATGAACAGTGAGTTGAGTCTCCATAACCAAGGAGCAACGACGATTTGAACCGATTATAAACCCAGCTGTGACTTCCAGACCACACGACATATGCAGGTCCCTGACCTACATATACCAACCTACCCTCGGATCCTCTGAAACAAGAACGGGTCCGCGCCACCCGAGAATACAGTACTCCACCATTCCAGCCCATGGCCACGTGGGTACACGCTATTCCCGCCATCTCTCCACTCCCAGTGCGCGAGTAGCCATTCTCGTAATAGAATCGCCAAGTAAAGGCTTACCGGAGTATGTGCTTAGTACTACAAATTCTCACCTCATGCAATTCAACAACGGACGTGCCTTAATCGACATTAAAGCGGAAAGATCCCGCTCACAAGACCTCCATGTCTTGTGGCTCACACACACACCGAGTCCTTGGGTCTAGATTTATTACTCCACATTCCCATATCACAAAGCTATCATAATTAACCAATGTCCCATTTAAAACTTGCGGTGGCGGTAGTCACCGACTTCATCGTTTCTACGATAGCTACATAAAACTAGGCATATACGAGTTCAAAACTGGTAATATGATAAATATGGAATAACAAGGGTGGTAATGCACCAATTAGGCTCTTACTTAACTCTTAATCACTTAGTGCAGTAACGGAAAGCAAAAGCGAAATTAATTTGTATAACACAAGGTAGGGTTGTATGCATCCGGTGCTTGCCTTCGTTGACGGAAAAGTCCGGCTCCTGCGACGTTTCACAAGTCTTCGATCCGACCTCAACAGACAGATCAACCTCCTCCGCAACTTGATTAACTACCATGTGTTCACCTTCGTTTACTACACGTAGTAACATTGCCATGTTTAACATGATGCGGAATATGAAACATGATGCTCGATGATGGATGCAAAAATTAATAAATTGGATACAATTTTCCTTCGCAGTACAGTTACAAACCAAACTAACCAAACCATATTTGTAACTGATGTGACCACGCCAGCACCGATCACTTTGGTGAACTCTCCGACCACTACGGTGAACTATCCGACCACTACGGTGAACTATCCGACCACTACGGTGAACTCGGCGGAGCAAAGATCGTCGGTGAGGGAGAACCGGCGACTGCAGTGATCAAAATGAGTAAACAACAACTGACTAAGTACTACAGCATCGAAACGAAGCTATAAGTACACTGATTACAGACAACGGCTCACCGAAGGGCTCTGGCCACGATGACACGCCCGTGGCGGTGAAGTTGCCGACCGTGAGGAAGAAAGACGTGGACAGCGAGTTCTCGGCAATTTCAGGCAACCAATGATAGCTGGCTGGATTCGCAAGGAAAAGACGGAACTAGGACGGCCTTTACCGAGATGGCAACAGCGCTGGGGAGACGATGCGAGCTTGTTGGAGCGATGACAACGGCGGTGGTGAAAACAAAGGAAGAAGAAAAGCAGCGATGACGACGACGTCTTGGTACTTATAGCGCGGCGCAGAAGCTCAAGGAAGCCACGACGGAGCCGTTTCCGTGCCAGCGCGACATCAAGGACGGCCACGACGCGCCTGGAACGCCGAAGAAGGTCCGACGGCAATGTAGCTTAGGCGGTGAACACTGTTCACAGAAATTACAAAATTGCCATACGCCAAAATTCACAAATTACTCTCAAATTTTCATAACAACTCAAAAATCTCCAAAAACAAAAGTTGTTCAAAATCAAAAGTTCTACAACTTTGCTTCTATAACCATCTCCAAATTCGGTCTAGATTTTGAAATGAACTTTTGAATTTGAATAGGGAAATTTAACGAATTACGCCTTTTTGAATTACTCAAAATTTTTCTAAACAACTTGAAAAACTCCAAAAACAAACTTTGCATAACTTGCCAAGCTCTACACTTTTGCTTTTGGGCTCAACCCCAAAATATGCTTAGATTTTGAAATGAGTTTTCAGAGTAGGATTTAAA
The DNA here is from genome assembly GCA_904845875.1 of Miscanthus lutarioriparius. NCBI lineage: Eukaryota > Viridiplantae > Streptophyta > Magnoliopsida > Poales > Poaceae > Miscanthus > Miscanthus lutarioriparius. The sequence goes on along the minus strand of CAJGYO010000017.1, from coordinate 27,211,300 downwards.
TACTGAAAAATCAAGGTTTTCTTGAAAATTAAAAATCCAAACCAATTTTTTTTAACAAAAATTCAAACCAAACAAGGCAACACTCGTAACATAAATGTAAACTTGTTTTAGTAAATGCATATCAAAGTTTTCCATATGACCAAATGCTTTGCAATGCATATGATGACATGTCCTGTTTTAGTATTTTAAACACCCGAGGTGTTACAATCCTTCCCCCTAAAAGAAATCTCGCCCCGAGATTCAAAGCCATAGAGTAAGTAATGGAAAAGGAAATGTGACAATCCAAAAACATCCAAAACTTTTCCATAAAACAACTGAGGTTCTTTTACAAAACACAATTTGTAGCACCCGAGCTCAACTAACATTATTCTATTCTATATTGACGCTAGAAACTCTGGAAACTTTTCTAACAAGTAATCTTCTGATTCCCAAGTAGCTTCCTCTTCTAAATGTTGATTCCATTGTATTTTATAGAACTTGATTGTCCGTTTTTGAGTAACACGATCTTTCTGATCTAACACTCGGATAGGATATTCGGAATAAGTTAAATCCGGTTCTAGTTCCACTCCTGCAACTTCAACATTCTGTTCAGGCACTCGGAGACACTTCTTCAATTGAGAAACATGGAACACATCATGCACAGCTGTGAGATGTTCAGGTAATTTTAAGCGATAGGCCACTTTTCCAAACCTCTCCAAAATTTGATATGGTCCAATGTATCGGGGTGCCAACTTTCCTTTAACACCAAAACGGTTAACTCCCTTCATTGGTGATACTTTCAGATATACAAAATCTCCTTTGTTGAATACCAATGGTCTCCGTTGTCTATCCACATAACTCTTTTGGCGGGACTGAGCTATTTTCAAATTACTTTGTATTTGCCTAACCTTGTCTTCCGTTTCTTTCACAAGGTCAACTCCAAAGAATCTTCTTTCTCCGGGCTCCGACCAACTCAGTGATGTTCTGCACCTACGGCCATAGAGTGCTTCAAATGGAGCCATTGTAATGCTTTCCTAATAACTATTATTATATGAGAACTCAGCCAAAGGTAAGCACTCATCCCACTTATTGGAATAGTTAAGGACACAACATCTTAACATATCTTCAAGTACTTGATTAACTCTTTCAGTCTGTCCATCAGTCTGCGGATGATAAGCTGTACTATATAGAAGTTTAGTACCCAATGAAGCATGTAAGTGTTTCCAAAAGCTGGAGACAAACTGTGTACCCCTATCTGACACTATAGTCTTGGGTACTCCATGCAAACTCATGATTCTTGCTAAGTACATTTTGGCATATTGGATCGTAGGATATATTGTCTTGACTGGAAGAAAATGTGCTAACTTAGTGAGTCGATCTACAATAACCCATACTGAGTCAAATCCCTTTGATGTCTTGGGTAGACCAACAATAAAATCCATACTTATGTCCTCCCACTTCCAAGATGGAATAGGCAATGGTTGTAATTCACCAGCAGACCTCAAATGTATAGCTTTCACCTTTTGACAAGTATCACACTTTGCTATATATCTAGCAATCTCTATTTTCATTTTAGTCCACCAGAATCTTTGCTTCAAGTCATGGTACATCTTGTTACTTCTCGGATGGATAGATAACCTAGTAGCATGTGCCTCCTCTAGAATTGATCTATGTAACTCAGAACCTTTGGTACCACCAAAGCGATCCTTGAACCACAACACATCTTTATCATCTATGTGAAGCATTCTCGCTTTTCCATTCTCGACTCTTTCCTTGATATGGGCTATACCCTTGTTTTCCTTCTGAGCAGCAATAACTTGATCTCGAATAGTGGCTTCTACAATTATGTTGGTCAAACTTCCTTGTTGAATTACTTCTATATTCAACTTTTCCATTTCTTGACATAAAGTCAAACCCATTGTTTTCACTGCCAGACAATTACAATAACTTTTGAATAAACTTTGATGTTTTTGTTCGTAAGAACGATTCATGCATCATGAATAATTCACTCGTTACTTCCTTCACCTCTTAGTCTGGAGTTGAGTAGTGAGTCTGGTTTGAGGAATGTAATCCATCATAGCTGCTCTTTAGACTTTGATCAAGTGGTCTTACTTGGATTAAATTGGTTTTCTACAGTATGGCTCGTGCCAAGATGACGCCCCGTAAGTCCACTAGACCCAAAGGAGTTCCTCATCACCAACTTGCCCCTAGAAACGATGGTGCTAGCAGTAGCAGTTCTAGGCCTGATCCCCAAGCAAAGATACAAAGAATTTCTATAGAATTAGCACAAGCTACTAGAGATAGGGCTTTGGATGCTATCTGAGTAGGAGAATTACAGGATCAATTGAGGCGTCTCACCACCGCTTTTGTGAGGCTGCGAAAGTATATTAGTTCATATGGTGGAGGGACAAAATGAGGCTTAGCAGAGGGAAAATGTAGCTAGAGCTAGAACTCATGAGCTAGAGTTCTATGTAGAAGATTTAGAAGAACATAATACCTATCTACATGAGGAAGTGCATAGGCTTAGCAATCATCGAACCCGAATCATGAGCCTCAAGTTGATGCCATGGACCCTGTGTGTCATCCTTGCCAATGAAAGTGAATCGGAAGAGGAAGAAGAAGATCCCAAGAATTAGTAATGATCAATGAAAGTGATGATGAAGGCGGTAATAATTCCGAATGGATACCGAGCCTGAAGTTTGAAGTAATCATGTAAAAGAGTAGAGTTGTATAATAGTTAATTATGGTTAGGCTATGTATCTTGTTTTGGTACTTATAGGGTCTGGTGTTTATAGTAGTAAACCCTATGTAATGTGTCTGGAGTAAGCTTTTGTGCAATCCAATAAAGGCTTGTGAATAAAGTTTGGTTTGTTATGAGCAGATGCGTCAGACGCGGGATCACATATTCTCGGTACTTCACAAGATGATGATGATATCCCCAACCCGCCACCAATGCCGATTAATCTGGCCGATGCTATATTTGCATTAGTCAATGTGGACTGTGGAAAATTTCGTTTGCTTCATGAGATGGCTCAAAGTAATCAGAATCGGATGCATGGAAACCGTGGGCATTTAATCATAACAGGCATGAGGCTACCTATGTGGATTTCACGGATACAAAACCCCCGGTGTTCACCAAGGCAGATGAACCACTAGAGGCTGATGACTGGCTTAGGACCATGGAGCAAAATTTGATCTTATTCACTGCACAGAGTTTCAAAAACCGGTGTTTGCTGCCCAGCAACTTAGAGGTGCAGCTGGTGCTTGGTATGCAAATCTGATGGCCATGCAACTCGTAGGCGTTCCGTTAACTTGGACAGAATTTCGCACTGCTTTCAGAGCCCATTATATCCCAGAAGGAGTGATGGCTATGAAGCTGGATGAATTCCTTGCTTTGAGGCAAGGGGTCAAACGGTTATGCAAGATGTGGGAAGATTCAATCATCCGTCAGTAGTATGCATCTGATCATGTCAATACGGATGCCAAGAAAAAGAAATGGTTCATGAGAGGTCTGAATACCAAACTGCAAACAATGATGACAGCATGTACCAATATCACTTATCATGAAGCAGTAAATATTGCAATTGCTTCAGAGGCAAAGTATCGGCAGCATAAGGAGCTCAAGAAGAAAAAGAGTATGCCGTCTGGATCTTTTGGGGGAAATCAGAAGAGGCAGAGGGTTATTTATCATCCAGTAAACCATTATCGTTCTCCTTATCGTCCACCACAGTCTCAAGCCGGGCAACAGTCAAATGTCCGTCCTGCTATAACCTATCCGAACTCACAGTCAACCAATGCTCCTGGTGGCAATGCTCCAACGTCATAGGGTCACAACTATCCGTGTTACAATTATGGAAGGATTGGTCATTTCTCCAGGGAATGTCCATACCCTAGGCAGGCTAATCAAAATTATCAGAAGGCCCCTGCCAATCAACAACAGGGTCAGGCACCAAACAAGAACCACAATCAGAATGCTCAGAATGGCAAAGATGAGAGGAAGACAGGACGGGTGTTCTATATTCAAGCTGGAGAAATTCTAGAGGGGGAGCCAGTGATGATGGGTATGTTTCCTGTTGCCAATCACCCTGCAGTTATACTTTTTGATTCTGGTGCATCGCATTCATTCATCAATAGAACATTTGTCGTGAAGCATGAAATTTCAATTGGGGCAACAAAGGAAAGTTTCTTTATACAGTCGCCCGGGGGACGTCTGTGTACTAAGGAAATGGTATACCAGGTACCCGTAAACCTGGGTGGGCATATTTTTCCCACTACCATGATTATCCTTAAGGATCAGGATATAGATGTAATCTTGGGAATGAATTGGATGTATCAGCATAAGGTTATTATAGATGCTTTGAATAGGACTTTAAGAGTAAGTTTGCCTGATAGTAATTCTCAACTTCTCATCCAACTTCCAACTATAAGAAGATCAGTGGGCAAGATTTGTGCGACTGTTGTCAAAGAGATTAGAGATATTCCGGTAGTGTGTGAATTTCCGGATGTGTTTCCTGAAGATTTACCCGGTCTACCACCTGATAGGGATGTACAGTTTAACATAGAGTTACAACCTGGAACAGCTCCGATTTCTCGGAGAGCCTATAGAATGCCACCTAAGGAATTGGCCGAGTTGAAGACTCAGTTACGAGAGTTGATTGAGAAGGGGTTTATTCAACCTAGTTCCTCACCTTGGGGATGTCCGGCAATTTTTGTGAAAAAGAAAGATGAGACCCTGAGGTTATGTGTTGACTATCGTCCGTTGAATGAAGTGACCATCAAGAATAAGTATCCATTACCTCGGATAGATTTGTGTTTTGATCAATTGGCCGGAGCCAAAGTTTTCTCCAAGATAGATTTGAGATCAGGGTATCACCAAATTAAGATAAAGCCTGAAGATATTCCCAAAACGGCATTTACCACAAGATATGTATTATATGAATACTTGGTAATGTCTTTTGGATTGACAAATGCTCCAGCTCATTTCATGTACCTGATGAATTCAGTATTCATGCCTGAGCTAGACAAGTTTGTAGTGGTATTTATTGATGACATTCTAGTGTATTCCAAGAATAAGAAAGAACATGCGGAACACCTCAGAATTGTTCTGACTCGTTTGAGAGAACATCAATTGTATGCCAAGTTCAGCAAGTGTGATTTTTGGCTTAAGGAAGTGCAATTTCTTGGACATGTCTTGTTAGCTGAAGGAGTTGCAGTTGATCCCAGCAAAGTGAGGGATGTGCTTGATTGGAAACTGCCAACCACAGTTCAACAAGTTCGGAGTTTTCTTGGATTGGCGGGGTATTACCGTCGATTTATTCCAGAGTTCTCTAAAATATCAAAACCTATAACTGAATTGTTGAAGAACCAAGTCAAGTTTGTCTGGTCATCAGATTGTGAAGAGGCTTTCCAGACTTTGAAGAGACTGTTGACTACTGCCCCAGTATTAGCCCAACCTGATATCGAGAAGCCGTTTGACGTCTACTGTGATGCTTCAGGTATTGGTATTGGATGTGTGTTGATGCAAGAAGGCCGGGTCATTGCCTATGCATCCAGGCAACTTAAGCAACATGAAGAGCACTATCCGACCCATGACTTGGAGTTAGCAGCTGTAGTTCATGCTCTGAAGATTTGGCGGCATTACCTGCTTGGTAATACGTGCCATATGTATACAGACCACAAGAGCTTAAAGTATATCTTTACTCAGTCAGAGTTGAACATGCGACAAAGAAGATGGTTAGAACTGATTAAGGATTATGATTTGGAAGTACATTATCACCCTGGTAAAGCAAATGTAGTTGCAGATGCTCTCAGTCGCAAAAGTTATTGTAATTGTCTGGCAGTGAAAACAATGGGTTTGACTTTATGTCAAGAAATGGAAAAGTTGAATATAGAAGTAATTCAACAAGGAAGTTTGACCAACATAATTGTAGAAGCCACTATTCGAGATCAAGTTATTGCTGCTCAGAAGGAAAACAAGGGTATAGCCCATATCAAGGAAAGAGTCGAGAATGGAAAAGCGAGAATGCTTCAAAGATAGATGATAAAGATGTGTTGTGGTTCAAGGATCGCTTTGGTGGTACCGAAGGTTCTGAGTTCTGATATCAATTCTAGAGGAGGCACATGCTACTAGGTTATCTATCCATCCGGGAAGTAACAAGATGTACCATGACTTGAAGCAAAGATTCGGTGGACTAAAATGAAAATAGAGATTGCTAGATATATAGCAAAGTGTGATACTTGTCAAAAGGTGAAAGCTATACATTTGAGGTCCTTTGGTGAATTACAACCATTGCCTATTCCATCTTGGAAGTGGGAGGACATAAGTATGGATTTTATTGTTGGTCTACCCAAGACATCAAAGGGATTTGACTCAGTATGGGTTATTGTAGATCGACTCACTAAGTCAGCACATTTTCTTCCAGTCAAGACAATATATCCTACGATCCAATATGCCAAAATGTACTTAGCAAGAATCATGAGTTTGCATGGAGTACCCAAGACTATAGTGTCAGATAGGGGTACACAGTTTGTCTCTAGCTTTTGGAAACACTTACATGCTTCATTGGGTACTAAACTTCTGTATAGTACAGCTTATCATCCGCAGACTGATGGACAAACTGAAAGAGTTAATCAAGTACTTGAAGATATGTTAAGATGTTGTGTCCTTAACTATTCCAATAAGTGGGATGAGTGCTTACCTTGGGCTGAGTTCTCATATAATAATAGTTATCAAGAAAGCATTAGAATGGCTCCATTTCAAGCACTCTATGGCCGTAGGTGCAGAACATCGCTGAGTTGGTCGGAGCCTGGAGAAAGAAGATTCTTTGGAGTTGACCTTGTGAAAGAAACGGAAGACAAGGTTAGGCAAATACAAAGTAATTTGAAAATAGCTCAGTCCCGCCAAAAGAGTTATGCGGATAGACGACGGAGACCATTGGTGTTTAACAAAGGAGATTTTGTATATCTGAAAGTATCACCAATGAAGGGAGTTAACCATTTTGGTGTTAAAGGCAAGTTGGCACCTCGATATATTGGACCATTTCAAATTTTGGAGACGTATGGAAAAGTGGCCTATCGCTTGAAATTACCAGAACATTTATCAGCTGTACATGATGTGTTCCATGTGTCTCAGTTAAAGAAGTGCCTCCGAGTGCCTGAGCGGAATGTTGAAGTTGAAGGAGTGGAACTAGAACCGGATTTAACTTATTCCGAATATCCTATCCGAGTGTTAGATCAGAAAGATCGTGTTACTCGAAAACGGACAATCAAGTTCTATAAAATACAATGGAATCAACATTTAGAAGAGGAAGCTACTTGGGAATCAGAAGATTACTTGTTAGAAAAGTTTCCAGAGTTTCTAGCGTCAATATAGAATAGAATAATGTTAGTTGAGCTCGGTTGCTACAAATTGTGTTTTGTAAAAGAACCTCAGTTGTTTTATGGAAAAGTTTTGGATGTTTTTGGATTGTCACATTTCCTTTTCCATTACTTACTCTATGGCTTTGAATCTCGGGGCGAGATTTCTTTTAGGGGGAAGGATTGTAACACCTCGGGTGTTTAAAATACTAAAACAGGACATGTCATCATATGCATTGCAAAGCATTTGGTCATATGGAAAACTTTGATATGCATTTACTAAAACAAGTTTACATTTATGTTACGAGTGTTGCCTTGTTTGGTTTGAATTTTGTTAAAAATTTGGTTTGGATTTTTAATTTTCAAGAAAACCTTGATTTTTCAGTATTTAAATCCTACTCTGAAAACTCATTTCAAAATCTAAGCATATTTTGGGGTTGAGCCCAAAAGCAAAAGTGTAGAGCTTGGCAAGTTATGCAAAGTTTGTTTTTGGAGATTTTTGAGTTATTATGAAAAATTTGAGTGTAATTTGTGAATTTTGGCGAATGGCAATTTTGTAATTTATGTGAACAGTGTTCACCGCCTAAGCTACATTGTCGTCGGACCTTCTTCGGCGTTCCAGGCGCGTCGTGGCCGTCCTTGATGTCGCGCTGGCACGGAAACGGCTCCGTCGTGGCTTCCTTGAGCTTCTGCACCGCGCTATAAGTACCAAGACATCGTCATCGTCGTTTTTCTTCTTCCTTTGTTTTCACCACCGCCGTTGTCATCGCTCCAACAAGATCGCATCGTCTCCCCAGTGCTGTTGCCATCTCGGTAAAGGCCGTCCTAGTTCTGTCTTTTCCTTGCGAATCCAGCCAGCTAACATTGGTTGCCTGAAATTGCCGAGAACTCGCTGTCCACGTTTTTCTTCCTCGCGGTCGACAACTTCACCGCTGCAGGCGTGTCATCGTGGCCAGAGCCCTTCGGTGAGCCATTGTCTGTAATCAGTGTACTTACGGCTTCGTTTCGATGCTGTAGTACTTAGTCAGTTGTTGTTTACTCATTTTGATCACTGCAGTCGCCGGTTCTCCCTCACCGACGATCTTTGCTCCGCCGAATTCACCGTAGTGGTTGGATAGTTCACCGTAGTGGTCGGATAGTTCACCGTAGTGGTCGGATAGTTCACCATAGTGGTCAGATAGTTCACTATGTGGTCGGATAGTTTACCGTAGTGGTCGGATAGTTCACCGTAGTGGTCGGAGAGTTCACCAAAGTGATCGGTGCTGGCGTGGTCACATCAGTTACGAATATGGTTTGGTTAGTTTGGTTTGTAACTGTACTGCGAAGGAAAATTGTATCCAATTTATTAATTTTTGCATCCATCATCGAGCATCATGTTTCATATTCCGCATCATGTTAAACATGGCAATGTTACTACGTGTAGTAAACGAAGGTGAACACGTGGTAGTTAATCAAGTTGCGGAGGAGGTTGATCTATCTGTTGAGGTCGGATCGAAGACTTGTGAAATGTCGTAGGAGCCGGACTTTTCCGTCAACGAAGGCAAGCCCCGGATGCATACAACCCTACCTTGTGTTTTACAAATTAATTTCGCTTTTGCTTTCCGTTACTGCATTAAGTGATTAAGAGTTAAGTAAGAGCCTAATTGGTGCATTACCACCCTTGTTATTCCATATTTATCATATTACCAGTTTTGAACTCGTATATGCCTAGTTTTGCTTAGCTATGCGTAGAACGATGAAGTCGGTGACTCCCTGCCACCTGCAATTTTTAAATGGGACATTGGTTAATTATGATAGCCTGTGATATGGGAATGTGGAGTAATAAATCTAGACCGGACGGACTCGGTGTGTGTGAGCCACAAGACATGGAGGTCTTGTGAGCGGGATCTTTCCGCCTGTATCGATTAAGGCACGTCCGTTGTTGAATTGCATGAGGTGAGAATTTGTAGTACTAACCACATACTCTGGTAAGCCTTTACTTGGCGATTCTATTACGAGAATGGCTACTCGCGCACTGGGAGTGGAGAGATGGCGGGAATAGCGTGTACCCACGTGGCCATGGGCTGGAATGGTGGAGTACTGTATTCTCGGGTGGCGCGGACCCGTTCTTGTTTCAGAGGATCCAAGGGTCGGTTGGTATATGTAGGTCAGGGACCTGCATATGTCGTGTGGTCTGGAAGTCCCAGCTGGGTTTATAATCAGTTCGAATCGTCGTTGCTCCTCGGTTATGGAGACTCAACTCACTGTTCATCATCATAGTATTAATAACTGGAACTTGAGAATGGTTGATGAAGGTGTTGGATATAAAGTTTCATGATCTCATTACGGATCGTGTCATCTTTGTATATGATTTTATGAAGTTTAAACTGTTGAAACAAAGAATTTTGTCAAAGAACTTTTACGCAAAAATAACTTTGATTATTGCTAAAACCATACCTTGAATCCCTGAGCCTGCATTCCTGAGTTGTCAGTTCTTATTTCAGTTAAGTCTTGTTGAGTACTTTTGTACTCAGGGTTCGTTGACCCTTGTTGCAGGTGAGCCTCATGAGCAGATCTGTTTTGGATCGTGCTGCATGACTATCGTTCGTTCTGACGATGAGAAGTAAATGTGTGGCCCTTGGGCAGGGCAGTTTCATTGTGTGTTTTGTATTATATTATAATGTCACTCCACTATTTCGTTTTGTAATAAATATCGAACCTAGTTACGAGGTTTGAAACTACTGTTTTGTAAATTATGTTATTGTAAGACTTCCGCTGTTTTTACTCTGGTGTAGATATTTGAATAAATGTTGTAATACTGCAATGACTCTGTAACGTGATCCTACTCGGAAATCGTGGATGATTCAGGGTTCCCCGAGGACACCTGACAGACTTCTTAAGTTACCAGGAACATATGCATTGTTGTCAAAGGTCTTTGGACAGTGACAAATGTATGTGGGTCCTATAACTTAGGAGGTTCTGCCACACCGGTGGGCTCTCATCCGCCGCCTAGGCGTAGTCGACGGAAGGCTTGTGGAGGTCTCTGTCGATGCCATCTTTGCCAGTTTGTCCGCGGCCTCGTTGAATTTTTGCGCAATGCTTGGACAATTTCTGAGTCGCCGACACGGGGCAACTCGGTGCATTGCTTGGAGAAGCGCCGGATGAAGTCTCGGAGAGACTCGTCCAGCTTCTGGTGACAACTCTTGAGGTCCTAGGAGTTCCCAGGGCGCACGTATGTGCCCTAGAAATTCCCGACGAAGACCTTTACCAAGTCGCGCCAGTTGTGGATCTGCATGGGAGGGAGGTATTCGAGCCAGGCTCGCACCAAGTCTGACAGGAACAAGGGGAGGTTGCGGATGATGAGCAGGTCATTGTCCGCGCCGCCTAGCTGACAAGCCAGGCAGTAATCGGCCAGCCATAGCTCGGGGTTGGTCTCGCCGCTGTACTTTGCGAGGTTGGCTGGTTGCCAAAACCGGGCCGAGAAGTGAGCGCCGCGGATGCCTTACTGAAGACTCAAGGGCCAGGCGGCCCAGGAGAAGGACTGCGGTCCTCCCCACTGTCGCAGCGGCCGCCTCGGTGCGGGTGGTAGCCTCGGGTGGGCCCATCATTGTCTTGGTGTTGTCGCCTGCTGACCACATCGTGGTCGCCTTGCGCCTCGCGTCGGTCGCCGAGGCGGTTGTGCACCGAGGGGGCCTTGTTGGCAGTTGGTGCCTGAACAGGCCCGGGACGAACCGAGGCCTCTCTATCCTGCCGATGCGGTGCCGTGGGTAGTTCCGAGGCGCCCCTGTGCCGTCGAGAGGCAGAACTTTCGGCCTACTGTACCGCGGCAGTCTTGAGGAGGTCTCGAAGCTCGCCATGGACCCGTTGCCCCTCCGAGGTAGAGGGCTCGGGCATTGTCCGAAGTAGCATTGTTGCTGCCGCGATGTTCTAGCTAGCGCGATTGAAGATAGGGGGTTGCTTGCCCCCTTCATCATTGTTGGTGCGGTGGTTGACGTCGCGAGCCCTACGCCGGGTTGCTCCGCCATCACCGCGACCCCGCTGCTCTCATTCGAGAGTGTCTCAGAGCTGCTGCAGAAGGAGTCAGTCTTGTTCGACCTTGGCCTGAAGCTTACGGAGCTGCTCCAAGTCAAGGCATCGAAGTTCCTTGTGGGCGGGGTTCTCGTTCCGCGCTGCTGGGGATTCGACGCGTGGAGGTGTGGCGTCGCCTACCCCCTCGCAGGGCGGGGAGCGATTGTCTGCCCCTTCATCCTCATCGCCTGCTCTCGGCATCCCTGAAGGGTCGAGATGGCGGACTAGAGGGGGGGTGAATAGTCTTTTCTAAAATTAATCGCGTCGGCTAACCGATATAAATGCGGAATTAAAACAATCGGTCTAGCCAAGACTACACCCCTCTATATATGTTCACTAGCACCTTGCAAAGATACTAATAAAGCAACTAAGGTGCCGGGCTAGCTAGAGCTCTCCTAAACAATTCTAGGAGCAAGGTCACACAAACCTATGCCACTAGTACTTTAAGTAACAAGGGAGCTCCTACACATGCTAGTAAGCAAAAGCACAAAGCTAACTAAGCTCACTAGCAATGCTCAATAACAAGGCAACCAACGCCTAATTAGAGAGCGCAAATACTTAGCTATACAAACTAAGCAATGTGACTAACAAGGTTACTAAAACCAAATTAGCCACGCAAGGAAGCTACTTCTATGCTACACAAGCAAGAAGGTAATTAGCTAGCTACACAAGCTATCTAATTACAAGAGCAACTACACAAGCTTAAGATATATATATAAGTAATTGCAAGCTTGTGTAATGGGGATGCAAACCAACGGGAAGAACAAGGTTGACACGATGATTTTTCTCCCGAGGTTCACGTGTTTGCCAACACGCTAGTCCCCGTTGTGTCGACCGCTCACTTGGTGGTTCGGCGGCTAATTAGCATCACCCGCTAAGCCCGCACGTCGGGCACCGCAAGAACCTACCCCTTGAGTGAGGGTAGCTCAATGACACGCTTTACTAAGGTTGCTCTTCGCGACTCCGCGGGCGAGCACAATGCCCCTCACCAGCACTTCCCCGGGACGCCCGCCCAAGCTTCTTGCGCGCTTCGACGGAGACCACCACTAAGCCGCCTAGGAGGTGGCAACCTCCAAGAGTAACAAGCACCACCCCGCCGCTCGCAACTCGATCACCTAGTGCCACTCGATGCAACCTCACGATGCAATCGCACTAGAATCGCTCACTCACACAATCGAATGATCGCTATCAAGTATGTGTGTGATGGAGGGCTCCCAAGCACTCACAAGCATGGACACTAAGTCCCTTGAGGTGCTCAGCTCCAGCCATGGCCGAGGGCCACTTCTATTTATAGCCCCAAGGGCTAAACTAGCCGTTACCCCTTCACTGGGCAACGGTCGGGCCGACCGGACGCTCCGGTCCGATCGACCGGACGCTGGACCACAGCGTCCGGTCACGCGATACTCGCCACGTGTCCCCTGCGTTCAACGGTCATCTTCCGATCCCAACGGTCATTTGCCGACCGGACGCAGCACTTCAACTGACCGGACGCAGAACCCTCAGCGTCCGGTCGTTTCCAGTAAGCTCCCGAGCATGACCGGACGCGTCCGGTCGAACGCGATCGGACGCAGCCAGCGTCCGGTCACTCTCCAACTATCAAGGCTATCAGATGCGTCACATGGACCGGACGCAGCAGCAAGCCACCGTCCGGTCGTTTTAGATCCGGCGTCGGTCGGCTTGACCGACGCCAAAGATCTTCGCGACCAACTCGTTCTCACTTCTAACTTCTTCACCCTTGCTCCAATGTGCTAACCACTAAGAATTTGCATCGGCGCAATAGAAAATAGGCATTCTATTTTCCCGAAGCGTTGAATCCCGCTCATAAGTTTCGGCGGGAGGGAGAGAGGACCCAAACCCATCTCACCCCTGCAAACACCACCTCCTTTGTAAATGTGCCAACACCACCAAGTGTACACCATCATGTGTATGTGTGTTAGCATTTTCACAATCATTTCCCAAAGGATGTTAGCCACTCAACTTGCCACGCCACTCGATCCTAGCGACAATGCAAAGTTAGATCACTCAAGTGGCACTAGATGACCGATATGCAAACAAGTTTGCCCCTCTTGATAGTACGGCCATCTATCCTAAACCCGGTCATAAACTTCTCTACATACCTATGACCGGTGAAATGAAATGCCCTAGGTTATACCTTTGCCTTGTGCATTCCATTTCATCTCCTTCAATGTCGATGCAACACATGCACCAACACGATCAACAATGATATGATCCACTTCATATCATCACATGATCATATTGGTTCATCGATCTTGACTCTACTTGCTCTTCACCATTGCTATCGTCCATCCGGCGCCAAGTCTTGCTCAAGCTTCACCGCCACGGTCCATCACTCCAAAGCCTTTGACTTGCCCTTCACGCTTGCAACCGGTCCATCAAGCCAAGTCTTGTCTTGATCTTCTCCACCTTGATCACATGACTCAATGTCATGTCTCATGTGCGTTAAGCTCCTTCATCATCACATGTGTGAGCTTTGCAACATCTCTAAGCCATTTTCACTTCCATGGCATATGTTGCTCACACACATGTGTACCGTGGACTAATCACCTGTGTATCTCACATAAACACAATTAGTCCACCTAGGTTGTCACTCAATTACCAAAACCAACAAGGACCTTTCAATCTCCCCTTTTGGTAATTGATGACAACTCTACAAAGATATGGAAATTAAGCTCTTTTGGATTCATGTTGCTTGCCCAAGCAATTTTACTATGTGGAAAAAGATTTTGGACAAGTACCACAAACCCGAAATGGTAGTATTAGCTCCCCCCTACATATGTGCTAGAGTATTTAATTTGAAGCTTGCACATATGCATAGATTGAAATTGTGGGAGAGTAAATACTACAAAATGATGCTAAGGTGTATAGAATAAACCTTTGAAGCGTGTACCAATCGGAGTTGCACCTTTAAGTTCATCCTTAGCACCATGGTTAGCTAGATATCACTTGGAAATAAAAGCACTAGATACCTTATGAGATCAACATTAAAATCAAGGTACTAGCATTACTTAAAGAATATACCAAGTGTCTAGCTATCATCCTATGCATGCTAGTTATCAAATCATCATCCAAGTTCTACAACTAGCATACACCACACAAGCATGCATATTGAATTTAAAACTTATGCAATGCAAGCAAGCATATGAATATGCACATATCAAATGCAATCAATCAAAGTTCATGAGCTTGCTCCCCTACTTGTGTGCTTCTCTTGTCCAAGACTTGTGATCCATTCTTTTCTCCAATGTTGCTCCCTCTTTGTCCATGTCCATGTCCAACCTTTTTCATATCTTATCTTCTTATCTCTCCTCCTTTGTACAATCTCTCCCCAAGCTTCATATCTTTGTATTAATCTCTCCCCTTTGTCATCAATTTCCATAAAAGGTATGCTTCTTATTGATGCAAGGGTGTACTCTTTGGGGTAGATGGCTGAGATTTGCATTTTTGATGGACATTACTTGAATATCGGAATGACACTACAAGTAGATACCATTTAGAACTTGTAACTTGTATTACATGTATCTTATCATTCTATGCATGGGTCATCCATTTTATGCACTTAAGCTCTTGTAGGTGAGGGATGCATTCTTCATTTCATGATCACTTAAAGTTGAGGATCACTTGTGGAACCATCATCTTGCATGATTGTTACTATGTATAGATACCACTTGTAGGAAGTGAATATCATTTGAAAGAATCTTCTAGTATGGAACCACTTGTTTGATTTATCAATAAAGACCATTTCTTGAACATTTGCTATCTTCATGAGTACCACTTATAGGATAGCACTTGTGAGTTAAAACATACAAACTAGATATCCATTTGCATTGTTGTCTTGTGCTTGTACTCTTATCACTATCATGAGCTTCTTATGTGACTTGAACTAAATTGGTTTGCTTAAGTTTTCAAGTCCGGTTTGAACCAATGACAAGCTTCTTCACACCTCTTTTAAGGGTTATCTTATCAATGTTGTACTTGTCACTTGTTAACGATACAAATTAAGACAAGTACTTGGGTTCACTAGCTCATGAACAAATTCATGTACTAACCACTAGATCAAGTAATCATTCAAACAATAGTGGTAGGCTATGAATTTAAACATTTCATTTGTTATGCATGATCCTATGAAGCATGTACTATATGCACTAACAAGATACTAGTAAGGGATGAAATGATCATGCACATTACAATGATACCTTTGCTATGTTGGAGTAGAGGATAGTCACATAGATTCCAATTCATTACTCCAATAGCAATACGAAGTCCAATTATAAGCTTGGTGAAGACCGATAGATACCAATTTGAATCTCATTCTTCACCCATATGAAATGAATACCACTTATGATCAAGTGCACTTTCTTGTTGTGGTTGACTTGCTTTTCAATTTTGAATATCACTTGAAATATCATGACTAGCTCTCTTTTGGGTGTTGCTTGCTTTTCTTGATCAATCCTTTTGATTGCTTCAACTAAGCATCTTAAATGTCCCTCGGATCACCACTTCCATGTTAGCCTTCCAAGTACCACACTTGGTTTACCTACTCATAGGTGGCAAGCCCTACACTAGGGAGAAGTGACCTCTCTCCAAGAACCATTGTTGACACTCACTTGAAATAACTTGATTGATTGATCCAAGTGATGGACTTAACTTGATGAGTAATCTTAATTCCTTCTTTAAGTCCTTTTCTTTCTACCAAATGATTTCCAATCATATCTAGAACTTAAACTTCATCTTCATCTTGAGTTTGATCTTGATCTTCTAATTCGAGTACCAAAAGTGTGCAAAGTACACTCCACAATCAAATAGCCTTGTACTCTTTACTTGTCATGCTTCTAGATTATATCAAAACCAAACTTAGGTACCTCAAACACTTATAGACATGTTTCCAACTTGAGGACCTTTCAATTAAAGTGACTCTAAATCAATCCAATATTTGTCACTTTTCTAGCAGATTTTGTACTCTCCAAAGAAATAAGCATATCTCCCAAAGTACAAATCCAAATACCATGAAATTTGGTGGAGATGGGCTTCACTAAGTTATCTTAGTTAGCTCATGATCATCCAACTAGCAAGCTTCAACTCAATTATTTGCAAGTCATCAAATATATCCAATGAATCACAAACAACTTGAAATTTTCACTTGTATGTTGTAGCACATTTGGACTTCACTTAATTTGTCATGGCATTGGGATTGGATGTGCACTAAACTTCATATCTTGATTCAACATATGATAATCACTATGAAGACAATTGAATCAAGCCTCCAATGCCAATGGTACCTACACACATTCATCCACTTTTTGATGGTACCCAAACAACTTTGGGTCCTCTCAAGTTAGGAGCAACATACTTAGGCAACGCCTTAGTATGAGTAGCGGGATGTTTTGCAATTGCAACCAATGAGGTACCATTGCCATCCTTTCTAAGCATATCATGATCATCAATTGAAATAGGCTTAGAAATTTTACCTAGGGGACATGAATGTGCCATGTGTCCCCTTTCCCGGCATGAGTAGCACTTTCTCTTTGATTGAGCCTTCTCTTCTTTGCTCATGTGGTGCTTCTCATTGCCTTGCCTCTCATGGGTTGCTTGAGCCTTCTTCTCAAGCTTGGTAGGACACTTAGAGGCAAAGTGTCCCGTACTTCTCAAGACTTGAAGCACTTGATGTGAGCATAGACTTTCTTCTCATCTTCATTCTTGCTCATCATCTTGGCATCTTGGATTTGCATTGGATGCCTTCCTTTTCCACCCCTTCTTGTTTTCTTCTTCTTTATCATCAAATCACCACCATCTTCATGGTTGATCTTGACTTGTTCTTGGGGTGTCTTCTTTTGCTCAACTTGTGGCTTTGGTTGAGGCTTCACTAGTTGCTTCACCAATTGCTTGGTTGGGCACATTGAGGTAAGATGACCCCAAGTGCGGCACTTGAAGCACTTCACATTCTTGAGCCTCTTTTCTTCTTTTATCTTCTTGAGCTTCTCAATGTTAGGGCAACCATTTGCAAGGTGTCCCGCTTCATGACACCGGTAGCACATGGTGTGAGAGAGTTTTCTTTGTTGAATCTTCTTCATCTTTCTTTCTCTCTTCTTTCTTTAGCCTTTGTCATCTTCTTCTCGAAGCCAAGGCCACACTTGTCACCATAGATTCTTTGAGTCTTCAATATGTGCTCAAAGGTGACTTTTGAGTTGTAGCACCTCTCTAACTTATTTCTCAATTTCTTCACTTCATTTTTGAGCTCATTGTTCTCCTTCAAAATGTTAGTCATACAAGACATAGAAGTAGAACAAGCATCTATATGTGAAGAGCATGGCATATCTAATAAATCATCGCAAGAGGTGGATACATGCTTCTTGCCTACATCACAAGGGTTAGCAACAACATGTGATTGATCATTTGACCCATGTGATGAGTTCTCATTATTTTTAAGTTTCTTTGTAAATATTTTAATGAGAGAAGCTTGTTTTTCTAATAATTCATCATGAGATGCAAGTAGTGTCTCATGATTCAATTTAAGCTCATCAAGTGAAGATTTATAAGCATTAAGCAATTTCTTATGTTCTTCACAAGAGTTCTTTAGAAATGAGTTTTCATTTTCTAATTTCAATGTTTTAGCTTTCTCATTTTCTAAAGACATGGTCATGCTAGCAAGTCTACTAACAAGCTCATCATATGACTCAACATGATCAACCACATTATCATTTGATACCTTAGTGTCACCTTGTGACATGAAGCAATGTGGTGATGTAGATGGAGAGCTTGTAGTAGCATTATCATCATGGCTCGAGCATGAATCATCATCACCATCAAGTGTGCATGGGGTAGCAACATCACTTGCAACACTTGTGGCATCATCATCAACCTTGTCAAGTGAACTTGTAGTGGATTGATCATCATCATCCTCACTTGACAATGAGGTGGAGCAATCTTCCACAATCACCAAATTGTGGTTATGCTCAACACACTCATGCACCTTCTTCTTAGGCTCATCCTCCTTCTTGAATTTGCCTTCGTCCCATGTGGAGGAATCACCGTAGAAGGCTTGGAGTGCTAGCCACATATCATGTGCATTCTCCAAGTCCCACACACGTTTAAAAACTTCATCATGTAAAGCATTTATTAGATAATAAAGAGCACGATGATCAAGTTGTAAGCAATCCTCTTGTGCTTGGGTTAGGTTGTTCATATCCAAAGCATTTCGAGAAAAACCAACAACAATGATCCACCATGCCTTGGGACCCAATTCACGGAAATGATCAAGCATATGACGTTTCCACCGTGCATAGTTTGTGCCATCAAAAATGTGTGTGTCACAAACAACTTCTAGCCCAAAGTTCGCCATCCTCTCGGGTCGGTGAAGACCACAAATGAGAGACCGGGCTCTGATACCAATTGAAGGGTCGAGATGGCGGACTAGAGGGGGGGTGAATAGTCTTTTCTAAAATTAATCGCGTCGGCTAACCGATATAAATGCGGAATTAAAACAATCGGTCTAGCCAAGACTACACCCCTCTATATATGTTCACTAGCACCTTGCAAAGATACTAATAAAGCAACTAAGGTGCCGGGCTAGCTAGAGCTCTCCTAAACAATTCTAGGAGCAAGGTCACACAAACCTATGCCACTAGTACTTTAAGTAACAAGGGAGCTCCTACACATGCTAGTAAGCAAAAGCACAAAGCTAACTAAGCTCACTAGCAATGCTCAATAACAAGGCAACCAACGCCTAATTAGAGAGCGCAAATACTTAGCTATACAAACTAAGCAATGTGACTAACAAGGTTACTAAAACCAAATTAGCCACGCAAGGAAGCTACTTCTATGCTACACAAGCAAGAAGGTAATTAGCTAGCTACACAAGCTATCTAATTACAAGAGCAACTACACAAGCTTAAGATATATATATAAGTAATTGCAAGCTTGTGTAATGGGGATGCAAACCAACGGGAAGAACAAGGTTGACACGATGATTTTTCTCCCGAGGTTCACGTGTTTGCCAACACGCTAGTCCCCGTTGTGTCGACGCTCACTTGGTGGTTCAATGGCTAATTAGCATCACCCGCTAAGCCCGCACGTCGGGCACCGCAAGAACCTACCCCTTGAGTGAGGGTAGCTCAATGACACGCTTTACTAAGGTTGCTCTTCGCGACTTCATGGGCGAGCACAATGCCCCTCACAAGCACTTCTCCGGAGCGCCGCACAAGCTTTCTTGCGGCGCTTCGACGGAGACCACCACCAAGCCGTCTAGGAGGTGGCAACCTCCAAGAGTAACAAGCACCACCGGCTCGCAACTCGATCACCTAGTGCCACTCGATGCAACCTCACGATGCAATCGCACTAGAATCGCTCACTCACACAATCGAATGATCGCTATCAAGTATGTGTGTGATGGAGGGCTCCCAAGCACTCACAAGCATGGACACTAAGTCCCTTGAGGTGCTCAGCTCCAGCCATGGCCGAGGGCCACTTCTATTTATAGCCCCAAGGGCTAAACTAGCCGTTACCCCTTCATTTGGGCAACGGTCGGGCCGACCGGACGCTCCGGTCCGATCGACCGGACGCTGGACCACAGCGTCCGGTCACGCGATACTCGCCACGTGTCCCCTGCGTTCAACGGTCATCTTCCGATCCCAACGGTCATTTGCCGACCGGACGCAGCACTTCAACTGACCGGACGCAGAACCCTCAGCGTCCGGTCGTTTCCAGTAAGCTCCCGAGCATGACCGGACGCGTCCGGTCGAACGCGATCGGACGCAGCCAGCGTCCGGTCACTCTCCGACCATCTCTGCGTATCAGATCGTGCGTCGGACGGACGGTATGACCGGCCCGGCGTCCGTCGCTTTTTAGATCCAGCGTCCGGGTCATTGACCGACGCCAAAGATCTTCGCGACCAACTCGTTCTCACTTCTAACTTCTTCACCCTTGCTCCAATGTGCTAACCACTAAGAATTTGCATCCGGCGCAATAGAAAATAGGCATTCTATTTTCCCGAAAGCGTTGAATCCCGCCTCATAAGTTTCGGCGGGGAGGGAGAGAGGACCCAAACCCATCTCACCCCCCGCAAACACCACCTCCTTTGTAAATGTGCCAACACCACCAAGTGTACACCATCATGTGTATGTGTGTTAGCATTTTCACAATCATTTCCCAAAGGATGTTAGCCACTCAACTTGCCACGCCACTCGATCCTAGCGACAATGCAAAGTTAGATCACTCAAGTGGCACTAGATGACCGATATGCAAACAAGTTTGCCCCTCTTGATAGTACGGCCATCTATCCTAAACCCGGTCATAAACTTCTCTACATACCTATGACCGGTGAAATGAAATGCCCTAGGTTATACCTTTGCCTTGTGCATTCCATTTCATCTCCTTCAATGTCGATGCAACACATGCACCAACACGATCAACAATGATATGATCCACTTCATATCATCACATGATCATATTGGTTCATCGATCTTGACTCTACTTGCTCTTCACCATTGCTATCGCCCATCGGGCGCCAAGTCTTGCTCAAGCTTCACCGCCACGCGGTCCATCACTCCAAAGCCTTTGACTTGCCCTTCACGCCAGTAACCGGTCCATCAAGCCAAGTCTTGTCTTGATCTTCTCCACCTTGATCACATGACTCAATGTCATGTCTCATGTGCGTTAAGCTCCTTCATCATCACATGTGTGAGCTTTGCAACATCTCTAAGCCATTTTCACTTCCATGGCATATGTTGCTCACACACATGTACCTGTGGACTAATCACCTGTGTATCTCACATAAACACAATTAGTCCACCTAGGTTGTCACTCAATTACCAAAACCAACAAGGACCTTTCAATCTCCCCCTTTTTGGTAATTGATGACAACTCTACAAAGATATGGAAATTAAGCTCTTTTGGATTCATGTTGCTTGCCCAAGCAATTTTACTATGTGGAAAAAGATTTTGGACAAGTACCACAAACCCGAAATGGTAGTATTAGCTCCCCCTACATATGTGCTAGAGTATTTAATTTGAAGCTTGCACATATGCATAGATTGAAATTGTGGGAGAGTAAATACTACAAAATGATGCTAAGGTGTATAGAATAAACCTTTGAAGCGTGTACCAATCGGAGTTGCACCTTTAAGTTCATCCTTAGCACCATGGTTAGCTAGATATCACTTGGAAATAAAAGCACTAGATACCTTATGAGATCAACATTAAAATCAAGGTACTAGCATTACTTAAAGAATATACCAAGTGTCTAGCTATCATCCTATGCATGCTAGTTATCAAATCATCATCCAAGTTCTACAACTAGCATACACCACACAAGCATGCATATTGAATTTAAAAACTTATGCAATGCAAGCAAGCATATGAATATGCACATATCAAATGCAATCAATCAAAGTTCATGAGCTTGCTCCCCCTACTTGTGTGCTTCTCTTGTCCAAGACTTGTGATCCATTCTTTTCTCCAATGTTGCTCCCTCTTTGTCCATGTCCATGTCCAACCTTTTTCATATCTTATCTTCTTATCTCTCCTCCTTTGTACAATCTCTCCCCAAGCTTCATATCTTTGTACAATCTCTCCCCCTTTGTCATCAATTTCCATAAAAGGTATGCTTCTTATTGATGCAAGGGTGTACTCTTTGGGGTAGATGGCTGAGATTTGCATTTTTGATGGACATTACTTGAATATCGGAATGACACTACAAGTAGATACCATTTAGAACTTGTAACTTGTATTACATGTATCTTATCATTCTATGCATGGGTCATCCATTTTATGCACTTAAGCTCTTGTAGGTGAGGGATGCATTCTTCATTTCATGATCACTTAAAGTTGAGGATCACTTGTGGAACCATCATCTTGCATGATTGTTACTATGTATAGATACCACTTGTAGGAAGTGAATATCATTTGAAAGAATCTTCTAGTATGGAACCACTTGTTTGATTTATCAATAAAGACCATTTCTTGAACATTTGCTATCTTCATGAGTACCACTTATAGGATAGCACTTGTGAGTTAAAACATACAAACTAGATATCCATTTGCATTGTTGTCTTGTGCTTGTACTCTTATCACTATCATGAGCTTCTTATGTGACTTGAACTAAATTGGTTTGCTTAAGTTTTCAAGTCCGGTTTGAACCAATGACAAGCTTCTTCACACCTCTTTTAAGGGTTATCTTATCAATGTTGTACTTGTCACTTGTTAACGATACAAATTAAGACAAGTACTTGGGTTCACTAGCTCATGAACAAATTCATGTACTAACCACTAGATCAAGTAATCATTCAAACAATAGTGGTAGGCTATGAATTTAAACATTTCATTTGTTATGCATGATCCTATGAAGCATGTACTATATGCACTAACCGCATACTAGTAAGGGATGAAATGATCATGCACATTACAATGATACCTTTGCTATGTTGGAGTAGAGGATAGTCACATAGATTCCAATTCATTACTCCAATAGCAATACGAAGTCCAATTATAAGCTTGGTGAAGACCGATAGATACCAATTTGAATCTCATTCTTCACCCATATGAAATGAATACCACTTATGATCAAGTGCACTTTCTTGTTGTGGTTGACTTGCTTTTCAATTTTTGAATATCACTTGAAATATCATGACTAGCTCTCTTTTGGGTGTTGCTTGCTTTTCTTGATCAATCCTTTTGATTGCTTCAACTAAGCATCTTAAATGTCCCTCGGATCACCACTTCCATGTTAGCCTTCCAAGTACCACACTTGGTTTACCTACTCATAGGTGGCAAGCCCCTACACTAGGGAGAAGTGACCTCTCTCCAAGAACCATTGTTGACACTCACTTGAAATAACTTGATTGATTGATCCAAGTGATGGACTTAACTTGATGAGTAATCTTAATTCCTTCTTTAAGTCCTTTTCTTTCTACCAAATGATTTCCAATCATATCTAGAACTTAAACTTCATCTTCATCTTGAGTTTGATCTTGATCTTCTAATTCGAGTACCAAAAGTGTGCAAAGTACACTCCACAATCAAATAGCCTTGTACTCTTTACTTGTCATGCTTCTAGATTATATCAAAACCAAACTTAGGTACCTCAAACACTTATAGACATGTTTCCAACTTGAGGACCTTTCAATTAAAGTGACTCTAAATCAATCCAATATTTGTCACTTTTCTAGCAGATTTTGTACTCTCCAAAGAAATAAGCATATCTCCCAAAGTACAAATCCAAATACCATGAAATTTGGTGGAGATGGGCTTCACTAAGTTATCTTAGTTAGCTCATGATCATCCAACTAGCAAGCTTCAACTCAATTATTTGCAAGTCATCAAATATATCCAATGAATCACAAACAACTTGAAATTTTCACTTGTATGTTGTAGCACATTTGGACTTCACTTAATTTGTCATGGCATTGGGATTGGATGTGCACTAAACTTCATATCTTGATTCAACATATGATAATCACTATGAAGACAATTGAATCAAGCCTCCAATGCCAATGGTACCTACACACATTCATCCACTTTTTGATGGTACCCAAACAACTTTGGGTCCTCTCAAGTTAGGAGCAACATACTTAGGCAACGCCTTAGTATGAGTAGCGGGATGTTTTGCAATTGCAACCAATGAGGTACCATTGCCATCCTTTCTAAGCATATCATGATCATCAATTGAAATAGGCTTAGAAATTTTACCTAGGGGACATGAATGTGCCATGTGTCCCCTTTCCCGGCATGAGTAGCACTTTCTCTTTGATTGAGCCTTCTCTTCTTTGCTCATGTGGTGCTTCTCATTGCCTTGCCTCTCATGGGTTGCTTGAGCCTTCTTCTCAAGCTTGGTAGGACACTTAGAGGCAAAGTGTCCCGTACTTCCGCACTTGAAGCACTTGATGTGAGCATAGACTTTCTTCTCATCTTCATTCTTGCTCATCATCTTGGCATCTTGGATTTGCATTGGATGCCTTCCTTTTCCACCCCTTCTTGTTTTCTTCTTCTTTATCATCAAATCACCACCATCTTCATGGTTGATCTTGACTTGTTCTTGGGGTGTCTTCTTTTGCTCAACTTGTGGCTTTGGTTGAGGCTTCACTAGTTGCTTCACCAATTGCTTGGTTGGGCACATTGAGGTAAGATGACCCCAAGTGCGGCACTTGAAGCACTTCACATTCTTGAGCCTCTTTTCTTCTTTTATCTTCTTGAGCTTCTCAATGTTAGGGCAACCATTTGCAAGGTGTCCCGCTTCATGACACCGGTAGCACATGGTGTGAGAGAGTTTTCTTTGTTGAATCTTCTTCATCTTTCTTTCTCTCTTTCTTTCGCCCTTTGTCATCTTCTTCTCGAAGCCAAGGCCACACTTGTCACCATAGATTCTTTGAGTCTTCAATATGTGCTCAAAGGTGACTTTTGAGTTGTAGCACCTCTCTAACTTATTTCTCAATTTCTTCACTTCATTTTTGAGCTCATTGTTCTCCTTCAAAATGTTAGTCATACAAGACATAGAAGTAGAACAAGCATCTATATGTGAAGAGCATGGCATATCTAATAAATCATCGCAAGAGGTGGATACATGCTTCTTGCCTACATCACAAGGGTTAGCAACAACATGTGATTGATCATTTGACCCATGTGATGAGTTCTCATTATTTTTAAGTTTCTTTGTAAATATTTTAATGAGAGAAGCTTGTTTTTCTAATAATTCATCATGAGATGCAAGTAGTGTCTCATGATTCAATTTAAGCTCATCAAGTGAAGATTTATAAGCATTAAGCAATTTCTTATGTTCTTCACAAGAGTTCTTTAGAAATGAGTTTTCATTTTCTAATTTCAATGTTTTAGCTTTCTCATTTTCTAAAGACATGGTCATGCTAGCAAGTCTACTAACAAGCTCATCATATGACTCAACATGATCAACCACATTATCATTTGATACCTTAGTGTCACCTTGTGACATGAAGCAATGTGGTGATGTAGATGGAGAGCTTGTAGTAGCATTATCATCATGGCTCGAGCATGAATCATCATCACCATCAAGTGTGCATGGGGTAGCAACATCACTTGCAACACTTGTGGCATCATCATCAACCTTGTCAAGTGAACTTGTAGTGGATTGATCATCATCATCCTCACTTGACAATGAGGTGGAGCAATCTTCCACAATCACCAAATTGTGGTTATGCTCAACACACTCATGCACCTTCTTCTTAGGCTCATCCTCCTTCTTGAATTTGCCTTCGTCCCATGTGGAGGAATCACCGTAGAAGGCTTGGAGTGCTAGCCACATATCATGTGCATTCTCCAAGTCCCACACACGTTTAAAAACTTCATCATGTAAAGCATTTATTAGATAATAAAGAGCACGATGATCAAGTTGTAAGCAATCCTCTTGTGCTTGGGTTAGGTTGTTCATATCCAAAGCATTTCGAGAAAAACCAACAACAATGATCCACCATGCCTTGGGACCCAATTCACGGAAATGATCAAGCATATGACGTTTCCACCGTGCATAGTTTGTGCCATCAAAAATGTGTGTGTCACAAACAACTTCTAGCCCAAAGTTCGCCATCCTCTCGGGTCGGTGAAGACCACAAATGAGAGACCGGGCTCTGATACCAATTGAAGGGTCGAGATGGCGGACTAGAGGGGGGGTGAATAGTCTTTTCTAAAATTAATCGCGTCGGCTAACCGATATAAATGCGGAATTAAAACAATCGGTCTAGCCAAGACTACACCCCTCTATATATGTTCACTAGCACCTTGCAAAGATACTAATAAAGCAACTAAGGTGTTGGGGCTAGCTAGAGCTCTCCTAAACAATTCTAGGAGCAAGGTCACACAAACCTATGCCACTAGTACTTTAAGTAACAAGGAGCTCCTACACATGCTAGTAAGCAAAAGCACAAAGCTAACTAAGCTCACTAGCAATGCTCAATAACAAGGCAACCAACGCCTAATTAGAGAGCGCAAATACTTAGCTATACAAACTAAGCAATGTGACTAACAAGGTTACTAAAACCAAATTAGCCACGCAAGGAAGCTACTTCTATGCTACACAAGCAAGAAGGTAATTAGCTAGCTACACAAGCTATCTAATTACAAGAGCAACTACACAAGCTTAAGATATATATATAAGTAATTGCAAGCTTGTGTAATGGGGATGCAAACCAACGGGAAGAACAAGGTTGACACGATGATTTTTCTCCCGAGGTTCACGTGTTTGCCAACACGCTAGTCCCCGCTGTGTCGACCGGCCACTTGGTGGTTCGGTGGCTAATTAGCATCACCCGCTAAGCCCGCACGTCGGGCACCGCAAGAACCTACCCCTTGAGTGAGGGTAGCTCAATGACACGCTTTACTAAGGTTGCTCTTCGCGACTTCATGGGGCGAGCACAATGCCCCTCACAAGCACTTCTCCGGAGCGCCAAGACAAGCTTCTTTAAGGCTTCGACGGAGACCACCACTAAGCCGTCTAGGAGGTGGCAACCTCCAAGAGTAACAAGCACCACCGGCTCGCAACTCGATCACCTAGTGCCACTCGATGCAACCTCACGATGCAATCGCACTAGAATCGCTCACTCACACAATCGAATGATCGCTATCAAGTATGTGTGGATGGAGGGCTCCCAAGCACTCACAAGCATGGACACTAAGTCCCTTGAGGTGCTCGGGCCCAGCCATGGCCGAGGGCCACTTCTATTTATAGCCCCAAGGGCTAAACTAGCCGTTACCCTTCATCGGGCAACGGTCGGGCCGACCGGACGCTCCGGTTCGATCGACCGGACGCTGGACCACACGCGTCCGGTCACGCGATATCGCCACGTGTCCCCCCCTGCGTTCAACGGTCATCTTCCGATCCCAACGGTCATTTGCCGACGGACGCGAAGATTCAATCGACCGGACGCAGAACCCTCGCCGTCCGGCGCTTCAAAGAAGCTCTCCGAGCATGACCGGACGCGTCCGGTCGAACGCGACGGACGCGGCTGACCGTCCGGTCACTCTCAGCCATCGCTGCGTCATCGTGTCGTCGGCCGATGACCGACCTAGGGCCAGTCCCGTCCGGTCGTTTTAGATCAAAGCGTCGGTCCGCTTGACCGACGCCAAAGATCTTCGCGACCAACTCGTTCTCACTTCTAACTTCTTCACCCTTGCTCCAATGTGCTAACCACTAAGAATTTGCATCCGGCGCAATAGAAAATAGGCATTCTATTTTCCGAAAGCGTTGAATCCCGGCTCAGAAGCTCGGCGGGAGGGAGAGAGGGACCCAAACCCATCTCACCCCTGCAAACACCACCTCCTTTGTAAATGTGCCAACACCACCAAGTGTACACCATCATGTGTATGTGTGTTAGCATTTTCACAATCATTTCCCAAAGGATGTTAGCCACTCAACTTGCCACGCCCACTCGATCCTAGCGACAATGCAAAGTTAGATCACTCAAGTGGCACTAGATGACCGATATGCAAACAAGTTTGCCCTCTTGATAGTACGGCCATCTATCCTAAACCCGGTCATAAACTTCTCTACATACCTATGACCGGTGAAATGAAATGCCCTAGGTTATACCTTTGCCTTGTGCATTCCATTTCATCTCCTTCAATGTCGATGCAACACATGCACCAACACGATCAACAATGATATGATCCACTTCATATCATCACATGATCATATTGGTTCATCGATCTTGACTCTACTTGCTCTTCACCATTGCTATCGTCCATCGGGCGCCAAGTCTTGCTTCAAGCTTCACCGCCACGCCGTCCATCACTCCAAAGCCTTTGACTTGCCCTTCACGCTTGTAAACGGTCCATCAAGCCAAGTCTTGTCTTGATCTTCTCCACCTTGATCACATGACTCAATGTCATGTCTCATGCGCGTAAGCTCCTTCATCATCACATGTGTGAGCTTTGCAACATCTCTAAGCCATTTTCACTTCCATGGCATATGTTGCTCACACACATGTACCGTGGACTAATCACCTGTGTATCTCACATAAACACAATTAGTTCACCTAGGTTGTCACTCAATTACCAAAACCAACAAGGACCTTTCAATCTCCCCCCTTTTGGTAATTGATGACAACTCTACAAAGATATGGAAATTAAGCTCTTTTGGATTCATGTTGCTTGCCCAAGCAATTTTACTATGTGGAAAAAGATTTTGGACAAGTACCACAAACCCGAAATGGTAGTATTAGCTCCCCTACATATGTGCTAGAGTATTTAATTTGAAGCTTGCACATATGCATAGATTGAAATTGTGGGAGAGTAAATACTACAAAATGATGCTAAGGTGTATAGAATAAACCTTTGAAGCGTGTACCAATCGGAGTTGCACCTTTAAGTTCATCCTTAGCACCATGGTTAGCTAGATATCACTTGGAAATAAAAGCACTAGATACCTTATGAGATCAACATTAAAATCAAGGTACTAGCATTACTTAAAGAATATACCAAGTGTCTAGCTATCATCCTATGCATGCTAGTTATCAAATCATCATCCAAGTTCTACAACTAGCATACACCACACAAGCATGCATATTGAATTTAAAAACTTATGCAATGCAAGCAAGCATATGAATATGCACATATCAAATGCAATCAATCAAAGTTCATGAGCTTGCTCCCCTACTTGTGTGCTTCTCTTGTCCAAGACTTGTGATCCATTCTTTTCTCCAATGTTGCTCCCTCTTTGTCCATGTCCATGTCCAACCTTTTTCATATCTTATCTTCTTATCTCTCCTCCTTTGTACAATCTCTCCCCAAGCTTCATATCTTTGTACAATCTCTCCCCCTTTGTCATCAATTTCCATAAAAGGTATGCTTCTTATTGATGCAAGGGTGTACTCTTTGGGGTAGATGGCTGAGATTTGCATTTTTGATGGACATTACTTGAATATCGGAATGACACTACAAGTAGATACCATTTAGAACTTGTAACTTGTATTACATGTATCTTATCATTCTATGCATGGGTCATCCATTTTATGCACTTAAGCTCTTGTAGGTGAGGGATGCATTCTTCATTTCATGATCACTTAAAGTTGAGGATCACTTGTGGAACCATCATCTTGCATGATTGTTACTATGTATAGATACCACTTGTAGGAAGTGAATATCATTTGAAAGAATCTTCTAGTATGGAACCACTTGTTTGATTTATCAATAAAGACCATTTCTTGAACATTTGCTATCTTCATGAGTACCACTTATAGGATAGCACTTGTGAGTTAAAACATACAAACTAGATATCCATTTGCATTGTTGTCTTGTGCTTGTACTCTTATCACTATCATGAGCTTCTTATGTGACTTGAACTAAATTGGTTTGCTTAAGTTTTCAAGTCCGGTTTGAACCAATGACAAGCTTCTTCACACCTCTTTTTAAGGGTTATCTTATCAATGTTGTACTTGTCACTTGTTAACGATACAAATTAAGACAAGTACTTGGGTTCACTAGCTCATGAACAAATTCATGTACTAACCACTAGATCAAGTAATCATTCAAACAATAGTGGTAGGCTATGAATTTAAACATTTCATTTGTTATGCATGATCCTATGAAGCATGTACTATATGCACTAACCGCATACTAGTAAGGGATGAAATGATCATGCACATTACAATGATACCTTTGCTATGTTGGAGTAGAGGATAGTCACATAGATTCCAATTCATTACTCCAATAGCAATACGAAGTCCAATTATAAGCTTGGTGAAGACCGATAGATACCAATTTGAATCTCATTCTTCACCCATATGAAATGAATACCACTTATGATCAAGTGCACTTTCTTGTTGTGGTTGACTTGCTTTTCAATTTTGAATATCACTTGAAATATCATGACTAGCTCTCTTTGGGTGTTGCTTGCTTTTCTTGATCAATCCTTTTGATTGCTTCAACTAAGCATCTTAAATGTCCCTCGGATCACCACTTCCATGTTAGCCTTCCAAGTACCACACTTGGTTTACCTACTCATAGGTGGCAAGCCCTACACTAGGGAGAAGTGACCTCTCTCCAAGAACCATTGTTGACACTCACTTGAAATAACTTGATTGATTGATCCAAGTGATGGACTTAACTTGATGAGTAATCTTAATTCCTTCTTTAAGTCCTTTTCTTTTTCTACCAAATGATTTCCAATCATATCTAGAACTTAAACTTCATCTTCATCTTGAGTTTGATCTTGATCTTCTAATTCGAGTACCAAAAGTGTGCAAAGTACACTCCACAATCAAATAGCCTTGTACTCTTTACTTGTCATGCTTCTAGATTATATCAAAACCAAACTTAGGTACCTCAAACACTTATAGACATGTTTCCAACTTGAGGACCTTTCAATTAAAGTGACTCTAAATCAATCCAATATTTGTCACTTTTCTAGCAGATTTTGTACTCTCCAAAGAAATAAGCATATCTCCCAAAGTACAAATCCAAATACCATGAAATTTGGTGGAGATGGGCTTCACTAAGTTATCTTAGTTAGCTCATGATCATCCAACTAGCAAGCTTCAACTCAATTATTTGCAAGTCATCAAATATATCCAATGAATCACAAACAACTTGAAATTTTCACTTGTATGTTGTAGCACATTTGGACTTCACTTAATTTGTCATGGCATTGGGATTGGATGTGCACTAAACTTCATATCTTGATTCAACATATGATAATCACTATGAAGACAATTGAATCAAGCCTCCAATGCCAATGGTACCTACACACATTCATCCACTTTTTTGATGGTACCCAAACAACTTTGGGTCCTCTCAAGTTAGGAGCAACATACTTAGGCAACGCCTTAGTATGAGTAGCGGATGTTTTGCAATTGCAACCAATGAGGTACCATTGCCATCCTTTCTAAGCATATCATGATCATCAATTGAAATAGGCTTAGAAATTTTACCTAGGGACATGAATGTGCCATGTGTCCCCTTTCCCGGCATGAGTAGCACTTTCTCTTTGATTGAGCCTTCTCTTCTTTGCTCATGTGGTGCTTCTCATTGCCTTGCCTCTCATGGGTTGCTTGAGCCTTCTTCTCAAGCTTGGTAGGACACTTAGAGGCAAAGTGTCCCGTACTTCAAGACTTGAAGCACTTGATGTGAGCATAGACTTTCTTCTCATCTTCATTCTTGCTCATCATCTTGGCATCTTGGATTTGCATTGGATGCCTTCCTTTTCCACCCCTTCTTGTTTTCTTCTTCTTTATCATCAAATCACCACCATCTTCATGGTTGATCTTGACTTGTTCTTGGGGTGTCTTCTTTTGCTCAACTTGTGGCTTTGGTTGAGGCTTCACTAGTTGCTTCACCAATTGCTTGGTTGGGCACATTGAGGTAAGATGACCCCAAGTCTGGCACTTGAAGCACTTCACATTCTTGAGCCTCTTTTCTTCTTTTTTATCTTCTTGAGCTTCTCAATGTTAGGGCAACCATTTGCAAGGTGTCCCGCTTCATGACACCGGTAGCACATGGTGTGAGAGAGTTTTCTTTGTTGAATCTTCTTCATCTTTTTTTCTCTTTCTTTTTTCGCCCTTTGTCATCTTCTTCTTCGAAGCCAAGGCCACACTTGTCACCATAGATTCTTTGAGTCTTCAATATGTGCTCAAAGGTGACTTTTGAGTTGTAGCACCTCTCTAACTTATTTCTCAATTTCTTCACTTCATTTTTGAGCTCATTGTTCTCCTTCAAAATGTTAGTCATACAAGACATAGAAGTAGAACAAGCATCTATATGTGAAGAGCATGGCATATCTAATAAATCATCGCAAGAGGTGGATACATGCTTCTTGCCTACATCACAAGGGTTAGCAACAACATGTGATTGATCATTTGACCCATGTGATGAGTTCTCATTATTTTTAAGTTTCTTTGTAAATATTTTAATGAGAGAAGCTTGTTTTTCTAATAATTCATCATGAGATGCAAGTAGTGTCTCATGATTCAATTTAAGCTCATCAAGTGAAGATTTATAAGCATTAAGCAATTTCTTATGTTCTTCACAAGAGTTCTTTAGAAATGAGTTTTCATTTTCTAATTTCAATGTTTTAGCTTTCTCATTTTCTAAAGACATGGTCATGCTAGCAAGTCTACTAACAAGCTCATCATATGACTCAACATGATCAACCACATTATCATTTGATACCTTAGTGTCACCTTGTGACATGAAGCAATGTGGTGATGTAGATGGAGAGCTTGTAGTAGCATTATCATCATGGCTCGAGCATGAATCATCATCACCATCAAGTGTGCATGGGGTAGCAACATCACTTGCAACACTTGTGGCATCATCATCAACCTTGTCAAGTGAACTTGTAGTGGATTGATCATCATCATCCTCACTTGACAATGAGGTGGAGCAATCTTCCACAATCACCAAATTGTGGTTATGCTCAACACACTCATGCACCTTCTTCTTAGGCTCATCCTCCTTCTTGAATTTGCCTTCGTCCCATGTGGAGGAATCATAGTAGAAGGCTTGGAGTGCTAGCCACATATCATGTGCATTCTCCAAGTCCCACACACGTTTAAAAACTTCATCATGTAAAGCATTTATTAGATAATAAAGAGCACGATGATCAAGTTGTAAGCAATCCTCTTGTGCTTGGGTTAGGTTGTTCATATCCAAAGCATTTCGAGAAAAACCAACAACAATGATCCACCATGCCTTGGGACCCAATTCACGGAAATGATCAAGCATATGACGTTTCCACCGTGCATAGTTTGTGCCATCAAAAATGTGTGTGTCACAAACAACTTCTAGCCCAAAGTTCGCCATCCTCTCGGTCGGTGAAGACCACAAATGAGAGACCGGCTCGATACCAATTGAAGGGTCGAGAGATGGCGGACTAGGGGGGGTGAATAGTCTTTTCTAAAATTAATCGCGTCGGCTAACCGATATAAATGCGAATTAAAACAATCGGTCTAGCCAAGACTACACCCCTCTATATATGTTCACTAGCACCTTGCAAAGATACTAATAAAGCAACTAAGGTGCCGGGCTAGCTAGAGCTCTCCTAAACAATTCTAGGAGCAAGGTCACACAAACCTATGCCACTAGTACTTTAAGTAACAAGGGAGCTCCTACACATGCTAGTAAGCAAAAGCACAAAGCTAACTAAGCTCACTAGCAATGCTCAATAACAAGGCAACCAACGCCTAATTAGAGAGCGCAAATACTTAGCTACTTCTATGCTACACAAGCAAGAAGGTAATTAGCTAGCTACACAAGCTATCTAATTACAAGAGCAACTACACAAGCTTAAGATATATATATAAGTAATTGCAAGCTTGTGTAATGGGGATGCAAACCAACGGGAAGAACAAGGTTGACACGATGATTTTTCTCCCGAGGTTCACGTGTTTGCCAACACGCTAGTCCCCGTTGTGTCGACCGCTCACTTGGTGGTTCGGCGGCTAATTAGCATCACCCGCTAAGCCCGCACGTCGGGCACCGCAAGAACCTACCCCTTGAGTGAGGGTAGCTCAATGACACGCTTTACTAAGGTTGCTCTTCGCGACTCCCGCGGGGCGAGCACAATGCCCCTCACAAGCACTTCTCCGGAGCGCCGCACAAGCTTCTTGCGCGCTTCGACGGAGACCACCACCAAGCCGTCTAGGAGGTGGCAACCTCCAAGAGTAACAAGCACCACCGGCTCGCAACTCGATCACCTAGTGCCACTCGATGCAACCTCACGATGCAATCGCACTAGAATCGCTCACTCACACAATCGAATGATCGCTATCAAGTATGTGTGTGATGGAGGGCTCCCAAGCACTCACAAGCATGGACACTAAGTCCCTTGAGGTGCTCAGCTCCAGCCATGGCCGAGGGCCACTTCTATTTATAGCCCCAAGGGCTAAACTAGCCGTTACCCCTTCACTGGGCAACGGTCGGGCCGACCGGACGCTCCGGTCCGATCGACCGGACGCTGGACCACAGCGTCCGGTCACGCGATACTCGCCACGTGTCCCCTGCGTTCAACGGTCATCTTCCGATCCCAACGGTCATTTGCCGACCGGACGCGAAGATTTTCAACCGACCGGACGCAGAACCCTCGCCGTCCGGCCGTTTCAAGAAGCTCCCGAGCATGACCGGACGCTGGTCCGGTCGACGCGATCGGACGAGCTGCCAGCGTCGGTCACTCTCTCCATCTGCGTCATCATCGTCGTCGGCCGACGGACGAATGGACGCACCGGCCAGCGTCCGGTCGTTTTAGATCCAGCGTCCGGTCGCTTGACCGACGCCAAAGATCTTCGCGACCAACTCGTTCTCACTTCTAACTTCTTCACCCTTGCTCCAATGTGCTAACCACTCAAGAATTTGCATCCGCGCAATAGAAAATAGGCATTCTATTTTCCCGAAAGCGCCGAATCCCGCCTCATAAAGTTTCGGGAGGGAGAGAGGACCCAAACCCATCTCACCCCTCGCAAACACCACCTCCTTTGTAAATGTGCCAACACCACCAAGTGTACACCATCATGTGTATGTGTGTTAGCATTTTCACAATCATTTCCCAAAGGATGTTAGCCACTCAACTTGCCACGCCACTCGATCCTAGCGACAATGCAAAGTTAGATCACTCAAGTGGCACTAGATGACCGATATGCAAACAAGTTTGCCCCTCTTGATAGTACGGCCATCTATCCTAAACCCGGTCATAAACTTCTCTACATACCTATGACCGGTGAAATGAAATGCCCTAGGTTATACCTTTGCCTTGTGCATTCCATTTCATCTCCTTCAATGTCGATGCAACACATGCACCAACACGATCAACAATGATATGATCCACTTCATATCATCACATGATCATATTGGTTCATCGATCTTGACTCTACTTGCTCTTCACCATTGCTATCGTCCATCGGCGCCAAGTCTTGCTCAAGCTTCACCGCCACGCGGTCCATCACTCCAAAGCCTTTGACTTGCCCTTCACGCTTGCAACCGGTCCATCAAGCCAAGTCTTGTCTTGATCTTCTCCACCTTGATCACATGACTCAATGTCATGTCTCATGTGCGTTAAGCTCCTTCATCATCACATGTGTGAGCTTTGCAACATCTCTAAGCCATTTTCACTTCCATGGCATATGTTGCTCACACACATGTACCTGTGGACTAATCACCTGTGTATCTCACATAAACACAATTAGTCCACCTAGGTTGTCACTCAATTACCAAAACCAACAAGGACCTTTCAATCCCGAGCTCGACGTAGAAGCACTCATGAGTGGGATCGTAAGTGCCTTCATCATCGGAGTCGGAGTAGCCGAAGCAGTAGTCGCTCGCGGCCATGAAGTGGCGCATGGCTTCAGGGTCATGAAGCTCGGAGAAGTCCGCTCCGGCCCACGCCTCGTCCTCCTCTGAGGAGTCAGCGTGGGTGTGGGTCGAGGTTGTGGCGAAGAGGTCGAGGGCAAAACGTTGGTGGCGTCCTGAGGGCTCCGCGTGAGTGGAAGCATAGGCGAAAGCGTAGGCGGCGGCGACAGCGGCATTGCTCAACCCAAAGGGGTACGAGGATGGTGCCATCGCCGGGCTACGCTCCGCCAAAGTCAATTCCTTAGGAGGTGGCGGGGCAGAGCTTGATGACGGGGCATTGCTGCGTGCCACCGGCGTCTTTCCCTTGCCCAGGCTTAAGCTGGACAGGTCCCAAACCAAGGACTCTATACCAACAGCCGGGTGTGGGATACTGGCGGAGCGTGGTACGTCACCCTAAGCTCGCAGGGTGTCGGGGTGGTCCGCCCGCGTCGTACCTAGCGAGCGTGATGCGAGCGGCGGCCCAGGCACCGTCTGTGCCTAGGCTGCTGGTACGTGATGTCATCGTCGGTCGGTGGGGCTCTGGGCATGAGGAGTACCATATCGTACTCACATCCTAGAGACATGAACTCTAGGCTCCCGAACCAGATCACCGTGCCGAGACACAGTGGTCGCACGGGGTCTGCCATGCGGAACTTGTTGGGATGATTAAGCCAACACGCAGTATGTCCCCTACCTGGCATGCCAACTATCGGTGTTTTGGACCGGCGGATCCTCAACCAACTAGTGAAAGTGTACTGCGTGCCCCTAATCTGGGATGGTGATGCAAAGAGACACAAGGTTTATACTGGTTCAGGTAATAGGTGCCCTACATCAAGTCTAAGAGAGCGATCTTGTATTCCTTGCACCGAGGTGCTTGTAGTAGGGGTTTACAAGCATGGCGAGAGAGGGAGTTAGTCCCAGGTCTCTGCGTGGAGCGGCGTGGGTTGCTTGAGATATTGATCTCTCGCAGTGAGGGAGCGTGCGTATTACAGAGTGTTGCTCGTTGCTTGCGCGTGTGTCTATCTGAGCGATGTCTCCATGAGTGCCTGTCTAGAAACGGCCCCGGTCACTCCCTTTTATAGTTGAAGGGGGGGACGGGGGCGATACATGTGTTCGCTACGTGGCGTTTTGTGAGCGAAGGCGGTATGTCCGAGCCCTGCAGCTCGTTACTGTGGCGGTATGGTCGATGGAGCGGTCTTGTCCTTGGTACACTGGAGCAACCCACCGGTCACGCCTGGTCCTATGCGATGTGGGAGCTCCTGTGGTGGCAGGCGCGCCTTCTTCTGTTGGAGGCGTGCTAGTTGCTGTATGTTTGACCGGCTCGGAGTGCCGAGGCCGGGTTGATGTGATGGCGCAGGTGTGCCGACTCCGAGGATACAGGAGCTTGGCCCTGTGCGCGACGTGGGAGCTCCTGTAGCCCGACGTAGGGTATGGCGCGTTCTGTAGGCGACATGCCGAGGCCCAGTCAATGCAGAGGCTGGACCATCGTGGGGGGCTCGGCGGGCGCAAGACCCGAGGCTACAGGAGCCTGGAAGCAGATAGCCGAGGCTCGGAGGGAGCAGTTGGTCTTGTTCCTCGATTCTGAGGCTACAGGGACCTGGACTTAACTCTCCACGCCGCGCTGTCCTCGGAGCAGGTGGGGTTAGGCAGCATAGTGCCGCATGGGTGTTAGTCGTGGGCACAGTGCTGAGCACAGCGGCCAGTAACCCCTGCCCCGTCCTGTCCTGGACTGCATGGCACCGATGTGACTCCCGTCCCGTCGACCACTCTACTGTACTGCGCCGATGTGTGGCTGACGTTGCGGGAGTGGTTGGATGCGTTGGTTGGGTGTCACATCCTGTCAGGGAAATTGGTCAAGGCGGCGGTGATGGGGTCGATGCCGAGCCAACCTCGAGCGAGTCGGTAATTGAGAGTTCGTCCGAGGCCTCGTGGTGTGGGGCCTCGAGCGAATCGGAGAATTGGTACCTCGTCCGACGCCTTGTGGGGCAGGGCCTCGGGCGAGGGGGCCTCGGGCGAGGCAGAGAGTTGGTACCTCGTCCGAGGCCTTGCGGCGTGGGCCTCGGGCGAATCGGAGAACCGGTTGAGGCCTCGTGGTTGTCTCTTGGCTTCGATATTTACAAGGTCTAAGCAATTTTTTCAGTTCTTGCTTAGGGTACCCCTTTCTATGGTATCCGACAAATTCCATAGCTGGGTAGGAATCGATTCGAGTCGCCGTCCCTCTTGGATAGTGAGAACTTGACTGAGCAGCGACAACGTAGAAACACCTAATTGAACTTGATGATTATAATGATGATGATGATGTTACAACGTTACATTGGATATGGTTACTAATGTGTGGATCCCAATCAAGTGCTTGTTTTAGTACATGTGCTAATCTAGATGACATGTTTAATATGGGTAACTTGCTGCTTAACTCAAAATTTAAATTATGCTCTTGTATCATTAAAGCTTTTATGTAAAATGGTTGTCAAGCGAGATCCACCGATAAAGCCTTGCATACTCCTTGGTGTCATTTATTTTTGGTTTATGATGGGTAAGTCTAGCTGAGTACATTCTCGTACTCAGGGTTTATTCCCTCTTGTTGCAAATGACGTGCTTTATAACGGTTATTGCACGTATTGTCTCCACCCTGCTGGTGATGAATACTAGATCATGGGCATGATCTCCTATGTTATCTTATCATGATGCTTTTGCTGGATATGACTATGGAACTGGCTTATAATTGAACTAAGTGTGTGAGGGTTTCCAACTACTTTGCTTCCGCTATTTGTGAACTCGTGTTGTAATAACTATGTGAACTCCGATGTACGCGAGATACTTGTGAACTACTTGTGAAATAGATGTAACATGTGGCTTGTTATGTTGAATCATGTACGATCTTGGTTGTATGTGAGTTGGTTTGAAATCGTTCATGGTTTCATCGGACTACCGGGTTTATATGGCTTCAAGTATGACGGTTTGATCACTACAGTGATTGCTTTTGTACTTGTGCTCATATAAATTAGTCGGTTCTATTACAGATACTAGTTGCACATAGGCACTGACGATTTGGTTGGGCTCAACCTGAACTCAAAGTGCTCGAGTCAGACAATATAATTAATTAAACAAACTAACTGGCCGACGTGATTCATGTGCCCTAGATACAATAGATTATAAAGGAAAAGAAGCTAATTACTAGATAAAGCTGCAATGACATTACTGATAAATTCTTTGTTGTGCACGGTTGTCGGTTACTATCACCCATTTTGACCATCAACATTCCACCCAAAAGCATGAGAAAGTGACGTAAATCATCATCACATGTGTTGAATTTCATTTATAATTCACCTAGTTCCACTTGTGCTTGTAGAATTATTTATATGCAAGAAATTTAAGCAAAAATAAGCCAGATTGGTGACAAATATGGACACAGGGGACAAGTGGATGTGGCAGAGGGCCATGGGCCCACTTGGTCACGCCGCCCAGCCCCACAAGGGTGCTGCTCGGGGTGCCAAGTGGCCCTGCCACGTCATCGATCCGTGGGAGCTGCTCCAGAAGCAATGCAAAGCGTCCACTCAATGTAGTTTGATCGATGGCCAAGAATGGATGGCCTTGATCCATGGGCCCATTGTCATACACTTGGGAGGTTCCAACCGACTTACCAACCGACGTCCTACCCGAATTTTGACATGTGACGGTTTTACAACCGCCATTGGGAGCCAACCAGCACTGTAGGATGCAAAGGCGGTGCATCCTAGGGCCGACCGATGCACCCTAGCCACCTCCCGTTGCCCTCCTGTGGCCACCGACCTCCTGGCTGCCTACAAGTAACCCTCCCCTCACTCTACACTATAAATAGAGGGTGTGGAGTTTGGTGGAGAAGTGCCCCATTCATTTCCAAGCTCTCTAAACTTCTCTTAGCTTTCTAGCTTAGCTTAGCTTTAGAGTAGTAGTCTAGTAGTGGAAGTAGAGCAAGAGCGGAGCTTCTATCGGAGTCTAGAAGAGTCTTCTGAGTCTGGTATAACACTTTTGTAATTCTTTGATTTTAGCATTTACTTTATTCAATACTTTATTCTAGTATTATTGCTTTGCTTTACTTAAGTACTTGCTCATTATTGTTCGTCATTAGTGAGGTTTGGTGCTTATTGTTTGGCATTAGTAGCATAGGTTATCTTATTATTAGTAGTCTTTCGTTAGTATCGGTTCAACCGTCTGGTTAGGGTACTTTGATCTCATTTCATCGGAGCTCGGATCGAAGTAGTAAGCCTATAGATTAAGCGAGGTGCTTAGGCTATAGATTACCTATTGATATGGCTAGGCCTTCGGATACATTATGGTAGGTGGCAAGTGGTAACAGCCTTGTCCATCCTCTATATTCCACCACATTAGGTCTAGTTATTAAATCGTAGGGCTTATGGTAGACATTGTCTATTTAACTCTCCTAGTTGGTAGGTGGGCTGTGCTCCAAAGTACTAGTGCATTTCTCCTAGTCATTAGTTTACTCGTAGTTACTTGGAAGATAAATCGCTCGCTCTCCCACCTAGCTATCTCTAGTGTAGCTTGTTCAGTAGTTTAGTAGGTAGTTTACACACAACCCACTCATATCGTTACGTACATAGGATACACATAGGCTTTACCTTAGTAATCCTAACAGTAAATATAAATTCCAGCCTTCTGTCTTCCTTTGGAAAAAATATAAATTCGACACTCGATACTTACCGAGCGAAGTGCTACGCGATAGTTCTGTGCGCTTGCGGAATTCCTCCACTAATTGTTAAGTAGCATCAACAAGCATTTCTAGCATCATTGTCGGGGAAGGCAACTGGCCTCAGATTTATATTGCTAGTCTTGCTAACTAGGCTTTTAGTTATCCTAAGTAGTTTATCATTTTTTCCTCATACCCTATCACTACCCAACACGATCATGCGTGACAAGTCCATTCGTGATTTTTCTACACCCTCGGTTGCTAATGTAGCCACTGGACCCAATGTTATAAATCGGGACGCTAACTTTGAGCTTAAGCTAGCGTTAATTACAATGGTTCAAGCGAGTCCATTTTGTGGGAAAGCCCACGAGGATGAAAATGCTCATCTCTAATACTTTTTGGAGATTTGTAGCACATTCACCATAAAGGGAGTGAACCAAGAGGCTATACGTCTTTGCCTTTTTCCCATTCTCTTTGTTAGGAAAGGCTAAGCAATGGTTTTACTCGAACCACAATGCTGTAGATACATGGGACAAGTATTCCAACGCTAGTTAAGTTTTTTCCTATGGGGAAGACTAATGCTCTTGGCAATAAGATCTCTATTTTGCAACAACTAGCCGATGAGTCGATTCCTGAAGCTTGGGAATGAATGCAAGAGTACGTCTCTGCATGCCCACACCATGGCATGGAAGACTGGCTTTTGATCCAGAACTTCTACCATGGATTAGTGCAGTTAGATAAGAGCCATTTTGATGTCGCTGCTGGTGGAGCATTCTTTTCGCTAAGTGTTGCAGATGCTAAGACGCTGATCGAGAAGATGGTTTCCAATCAAGAATGGAGCGATGATCGACTCCAACCCCATAAACGAGGTATGCATTCAGTTAAAGAAATTGACGTGCTTGCAGCTAAGATGTATTTGCTCGTAAAGCGAGTAGAACATTATGAGAAGGTGAGTGCCCAAGAGACACTCAACGACATGGATTCCCACATGACTTGTGAAGTCTATGGAGATGTTAGACATTCGGGCAATTCTTGTCCCGAGGCCCAGGAGGATCTTAACTTCGTTAACACCGACAATGGGTTTTGTCCACCACAACATTAAGGATGGAATCAGCATTCCAACAATCAAGGAGGTAACAATTATTACTCTTCTCAATGTATGAATAATCAAGGTAATAATAGTTATGCTTTCCTTAAAGATCTTGTTTATAGAAATGGTAGAATGACTGATAGCATTAATAAGAAATTGCATGCGCATGACAAGATATTGGAAAATATAAATGCTAAATTGGATGAGTTTTCTTCTGCTTTAAAGAATCAACTTAGTTTCAATAAGATGATAGAAACTCAATTAGCCTAAATTGTTGCTACTATCCCATCCCATGAAAAAGATAGAATTCCTAACAAACCTAAAGGAATCATGGCCAACCTTGTTACAACAAGGTATGGCTATGCTTTAAGTTCTTGGTGTTCCTACTTAGTAGATTCCCCATTTACCATTAAGAAAGTTGATCCTAGAACCCCCGCGATTACCTGCTCCATTAGAACTCATACCTTCCATGATGCTTTGTGTGATCTAGGGTCTAGTATTAACATTATGTCTAAGAAAATTTATGATAAATTGTTTTACACTCCCCTAGTTTCAACCTCAGTTTACTTATAATTAGCCGATCAATCCACCCGTTATCTCGAGGGAATAGTCACTGAGTCATTCATTGAAGTTAGGAGTGCTTATGTTCCAACAGATTTTATGATCTGGCAACACCGAGGATACACCTTTAATCCTTGGTCGTCCTTTCCTTAATACTGCAAATGCTTGCATATATGTGGCTTTTGGGCAAATCCAATTCCACTTTGTTGGAAGGAAAGAAATATTTGCTTTTGCCTCTGGACAACCCCTCTTTGATGAGAAATAGGAAAATAAGAAGAATCCGAAGAGAATCAAGATGAAGAAACCAAAGCCGATTGAAGAACCGGAGAAGCCTGTCAAGAAGAAGAATAGAAAGAGGTGACGTAAAAAGAAAGATCCGTCCTCAAATTCGTCATCCCCTGATCCTGACAAGGCCTCCGAGGTGGAACAGAGGAAACACCCTCGCTCAAGGAAGAATGACTTTGAGTCCGTCAAAAAGGTAAGTCTTCTATTCCCTTTCATATTTACTACATTTCATTAGTTGCATCTCATATTTAAATTTCCAATAAATTTGCTCTACATTGCATGATTAGTTAGTTGCATTAAGCTACTCTAGGTTAATAAATAAAGTCATGTGGTAGCTATGCATGTTAGGATAGGGTTTGCATTTAAAAAAAACAACATATAAAAAAAATATAATAGCAAAATAAAAATAATAATAATCAGTAGTAGTCATGCTGAATAAGTTGTCTAGTAGTAATAGGTTTAGTCATTTATGCATTCTAGTAGTATTAGTTAGTCAATAAAGAAAGAATCAAAGAGCCGCCAGAAGACATTTCAACGTATGCAAAAGGCAAGCTTGGGGTAGACATCTCTCCCCGCTCAGGTATGAAAAATCTTAAACCCCTCTTTACATTCATGTTTGTTTTACATTTCAATATCCATGATCATAGAAAGTAGAGAAGAGTGCCTTGAAATTTATCCAAAAGAAACTCTGCTCTAATAAATAATGATAAATTATTTAGAGATGATGAATAGTTGCTCTATGATACTTCACAAAAGCTTGTCATACAACATAATACTTCTTAAGTTTTGAGCATGATAATTTAGAGTTCATCTTAAGTTGAATGCTTTTGTGGGTTGAAAGTGCTAGAACCGAGTATAAGTTTTTATGAGAAATGTTGTAGCCAAGAACCTATCTGAGGAATGGTAAAAACAACCTAGAGTTTTGTTTTGTAAAATGCTAAAACTCTCTTGCTAGAAGTTCCTCAATGGTGATAAATTCCTACCAGAGCCAAATACATAT
The DNA here is from genome assembly GCA_904845875.1 of Miscanthus lutarioriparius. Classification (NCBI taxonomy): domain Eukaryota; kingdom Viridiplantae; phylum Streptophyta; class Magnoliopsida; order Poales; family Poaceae; genus Miscanthus; species Miscanthus lutarioriparius. Next base: position 27,168,010 of record CAJGYO010000017.1, on the reverse strand, counting down.
TCATTCATACATGATAAAGCCATTATAAAAGCTGCTTGTTTGTTTTGAGCTTTTTCAAGCCTTGTTGATCTGAGTAGAGAAACTTGTCATGCTTTTTGATCAAGATCATGTACACCCACATACTTATGTTATTCTTACACTAGGAATATGCAACCACATATGCTTTCCATTCATTATTGCTCTATGAGAATCAAAGTTATCTCTCTAGCTATCTTTCATAAAAAAAAGAGGCATGGGCTACAGAAAAAATGAGAGAATAAAGAGCAAAAAGCTCTAGTGTTCAAAAAAAAGAGAGAAAGAGAAAAAGAAAGGTTGTCATGCCCTCTCAAAAACAAGCTAGAGAAGGAAAACTTCTCAAAGGAGTACCACTTCCACCAAATATACCACACACATGCACTTCTTGATCAATTAGTATGGTTTGTTGCTCCTTGTGATCCAAGTGTTTGACTTAGCAATAAATTCAACTCAAGTAGGCTATGCTTTTATCCTCTAGCGTGAGCTCCACAAAAGTTTTAGGATAGATATTAAGGCTAAGACTTACAGGCCTTGGTGAGATTTCAAACACCATTGAGTGACTTGAGTGTACCATCTGAGGAACTTAGACAAGTTTTCTTTTCAAAATTCATTGAAAACCTCTAGAAAGTTTGAGCTAAATCAAAGTAGGGAAAAAGTATCTATCTAGCTACATATTCTTGCAATTGCTTGTGTAAAAGTGAAAGCTATAAGTCTCACATTGCTAAGACTGATGATGGATTTTTAAGTGCTAACATGTTCAACTCAAGAGATAGTATTTGTTTGTATATGCAGGGCGTTACACAGTAGCAACTCCTGATCCAACAGTTATTCCATGCTAAACCCGCATCTTTGCTGAGGACAACAAAAGGGTAGCTTGGGAGAGCTTGTTGATGGTCACTAACACCCGTTTTGACCTTCAACATTCCACCAAAAAGCATGAGAAAGTGAGGTAAATCATTATCACATGTGTTGAATTTTGTTTATAATTCACCTAGTTCCACTTGTGCTTGTAGAATTATTTGTATGTAGGAAATTTAAGCAAAAATAGGTCAAATTGGTGACAAATATGGACATATGGGACAAGTGGACATGGCAGGGGGCCGTGGGCCCATTTGGCCACACCGCTCGGCCCCACAAGGGCTCCGCCCGGGGTGCCAAGTGGCCCTGCCACATCGCTGATCCGTGGGAGCTGCTCCAGAAGTAATGCCAAGTGTTTATTCAATGTCGGTTTGATCAATGGCCAAGAATGAATGTCCTTGGATCCATGGGCCCAGCTTACCAACCGACGTCCTACCCGAATTTCGACATGTGACAGTCCTACAACCGCCATTGGGAGCCAACCAGCACCGTAGGATGCAAAGGCGGTGCATCCTAGAGCCGGCTGGCGCCCCGTAGCCGCCTCCCAGCACCCTCCTATGGCTATCAACCTCCTGGCTGCCTACAAGTACCCCTTTCCTCACTCTACACTATAAATAGGGGGTGTGGAGCTCGATGGAGAAGTGCCCCATTCATTTCCAAGCTCTCCAAGCTTCTCTTAGCTTTCTAACTTAGCTTAGCTTTAGAGTAGTAGTCTAGTAGTGGAAGTAGAGTAAGAGCGGAGCTTCTCTCGGAGTCCAGAAGAGTCTTCTGAGTCTGGTATAGCTCTTTTGTAATTCTTTCATTTAGCATTTACTTTATTTAGTACTTTATATTTAGTACTTTGTTATAGTATTATTGCTTTGCTTTACTTAAGTACTTGTTCATTATTGTTCATCATTAGTGAGCTTAGGTGCTTATTGTTTACATTAGTAGCGTAGGTTATCTTATTATTAGTAATCTTTTGTTAGTATCGGTTCCACTGTCTGATTAGGGTATTTTGATCTCATTTCATCGGAGCTCGGATCGTAATAAGCCTATAGATTAAGCGAGATATTTCCTGTGGATATGGCTAGGCCTCCGGATAGATTGTGGTAGGTGGCAAATGGTGACAACCTTGTACATCATCTGTATTCCACCAGGTTAGGTCTAGTTATTAAATCGTAGGGTTAGTGGTAGACCTTCTCTATTTAACTCTCTTAGTTGGTAGGTGGGCTGTGCCCCGAAGTACTAGCATATTTCTTCTAGTCATTAGTTTACCCTTAGTTACTTGGCAGATAAATCGCTCGCTCTCCCACCTAGCTATCTCTAGTGTAGCTTGTTCAGTAGTTTAGTAGGTAGTTTACACACAAACCACTCATATCGTTACCTACATAGGATACACTTAGGCTTTACCTTAGCAATCATAACAGTAAATATAAATTATAGTCTTCGCCTTCCTGTGGGAAAAATATAAATTCGACACTCGGTACTCACCGAACGAAATGCTACGTGATAGTTCTGTGTGCTTGCGGAATTCCTCCACTAGTGGTTAAGAAGTATCAACATGCACAAGTAATATGTAGCAACGACATGCAGAAGGTATTTTTATCATATTTGGTGACATTACTGATAAGTTCAGTTGCACAGACGACTTGTTACTTATCCTGTTACCCATCTACAATTTTTTATCATGTTTCTACTTTCAGGTTTCTCATTTTCCTTTTACATTGTGCAAGCTTTTGGAGTGGCCAAAGTGCCGGCTGCTGGGTACTAGTTACTTGCACGGTTCCTTGCATTAGCTAGATGTTGTCTAGTCAAGTTGCTTTTAGGAGAGCTCATTTATTCAGCTTTGGTCTTTGCAACTGAACTTGTAGCTGTCCCAGTTTTTCTCTATGTTGGCTAGCAGCACCAGCAGTTACCTATTCTCGTGTGTTGGTTGATTTAGTCCTAGGAACAGCTTAAATTCAGTTAGCCTGTGCATGCATTACTTCGGCAAATTCTTGCGTGCAGGATTGGTTCCTACAACAATAGCTCAGAGTGTGGCAACAGAGTAGGCGTGCAGCAGTTATCAACTACAATAATTCAACAGGTAAGCAGCAAACTTGTTTTAGCGATGCATGCAAGGGTGCAACTATAATTTTTTCGTTTTTGTTTATTAAGCAAAGCCACGCTATAATTTTGTTTATAAATGGAAGCTGGTTTTTGTGAGAGAAAGAAATCTGCTACGATCGTTTATAATGCTTGTAAACAAAACATATGCTACTGTACTGTCAGATTGTTGACCACACACTGCAATTTTTTATTGCCACTAGAGCACGGGAAAAAAAAATAATCTAACATATGCTACTGAACTGTTAGTTTGCTGGTCCTAAACATATGCGAACTTTGATGCTGGAGTGGCAAAATTGCTTGGTGGCTGCTCGGTATTGTCATGTGCTTTTGGACAGGTTTTAATTATGTTGTATGAGATGTGAAGGTTGTAATGTGTTATCAGAATATTTATGTGCTGATCTGGAACTATTTTGTTACTGATGATGAGAGCATGTGTTAAATTAATGATGATTGGTAATTAATTTGGCTAAAATTAAGGATGAAAATATTTTTATTTTGCTATCAGCCAGGTGGGCTCAAATCTAATAACAGCCCAATTTGAGCTGGGCTACATGTCCATTAAAAGGCTGAAAAAAGGCCCGCAAAAAAATCAGATCAGCCCAAAACAAAATAATCAGTTGGGTGTAAAATAGGCCCAAAGCTCCCACAAACCCAAAATGGGCAAAAAACACTTGGGCTAAATCCTACGTGGCACTGAAGACACGTCAGCGTCCACCTAGGCGAACACATGGTGCTTACATGGCGACTCAAATCTGTGACAGAAAAAAAATCCTACGTGGAAGCTATCCGTGATGGCAAAAATCGTCACAGGTTATCGGGCTCAGCCCGGCCCAGAGTAGGCTAAGTGGACTTCTAGAGGATCCATGACGGTCAAAAACCGTCACAGATGGCTCGCAGCCAGTCTGTGATATATGACAGAAAATTTTTTCGTCACGGATGGCATTCTATGACGAATTTCGAGGCTTTTGTGACGAAAGCAATCCGTCGTGTATCAGTAGATTTTTTGTGGTGATCATGTTAATGTCACTTTATTGTTTATCCTATATATATATAATCATGTTAGTGTAGACAACATGGAATGACACTTGTGTTCATAGTAAATAGGATAGGTAGTTATATGACACATGTGTTGTCGACAAAGTTATTTGAAGTTCTAAGTAGTGTGTCTCATCAACATAGAATAAATATAGTAGATAACGAGAGCCTCTAATAGAAAATAAACATAAAAGGGGATCATAGAAGATTCAAATAATTCTAATGTAGGCACCACGAGAGAGAGCATGATCTTAGGAAAATCTAAAGTCGGTTTCATATTTTTCCAAGGTAAAACATTTTCTACGAATTATCTACATTAAACAAATTTTAGAAATTTTAATTGCATAATATTTTCAAATTTGGACTAACAAATTTCCTTAGACCAACAAACTATCCAATTTTAAGCAAGAGTTGACGGGGTCAAAAGGACTTTTTCCATATTTTGTCCAACAATTTTAGAAGTGGATTGCAAGGTGGTTTCTTACTTTTTTAGTTAAAATATATCTAGTAATACCTAATATGGTTTTTAAACCATGAAAAATGCCTCTAAGCTTCTAAACATTTTAAGAAAATTCTAGGGATAATTTGGAAAAAAAAGATAAAATATTTTGAGCTCTTGAAAGTATATCTAAAAACTTCGAAACATTAGATTTAGGTTTAGGAAAATGGAAAAAATGCTTACAAAAATCTAGAAAATTCCCTAAACATTTTAATCGATATAAACATGTTTTAAAAACTTTCCACATAAAAACACGACATACAACTGGCATGAATGTACTCGGCATTAAATGTATGTTGCAATGCTTTTCTATTGCACCTCATATTTTTGTTATAAAAAGTTTTTAAAACATATTTAAACATCAATTAGAATGTATGGAAATTTTTGATTTTATAATGTATTTTTTCCAAGAGATGAATATATTTTTAGAAGCTAATAAAGATATTTACATTGGCTCTAAATATTATTATTTGGATTTTGTTTTATCCTAATGTGTCTTAGAGGTTTTCTTTTTGGAATTTTTAGAAGCTTAGAAAATTTTCCAAGTTCAAAACTATTTGAGTTTTTAACTAAGAAAGGAAGAAACCGCCTTACAAAATCACTTTTAAACCAAGTAGATTTTAAACATAAAATATCTTATTTTAGAGTTTGTATAATATTGGAAGGTTAGAGCAACTCCAAGAGACTCTCTCTACACTACTATAGAAAAACTTATGCGAGGCGTTTGGGAATAGGCCTTGAAGGCGGGCGGACATTTCAACCGCCTTGGTTAATGCCTGGGATTAATCGAGGCGGACATTTTTATTAATCGAGGCGGTCACAATCAACTGCCTCGCAAAATTGATTTACCGAGGCGGTTAAAAAATATCCATCTCCTAAAATCTATTAACTGAGGCGGGAAAAATGCCTCCATTTTCGGAGGTGGGCGGTTAATATGGCCAAGCCCACCCACAATCCATCTCGGCCCATCATGGCCCGACACCACATCACAGTATATATATGCAAGAATGAAACCCTAGCACTCACTCTCTCCCTCACCCGGCGGCTCGCGTCCCTCACTCTCTCCTTCGTGACTCCATCTCTCCCTCGCAACTGCTTCTCCTCTCCCGTAGTCCCGCTGCCTCTCCCTATCTCCACCAGATCTCGTGACTCTCTTCGCTCCGACCTCTCTCTCCCTCTCCACTTCGGCCTCCCTCTCCTTCTCCCTCTCTACTCCTCCAGCGACGGTGCGACACCTTCTCCGGCGATGACGCAGCGCGGGGTGCGAGGCCCCTCCTTCAATGGTGGAGGCACGGCGGGTGGCCCCTCCCTCACCCTGGAGCACCTCCACCACCGCCCCTAGCTGGATCCCGTGGAGGGTGACCGGATCCGGTGGAGGGCGGCCGGATCTATAGTGAGCCCACCCCCTGGCGGCGGATCTAGGGTCGGTGCGTTTCTCGATAGTAGATCCGCGGCCGACAAGGCCGGATCCGACGGCGGGGTGGCTGGATCCGGTGGCGGGTAGGCGGATCCAGCGGGCGAGGCAGGATGTGCTCCTCTAGCTAGCAACGACGACGGCAGCAACCCGTGGATGGGCTCGGCGGGCCCGTGGGTGGGCTCGCTGGGCTTGTCCACGAGTTTTTTTATTATTTTTTTTATTTGATTTACCGAGGCGGGCGACCAACTGCCTCCGTTAAGACCGGATTTACCGTGACCCTTCCACGGAGGCGGACAGGGTGCCCACCTCGGTTAATCGTTTTTGCCCGCTCGGTTAAGTTTTCTGTAGTAGTGCTATACTCATCAACAACTTCTTCAATTGATTATCCAAATATAGTTATCTTCTATTCTGGATTTCTCTATCTGCAGTGCAAAAATGATATAGAAAAATTATTAGAGAGTGGAAAGATATAGAAAATAATTTGTATACAAATGGTTCTCTAAATGATATAATTTAGAGAGTAAGCTTTAAAAAAAAACTCTTAGACATGCTCTAAAATATGTTTTTCTTAATAAAACTCTGGCCTCAAGCAGCGAGCGACGCCACACTCCCAGCCCAATCGCAATTCGCACAGGTTCAGGCCCACTTCTTCTCGTCGCTCCCAACTCCCTGCCGCGCGGCCGGCGAGACGGCGGTCCTTGGTGCGTTGCCAGCACCCAGCAGGCAATCGCTAACCGCGCTGGATGCCGGATGCCGCCTGCCCCCGCCACCACGCTTGCCTCCTTCAACTCCCTCCTCGCGTCGCTTGCGCGCTCCGGCCGCCCCGCGCAGGCGCTCCGCACGTTCCGGGACATGCTCGCGCGGGGCGTCCGGCCGGACCACTTCACCCTGCCCCCCGTGCTCCGCTCCTGCACGCTCACCGGCGCCGCGGGCCTAGCTTCCACCTCCCACGCGCTCGTCGTCAAGCTCGGCGCCCAGGAAAACCTCTTCGTGGCGTCTGCGCTCGTGCTCTGTTACGCGGGCCTGTCGAACCTCCCCGACGCGCGGAGGCTGTTCGACAGAATGCTCGAGCGGGACGCGGTCCTGTGGACTTCCATGCTGTCCGCCTACGCGCAGGGCGGGGAACCAGACGCGGCGCTGCGGTTCTTTGGTAGCATGGTGGCAGCAGGGATAGAGCTGGACGCGGTGGTCATGGTCAGCTTGCTGCTCGCTTGTGGGCAGCTCGGGTGGCGCCGCCATGGAAGAAGTGTGCACGCCTGCTGTTTCCGGAGGTTACTAGGGATGCCACTGCCCCTCGGGAACGCACTTGTGGACATGTATGTCAAGTGTGGGGACTTTGCATTCGCCGAGAGGGTGTTTGCTGGGATGCCTAGACGGGATGTTATCTCGTGGAGTGCTCTGATCCTTGGTCATGGTTTGAATGGGCATTCTGATGTTGCATTGAGACTCTTCGATAGAATGGCAGCTGAAGGAATCCAACCGAACTCAGTCACTTTTCTTGGGGCATTGTCAGCTTGTGCACATTCAGGCATGGTGGACAAAGCGTATGCAATCTTCAAGGGGATGAAACTGTGGGGTATTGAGCCTGAACGGAAACACTACTCTTGTATGGCTGACACGCTTGGGAGAGCAGGGCATGTTGTTGAGGCTGTGAAGCTCATAGAGGAAATGCCTTTTGAGCCTGACGAGGCCATGCTTGGAGGTGTACTGTCAGCCTGCCGAGTGCATGGAGAAATGGAGTCTGCTGAATTGGTTTCAAAGAGATTGATGGACATGTCTCCTGGAAAGAGTGGCTACTATGTGAGCTTGGCAAACATATATTCAAATGCTGGGAGGTATAGTGATGCAGAGAGAATAAGAGGCTTCATGAAAGAAGTTAAAGTCAATAAGCTTCCTGGATATAGTTCAGTTGAATTAGATGCTGATAGGTTCCATATAACGAGCAATTGAGTCTGAAGTGCTTGAACAAAATCTACTCTGTTGGGGCACACACCTCACTACTGCAGTGTATGCATTAAATTAAAGGGTAAAGAGAATAGAGTACGGTATACAATAGTGGAAGAAAGAGGGAATGAGATGCATTGGCAACTCAGCGTGAGTATACAATAGTTAAGGCTCAGTGTTTCGTGTTACTGTATTGTGCTAAAATGTGAGGAAACCACTTCTTGAGATGATATGGACAGGTTGATAGAGATAAAGCATGATGGTCACAAATTGAAATCGCACAATCTTTCAGTGTCTTTAAGAAAGGAGAAAGAGACTGTCCACTATGTGTGGTTTGGAGGTTATAACAGCTTTTGAAACTGACATATGGCCTCCAGGTTTGTGGACACATGAGCAGAAATGTTTGGTCATGAGTCAAGACTCGTTCTATGTTCACAAGAAGTGGATGCCACTGTTGTGGGTTTGTTTGCTAATCTGTTCTTGTCACAAGCCTTGTCTTACTATAGGACACGAGATGGTAAAATCTAAAATGATAGCTAAAGAGGGTTCTATTGACTACGTTAGTCACTTAGTCTTATATGTAGTTAGCTAATAGACATTGTGCTGGGTCTCAATTTTTCTGGTGTATTAAGTTTCTGCATTGATTCTTGAATACTGCACAGTTCCCTGAGACAACTATTACATGAACCGAGAAGTATCTGCAATGTAATAATATTTGTACATGAACTCGTGAGGCAAAAGGTATGGAACTGAACTCAGACTGCACGTACTTTGATTTTCTTTTTCACAATAGTTTTCTCTGCATTGACACCTTTTGTTTACCCACCTAGAAATGGCCTTTCTTCCATTCATTCACATTAAGCAGAAATAGGGGTGATTACTCAGTTTGAGAACTTTGATGGCAATGCTGGTATATTAGTCACATGATTTTACTGAGTAAGTTCATTTGTAAATGGATAAATTCACATTTGAGACTCCCTGCCTAACAGGGAGATATGGCATGATGTTATACTATTTATTCACCTAAAAATGCATATAATATGTTAGCATGTCAACTGCCATCCTGGGGTAAACTTAAATAGACTATCAGCATGACTGCGATCTTCCAAAGATCGCTTGACGAAATAACAAGTTATTTTAAGGGTTTTCTTACTTGCGCTAGAAACACATATACAGCTTCCACCCTAATAGTAGATACACATAACTCAGTCCACCTTTTCTACTTATCCAATTCCCTCATCTTTGCTGAGAAAGTTTAGGTCAATACAACAACGTTTTCTCTAGATGTTCACAATTAAATATTCTCAAAGGCTAGGACTCATATTTCTCTTGAAATTGCATAAGCAATAATGCAGATAACAGGAATTTAGCTTTCTAAATGCCACTATGAAATGTCTGGAAAAGCAAGGGAGCATTTGCCAAGAGTTGTCTACCTAGACAATTCGCTTTCATATCTTTTCAAATCGTGAATTGTCTACCTAGATGACAATTACGAGACTATATCAAAATAAAGTTGAGAGCTGATATTTCGGTTACAAGCTGCCAAGCTGATACATCTTGTGGATGCAACTGGACTGTGAGGTCGCTTTCACAGACTGTAGAGTAATTTTGTTTCAAATGCGTTGGTATCATCAACGTCTCAAGGAGCTACATAGAGACTATGATTATGGAAAATGTGCAAGAAGTCATGAACCGCAAATATCAGTTCTAACTCGCAGTAACATCAGGATCCAAACAAAATGCAAATGGTTTTTTTTGAAGAGACTGATATTTGTTTACTTTTCTTGTGCTAAATTTGTGAAGTATATTTCCTATTATCCATGCAAATCGTAAGCTATTGGAAAACAAGCTATGTTCTATTTGTAATCTAATGTGATAATTTGAAAAGATTTTTGCTGTCCACTTCTAGTCCACATCACATGTCTGTTAGAGCCTTCTTTGTTGAAGACTAATATCTGGCATGCCAATTTTAGGACAAGCCAATATTACGGGAAGCCAATATATTGGTAAGACAATCTAGGTTGACACTTGGTTTGCTACCAACAAGAGAGAACTTGTCTTGCCAAATGGTTAGAAGGTGTTGCCAAAATTTTGGCAAGAAACCAATTGCCTGCCAAATCTCTTAAACTTGCCCATATTTTGACTTAGGTAAAAATTAGCTTGCATCCAAGCAATACCTTAAAGCCTCCGACATGATTTAGGTATCGACATTTATTTTGAATAATCCTATATGTGCAATTGAACTTTTTTTAAAAATAAATCATTTTATAAATCAGAAACTTTCAAAAACCATGACACATGTTAGTAAAACCGGTATTTGCCTTAAAACAATAAGAAAATATCAAATGCATATATGAGTATTAAACATCAACTTGCACAGGAGGGAATTAAATTTAAATTAGTGCAAAAGAAACTGTTTTATTAGTTTTAGAAAATACAAATTATTATTTATATTTTGAAATATATCGATATAGTTGGTTGTAGAATATGTACGTACTCTGCAGTGAGTGGAAAATGTCTAAATGATTATAATATGCTCATCATTTTATAAAATACAATAACTACTTCAGCCTTGACCACATGGTTGTGTCATCAACGCCATTGAAAGCTTCCCTGTAGCATCCGGTTTTAAGAAAAAAATCAGATATATACCATATGTGAGCCTAAAAGTTAAATCTCACATATAACTATAAATAAGGGTAATATCAATAGACAATGCTCAATATATAACGTACTTAATATAAAGAATAACCTTAAATAGCAAAAGCGGAAAGGCAACTTCGATCTTCGAATGAAGACTCTAATTCCACAGGGACAACTGACTAGTTAATCACAAGCCTAATTTCTCCAAACTCTAGCAATCTGGTATCCATCCGGGATTTTTATCCAAATAATTGGAAAATAAAGCAAGCGGAAGTACATGCCATACTCAACAAATATATCATGGGGTTTATGAGGCTCAAAAGGCTAACACTGGTTTAACTGCGATTAACTTTTAAAGAGTCATAATTTTAGCAATTGAGTAGCAACAAGTTTATCCACAAGCCCACATAAACACATGATCAGGTAAACATGAATAATGAATAGTATAAACATTAATCATTAGTGAGCATCTTCATCATCAGTATCATCAGTGTTCATCATCTATTTTATAAGGGTTTCAAGGCCGCTCGTGACTGTGAGCACGGCTGATATACCAGTTTTACACTCTGCAGATATTGTACACTTTCACTGTGAGTCATGATACCCATATGTCCGGGTTAATTACTCCTAAAACACTTTCAAGGTGAACAGACATGATTCACTATGAAGTCTTTTAAAGGTTCGTCTAACAAGTTAGGGCCATTAGATTCACTCGACAAATAGATGTAGAGCCCCTCTTCTCGATGGCACAATGACGCGCAACCTATACACAAGGGGACAGAGGCCGCACTATACCCGATTCGTCAAGTCATTTTTACACCAATAAAGGTAGCCACTAACAAGCTAAAAAAGGTCCTCATACTGAGCTAAAGCCAGAGCCATGTAGCCCTCACAGTTGTACTGTAATTCCTGGATAATCACTTACAGATAAGTCCTTACGGAGAGAAATCTAAAGCACCATAAAATAGTCCAATGCTCTAGCCCCCTTGTTCCATGTTGCTAAAAAGCATATTTTAATGTTTATTGCATATTCCATTAGTTAAGTTACAAGATCATGGCTTTAGTTTAAGCACTAGCATAATAGTGCCCAATGCAATAACCCATAGGTGACAAGAAATCTAGGATATCAAATAGCTAGAAAAATTACTATGGTTGCCAAAGTAGACACATGCATATGATTAAGATGATATTAAGGTGAATAGGACAACAAAGATGATCCCATGCTATACATGCCTTAAACTCATATCTTCTTCTATTGAATTGTAACCTCCAAAGGACTTTTTCTGGATCACCAACTTCTTTTATATCACCAACGCAAAGCTCACCGACTAAACATGATCATAATGTACCACACAAGTATTCATGCAATCATACCCGAAGCAAACAATAGATCTAAATTATAAATAACACACTAAACATAAAATAAAGATGAAAAGTTTGTAAAATGAATCTACGTCTCGCGACGAACACACAGACGCGAAAAGCACTCTAATCGGAGCTATAACGAAGAAATTATGAATTAAACAAGATCTCCTTTAATAAAATAATAGATTAAATCTAACCTCAAATTTCAAAAGTTGAAAATATATTTAACAGTATGATAAACATGTAAATTACGCAATTACGAATCTAACGCAACTTGAACGGATCAAATTGAAGTTAAAACGGAGAAGTTATGGCCTAAATAAAATAGTGGCAAAACTGTAAATAGATGAAAACGTATTTTGGATCTAACCGAAGGAAAACTACGCTTTCCAAAGAAAAAGACGTATTCCGGAAATATACTATGGACTGCGAGTTCTATACTAGAAAAGGGCAGGGGCTCTTTTGCAAAATAGACACAGCTGACTTCGTTGACCGGTATTGACCGGAGTCAATAACCAATCTGAGTTGTAGATCATGATTTGGACGGTGGGAAACAGAAGGGGGGGAGATGGGGATTGGCACAGGGTCAGAATGGTACGGTGCCATGGCCGACAACGGGTAAACCTCATCGGGGTTCGGTGTTATGCCGATTCCGGGCTTAATCGGACAAATCAAGTACATAGGGAGGAAGAGGAGATGACTACGATCTCGGCTATGGGTTCAGAGATGGCAGCGAGCAAGCAAAGGCGAGCAGAGGCTCAGGACGGCGGACGTTGGGGCTCTACAAAGTCCGGCGACACACAGTGAGCAAGAGAGATGGAGGAAAAGAGAGAAAATGGAACCAGGGCCTTCTCTAGCGCTTGGTGAAGCTCGGCAAGAGGCTTACCATGGCGGTGATGTGGTGAATCGGCGGCGCAGCGTGCGGCGGTGGAAGCTAGGGTTCGGCGCGCGGCGTGCTTGGGGCGAGGTAGTTACAGGTGCTCGAGGGTATGGCAGAGGCTCAGGGCGGCTATTTAAGAGGGCCGCTGCGCGTGAAGGCCACGCCAAGGAGGAGGACAGGGCAGAGATGGACTCGGCGGCGTCGGAGTCTAGCCTAGTTACGCGAGGTAGGAGAAGGGCCTGACATGCGGGCCCCGCATGTTAGTGACTGAGAGAGGAGAGGAGACGCACGGCGTGCTGCCACGGCCAAAGATGGGCCTACAGGCGAGATTAGGCCTACGACCGGGAGAGAGAAAGAGAGGAAGGGGAGAGCGCTTCGGCCATCTCAGAGGCAGCCCATGTAGGTGAGGGAGGGAGTAGAGAGCATGGGGCCGGCTGACAGGGTGGGCTCGCTGGAAAGGGAGTAGGCCGCGGGAGAGGAGAGAGAGTGAGAGAGATCTGCTAGGCTACTGGGCCAGATTGAGAGGAGAGAGGTTTTCCATTTTCCTATTTTAAAACCAATTTCAAATATAAACCAAATCGAATTTGAATATGATTTAAAATACACTTTTCAATTCAAATAAAAATGAGCAATTTTGGTAAGTTTTCCAAAAATAAATTTTACAACTTTTTAAATTCATTTATTTTCTAATTTTCTTTTCTTTTATTTCAAAGCCATTTTCAAATTCATTTTGAATTCATTTTGAATTTTGGATTCAAACACTCATTGCAAGAAACCAAATGCACCGGCATGTATGCACATCCATGTTGCTACTCCTTATGATGAATTTTAATTTAATGAAAAATATTCTTTTTCCTATATTTCATGTGCACAAAAATTCATAAATTAATCATTTTAAACCTATTTTCAAAATTGAATTTTTTAGGGTGTTACATGCCCCGAGCAACAAGAGGGGGTGGAATTATGTGTTTAATGAAAAAACTTAAACCTATGGCTCAAGTAAAACTAGTAGAAAACTAATAAACTAGTTCTAGCAAGATGTGTAACTAAGATTTTCTAATTTGCTTTCACACTTGCTCTTTAAATCCACAAAGTTAAGAGTTTAGCAACATAGAGCTAATCTTATAAACTAGTCTAAGCTAATCTACAAAGTTAAAGGCCACACAAAGCATGCACAAGAAGAAGCACTCAATGTTGAAAGGATCAAGATGCCCAAGAGGAGGGTTGGATTGAGCTAATCTAAAATGTCATGAAATTAAAACCTTTCACTTAGCCCATTTTACCCCTTATGCCTAGATTATGTTTCTATCCTACTCACAAAGTTTTGCACCCTAGTTTCAACCCTATGCTAGTATGGCAATGCTAAGAATGTAAACACATGAAAGTATTGCACAAATGTAAATGCTCAAAGTAAAGAGAGGGTTAGGAACACGATGATGTTTTCCCGAGGTATCAGAGGCGGAGAGGCAACACTCCCCACTAATCCTCATTGGAGCAACTGCGCAAGGGTACAGTCCCCCCTTGATCCAAGCAAAGGCCAAGTGCTTTGTACGGGCTAATTCTTCGCCATTGCAGCACGGTGAATCGCCCGCAAGAGATCACCAAGCTTTCAAAACCATCAGTCTAGGTGGTACCGACCACCAAGAGTAACAAGCACAAACCCTCACTTGACCTAACCAAGCCTAATGAGAAGAGTGGATGCACACTTGCTACTCTCTAAGCACTAATGAAGTCCTTAATCTTGAACTAGCAAATCAAAATCACTCCAATAGGCCAAAGCTCTCTCTTGGACACACAAGGGTGTAGGTGAAACTTCAAAATGCCAAGAGAAACTCAATGCACGAGATGGAGGGGGTATTTGTAGCCCCAAGCCAAGGATCTAGACGTTGCCCCTCCACTCACAGAAAACATGAGCATCAGACCTATCCGGTGCAGTCCTTGTCTCGGCACCGAACATGTCCGGTGAGGCTCCAATGGCTAGTTCTAACAACTAGCGGTTATTATACGGTGTGTCCGATGGGCAAATCGGTGCTCACCGAACACCTTTAGTGAGTGCAAGCGGTCATGGCATTTGCAATGCTCTTTGGTAGAATGTTGTGGTGCACCAGTCTGGTGCACCATTGGACACGTCCGGTGAGTGCATCAACACTATGCACGCCCATATTATAGCATAGAGCCACCTGTCCGGTGCACACGTACCGAACACCAATGTGCCAACCCTAATTTTCAACATAAAACCAGGGCACTATGCACGTCAGGTGCCCCACCAAACAGGTCCAGTCCATGCAAAGCACCATCAACTCATCCAATTCAAACACTCTTTGACTTGGGTTTTGTTTACAATCCATCTTGGGCTTCATCTAAGCTACCTAGCATTAGTTTTCACAAGGGTGCACCACATCCACTCATTAGACTTAACTAGGTTAAGCTATCCATTCGTACCCTCCTTTATAGTATGACCAAATGAAAAATAAAGATCCTATCACTACTATAAGTGTCCCTCAACACCATTAACACTTAGAACTAGTCAATCCTTAATCTTTGCGCTCATCCTTTAAAAACTGAAATGAATACCAACCATAGGAGTATGGAAACCATGATTGCCCATCAACCAAACATCATTGTGACCTCACTAAGTAATGTCACTGCAAAACACATGTTAGTCACAATGATTGTGTGGTCATTAATTGCTAAAACCAAATTTGGGGCCTAGATGCTTTCAAATGTGTTAACCATTAAGGGCAAGAGTTAGAGAGGGCAAACATGTGAAGATGAGGTGATTTATCCCATGGTTTGGTGTCAAAAACATGACTCCTACCCTTGTTGGAGCTCCACTAAGGTATACTCTCGTTTATCAAGTCTTCCGTTGTCACGGTGAAAGGTCCTAATGGCTAGAGGGGGGTGAATAGCCTATTAAAAATTTCTACAACAACACTTAACAAACCGGTTAGACAATTATGAGACGAAGCAAGTGTTGCACTAGCCTACTAAAAATGCAAGCCACCTACCACAATTCTTGTTTATATAGTTTCTATCCACACAATAGCTATGTCACTACACTAAGTTAGTGTGCTCTCAAAGGCTAACTAAAGAGCCACACTAACCAAACTAACAAGCTCTCACAACTAGCTACACTAAAGAGCTTGACAACTATTTTGCGGTAATGTAAAGAGAGTGAGCAATTTGTTTATACCGTCGTGTCGAGGAGTGAACCAATCAATCACAAGAATGAATACCAATGAAGACCAATCACCTCAGAATCAAATGATGACACAATGATTTTTACCGAGGTTCACTTGCTTGCCGGCAAGCTAGTCCACATTGTGGCGATTCACTCACTTGAAGGTTCACGCGCTAATTGGCATCACATGCCAAACCCTCAATAGGGTGCCGTACAACCAACACAAGATGAGGATCACACAAGCCACGAGCAATTCACTAGAGTACCTTTTGGCTCTCCACCGGGGAAAGGTCAAGAACCCCTCACAATCACCACGATCGGAGCCGGAGACAATCACCAACCTCCGCTCGATGATCCTCGCTGCTCCAATCCGTCTAGGTGGCAACAACCACCAAGAGTAACAAGCGAATCCTACAGCGAAACACGAACACCAAGTGCCTCTAGATGCAAACACTCAAGCAATGCACTTGGATTCTCTCCCAATCTCACAAAGATGATGAATCAATGATGGAGATGAGTGGGAGGGCTTTTGCTAAGCTCACAAGGTTGCTATGTCAATGTAAATTGCCAAGAGAGTGAGCTTGAGCCAGCCATGGGGCTTAAATAGAAGCCCCCACGAAATAGAGTCATTGTACCCCTTCACTAGGCACAACACGGGGTGACCGGACGCTCTAGTCATATCGACCAGACGTAGGACCCCAGCGTCCGGTCGTGCGATGCACGCCACGTGTCCCCTCTCTTCAAATACTGAGCGCCCGATCCCAACGGTCAAGTGATGACCGGACGCGCTGCTACGAAGTGACCGGACGCTGGACCTCAGCGTTCGGTCGTTTCCAGTAAGCATCCAGAAGCGAGAAATCACGACCGGACGCGTCCGGTCATGCTCGACCGGACTCACCCAGCGTTCGGTCACTCGGCATCTCCTCTGTGCGCTGCCATGTCAGCAGGACCGGATGCACCCCTTCAGCGTCCGGTCACCAAGTGACCCAGCGTCCGGTCGCGGACCGACGCCAGCGTCTTCACGCATCCACTGACCGGACATGCCGGTCCTACCGAGACCAGCGTCCGGTCACTTACAGTGACCTCCGTCTTTTCTGTATAGAGCGCCGGTGAAGTTCCTAACCCTTGCTCAAATGTGCCAACCACCAAGTGTATCACCTTGTGCACATGTGTGTTAGCATATTTTCACAAAACATTTCCAAGGGTGTTAGCACTCCACTAGATCCTAAATGCATATGCAATGAGTTAGAGCATCTAGTGGCACTTTGATAACCGCATTTCGATATGAGTTTCACCCCTCTTGATAGTACGGCTATCGATCCTAAATGTGATCACACTCATTAAGTGTCTCGATCACCAAAACAAAATAGCTCCTACCATTTATACCTTTGCCTTGAGCCTTTTGTTTTTCTCTTTCTTCTTTTCAAGTCCAAGCACTTGATCATCACTATGGCATCACCATCATCATGTCATGATCTTCATTTGCTTCACCACTTGGAATGTGCTACCTATGCCATGATCACTTGATAAACTAGGTTAGCACTTAGGGTTTCATCAATTCACCAAAACCAAACTAGAGCTTTCACACGGTGTTGGCTCGCCACCAAGTCCCCATCAACTAATGCAAGTGTTGTAATCCACCTAGACTCACTATCATTGTCCATCTCTTCTGGTCACCTTGGCTCAGTCTTCACTATGAGGTTTCTCTACCAAGGAAGGGTCAACTCATCCCTTAGACACCAAGTTGTCGCCGGTCCACACCAAGCTTAGACGGTCGACACCATAAGGGCACCAAGGCCTTTGCTAGAAGGTCTCACCAAGACCTCAAGTGATATGGCTCACCAATATACAATTGCAATAAGTCAAGGTCACTCTATTTGGATACAAACTCTAAGCTCTCCTATGGATTGGAGTGTATCTCAAATGTGAAGCAATGTCTCTTCACTTCTTTGGTCTCCATCACTTCCCCCAAATGGAAGCAAAATTGCAAAAGTAGTGAACACCGGATGATCCGATGGCTCTCAAAACCCTTCACCGGATCATGATCCAACTGTTGCAGACTATTGCTGACAGTTGAATCTTTAGCTGCTGACACTAGGCCCCCCTGCATCAGATGATTTGCTGCATATCTTCATGCGTCCAGCATATAATATGGTCACCCTATTCACTGAGGACTCGAACATATGTCTTGATATTGAGTTGCATCGGACCATACTCCGCACACTAAACACTGACAGATGATCCGATGACCCTGTTTTATGAGGTTTTTAACTATGCCAACTCTCTGATGTGCACCGTGTGATCATGTAGGCACTTCTTCACCTTGGCAAACCCAGTGGCCTCTATCTTCACTGCTACAGTACTTCATGCCACATATGATTCGGTGCCCTTAATCAAGTGTTATGGTGAATGATTCGTTAAGGAAATAAGGAATCTTTGCCATTTCTTATCCGTTTCAACTCAGATCTTGATCAAACTTTAACCATGCACCCATAAGACCTGTATAAACCTATCTAACACTTCTCTGCACATATTCATTACAGCCATGTCAGCTAGAACCACCATAAATTGAGGGTTCAAAAGTGAATGGTTTTTATACTTACAGACTGAAAGCTACACTCATACCATAGTTGGGGGATGCAAAATGGAATTTTCTCAACAAAGGATATAGTTATTGCATTGTTTTCACTCTAACTCCTGTCAAATTCTTTACAAAAGGAAAAATGGTAATTTTAGTATTTCACATTCATTTTTCTACGGACCTATGGGCAAACCTAGTAAAACGGTGACAATATTATCTTTTGTGTTCTGTCAACAGCTCTGGGGAAGTCAATCGATTTGATTGGACTAGCTGGTTTATCAACTTGAGTTAAGGCTAGAACTTTGCGGTATATTTGGTTCATAGGACGAGGTAGGATCATCCCATTCTAGTTTCACGTGTGTGGTTGGCAGCCGAGAAGGGATGGAATAACTACAAATGAGAATATTTCTGTAGATGTTGGACGAACTCATCCTAGAAAATATCTAAAATGCTGCAATCCTACCTGTGACATGATATAATATGACAATGGGACCAATGTCAGGATAGAACCATCCTATTTTTAGAAACTAAGATGGAACTATCCCATCTTAAAAAAACAAGAATAATGGAGCCATCCTATCTCACCTCACTCTTCGACCAAGCGTTACCTTAATTTCCCATTATGTGAATCCAAGGAATGACCTTGGTTCAGGATATTGCAGTATCCAAGTCGTAATTAAGGT
The DNA here is from genome assembly GCA_904845875.1 of Miscanthus lutarioriparius. Classification (NCBI taxonomy): domain Eukaryota; kingdom Viridiplantae; phylum Streptophyta; class Magnoliopsida; order Poales; family Poaceae; genus Miscanthus; species Miscanthus lutarioriparius. The sequence goes on along the minus strand of CAJGYO010000017.1, from coordinate 27,148,818 downwards.
GCTAACCATGGTTGCCGTCACCTAATTCACACGTCTTCTACTTCCTCAAGTAAGGCTACTAATGCAATGATCTCTTTGTTCTAAATATAAGATGTTTAGGATTTGGTCCTATATCAAACTTTCTAACTTTAACTTTATAGAAAATATATCAATATCTATAATACCAAATAAACGCACTATCAAACATATTTTATGGTGGATTTAATAAAGCTAGCTGATGTTTTAAATATGGTGCTTTTTTATAAACTTGATCAAAATTTTAGAAACGTTTCTGCTTCTCCCTAACTGATATGCAACGGTGGTGGTACATAAGGGACATACTATAAAATTAAAACAGATGGCTGCGAAGGAAACTATAATTTTCTATATATATAATATATAAAGGAAGAGTATACATTTTGATGACATTGAAAGAATTTTTTCATAGATTTTTTTCTACTGTCATGTCCCACATGTGATGACTTGACTTAAAAAGGTATAGCCCAATTCGTCGTTTCTGAGTGCTGAGTGGCGTCAACCACTCACGCTGTTTCCAAGTCTGCTTTACGGTCCCAACGTGTTTCTGAGTTGCACCAAGCGGGCAGACTACGGGAGAGTCTTTCACCATTTCGTTTTTCGTTCACACTGTCTGCCGGAAGCAGACTTGCGCTCTGCCAGTCTGCCGTGATGCTCAGGCAAGGCCACAACCACCCTTCGTTGCCGCTTGCCTATATAAAGCCTGAAAGCTCTGCTGCCCCTCCCGCGTCCATCTCCACCTCCCTCATACAACGCCACGCGCACTTGCCGGAACGCGCGTGCCCTAGTGCCAGTGGAGAGATTGCACCAGCAGCGGGCCTGCGGCAACAGTAATGGCCAATGCCACTGTCCCCGAGTCGCAGCCGCAGGTGCAAGCGGCGCCGGGTGGCCGCAAGGTGGTGGACGAGGTGTCCGGTTGGCTGCGCGTGCTGGACGACGGCAGCGTCGACCGCACATGGACCGGCCCACCCGAGGTCCTCCCGATGATGCAGCCCGTGGCGCCGTACGCCGTGCCCCGCGACGGGCACACGCTGCACGACCTCCCTGGGGAGCCCAGTTTCCGGATCTACCTCCCCGAGGTCGACGTCGGCGACCGCGAGGGCGGGCGCCTGCCCGTCATCGTGCACCTCCACGGCGGTGGCTTCTGCTTCTCCCACCCGTCCTGGGTCATGTACCACCACTTCTACTCGCGTCTCGCGTGCGCCGTCCCCGCCGTGGTCATCTCCGTCGAGCTCCCGCTCGCGCCCGAGCGCCGCCTGCCTGCGCACATCGACACGGGCGTCGCCGCGCTCCGCCGGCTCCGCTCCATCGCGCTGTCAGAGGACGGAGCTCTTGATGACAGGGCAGCTAAGCTCCTCCGTGAGGCCGCTGACGTCTCCCGGGTGTTCCTCGTCGGCGACAGCTCTGGCGCTAACATCAGCCACTTCGCCGCCGCGCGTGTAGGCCAGGACGGCGCTGGCATCTGGGCGCCCCTGCGCGTCGCCGGTTGCGTTCTGATCCAACCAGGATTCATGCGCGCAACAAGGAGCCGGTCGGAGCTGGAGGTGGGGGACTCGGTGTTCTTCACGCTGGACATGCTGGACAAGTGCAACGCCATGGCGCTGCCGGTTGGCGCCACCAAGGAGCACCCCTTCACGTGCCCCATGGGTCCTCAGGCGCCGCCCCTGGAGTCCGTGCCGCTCCCGGCGATGCTGGTGGCCGTCGCCGAGAACGACCTGGTCCGCGACACAAACCTCGAGTACTGCGACGCGCTGCGTGCCGCCGGTAAGGAGGTGGAGCTGCTGCTCAACCGTGGCATGGGCCATGCATTCTACCTCAACAAGTTCGCCGTTGACATGGACCCCAGCACAGGAGAGCGGACGCAGGAGCTGATTGACGCCATCGTGAGCTTCATCGCTTGCCACTGAACGCTGAGGTGCAAGAATAATGTAATTTGCCTGTGCTACGCGTGTCCACAATTGACTGAGGTGAACACAAATATGTGTCAGCGTCACTGAACGCCGAAGTGCAAAAATGTAATTTGGCTGTGCTATGCGTGTTCACAATTGAGGTCAACAAATGTGTGTCAGCGTCACGTCTCGCCTGCACTTGTAACTTGCATGGCGTTTGCCCCTACTGCCCATATCAATGTTATCTGTAATTGATGCGAAGTTAGAGCATCTCCGGCAGTAATACCTAGGAGACCTCGGGAGCGGGCGTCAGTCCGCCCATACACCGCTTTCCGGCCTGCTTCTCTGCGTCTTGGTATCTCTCTCTCAAAAATATCTGACTCATGTGCTCGCCCATCGCATGCTGCTACGTCATGTGCTCACTATTGCTGTCTTCCTCGTCGTGCACCCCATCCCACACCACGCCTCCTTCGTCGCCGCCCCGCGCTCCATCCCCCGCTGCGCCCGCTCCAGCTCACTATGTGATGCGTCCCCGTTGCTGCGCATCGTGCCCCGTCCCTCGCGCGCGCCTTGGTGCTGCCGACACCGCTGTTCTCCACCAGAAGGTCATGGCCACTATCGATGTCATGTCCGCCACGACGCACGATCTCAGCAAGGAGATGTTGTGATGAAATGGTATGTTGCAACCATATGTTTCAAGTGTTTCAGAGGTATGTTGCAACTGTTACATATTGATGTTGCAAAATTAGATCGGGGATATTGCACGTGTTGCATATGTTGTTGCAAGTGTTTCAGAGGTTTGTTCAAAATGTTTCATTTGTTACAGACGTATGTTGCAAGCGTTCTGATCTAGATATTGCATATGTTTCACACATATGTTGCGATATGTTTCAAATGTTTCAGTTGTTTCGATCTTATGTCGCCGTAAGTGTTCTATCTAGATGCTGTATATGTGTTTACACAGATGTTTCAAGTGTATGTTTTAGATGTTTTATCTGTTACATCGTATCTGCTTTCGTCCTCTGCCTTCATATGTCTTGTGCTTACCAACTGTTTGTGGAAATGCCTACAGGAAGTGACGCTCCAGATCATTTTGACTATCTGATTCAAGTGTTTCATGTTGCATGTTGCACGTGTTTTATGTTGTTTGGAGAGTCAGGGGGCGTGGGAAGTGATGGTGGCACGACACTGGACGCTTGGGAATGAGGCACGGCTTTCTTAGATTTTAGGGGGGGCAGGATCGGATGTGTACTATCAAAATACTGTGTGCACCAGTTTCCGTTTGATGTCCTAGGATATAGGTTATAGTTTAAATTGGCAGCTGTATTTGGGCTCAGGCATTGTGTCAGCTTTAAATTGCGTCGCATTGCTACATTTGCTTGGGCGTGGAAGCGCTTAATGTTTCTTTAGCAGATACATATGTTGGTCATTTGGTGAATGGTCTTGAATCGAGGTGATAGGAGGTGCGCGTCATCAGGCAAGTCGTGCCACTTGACAGTGTATGACTGGATTTAAAAAGATACAGGATAAGCGGTGTTTTTAATGTCATGTGTTGGGGTGGGGTGAAGCGTAGATAGTGGATGGGCGGGAAAAATCAACGGATGGGGGCAGGTTGCACGGGTGTCCGAATGTCCGGGTGTTAGCACAGTCGTTCCCAATTTAGTTAGTGGAGGCTAGAAAAATCCGCTCCAGTAGACCCCTATTAGACTACTCCACTACCAAACTTTTATTTCGTGTTTCTTCTCTGCGCGAGTTTTTTTTGCTCGAACAAGTTGGCTTTTCTTCATCAGTGATTCATCGGGCGAATATGGCTGCCATTTATTTGTTGCAAATAATATAAGCCTCCCCTGGTGTCTTCATGTGTTCCATTTGCTTCTTCTTCCGCATCTATCTCTTTGTAAAATAATGAGTGTTCCATGATCAGGGCCTCCTCGGCCTGGCGCCGTCGGCGGATTTACTTTCAAAAATCTAAGTGCAGTCTACCCCGGCCGACTTCCTCCATGATGTGTGTAACCTCCTCCTCCACTAAAAAATATCTCCACTTCCTTCTTGGCAAGATTCTATACGCTTGGCTTATAGATGGTTTCTGGCGGTGGCCTCTAAACTCGACGCTGAGCTGAGCTGGAGGACAAGAGAAGGACGATGATATGTGGGTCACACACTCAGCTCGACATGGGCCATGCCTGCTAAGGCACGACCCATCAGGTGCCGGGATGGCACGACACGGGCCCATGCCTACGAAGGCATGTCCCTTCAGGCGTCAGGCAGGCACGACATGTCTGGCTTAGCGGGCCATGCCGTGCCCATCCATGAGCTGCACCTCAGGCATGGGCACGAACCTTTAAAATTTCATATGTTATGCTGCTGCGTCTATCTAGATGTGTATATATTTCCATAGTGTTTCAATTGTTGTGTATATGTTTGAAAATATGTTCCGGATTTCAGCCCATCAGACCCCATGTTGTTGTTCATATGTCATGTTAAATGAGGTGTTTCCGGCCTGCATCGCAATCACATGTGGCGGCAATGTTTCATGCCGGCCATGCGTGTCATGTCAGTTGACCGGTAGAAAAATCGGTCGGCCTGGCTTGCTCTTGAAGTTGAGTGGCTAGGGTCTAGGTGAATAGGAATAGGGAGGGATTGATATAGGGCATTGTTTAGATATCCTCAAAATTTCAAGTTTTTTCACTCTCTCTCCATCACATCAATTTTTAGCCGTTTGCATGGAGTATTAAATATAGGTAAAAAAATAACTAATTGTACAGTTTAGTTGGAAATCACGAGATGAATCTTTTGAGCTTAGTTGGTCCACGATTGGACAATATTTACCAAATAAGACGAAAATGCTACTATTCATCGACTTAAAATTCTTTTCAATCTAAACAAGGCCGTGCTGTCAGACCAGACTGGCATGTCATGCTGATTGCTGAGGGACTCATAGGCGGACCCAGAGCCCAAAGCGACCCAGGGCACTAGCCGGTCTCGTCGACAGGTACTGGGTGACGTGCGCATGTTACGTTAGCACGGAAAAAATTAGCATGGCCTGTGGACAACTATGCGTGCCAAGAGCACGGGCAGCCAGTCACCCAACTAAAAAGCATGCAGGTCCCGCATTCGCAGCAACTCAGCAACAACCAAAGGCGTCACGCTACGCTACCGATTTCAGAAATCCTTTTGGCCTGCATCTGCATGACGGGGCGCTCCTCTGGCCACTAGCGACTAGCCGATGGATCGCTAGAGTTGAACTCGGCCTGTGCATGTACATGTATAAATTCCAATTTGACATCACTGTACTGTACAAAGTGGGTTTGCAACAATCATCTCCGTCCTATTTTACTTGTTCATGATTCTTTTAGTAAGTATGATGCATTTATTAGTTAACACAAGATGCCAATGGTAGTTTCAAGGACTTGATGATTTCCAACATTGACCAGGAACTATTTAGATCACTCGATGAAGCTGCCTTCATATATCGACTACATAGATATTTCCTTCAATACACTATTGGACTTTTAGTGGTAACTGGTAAACTAGTAACGCACAGTTAATTTTAGTTTTATACTCGTCCAGGCTCTAGAAATTTTCTGGTCCACCAATGTGAGGGAGTGCCTAGGCACGACCCTCTCGTCGTGCTGGACTGACGCGGCCGTACTGAGCCTGGGCCAGGCCGAATCATCAAGCCATGAGCCATGCCCATGGACCTCGGGCCATAATGCCATCTATAGATTTGCGATATAGTATCGCACTACCGATATTTGGCTCCAAGGACGGACCATTCGGAGAACCCCCAACTGGTCAAGTTCAACTGCTCAAGCCCCCTCACACGTTGACAACTGACATGGATCTCATGTGCAATGTGCTGCACACTGCCATTTGCGCATGACCGACTTAACTTGGTGTCCTGATCAGAGTAGCTAGATCACACGATTGATATTGCCCAATTAGTAGCAGGTGTCCTAAAATTTCTTGTAGTTTCTTCCACTCGTTTTTTGCAAGGAAATAGCTTATTCCTTGACGTGACTCACCAGAGAGTAGCTAACAACTAAAGTGCTCTCTAGTCATCGTCCGGTCAGAATCCCCAGTTCATACTCAGGAAGGCACTTTGCTGCCCCACCTGCTCGGAAATTGCAGCAAGAAGGCGGACTCCCGGCTCCAAGTCTTGCTACCAACTGCAGCAGGTTCAGTCTAGCCGGTCCACACGTACGGCACGCAGGTTCTCCGCCTTGGCGTCGTGCTGCTCTTCTCACGCGCTCGGTTGCTCCGACGACCGACGTCGCGAACCCGCAATTCTGATCGAAATCGCCCAGGCATTCTCTTTGAAAGTTCCCTGCGAAGGAGCGGCAAGCACAACCACAATTCACACGCAACCTCCTGGCCTCTCGAGTCATCTCCACCACTGCCTATAAAACCCGGCTCCAGCATCGCTATGTGCAATCCAACCACTAATCATTTCCACCGTGCGCAGCCGTCGTGTCATACGTGCTCATACAACGCCGCCCGCACTGCGCCGAGCCCAGTGCACAGCACACTACCCCAGCAACACCGATGGCCGCCCCTGCCAATGCCCAGCAGCAGCCGCAGGTGCAACTGGTGGGTGGCCGCAAGGTGGTGGACGAGGTTTCCGGCTGGCTGCGCGTGCTGGACGACGGCAGCGTCGACCGCACCTGGACAGGCCCGCCGGAGGCCCTCCCGCTGATGGAGCCGGTGCCGCCGTACGCGGTGCCGCGTGACGGGCACACGCTCCACGACCTGCCCGGGGAGCCGAACCTACGCGTGTACCTCCCCGAGGCGAAGGCGGAAGGCGGCGCGCGCCTGCCCGTCATCCTGCAGCTCCACGGCGGCGGCTTCTGCATCACCCACCCGTCCTGGCTCATGTACCACCACTTCTACGCGCGCCTCGCGTGCGCCGTCCCCGCCGTGGTGGTCGCCGTCGAGCTCCCGCTAGCGCCCGAGCGCCGCCTGCCCGCGCACATCGACACCGGCGTCGCCGCGCTCCGCAGGCTCCGCTCCATCGCGCTGTCCGAGGACGTCAGCGCCCTCGACGACCCGGCGGCCGCGCTCCTCCGTGAGGCCGCCGACGTGTCCCGGGTGTTCCTCATCGGGGACAGCTCGGGCGGCAACCTCGTCCACCTCGTCGCCGCCCGCGTGGGCCAGGAAGCAGACGCGGGCACTTGGGCTCCCCTCCGCTTGGCCGGCGGCATCCCGATCCACCCGGGGTTCGTGCGCGCCACGCGGAGCCGGTCGGAGCTGGAGACGAAGGCGGACTCGGTGTTCTTTACGCTGGACATGCTGGACAAGTTCCTCGCCCTCGCGCTGCCGGAGGGCGCGACCAAGGACCACCCCTTCACCTGCCCAATGGGTGCCCAGGCGCCGCCGCTGGAGTCCGTGCCGCTGCCGCCGCTGCTTGTGTCCGTGGCCGAGAACGACCTCATCCGCGACACTAACCTCGAGTACTGCAACGCGCTGCGCGCCGCCGGCAAGGAGGTGGAGGTGCTGATCAACCACGGCATGAGCCACTCCTTCTACCTTAACAAGTACGCCGTCGACATGGACCCCACCACTGGGGAACGAGCCCGAGAGCTCATCGACGCCATCAAGAGCTTCATCTCACGCCACTGAAGTGCAAGAACATACTATTCCGCACGTGCCGATACAGATCATATCATAATATATGTTGCTACATGATGTTCATTTTCAGCACTCCTAGGTTTTGTTTAGATCACCTCTAAATTCTAAGTTTTTTCACTCTTTCTTTATCACATCAAGTTTTAGACGTATGTATGGAACATTAAATGTAGGTAAAAAAAATAATTAATTATATAATTTGGTTGTAAATCACGAGATAAATTTTTTGAGCCTAGTTAATCTATGATCGGACAAAGTTTGTCAAATACAAATAAAACGTACTACAGTGTTCAAGTTACAAAAATTTACAATCTAAACAAGCTCTACACACCACTCATGTTAGTCTACGTGCGAGTGTTTACACCCATACACGTTCGTCTGACTGCTTTGATTCACTATATTAATTCGTGCCGGTGGAAATGATATATCAACTACTTCAATAATGAGGTGGTACACCTACATGCTGTCCTTTGCACCATTGGATGGCACCCACACGCTGTAGTATGTCTGTTTATCGTGATTTGTAGTGATGCATTTCCTACGCCATGTTCGTTTGGCTTGTGCTTGTTGTATATAATCGTAAATTTTTAGTTAAAATAGTATTTTTTTTCACACAAACCAACCAGCGGTATTTCTTCACGAACCAGCAACGATACGAACCAGCCAACCGAACAGGCTGTTAATTTCATTCAAAAGTTTATGAGAAGTGCTCCAATACCCGGTTAGTGAACACAATGTCGGACAACCCGTGGAGGCAATTGGTGTCATGGATCGAGTAGAAGTTGTGTCAATTTTACAAAAAGTTCACCATTGGCAGGCATATTAGGTGGTGGATCGACCATTCAGTTTCGTTAGTATATATAAATACATTTATGTGAACACCGAGGTGAATGTGTCTAACTACACATTTAATTGTTTTGTAGGTTTAACATACTCAAATGCAGGTTGAGATGGGGTTCTTAAACCCGGCCAGGGATTGCTGTTTTTGATGAATTGACAAAGGGCTTGCTGTTTAATAAGTCAGATATCCTCCATACTTGTAGCCATGCCATGTAAGTTTGCAAATGTCTCATTTTATAGTACACATTACATGTTGAGTGGTTCAGCCCAGCTACTTTCCATGGGACACTGTGAATGCAAGAACCATTATATATGTCCATTTTGACATCATCTTACAGGAATGCACTCTCACTGTTTTCGACTAACCAATTTGGAGATATATGGGTTGCAATCTCTTGACGGTTTCATTATGGAGTGATTTCATGAGTGGGATGAATCTGATGCGCATGTAGCCTCATCTATGATCTATCATCCGGCTCAGAGGTTGGCCCCTGAAGCCCTTCAGCAGTCAATTGACAACCTAGCGACCTACTTAGACTGTGCAGCAAAGCTTGTGTTAACTGTGTTTCACCTTTTTTCTTGTGTTGCAGATAGTAGTGTCATCTTTAGTGGAGCTGACCATTTTGAAGATATCTGGGCTGCAAGAAGATCTTGGCGGTTTTATTATGGAGTGATTTCGTGAGTAGGATGAATCTGATGCGCATGCAGCCTCATCAATAATCTTTCCTCCAGCTCAGGGTTGGCCCCTGAAGCCCTTCAGTCAATTGACAACCTAGCGACCTACTTAGACTATGTAGTAAAGCTTGTCTTAACTGTGTTTCACCTTTTTTCTTGTGTTGTAGATAGTAGTGCCATCTTTAGTGGAGCTGACCATTTTGGAGATATCTGGGCTGCAAGAAGATCTTGGCAATTTCATTATGGAGACCATCACCTTATCTGCTACAGTTCCTGACCTTGGAATGCTAGTTTCATTTTGGACGTTTGTTTGTGTTCTAAAAACTATATATTCGCTATGGTTGGATTTGAACGTTATGCCGCTGTGGTTTAAAACTATGTATATTGCTGTCGTTTTGTATGGATATTTGTCTCGGTGGTGTTTTGAAAAATATATATGTTGCTGGCGATGCGTAAGCCATGAAATTTCTGCATTATTGTTGGTGTTATAATGTATTGTGAACAATAATGATGCACAGTAGTAAAGTCGGCGGAAATGGACAAAATATTACTGCCGGCACAAACACAACGGCGGCGGTGACGCTGCCCCTGTAACACCCTAAAATTTACATAATTTTAAAATAGGCGAAAACGATTTAATTATGCATTTTTGTGAGCATTTGAATTTAGGAAAATAATAATTTTATCAAATTAAAATCAAATATAGGTCTACATACATGTATGTGCATTCATGCTGCTGCATATTACTTTTGTATTGTGTGGTTTAAAATCAAATTTCAAAATGATTTGAATTTGCATTCAAAACTTGGTTGGAAATTAGTTTAGAAAACTGGAAAAGGATTTTCCCCTCCGTTCCTCGAATTCGGCCCGCTGGCCTGCTTCTCCGCGCTGGCCCAGCTTGGCCTCCCTCCTACGCCCGCGACCGTTCCTGCCTCTGCGGCCCAGTTCCGCGTCCCGTGGCCCAGCCGAAGGCCTAGGTCCGCGCCGCGCTCTCCTTTCCACTTCTCTCTCGCTGACATCGCGGCCCACGCCTTTTCTTTCGCTGACAGCCTGGGCCCACATGTCGAAGCCGTCTTCTTCAGCTCGTGTTCGAGCAGGACTCAGCGCCGCCGTGACCGTGTCCGTCCCCGCCATGAGTCCTCGCGGTGGCGTGCTCCCCACGTCGCCTAGCCTCATAAAAGCCGAGCCCAAGTCTGCGCCGCCTCCCTATTCCACCTTAGAGCAAGCTTTCGCCCTCGCCTAGAGCTCGCAGCCGCCTAGCCCTAGCGTCGTCGCCGCCGTTGGGTTCAAGCCGCTGCCGCTCGCTGTCGTCGATTCCCCGCTCGAGATTTCGATTTCGGTGAGTCCGCCGTCGCTCCCTCTTTCTCCCAGTGTCTTCGGTTCATCAAACGGTGGTCCATAGGCTTTAAACCAATAGCGTTGCCAGCTCCGGCAATGGTGAGCTTCCTATTCCCCCGTCCGATTCAATCCTGGCCGCCCGAATCAAATCCAGCAGCCCAAGATCAAGGATACCCCTTTGTCTTGTAGTTTTGCAAAAGAGCCCTTATAAGTATTTAGTTTGTAACCCGCAGTCCATAGCATCTTTCTAGATTTCATTTTCTTCTTTTGAAAGCGTACTTTGTTTCGGTTAGATCTGAAATACGTTTTCAGTTATTTACAGTTTTGCCACTAGATTTGTTTAGGCCATAACTTTTTCGTTTTAACCCCGATTTACTCTGTTCAACTTGCGTTAGGTTCATAATTCCATAAACTACATATTCATACTACTGTTAAGTATGTTTTTAACTTTTAAGATTCGAGGTTAGATTTAATCTATTATTTTACTAAAAGAAATCTTGTTTAATTCATAACTTCTTCGTTTTAGCTCTGATTTTTGTGATCTTCGCGTCTGTGTGTTCGTAGCAAGACGTAGATTCGTTTTTCAAACTTTTCATCTTGATTTTATGCTGTTGGTATATTGTTCTAATCTATAGCTTTTGTTTGCTATGCATGATTGCTTCTGGATGCTTGTATGTTGCTGTGATTATCGAGTATAGACGGTGAGCAATTCGTGGGAGATCAAGGGTACTACTTTGACGAGCAGGATCAGCAGGAGTACTTTGTTCAAGGTAAGTATAGCATGGGATCATCCTTATTTCCTATTCACTTTAATACATTAAATGCATGTTGCATGTGTCACCTTGATAGGGATTCCCTAGAATTGAACTTATACCTTGTCACCTACGGGATATGCATTGGGTAGCTTTGCTAGTGCTCAATTAAACCATGATCTTGTAACTTAACTAATGGTATTGTCGGTGTTTTGGACCGGCGGGTCCTCAACCAACGAGTAAAAACGTATTGCGTGTCCCTATCCTGGATGGTGATGCAAAGAGACACAAGTTTTATACTGGTTCAAGCAATAGGTGCCCTACGTCCAGTCTGAGAGAGCGATCTTGTATTCCTTGCATCGAAGTGCTTGTAGTAGGGGTTTATAAGCGGGGCGAGAGAGGGGGTTAGTCCCAGGTCTCTACGTGGAGTGGCGTGGGTTGCTTGAGATGTTGATCTCTCGCAGTGAGGAGCGTGTGTATTACAGAGTGTTACTCGTTGCTTGCGCGTGTGTCTATCTGAGCGATGTCTCCATGAATGTGTGTGTGTGTTCGTCGGGTGTCTCCCCTCATTCTAGAAACGGCCCCGGTCGCCCCCTTTTATAGTTGAAGGAGAGGACAGGGGCGGTACATGCGTTTGCTACGTGGTGCGTGGTGTGAGCGGAGGTGGCGTGCCGAGCCCTGTAGCTCGCTACTGCGGCGGTATGGTGGATGGAGTGGTCTTGTCCTTCGTACTCTGGAGTGACGCGCTGGTCACGCCTGGCCCTATGCGACGTGGGAGCTCCTATGGTGGCAGGTGCGTTGGAAGCGTGCCGGTTGTTGTACGTTGGACCGGCGCGGAGTGCCGAGGCCGGGTTGATGCGATGGCGCGGGTGTGCTGACTCCGAGGATACAGGAGCTTAGCCCCGTACGCGACGTGGGAGCTCCTGCAGCCTGACGCAGGGTATGGCGCGTTCCGCGGGCGACGTGCCACTGCCAGAGTGTTGACAGCGTAAAGAGTCGAGGCTCAGTTGGTGCCGAGGCTGAGCCATCATGGGGGGCTCGGCGAGCGCGAATCTCGAGGCTACTGAGACCCTAAAGCGGATTACCGAGGCTCGGAGGGAGCAGTTGGTCCTGTACACTGATTTCGAGGCTACAGGGACCCGGACCTGACTCTCCATGCCGCGCTGTCCTCGGAGCAGGAGTTAGGTAGCATAGTGTAGTACGGGCATCAGCAGGGGGCACAGTGCCGAGCACAGTGGCCGATAACCCCTGCCCCGTCCTGTCCCGGACTGCATGGCGCCGATGTGACTCCCATCCCGTCGGCCACTCCGCTGTACCACGCCGGAGTGTGGCTGACGTTGCGGGAGTGGTTGGACGCATTGGTTGAGTGTGACACTCTGTCAGGGTGGTCGGTCAAAGCTGCGGCGAGACTGATGCCGAGCCAGCCTCGAGCGAGACGGAGAATCGGTACCTCGCCCAAGGCCTTTCGGGTGGGGCCTCGGGCGAGGGGTCTCGGGCGAGACGGAGAGTTGGTAGCTCGTCTGAGGCCTAGCGGCGTGGGCCTCGGGCGAACCAAAGAATCTGCCGAGGCTTTGCGGCGTGAGCCTCGGGCGAATCGAAGAATCGGCCAAGGCCCGCGTGGTTGTCTCTTGGCTTTGGTATTTACAAGGTCTAAGCAATTTTTTCGGTTCTTGCTTAGAGTACCCCTTTCTATGGTATCCGACAGGTATATGCAATAAACATTAAAATATGACTTTATAGCAACTTAGAAACAGGGGGCTAGAGTGTTTAGCTACTTTCTAAATACTTCAGATTTCTCTCCCTAAGGACTTATCTATAAGTGATCATCCGGAACTTATAGTATAGCTGTGAGGGCTACATGGCTCTGGCTTTAGCTCAGTATGAGAATATTTTCTAGCTTGTTAGTGGTTACCTTTATTGGTGTAAGAATGGCTTACCGAATTTGGTATAGTGTGGCATCTGTCCCCTTGTGTATAGGCTGTATGTCATTGTGCTATCGGGAAGGGGGGCTCTACATCTATTTGCCGAGTGAATCTAATGGCCCTAATTTGTTAGACGAACCTTTGAAAGGCTTCATAGTGACCCCTGCCTGCTCATCTTGGAAGTGTTTTGGGAGTTGTAAACCCGGGCATATGGGTATCACGACTCATAGTAAAAGTGTACAACCTCTGCAGAGTGTAAAACTGGTATATCAGCCGTGCTTATGGTCACGAGCGGCCTTGGAACATTTACGAAATAGATGAACACTAAGAATTATCTGTTTATCCTATTCATTATTCATGTTTACATTGATCATGTGTTTTGCTTTGGGAATTGAAACAACTTGTTGCTACTCTTATGCTAAAATTGTGACAACTAAAAGCTGAATGCTGTTAAACCTGTGTCAAGTCTTTTGAGCCTCATGAACCCCATGCTACACTTGTTGAGTACGACATGTACTTACGCTTATTTATTTTCATTATTTAGATAAAAATCCTGGATGGGTAACTTATGGCTATGGTAATGACGATTTCCCTGAGGATTACTAGACTTGTGGTCAACCAGTTAACGTTCCTGTGATATGGAGCTTCCGTGAGAGATCTTTTCTTTATACTTCCGCTACATATATGTGAAGACTATGTTCTATTATTCGTGATGTAATAAACACTTGTGATAATACTATTCATAATTTGTCGGCTTATGTGTGAGACTGATCTCTGGGCGCACATAAGATTTTGCATCCCATTTTATCCTTGAAATCGGGTGTGACAGCCCCTCATTACCGCCGGAGGGAGCACCGACCGCATGCGCTGGCACCTACATCACCGCCGGATGGTACTCCGGACCAGCGTTGATGTTATCGTCTTCATAGCCGGATGGTACGACGGACCGACATTGATGTTCTCGTCATCACAACCGGATGGTATGCCAGTCCGGCATCGATAGATCTATCATCACCACCGGTTGGTATGCTGGCCCAACGATGCTAGGTACATCATCACCACCGGATGCTACAGCGATCCAGCGTCGGTGGTTGCATCAGCACCGCCGATTGGTACGCTGGCCCGACGTCGATGGACGCATCATCACCATCGGATGGTACGCCAAGCCGGCGTCGATGGATGCATCATCACCGTCGGACGGTATGCCAGGCCGGCGTCAATGGCACATCTTCACCGCCCGATGGTACGCTGGACCGACGTCGAAGGTCATATTATCACTACCGGATGATACGTCGATCCAGCGGTGGTAAGATACCATCACCGCCGTATGGTACGCGGGACTGACGGTGGTAAATTACCGTCACCGCCAGTGCGCAACTGGCGGAGATAAAGGTCGCCGATCACCGCCGACATACACCAATGGGGGCCAAAACCGTCGGTAATGGGGGTTCTGGAGCCGACGGTGTTTAGCTTTCTATAGTAGTGACAACCACGTCCAGACGTGCGCTACACCAAGACAAGACGACGATCCTTGCCAGCCAAGTTAGCTAGGTTCCCTCCCTCAGGCTCACGACGCCTCGGTCGGGAGAACCTATCTCTTTGTACATGACCTGGCCTCGGACTCTATATAAGGGCAGCCAGGGCACCCTTCCAAGGGTCGAGACTCTCGAATCCCTCATTCGGGCAGTCCCTCTCCATTCTCCTACCTCTTTCCACTCTTCTTGCATGCCTCGTTATAAGAACTTTAGAGCATTCAATCGAGGAACACGTACTTGATCTTCTCTAAGACTAGACGTAGGGCTCTGGCCTGAACCAGTATAATTTCTTGTGTCTTTTGGATGCTACCATCATCTTCCTAAAGCAGCACGATGATCATACAAATTTACTAGTCGGTCTATAAAACACCGACAATAAGCATTCTATAAAAGTTTAAAACAATTTTAATAAAGTGAGACTATACATTCTTGGCAAATAGAAACATCTCTCTCTTAGTCATATAATTATGCGTGAGATGTATCCATTTGTGAACAATATGCAATACTGCTTTATTAAAATCATTTGAAATTTTATGCATTGATTATATACCAAAATCATGTTATCATGCAAGTTTATAGTTTTTTCTAACCAAGTTTAGATATTATTACATTTATTCTATAGTAATGCAATAAAATAATTACAATAATAACTAAATCTATTCAGATAATGCTACAAATTGACACAGCAACATATTTTGGGTCCATAGGCTTTCCATAAAAAAGTTCAACCAATTTTAATAAAGTAGGACTATACATTCTTTAAACATAGAAACATCTCTGGCTTAGTCATAAAACTATGTGTGAGATGTATTTATTTGTGAACAATGTGCAATACCGCTTTATTAAAATTATTTAAAATTTTTGTACAATGATTACACATCAAAATC
Source organism: Miscanthus lutarioriparius (assembly GCA_904845875.1). Lineage (NCBI taxonomy): Eukaryota > Viridiplantae > Streptophyta > Magnoliopsida > Poales > Poaceae > Miscanthus > Miscanthus lutarioriparius. The sequence continues at coordinate 27,133,340 of CAJGYO010000017.1, read as the reverse complement.
ATGTTGCCGTGCAAGTTTATACATCTTCCTAACCAAGTTAAGATATTATTACATTGGAATTTTAATATATGAGAACTTCAGATATAATTTCAGGACTATACACGAATTCAAATGAAAATATTGACAAGTACAAAGTTTTAGACCTCATTGAGATTTATCGTTTTGGTTTTAGTCATTTTCCCATATTAGTTCGTTTGAATAATTTAAAATTTTGAATTCCAAATTATGAGAACTTCAAACAAAATTTTAGGATAGTAAATGATTTAAAATGAAAAAATAGTCAACTCTAAATTTTTAGAACTCATCAGACCTTTAACTTTTGTTTTGGTTATTTCTTCATTCGAGTTTGTATGAACAATTTAAAATTTTAACTTTAAAAATATAACAAGCTCTTCATCTAATTTGGAGTTCGAATATAAAATTCACAAATCAAAACACCAAAGTCAAATCATGCACAGCACATGCACCACAGCACCAGCTGCACCCACGCAGAAATCAGAATCATTCATCAAATCAAGTACATCAGCAGCAGCATGCGGTTTTCCCTGCATGTTTTGTTTTCTTTGGAGTGCTCCACGCAATGGAGTCTAAGCGGAAAAAAAATCCCATGCATACAATACGCACCGCGTAGTTGTGCATATCGTACATCTGAACCGTGCCACGTGGGCGCTTTGTGCATCCGATGGGAGGTGTTCAGCGGCTGACCGCATGGAAGCCAAGTGGGCCGAAGCACGCATGCGGAGTGGATGAGGACAGACGTCGATTCTCTTTAAGTGGACAGGTGGCAATCGATAGAAGCGTGTATGCCAGCGGGAGCCCAAATGCCTCCCACGCGGAGCAGACCACTAGTTGCCGAGGAGCCCAGCAGGACACGCCCAGGAAGCCTAGCACGGAATAAGCAATCCATAACATAAAACAATATTTACAACTATATATAAACACTAATCATCTTGTAGTCTAGTGGTTAGCATTTGGGTTAGTGTAGCGTGGGTTTGAACCCCACCTGCTTTGGCTTTTTTTTATTCTTTTTGATTTGACATTTTTTCTTTGTGCGCAGCAGAACAGAAAAAACTTGACCACGCAAGCTCACTAGGGCGCCTAGGCCTCGCGCTCGCTGGCCGTGTGCGCCTTCAACTGGCCAACCTGGCTATGTGGCAGGCCATGTGGCAATTTTTTTTAAAAAAAAGATCGCTCCATACTAATATGTATATGTTATATAATAGCTAGTTTGACTATAAGAATATGTACGTAACAATGTAGAGAACAAATTTAGTAGAAAGGAAATGAGCTGTTCTCTTTTCTCTTGTCTTGTTTTCAATACATAAACCCTCATATATATAGCTATACATGTGAGATGGAGTTACAAGAATTGATGTAGGAGAGTCACACTGTTGGTATAAATTAACGCGCATAGAATAATCTGCAAGCGCATGGATAATATACCGATGTAGCACTTCACCGGAAGTAACCTAGTTTTATATGGATCTGAAGGAAACGTGTGTGAGAATAACTAAATCTAACTTAACCCAACTTCACAATCAATGCTAGATAACAGGAGTATAAAGGAGATTACAAATGTCTTCTAGTTCTAACTTCGACAAGCTTTGTCTTCTATTGTTCAATTCTGGGGATATTACTAAAGAAAACATAGACATAATATGTTTCCTATAGTAACAAGGTCCTGCTAAGCCTACAAACGGGAGGTGGATTACAACGGATTCAACGAGGCTATAAGAGTCACCCTCGTAAGCTACCATCGATCCAGAATATATGATACATCCACGAGTAACCGAGTCTAAGCACCATGCTTATACTACGAATACTACTTTAACCCAGGAGCTATATGGATTAAAGTATTCAAAAGAGAGTCACAAACCTAAAGAACAATATGAACAAGATGTTTACTTGAATTAGAAGTCGATTACCAGAGAAACTCAGAAGCAAGCTCAAGAAGAACTTGATTCTGCTAGGGTACAAGCCGTAGAGAGAGCACCGATAAGTCGGCACTTCCTCCAAACTCTTTCCTCTCTCACTCTATCTCTATTTTTACTACAAGACTAGATCATATTGAGGACTAATCTTCTCTTGATTGCTAGCTCTGATCCTGGTGGAAATATGAATTAGGGTTTCTGGCCCTCAAGCTCTTAGGATCAAATGCATCTCTCCCATGGAGAGACGGGGGTACAGGTAGAAATATATAGGGGCCTTCAAGCATCCTGGACTCTCAGATCAAACCGACTTAAAAGGACGGCGTAGATACAAAACCTAAGGCGGTGGAGAACCGACATAATGAGGAGGGACTAACAAGGTGGTCCCATAGGCCGACCGGCCTGATAGTGGGGCCGGTCGGCCCCACCTGTCAGTGGCTCGAGCCCTGCTTCGGTGGAGTACCTTCTGGAGTCTTCTAGAGTCTTCCCACATAGGTACCGCTGCGGAATTCCATGATTTCCTTTGATGAATAGGTCTTCCTTGGTGGTTTTTTGATTAGATCCTGCTGAAAACATAGATTTACCAAAACTCATGAAATTTATCAGTTAAAACCCCTAAGTCTATGTTGATGATCCATTTTAGTCATTTATATAAGGTATATTGATGATTCATGATGTATGTTAACTACCGTCAACATACACCATTGATGAAGTAGAAGGTTATAGCTTTGATAGTATAGGGGTTATGGACATCCACATTAATATTTCATAACACTCCCCCTCGGATTTCCATTAACAGGTGAATTGAATGCCTTGTTAAAAACATTGCCAAGGAAAGACCCAGTGGGAAAAAACCATAGCTAAGGAAAAAGAGTATACACATATTCACTCCCCCTAATGGCAACATCACTTGATGTCTTTCAGCCGTCACAATCCAATACCATCCTTTTGAAGATCATGAGTGAAGAAAAACTTTAGCAAGATGTGTTTCACTCTATCTCCTTTTATGTACCCATCTTTCAATTGAGTTATGCAAGCCGCATTGTGTTCATGTATAACCTTTGGTGCTTCCTTTTCCAAAAATAAATTGCATACCTTTGTGAATATGATGTGTCATATTTCTCAACTAGACACATTCTCTGCTAGCTTCATGGATAGCCAAAATTTGTGCATGGTTAGATGAAGTTGTTGCTATAGTTTGCTTCATTGAACGCCATGAAATAGATGCACCACCACACATAAATACATATCCTGTTTATGAACGCCCATTGTGTGGATCAGATAGATATCCTGCATCTGCAAAACCAACTAATCCCTCCATTCATTTGTTAGAAAAATATAGACCCATGTCCTTCGTACCTTACAAATAATGAAGTACATGTTTTATCCCATTCCAATGTCTTCTAGTAGGATAGGAGCTATATCTTGCTAATAAATTAATAGCAAATGCAATATCAGGTCGTGTATGAGTATATAGATACATTAGTGCTCATATAGCACTTAGATACAGCACCTCAGGACAAGAATTTTACTATCACATTCCGGAGGTCGAAAAGGATCTTTGGTTACATCAAGGGATCTAACAACCATTGGGGCACTCAATGGATGCGCTTTATCCATGTAAAATTGCTTTAGTATTTTTTGTGTAAGTCGCTTGATGCAAAAGAACTCCATCTTTAAGATGTTCTATTTGCAAACCAAGGCAAATCTTTGTTTTCCCTAGATCCTTCATTTCAAATTCTTTGTTCAAACAATCTTTGGCATCGGTGATTCCTTGAGGAGTACCAATTAAATGAAGATCATCAACATATATAGCTATGATCATAAATTCAGATCCAGATCTTTTTATGAATATACATGGACAAATAGAGTCATTTTTATATCCTTCTTTTATCAAATACTCACTAAGACGATTGTACCACATTCTCCCAGATTGTTTCAACCCATATAGAGATTTGTTCAATTTAATTGAATACCGTTCTCGAGAACCTGCTCTGGATAGTTTGAATCCTTCTGGTAGTTTCATATATATGTCACTATCAAGTGACCCATATAAATATGCTGTAACAATATCTATTAGATGCAAGTCAAGATTCTCTTTCATTGCCAGACTTATAAGGTATCTAAAAGTTGTTGCATCCATCACGGGAGAGTATGTTTCTTCATAATCAATTTTGGGTCTTTGGGAGAATCCTTGGGCAACCAATCGTGCCTTATATCTTGTTATTTCTCCTTTTTTATTTTGTTTTCTAACAAATACCCATTTATAGCCAATGGGTTTGACACCATTTGGTATATGGGTTACAGGTCCAAAAACTTCTTATTTTACGAGATAATTCAATTCTGCTTGAATTGCGTCATTCCATTTTGGCCAATCTTTTTTTTCTTTGCATTCCTCGATAGAGTGAGGTTTTTTATCCTCATTTTTATCCATAACTTCTATCACTAGATTATATGCGAATGCATCATCGATGATGACTTTATCACGGTTCCAAATTTTTTCTGACATGACATAGTTTAATGAGATCTCATTTTCTAAAGAATTAGGTGCCTTTGTCTCCTCTTGAGTCATGTCTTCATTTCCTTCAGGAGATTTTTTCTGAATTATTATTTCCTCGATTTGACCATCTTGTTTCTTTGCTCCTTTCGTTTTTGAGGATTTTTATCTTTGGAACCCAATGGTCTACCATGTTTTATAGTAGCATTTGACTCATTAGTAGTAGATGGTTGTCCCTCTTCGACATTAATTTTTTAGGAGCATTAGCAGCTGAAATATACGACTTAGTCACTCTTTTTAAGTCTGTAAAAGCATCTGACAAATTATTTGCTAAACTTTGTAAATGAATTATCCTTTGAACTTCTTGGTCACATTGTTTTGTACGAGGATCAAAATGAGATAACGATAATTCATTCCAACTTATTTCTCTATTCAGCTGTTTATTTTTTCCCCCTATTGTGGGAAATTTGATTCAACAAAATGACAATAAGCAAATCTTGCTATAAATATTTCTCCAATTGATGGTTCAAGATACTTTATTATAGATGGGGATTCATACCCAATATATATTCCCAACATTTTTTGAGGTCCCATCTTTGTGCGCTTTGGTGGAGCAATTGGGATATACACCGCACATCCAAAATTCTTAGATGGGAAATATCTGGCTCTTTGCCAAAAACCAACTGTAGAGGGGAAGAACTATGGTAACTTGTTGGCCTGATGCGAATTAATGTCGTTGCATGCAAAATAGCATGTCCTCGTGCAGACATTGGGAGTTTTGACTTCATAAGTAACGGTCTTGCTATTAATTGGAGACATTTAATAAATGACTCTGCAAGACCATTCTGTGTATGAACATGTGCAACTGGATGTTCAACACTTATTCCAATCGACATGCAATATTCATTGAAATTATTTGATATAAATTCACCGGCATTATCCAAGCGTATAGTTTTGATTGGATTATCCGGAAATTGAGCTCTTAACTTGATTATTTGAGCCAACAGCCGCACAAATGCTATGTTGCGTGTTGATAGTAAGGAGACGTGTGACCATCTAGTTAATGCATCAATTAAAACCATAAAATATCTAAATGGTCCACTTGGTGGATGAATTGGTTCATATATTTCTCCTTGTATGCGCTCCAGAAAAGCGAAGGACTGATGTCTAATTTTAGCCGGTGATGGACGCACAATCAGTTTTCCTTGAGAACATGCGATGCATGGAAAGTCATTCGATTGGAGAATCTTTTCGTTCTTTAGTTTATGCCCGCATGAACTATTAATAATTTTTCGCATCATTACTGATCCGGGATGGCCTAGCCGGTCATGCCATATAATAAAATTTTTATGGTTGGTGAACTTCTATTCCACCATTATATATGACTCATTCCTTTTGAGACTTGTATAGTATAAACTAGAAGGTAATTCTAGTAATTTCTCCAACACATACTTTTTCCCCGATGATATCTCTGTAATGTTGAGGTACTTCACATTACCCTCACACATTGTCTCTATATGATAGCAATTTCGGCGTATATCTTTAAAGCTCAACAAATTTCTTTGAGACTTTGAGAAATAAAGGGCTTTGTTTATGTCTACCTTTGTCCCACAAGGTAACATTATTGTGGCTCTTTCTGAGCCCTCTATCAATTTAGCACTTCCAGATATAGTATGAACAACTGCATCTTGCAATGTAAGATAGGAAAAATGCATTTTACTCTTCAAGATAGTGGCCCCGTTCGGCTTATCTTATAATCCGCACTATTCAGCTTGTTTTTTTAGTCGGAACAGTATTTTTCTGTCACAATAATTCAGCTAGAATAGTGTTTTTTAGCCAATTCAGCCAAGTTTCAGCAAGTCAAACGGGGCCAGTATGCGTTATTCCACTATCTATAATACATATATTTTCTTCACTTGCAAGCTCTTGAGGCAATGGTTCATCCATTCTCTTCAAAATAAAATGTACTAATAAACATTACATTCTATTGAAAGAAAAATTTATTATGTAGTGAAACATATGAAAATAAATATTAATTAAATACAAACATAATACAAATTTATTCATTACTTTATAAGATGAAACATACTTCAATAATACTATTGTTACATCACACTTATTCATGCATGAAGAAGAATTAATGGCAAGATCATTTATTCTTGGATGAAGAAATCATAAACATCAAGATGAGTTGAGGCGTTGTGGTCATATTCTCCAATATCTATCACACTAAATATATTATCATCAAAAATATTATCACCACTACCACTTGCAAAGTTTGTCTATATCTTTTTGTTCTTCTTCTCGAGTGATTCTTGATAGAGATCAACAAGATATTTTGGTGTGCGACAGTTGCGTGCCCAATGAGATCTTCCACCACAACGATGGAATGCATTTTTTGTTTCATTAATTTCGTCTTTATCTTTATCTCCACATTCTTGCCTCTTATGGGAATTTCCTATGTTCTTGAATTGAACACCATAATTTCCTCTGCCAAGACCATGTCCATATCCACGACCACGTTTGCATCTTCGTCCGCGGCCACGACCACGACCGCGTCCACTCCTACTATTTTGCTTCAGGGGGTGGATTTGAACCACTTGGACGTGTCTCATGGTTTTTCATCAAAAACTCATTGTTTTGTTCAGCCACAAGCAAACAAGAAATAAGTTCAGAATATTTCTTGAATCCTTTCTCACGGTATTGCTCTGAAGCAGCACATTTGATGTATGGAATGTAGAGAATGTTTTCTTTAGCATCTCTTCATCTGTTACTTTTTCTCCACACAACAGTAATAGTGATGTGATTCTAAACATGGCTGAATTGTATTCAGAAATACTTTTATAGTCTTGCAACATTAGGAGCAACCACTCATAACGAGCTTTAGGGAGGATCACTATTTTCTGATGATCAAAATTTTCTTTTAGTTTGTTTCAAAGAACAAGAGGATCCTTATCAATAAGATATTAAGCCTTTAGACCTTCATGGAGGTGGCGTCGAATGAAAATCAAAGCCTTAGCTTTATCTTGGCTAGATGCATTATTTTTTCTTTGATCGCATCACCAAGCCCATTGGCATTCAAGTGAGTTTCAACATCTAGCACCCATGACAAGTAATTCTTGCCTGAAATATCGAGAGCCATGAAATCAAGCTTGGCAAGATTGCACATAGTAAACTACAAAATATATAGATTGCAAAATTCAAACAATCATGCAAGAACAAAACATAGAAACAAATACAAATGATAATGTCTTACCACAAAAATAATATTATGATCAATGTAAAGTTTCTTACCTAGTTCTTGATAGCTTTTAGAGACAGTCGTGCTAATAACGTGTTATATAATAGCTAGTTTGACTATCAAGAATATGTATGTAAGAATGTGGAGAACAAATTTAGAGAGGAAGGAAATGAGCTGTTCTCTTTTCTCTTGTCTTGTTTCCAATACATAAAGCCTCCTATATATAGCCATAGATGTGAGATGGAGTTACAAGAATTGATGCTAGGAGAGTTATACCATTAACGAAGTAGAAGGTTGTAGCTTTGATGATATAGGGGTTATGAACATCCACATTAATATTTCATAACAGTGTAGACTTAAAACAACCGCACTAATCTAAAAAACCGCACTTATTAGTTTTCTTGGACTTGGACATCAATGCGGACCACGAGCTGATAAAGTTTATAGATAATAACAAACGACTAGAACAAGTGTCTCCCTAGCTCATTAGTAAAGGCCTATTTTTTTAGTGTGAGGTCCCAGGTTTGAGCATTCGAAGGCACTACTTTTTTTTTCGTATAATTTCTGTGTACGTCTAGGGGTTTCCTGTATGAGTGGTGTGTGGTTTTGGGTGGCGTGTGTGTGAGTGTGACCAATTAATGTGTTTTCTTTTTTATTTTTGTTTCTTCTTTTTTATTATATGTATCAATCTATATCTCTATTAATTTTTATCTCTCCGCATCTCTTTCCTATTAAATTGAGTTTAGAAACAAAGAATTACACACATGATAAAAAAACCACTCAATGTTTTTTGTTTATTTTTATTAAAGAGTGAATTGCGTTGTAGGTCCTTAAAGTTTTTCCCACTTTTCACCTAGGTCCATGAACTTTTTTTTTTATAGATCTAGGTACATCAACTTTGTTCACATCCTAACCGCCATCCAAAGCAGTCCACGTTGGACTCTGCCACCTACGTGGCATCTGACGTGGCACTATGGTGGCATGCAATGAGCTAGGCACGCTGGCACATTATGTTTTGGCTTTTTTAGATTCATAGTTTTTTGTTATGCATTTAGATATACACTATGTCTAGATATATACATACTAAAATTAACGTATTTAGAAAAGCCAAAACATCTTATAATTTGGATGGAGTAACAACAAAATAAAAAAAAAGAAAGGCTTCTCTTTTATTGCAGGAATCAAACAACTTCAAACTCAAACGAATTCAAACAAATTTGAATCTGCCTAATATTTCTTAGCTATCGAGCTCTGCTATAATGTCGCTACACTGGTAGAGCTATGCTGGGCAGAGCCTGACTAAACAGGGGTTTACTGGTTCTCTGGCTTCGTTACTGCGTGGCGGGAACTATTGAAGCTGCTCCAAACTAACTTCATCTCTTTGCTTGCTACACAGATACACGGACACGGTGACGCTCAAACAGAGTCTAACATCTTCCTTTGTTCAGCGGTTCAAAAAAACGTTACTAATATCAGCATCTGTGGAAATATATGCGCTACTCGAGTGCTTACTGCTTTTTGATATATACGAGCAACTGAACTCTGCTCGAGCTGTTAGAAGTCGACGTCGACTCCATTGCTCAATGGTGGGTCGACTCCAGGGAGAAGGTGCCAACCCCACATCGTAAGTCGACTACCATTTTGCTAGTCTCCTGGAGCATCTGGAAGACCAGGAACAGGTCAGTGTTCGATGGGGTTTCCTGCACCCCGGCAACGGTGGCCTCGATGGTCGTGGACGAGGCGAAACTTTGGGTTGCAACCGGCAACAGCGACCTTGCCTCCATTGCAGGTTTACTGTAGTCACAGTGACTTCCTTGGCAGCGCAGTTAGTATCAATGTAGCCTCAAGTGCATTTCTGTTTCTTGTTCGGTTTCAGCTTCTTCATTCATGCTTGTCAAGCGTAGCGTTGCAGCCACCTCAATGCTTACGCTACTCACGTTAGCAAAATACGGTTACCGTTGTAAACCACTTCTCAATTTAATGAAAAACGCGTCAACAGACGTGTTCACGAAAAAAGAAAAAAACGAGCAACTGGGCTTATCGTTCTTTTCTTGTTTCTTTATTTCTTTGAAGAATTTATCTAGTAACTTTTTTGGCTCAGCCACCATTAAACAATACGTATGCATTTTCTGTTAATCCACTAGTGTAGGACTGGGCATCAGTCCCGGTTGGGAACACCCTTTAGTCCCCGGTTCGCGCAACTGGCTGAAAGTGGATCTTTAACGGGACTAAATGGTTGGTATTATCAATTTGTAGTCCCGGGACTAAATAGCCTTTTATTTTATGGTATTGCATTCTTTTTTGTTTGGTTGGCATGAATGGCTACGCTGCTAATAGTCCCGGTTGGTGCATTTCATAAATAAACCGTATACTAAAAAGCTCTTTTTTTTTTCCATTTTATTCCTTTTATTTTATGATTTCTTTTCAATTCAATTCTTTTTGTTTCGATTAGCTTTTCCTAAATAAATTCTAATTTTCTACGCTTCGAGGATATACATCCACGATGAATAAGGTTAAGTTGTTCCTCCGAGCATTATACATAAATATCATCAACCAATGAAGCATGGTAATAATGAATGGAATATATGAAACTACATATATACAAATATTTCTAAAAGGCACTTTCTATTGACCAAAATGGCATGGAATATGTACATAAAAAGTCACTTGTATATGAAATGTCCTTAGGATTTGATTCAACCCTAATTATCTTCTTGGTAAGTTGTAAGGCTATTAGGTATTAATCCTTTAGGGTATCATAGTGGTATGTCTTTGGGATCTATGACCTCATCCATAAGAAATCATGCCAATGCCTCTTGAATTGCTTTAATTCTCCACTTGAGGGTCATCATCAATGTCCATAACCTTGAAACCAACTTTCGCTTCCTCCATTCAATCTATTAATTGAATGAAAGGAAAAGTATAAATATATATATATATATTTATATATATCAACATAATGGTAATAAATAAATTGTGTATATTTTTACATACTTGAGGATCTCTTCACTTGTTCTCCACTTGAGTACTCCACGATGAACTCATCGTCAAAGACGTAGTATCCACATAAGTTGTTCCATGAATCCCTCCCGCGATTGTACACCACTTTACGATCAAAAAGATTCACCATCAACCAATGAAGCATGGTAATAATGAATAGAACTAAATAAAGGCTGTGGCTTACGTGCATCACTTTTGCTTTTCTCGCTCATTGCGGTGACCTAGCTAGTACTTACTAGGCATTAGACTACATTTTGAGGCACTTTTCTATTGACCGTAATGGCATTTCTAGAGGGGGTGAACCTTTTCCAAGCAATCGCCCAACAAAATAAATAAATGGAGTTATATCCATAAAATGACATAAAAGAGTATAGCACTATGATGATCATCATGGGATGGAACTGGACTCGTTGGGAGACCGAGTACAAAAAAATTACCATTGAGAGAATATCTATCATTTCTTAGTAATCTTTTCGAGGGTTTGTCATTGAGTCAAAGATCTTACAAATGAATCTGGGCTTATCTAGGGATGACCGAAACTTCTCTATAGTCTTTGATAATATCCAATCCGCTATGATAGCTACATCTTTATATGCAGGCATAACTCATTAACTAAAGTCAACATAGAGTAAGCAAAATAAAATGGACACAAGACATTAACACTCACTTGAAGTTGTAAGGGAAGAGTATTAGTGTCTTTTTATATTGGTTATCTAAGAACCTAAACAGATTATTCTCCACTTGAGGTCGCCATCTATCATATGGAGTAACAATGTCCTTGAATGTGCGATTCGGATCCATGAAACCAACATCAGTTAACCCTTTTCTTTTTAGTTTCAGCATCTCATATCTACATTTATATAGTACAAAAGAATATATATAGTGTGAGAATAACTATATATAGACAATGAACTAACATGCAAGTTACTTTAATTGTAGAAAAAAAATCACTTACAGACACCAGAAACTAAGGAGAGATTTGTTGAGAGCATCCCGGTTTAATAGTTGGTGCAATTCATTGAACTCAATATATAAAACGTCATAGCCACTAGAGTAATGCTCTGGTCTAATTCGGACAAGCCATGCCTCTTCGTTGTCACACGCTCTTAAGCACCACTTGTTTAACAAGTACATTTGTGTACCCAGTGATGACAAGGACTTAGGGTTGATAAGACTCCTACCATACTCATAGGTCCGGTAAATATCAAAGTTGGCTATTGGTATGGATCCTCCCCCAATGAGTTGTTGAGGTGTGAGACCTGTTGTGGCCATGAAGTCTTGGAGTGCCTCCCTATCGATTGTACCATCTTGTGCGTTTGTACAATCATCCTCAACAATTAGCGGGTCGATAAATTGCTTAGATTGCTGCTCGAGCTGTGCAACATCTTTCCCTGCTCTCTTCGCTTTTAGCAATGCCTTATATGACTTGTCGAGAGAGCGTTCATAGTCCGATGATAGCGAGGGCTTACATGCATCACGCTGCTTTTTCTTGCGCTCATTGATTTTTTTCTTAGTTCTCGTTGAGCTATGTAGTGCGGCTTTGGCAGTTTTTTTTCAAGTTCCAACCTCCTTGCTCTTGATTCTGCTAAACCTTGCTTCTAGTTAACCAAATCTTTTTGTGTCGCCGCTTTTGATTCCTCTTTAGACTTCTCATAAGGCGCTCCACTAAAATTTTCTCTAGATGATTGGGGCTTTGTTTTATGATAGCATCATGGCATTTGCTTCTTCAGGGGTAATAGTTGATGGACTTCACATGAGGTGTAGGGGCCTCACGGCATCTTGCTCTTTTCTGCAAAAGGTTAGGCATAGCAGATGATGAGACTCTTCCTCTAAATGGAGGCGGAGGAGGGGAGACCATAAGAAGCATATCTTGGAGGAGATGGAGATGGAGATGGTGATGCATGCAAAACACTAAGCGTATTTTTTACCTTCCTCCTTGGACACATAAGGCGTAGTAGCAAATATGTTATCGATAGCAATTTCCCACTCCATGCCATGGACACATCATCATCATCATCGAGCATCATCATCATCCATAGCACTGAAGGTGATCATCATGGGATGGAAGAAGGAAACACCTGGAGCTCTGGTTGGGAGACCTTCTGTGAGTACAAGAAAAATGATTATTACATGAGAAGCTAATAATTGAGAATGATTATTGACAAACAATATTGAATAAAAACTTGTCCTAGTTCTTGTTCACTTTCATTCGCACATATCATGAGGTAGTTGAGGAGGAGGCGATGGTACCTAGTGTTCCTTATGTGCCGATATCTTCTATTCTCTTTTACTATTTTTTCTTTGCAGGAATAATGATGTAGCCCTTGTGCCATAAAACAAATGAATGATGTGGCCTATAGCTTGTCCTAGGGTCTTCTCCCCATCACCTCTAGGAAAGTCAAGAGGAACTTTCTATAGTCTTTGATAACTCTATCCATCGAGACGCTATAATAGCTCGAATGTGTGGAATTGGATTCCCATGGCTTGTTGGTGTCTTCTAGGACTACTAGAGAAACAATACATGCAAAGCGCCACCAAGACTATGGCACCAGACTATTCCCCAAGGGAATGTGAAACTGACGCTCACATGACATCAAAGGCATGGTGATGTCATCCACGGGGAAGTCGAAAGATCGAACCCCGCAATGCACGTCATCTTGATTTGGGAGCTTAGTGGAAGCGCCAAACTACTTAGCTTAGAAAGATCGCAGGGGCTAACGTTGATTAATCTGCATGCTCGATGTTGATGTTTCCTGACGAGAATAATCGGCTACTCAAACCCTAAAGTAGGTGGTGCCACTTACCATTTGATTTCCTCTTGCATTCTCGCAACACCCATGTTTAGGTCTTGCTCCTATGATCGAACCACCGCCTCCTCTAACTTGTGGATCCGCTCCTAGGCGCTTTCATTCTTCCTTCCTGATGGCCGAGGCAGCGGCTTCGGATTGAGGTGGCTTGGACGTCCTGGCTGGCGCTAAGGTGGTGGCCAAGGAGGAAGACATGCCATCTCTTAGGTGAAACCATCTTCCTTTCCAACTTAGGCCTCAAGGATATCTAACAAGCCCATGACGCCGGTGTAGCTGGTGTTCGATAGAAGGAGTCTGAGAGGGCGACGATGGGACCAGATCACCTTTCTCTCAAGCTTTTGGGCACAAAGGCTTGATCGCACTCCGGAAGGATGAGCGAAGCATCTATAATATCGATAGTCAGTAACTCCCCAAATCCATTGTCGGATACACCATTCTTTGCCTTCCATTGTAGCAATTCAAGTGTGGTACCCAACTTTTTTTGCCCCTCTTCGCAAGTCTGGTATAGCAATTTCTCGTGATACTCTAGCATGCCCTCGAACTTGATCTTATCCTTTTCACTTTCGCATTCTCTTTGTGCATCACAAGATGGTACCCAACGACCAAGATCATCAAGTCGGGCTCATTTCTTGTGATCTCTAGCATGCCCCTAACTTGATCTTTCCTTTTCACTTTAGCATTCTATTTGTGCATCACGGATGGTCTAACCAATCATCAAAGGCTTCCCCATTGTATCATCAAAAATCTATGAAAAATAATAATAATGTTGTCATCATCCCCTTCTTCTTCTTCTTCATCTTCTTCCATTATAACACCTCTTTCTCCATGCTTAGTCCAACAAATATAGTTTGGCATAAAACCCGACGTAAACAGGTGTTCGTGTAGGATCCTTGAGCAAGAATAATCCTTCTCATTCTTACATTGAACACATGGGCAGCACATGAAATCATTCAGCGTGTTTGCCTTGGCCACATTTATGAATTCATGCATGCCCCTAATGAACTCTGGGGAGCGGCAGTCCTCGTTGTACATTCATTGCCGGTTCATCTACATTACATGACGTACACCACATGATTAATTAATATCCTATACCACACAGCTGTTTCACGTACTCTCAAACATTAATTTATTAAGGCCTTGATACAATGTAGACAATCCCAAATAGCACTAAACAAACTAAACCTACAATGCACTTCAGCAGAATAAGGATTTCGCGACCAATTCCAACTAAAACAGACATATCATTTTTCTGCTGGTTCACTGCCTCATCATACAAAGGTGCACTCTCATCAGTCGCCTCAGTCGCCTTTGCAAGATATTTTTGGACGTGCTCAACATACTCTTCCTCCCAGTACCAACCGTCACATGATCCAGTGCCATCCCACTAAAATTACAACAAACAAATGAAGAACTTTAATCAAAATCATCACGAAAAATGGCTACAAAGCATAACAAAACATGACAAGAAAATTACTCCCTTCCCGATCCGGACACGTGTAGAAGATGCGCCCTTGCTTGGGATCCTTCTTCTTCACCCTGTACTCCCTGACAGTCTTCTGCCCATACTTGTCACACGTAATGAGAGGGAGGTCCGACCTCAGTCGCTTAGGGACCCCATGCGAGGCCGAGGACCCGGAAGCAGTCACCATCTATGACTCTCTATACTTATTTTCATCAACTACTATAAATTTCTCATTTAGTGAACCATAAAATTAAATGAGCTATATACTAAAAAAACCTTTTATTTCTCTATTTCTAAACCATGAAATGAGGCAACGAAAGGTGCATACTAGTTTTGATGAGCAACTATAAGATTTCTTCATCTACATATGCAAACTATCAAGTGATTTTGAGCTCAAATGGCATATAAATAAAAAATATCCACCATTATTCCCAATCTAGAAAACCAAAAAATTCTCTATTTCTAGACCATGAAATGAGACAATGAAAGGGGCATACTAGTTTTGATGAACTACTATAAGCTTCCTTCATCTTCATATTCAAACTATCAAGTGATTTTGAAGTCAAATGGTATATAAATAAAAAAAATCCATCATCATTCATAATCTAAAAAACCACTAAATTCTCTATTTCTAGACTATGAAATGAGCCATGCTAGTGATGAAACATGGGAGGATAAAGTTGGTAACCTTTAGAATCGAAGAATTGATGGAGGAATGAAGTCTTCACCAATCCCGCAAGCATGAATTCCTTCCACGAGCAAGAACAGAGAGCAGGCAGAGAGCTTGAAATGGCTTGAGTTGGGGAGAAAGGAGAAAGTATATAGCTCGGGACATGTAGTCCCGGTTTGTGGTATAAACCCGGACTACAGGTATAATTCTAGTCCCAGTTAAAGCTACCAACCGGGATTAATGGTTTAGTCACGGTGGTAGCTCCAATCAGGACCGGAGGGTGACCTTTAGTCCCGGTTTGAGCCACGAACCGGGACTAAAGGTTCCTCCTGTTCTTCTCCTGCAAAAGCTACGCCTCTAGCCGTTGGATAGGGGACTTTAGTCCCGGTTGGTAGCTCTAATGGGACTAATCCTGTCTTTAGTCCTGGGCCTAAAAATGATCGGGACTAAAGTTTAGAACCGAAAGTCTGTTCTCTACCGGTGATCGTATAATTTTCTTTGGTAGTATACTTTTACTGCACCAAACAAAATGTTTGTCATGATTGACAGGTTCATTTACAGAGAAGATAAGCAGAAACTATAATTGAACAACAGAGACGAGATCGACTTAATTTACGTTCAAAGATCACACCCTTCACAGCAACGTTTAATTTTCATGGCTTGTGAATATGATTGTCACAGTCGAAAGCGTCTTGTTATTTTACATGAGGTCAAAGAGTGAGAACCATATTTTTAATTTTGTATGTACGATTTTTTTTTAAAAAACTCGATATGCGGTGGCTAGACAGCCCTATTCCGTCTTAAGAAGAAGTTTTTCTCATACAGATCGAGATGCATATATACTAAAATTAATATAGGTAGAAAAGCCAAAACATCTTATAATTTGGATGGATAAACAACAAAGTTGAAAAAGAAAGGCTTCTCTTTTATTGCAAGGAATCAAACAACTTCAAACTCAAACGAATTCAAACAAATTCGAATCTGCCTAATATTTCTTAGCTGTCGAGGTCTGCTTTAATGTCGCTACACTGATAGAGCTGCGCTGGGCGGAGCCTGGCTAAACAGGGGTTTATTGGTTCTCCGGCTTCGTTACTGCGTGGCCGGAACTATTGAAGCTACTCCAAACTAACTTCATCTCTTTGCTAATTCATTTTACGCTGAGAGAGAAAACAACACATCATGGTAATTTCTAGAGAGACCACGGACACGGTGCTGCTTGGTAATTTCAAAAACGCTAGTAATGTTGGCATATGTGGAAATACATGCGCTACTCAAGTGCTTACTCCTTTCTGGATATATACGAGCAACTGAACTTATCGTTCTTTCCTTGTTTCTTTATTTCTTTGAAGAATTTATCTAGTAACTTTTTTGGGTCAGCCCCCATTAAACATTATGCATCTTCTGTTAATCGTACCATTTTCTTTGGAAGCATATTTTTACTGCACCAAACAAAATCTTTGTCATGATTGACAGGTTCATTTACAGAGAAGACAAGCAGAAACTATAATTGAGCAACAGAGACGAGATCGGCTTAATTTACTCGTTCAAAGATCCTTTCACAGCAACGTTTAATTTTCATGGTTTTAGGATTTCATGGTTTGAGAATGAATAGGCGTTTGTTCGAAAAGTGCTAAAGGCTAAAGCAATTTGTTTTTATTTTAATACATGAGGCCGAAGAGCAATTGAGTTTACATTTAATGATATTTTCACTTTTTAAACAAGGGCTCATTTTGTATGTACGAAATTGACAAGCAGGACTTTTGGTGCCTGAAGCTGTCGTTTCAATGATAAGTAGAAGGACTTGATGCGACTTGCATAACCAATGATCTATGATTGAAGTTACTGTTCCGGAGCTTTCCTGCTCGTCCTTCCTTGTTTGATAGTTGGCTGTCAGTTTACTGGCGTTATTTGTAGTGAACAGTGGTGCTACCACAGTCAGTGCGCCAGGACGGCACCACAGCCGCGTTAGCTGTTGTGTGCTTCCGGCTCACTCAGGACACGGCCTAGCAGAAGTGCCAAGCAGCACCAATGGAGTCCAGTCCAGCTCTGGCACCAATGGAGTCCAGCTCCCGCACCGCCACTCCAGCATCCTTCTCCTTCCTCCCCATGAGTAATCCGTGATCCGGCGGCCCCCACTGCCACCGCACATGAAGACGACAAACGTACCGGCCGCGCGTCCCCATCCGACCTAAAACAATTTTTCCCGTCAATGTTGATGGCGCGCGCGGGTCCATTGCGGTTCGGCGCCGGCCGGCCTCTGTAACCCTCTTCCGGCATTCACTGCCACGACGGATTCTGACGTCTGAGGCAGGTGCATTCGGGACGGGATAGCTCGGTGTCATGGCTGTAAACACCTAACGGCCATAATTCTTTTTCTTTTTCTTGAGAAAGACACTCGACAGTATTTCATACGAAGTATATATCAAGAAAAATAATATTAGTACAAAAAAACAACTTGACATAAAATAATCTCTAAAAAATAAGAGTATATTGAAGATCAAATAAGTCATCTTCTTCCTTTGATCGTACATTGTCTATCGAAGATTGAAAAATGTACCGAAGTGACAACAAAGGAAAGGGACACCTACAAACACTCGTGCCATACAAGGCTTTGAAGACTGCAAAATCCACTCGACGCTGACAACGAGATTTAGAATCCACTGAAAGAACATTGACTCGAAAAACCCTCTAAGAAACACAGGGTTACAAACCATCACCATCAGATTAGAGTGTTGGAGATGCCGGACATTACAATAGAACAAACCAAAAGAAGAGGTCGAAATCATCGTGAAGAGAGCCAACTGACTGCTTCCTCTGATAAAAAGACCAACTACCACCAAGATCTGAAGAGAATGAATAGATCTGATAGACCAAACTCTCATTGGCCCTTTGTTAACGTCGGATCGAAGTCAACGAGGTAAGGAGAGGCCGGAGAGACCATATTTCAATGCGTCATCGTCGCCGCCACCTCGTCAATGATGCTAGAAACTAAACCCTAGAGAATAAGGATCAACGAAAAACTAAAAACTACAGAGGGATCGGGCTCCCACTCCTCTGGCCATTGGTGAGGTCACCGGATGGAAGAGAGGAGGGGAATTGAGACGTTCCTATGGGCAAGCGCGGCGGTGGTTGAGAGAGTTCACGTTTTGGGAGAGCGAGGGCATCTCTCCAATATCTTGTCTTGCTGCTGAACGGGTGGGCAATAATGGCCATAATTCTGTGTGTGTGGTAAGGGTTTTTTAGACGAAAGAAGAATTATATTAAATAATAGTTGGGTACATCATCACGTTACAAGCACTCTATAATACATTACATATATTCAGAAACTGATTTTCATCTATATTGTACCCATGATGTGAATAGCTCCAAATCTCAAAACCAAACCTATATGACACTTCGTATGGATGACTGCACAGGCAAACACTCGGCAAAAGGCCTAAGAACAAATGCCCAGTAAACGACGACCAACATTCCTGCACGAGGAGTTGAGAATTTTCTTCTTTCTTGTGTCTTTCTTCTTCTTTCTGCCACCAAAGAATGAGGAAGACTTATCTGAAACTTATTCTCCCTAGTTCTTCATCATGGCCAGATCTAACCACAATAAACAGAGAAGAGAGCGGAGAAAATTATTTCATGGCGGCAACATCATCTTCGCCTTGATGTCACTGTTTGGAAAGAAAAGTCTCCATGTTGCTGTGCCGATGAAGTTGTTGACGCCGTAGTTGTCGCCCTCATCTTCCACAGAGCCTCCATGGAGAAAACGATTCCATCCTTCCCTCTCACCGTCGCTGGAGAGGATGAGAAGATAAATCCCCAATACCAAGAAACTTAGCATGGAGAGACCCTAAATCTAAGGACTCGATCTACTAGAAAACTTATTAAAAACGATGGATTTCCACTCCCTCCAGCCTCTAGCGAGATTGAAAGATACTAAATGGCTAGAGAGGGGTGAATAGCCTATAAAATTTTTATAAAATATTAGAGCAACTTTATTAGTACAACAAGTGGCAATAACAAGTTTTGCTCTAGCTCTACTTAGTGTTGCAAGCCACCTATCCATTCAATTCTAGTTAATTATAATCTCTATGGCACTCAAGAGCTGTCTCTAGTTCTATACTAGTGAGCTAGCTAATTAAGACAACTAAGAACCTCTAGTTACTTTACTAGGCTACACTAGCTAAACTAGAGCTACCACTACACAAGTAAATAGGAAAGTAAATACAAGGGAGTGGTAGAGGGGTTATATCGAACCGGCAAGTGACAATCAATGAATACTAATAGAATTTAAAGGGGACAATTGACACACAATTTTTTTTCCCGAGGTTCACTTGCTTGCCGACAAGCTAATTCCCATTGTGTTGACCGTTCACTTGGTGGTTCACGAGCTAATAGGCGTCACAAGCCTAGACTTACACAAAGGCGCTGCAAGAACCTACACAAATGAGGGTACTCAATGACACGAGCAATCCACTAGAGTATCTTTTGCGATCTCCCACGCGGATAAGGTCAATAACCCCTCACAATGATCACCAGGAGTAGCCACGAATAATCACCAACTCGTGCCAAAGCTCCTCCGCTGCTCCAAGCCGTTTAGGTGACGGCAAGCACCAAGAGCAATAAGAAAACCGCATCAAATCGATCCCCAAGTACCACTAGGTGCAATCACTCAAGCAAATGCACTTTGAATCACTCCCAACTCACTTGGATGTACAATCAAGCAAGAGATCGAGTGGGAGAGATTTGGCTTAGCTCACAAGGATGCAACAATGATCAAAATGTTCAAGAGAGTGAGCTAGAGCCAGCCAACATCTATTTTTAGAGCCTACATGGCTCAAGTAGCCGTTACCCCTTCGGAGGGCCAACCGGACCGAGAAAAATGGCTCCAGACCGAGGGGTTGGACCAATCACCCCGGGTACGATTGCTCTCCCCTTTGAATGCTGAGCCGCCACTTGTCTAGGTAGCAATTGGATCAGCCAACGGCTACTGACAGCCTCCGGACCGGACTGGCACAATCATCAACTGGACCATGCACAACCCCAGTCCGGAGCTATCTAGAGAGCTCCTAGAGCGCACAAAATCAACTAGATCAAGTCCGGTCCTAGCCTCCGGACCAACATCACCTGGGTCCGGTTCAAATTAGCTAGTCTCTGTCTAATTGAAATAATTCTTCAGAGCCGCCACTTGGTTCGGACCGACTCCGTAAAAGAGTTCGGATCACACCGGTGCGCCATGTGGCCACTGCACACCAACCGGATTGAGGCCCATTGGTCTGGATCCCCTGCCACCAGGGTCCGGAGCACACGCGAGCGCACTGTCCACTTAGGGTTAGGTTCCGGACCCATGCACCATGGTTCGGACCCCTTAAACCCCAGAGTCCGATTCACCTTTTTCAATTGTTTTCAACTCTTTTCTTCAACCCGTGCTTCCAGGTGCTAACCGCAAAATGTCTCACCATTTGTGCACATGTGTTAGCATTTTCAAGGGTTTTAAGTTAGCACACTAGGTCCTAATGCATATGCATGAACAATGTCAACTAGTGGCACTTGATAACCGCATTAACCATGACTTTTTCCCTCTTCATAGTACGGTATCTATCCTAAACCCAATCACACCCCCTATGGTGTCTTGATTAACGAAACAAAAAATGGCTATATAGGTTATACCTTTGCCTTGATCCCATTTTTTATTTTTCTCTTTCTTCTTTTTCAAGTTAGAGCACTTGATCCATCTTTTGGCCACCTCTATCACCATGAATGCCATCTTGCTCCACCACATGGATTTGGATCACCCTAACTCATCTATACACTTAGACAAAAGATGGATCATCTATACCACATGGATGGTCCAATAGCTTTCATCAATTATCCAAAATCAAACTACGGCTTTCAGAGATGCCGGAGGGGAAGGGAGGGGGACCAGTGGTGGTGGAAGGCGGGGGGGAGGGGGGCGCACTAGGGCCAATTAGGATATAAAGGTTGAGCTCGTGTGTGGCGAGGGTTGATGCATTATTACTGTACTACGCACATCTCTGCTAGTAATATACTGTATATAGCACCCTTTTTTTGAGTAAGACTATGGGAGGAGAGGATCCCATCTGGAATTTTATTAGAAAGAGATCGATCGTTCAGTTACATAATGCCAGTAGTTAGAGAATGGAGATTTCTACAGCTTTGCAGGTACAAGAGCCAAGCCTAAACATTCTCAGGATTGCTCGTTTTCTTCAATACGAAACGTCTCTTCCAGGTCGAGAGGTCGTCAATTACTCTGCCAATGACCTGGGTAGCAGAGGATCGTTCTTGCCGGAAGACCTCGCCGTTCCGGGCGTCCCACAGACGCCAGAGTATAGTAAGCAGAATAGAAGGTCACAGGTCGCTGTCTAATCCCTGGGGAGTGTTTAAGAGCCAGAGCTCTTCATCAGACACAGATGCAGCGGTATTGACCCGTAGTCTTTGCCATATCGAGGATATGGATGGGCACCTGAAGAAGATATGGTGTCTATCTTCAGCTCTGTTTGAGCACCGTTCGCATATATCATCTCTTAGCACATGCTTACGGAAGAGGTTGGACCTAGTGCTGAGTCTTTCTTTGAAGTAAAGCCACGAGAAAATATAGCACCCTTTTGATATTATTTCGCTACCTCTGGCAGGGTACGGTCCTCGTGTATATATATATCAACATGTGGTTCCATACTTCCATCCTCGCATGCATGTGAGGGCCATAGCTCACTGTCGCATGCCCTGCTCTGCTTGACAGCTTGAGCACCACACGCATCAATCAAACTGGCCATAACAAGGAGCGACAGCTCCCTGCATCCAGCCATGGCGACCACGACAACGACGGTTGGTAGGAATGGAGAAGGGGAACAGAAGAGGAGGGAGAAGGGAGGCTTCAAGACCATGCCATTCATACTTGGTGAGGAAATAGCTTAGGCCAACATAATACACATGTAGCCAGCATATTTGCAATCAGATGATATTTTGAACAAGCAATGAGCGAGAAATCTAGACGATGCATTCAATGAGTGATGTCGCCGCGCAGTTCTTGCCTTGTTTGGACGTTTGATGATGGCCCATCTAATGGCTTCTCCGTACGATGCAGGGAACGACATCTGCGACCGGTTCGCCACGGCCGGCTTCGGCGCCAACCTGATCACGTACCTGACGAAGCAGCTGCACCTGCCGCTGGTGGAGGCGTCCAACCTCCTCACCAACTTCGGCGGCACGTCCAGCCTCACAACTATCCTCGGCGCGCTCGCCGCCGACTCCTTCGCGGGCCGCTTCTGGACCATCATCGCCGGCTCCGTCTTCTACCAGCTCGGCATGCTCGGACTCGTCGTGTCCGCGCTCCTCCCTTCGCTACGCCCCTCGCCATGCTCCGCTCCTCCCGGCGGCCCTGCATGCTAACGCGCCTCCGGGTTGCAGCTCACCGTGTTGTACCTCTCCCTGCTGTGCACTGCCTTCGGCGCCGGCGGGCTCCGGCCCTGCGTCGTGATGTTCGGCACCGACCAGTTCGACCACGTGTTGGGGGAGCAGCAGCAGAAGCAGGTCACCGCCGAGGCGGCCAAGGCGGTGGCGGAGCGGAAACGTCGCTACTTCAACCTCTACTTCTTCATGATGGGGGTAGCGGCGCTGCTGGCGCTGACGGTGGTGGTGTACATCCAGGACAACGTGGGGTGGGGGTGGGGGTTCGGCATCCCGGCCATCGCCATGTTCGTCTCCATCGTGGTGTTCGTGATCGGGTACCCGCTGTACGTCATGCTCAAGCCCGGGGGCAGCCCGTTCACGCGGCTCGCGCAGGTCGCCGCCGCCGCGTTCAAGAAGCGCAACGTCGTCGTACCGGAGGACACGGGCATGCTGTACCAGGACAAGGACCTCGACGTCCTCATCTCCACCAACGGCAGGCTGCTGCACACCAACCAGCTCACGTGAGTCCGTGTCTCTAGCTATTTTGTCGTGTTCTGTATGTTTCGACGTGTCCTATACACACCTACTGACCTAACCCCCGTAAGATAGCCTCCACGTGTTGTGCTATTGCATTGGCGCCTGCTTGCCTGAACGGTACTAGACATGCCCGCAACAGGTGTGGTGGTTACGCTATCTCGTGCACATCACTTGAGGATGCTTACATTTAACTCTGGTTCACGGTTCTTTGTACTCTACTCGCTACGTCCTATAACACAGTATATTCTAGAGATTCTAAATAGATAATACAAAAGACATATATACTGTTACTTTTTTTAATTAGACGTCAACATCAATATGATTAATGAAGATTGGTTGATAAATAGCAAGTAACGACATACTAATAAATATACAAAAAGTTGATATGATATTTAAAACAAAACTATCTCTCGTCTCCTAACAAAATCTCTTGTATTTAGATACAAATATTGAATGCTTAGGTGCACGACATTATATGACGGAGCGAGTAGGTTCGTTCACTGCTCATTTTCAGTTTTTTTATTTGGAAGTTGTCACAATCACAACCCCAATAATACTCGCTGTGCTGACTGCTCGTGTTTTGTTCTTTTTTTTTCAGAAGCTGTCACAACCCCAATACTCCACTTTCCACTAGCATGGTAACGACATTGAGACGAAAACTGTGTGTTAATTTCTCTTTTCCTCTGTGAATTAAGGTTCTTGGACCGGGCAGCCATAGTGACGCCGGGCGACATCTCCGCTTCCGGGCAGCCGGACCTGTGGCGTCTGTCGACGGTGCACCGTGTGGAGGAGCTCAAGTCCATCGTCCGCATGCTGCCCATCTGGTCAGCCGGGATCATGCTGGCCACCATTGAATCGCACAACGGCACCTTCATCATCATCCAGGCGCAAACCATGGACCGGCACATCACCCGGCACTTCGAGATACCACCAGCGACCATGTCGATCTTCGGGACTGCGGCCTTCCTCGTCAGCTTGGCGCTCTACGATCGCGCGTTCGTGCCCCTGGCACGCCGCGTCACGGGCCTGCAGTCTGGGATCACCTACTTCCAGCGCATGGGCATCGGGCTCGCCATCCACATCCTCGGCGTCGCCACGGCCGCGCTCGTAGAGACCAAGCGCCGCGACGCCGCGGTCGACCACGGGCTCCTGGACAATCCTGCTGCCGTCATCCCGCTCAGCGTGTTCTGGCTGGTGCCGCAGTTCGCCGTCCACGGCATCGCCGGCGCCTTCTCGTCAGTAGGGCACATGGAGTTCCTGTACGACCAGGCGCCCGAGAGCATGCGCAGTACTGCCGCCGCGCTCTTCTGGCTCGCCAGCTCCTTCGGGAACTACCTGGGCACCGTGCTGGTCACGGTGGTGCAGCGCACCACGCGCGCCCGCGGCAACGACTGGCTCCAGGACAACATCAACCGTGGCAGGATCGATAACTACTACTGGCTCGTCACCTGCCTCATGGTGCTCAACCTTGGCTACTACCTCATCTGCTTCCGTTTTTACACCATGAAGCCTCTGGAGATGGCAGACGAACAAGACGATCGTGATGGAGAATGTGAGCTCTCCACTCTACAGAAAAATGACACCGGTGCTGGAGGTGTGGTGTAAGGTTAATTTGCGGGCAATTAATTAGGGTGGGCTTTAGTTATTAATATATACTAGATGATACCAACTCGTTGCTGCGGGAACTTCGTAGCATTGCACTGCATCATGGACCAACTTTTACCGCTCTTTTACGATGGTCGGGAAAGTACTATTGGTACCTTAGGTACTTTTCATTTTTTTCTATTTCCTAACTGATTAATTGAGGATGATTATTTATAGAGTATATTGGTAATTGAGCTCATGTCTCCTGCTCCTGCTATTGAACGCTACAGACCCAAACTCCCGATTGCTCGCCACCATTGCACAAATCATACAGAGTAGGTTCTAATTGTTAGAGCGAACGTGCAGTGATGTCCACTTCCACGGACGCGGCGCACTCCTCGCCGTGGACCACGGCCAGAAGCCCAGAACCTCGGCGCTGCGGAGTTCGACCTCGACGAGGCCGGCTGCCTGCTGCTCCTCACCCAGCCGTGCAGCAGCCCAACCCGCGAGACCATCTGACCATGCCGCAGGTACCGCAGATCCTGTCCAAGGTCTCCCCGCCGCAAGGGTCTGTCCACGGTCCCGAGCTCTCCCACAGCTACGGACGGAGGGACGGGGTGAGAGGCAGTGTTGGCTGCTCTGTGCTTGTACGTGTAGGGACAGATGCGTGGTGGTGGCGGCGCAACCGGCGGCCGGCGGAGCGGTGGTGGCGACGGTCCGGGTGCTCCAGCCACCAAGCCATGGGGAGAAGAAAGGAGAGTCAGTACGAGTTTAGATAGAGTGAGGACGGGTTCAGATATATAGAGACCGAGTGGGATGGAAAATCTTAGTTTTGCCCTTCAATCAAGAAACTAAAATTATGGATTTAACCTCAGCCGAAAAAATAAATATAGAAAAAATCCAGCAATGGTTCACCTATTTTGGTACTGTCCCCGCCAATTTCGTACTTCTTAGTACTTTCACATGAATACCTCCTATTTTTACACGGTCCAATATCTCTCAATAGATGGTTCATATTTTTTCTAACCATTGCAAAATTTCTTTATATTAAAAAGAATGAAAAAAATAGAAGGAATAATTGAACTACCATGCCTTATCCACAGCCAACCCACTAAGCTGGTAATGCCTAGTTTCTGAGATGGGCTATAAATAGAGTGTCTCTCTTGGAACCTCTAACTTATATCCACAATCATTTGAGCTCAAGAAACCTCTCCACACTCAATTGCTTGCCATTAGTTGCATTCTTGGAGTGATTCATCAGCCTTTGGATCTTTGAAATGATATTGCGAGTATAGCACAAACTTGCACTGTTTTAAGAATGATGTAGATGAAACTTTTAGAAAGCACTAGATAACGATGTTGAAACAACCACAAAAAGAGAATGAGATTTTGGTAAAGTCGGTCACAAATTCTATAAGCACAACTCAGAAATAGTACAATTCATTGTTGCTCTTTCACAACTCGTCCCTCTAGGACCATTGATTTTTGCCCTTTACAAGCCTTGAATAAGACCCTTGTGTTAGCTTAGTTTAATGCCTATGGCCTCCACCCTATTTTTATATAGTCTCCTTCAAGAACCCATACATGCAAGTAGGAGCCCTACTCCTCTTAGAATTCTCCAAGACCGATACACCTAGTAGGATTTTACACAGGTCCTAATAGAATCAGAAACCATAGCACACTCTCAGATCATATTACTTTGAGTTACTATACAACACAACGTGGGTGGGGGAGGGTGGGGATTGAAGCTGCTAGGCCAATTGGCTAGGGTAGCTTCTGATTTAGGGCCTGTTTGGTTTCGCCCACTAAAATTTAGTGGTCCCTAAAGTTTAGTGATCTCTCTAAAGTTTAATGACCCATGTTTAGTTCCACCCACTAAAACAACTGTCATATGTACACTTTAATCATTTTTAGCTACCCCTTGGTGACTAAAAGCCACTAAACTTTTGACCCCTGAATTTTAGTGGGGTGTTTAGCATTTTAGTAACTAAAAGTGACTAAAGTTCACTGAACTTTAGTAGGGGTGAACCAAACGGCCCTGAGCAGGCAGATGGCAGGCACGCGGCTAGGCAGCCAGCTAAAAGCTGTAGTGAGCTAACAGCAAAATGAAAAAAAAGAAAGGCTTTCTCTTTTATTGCAAGGAATCAAACAACTTCAAACTCAAGCGAATCCAAGCAAATTTGAATCTGCCTAATATTTCTTAGCTGTCGAGTTCTGCTATAACGTCGCTACAGGCAGAGCCTGGCTAAACAGGGGCTTATTGGGGGTCCGGCTTCTTTACTGCGTGGCGGGAACTATCGAAGCTAGTACAAACTAACTTCATCTCTTTGCTAATCCATTTTACGATGAGAGAGAAAACAATACTTCATGGTAATTGCTACAGAGACACAAGGACACGGTGATGCTCAAACAGAGCCTAACATCTTCCTTTGTTCAGCGGTTCAAAAAAACGTTACTAATGTCGACATATGTGGAAATATATGCGCCACTCGAGTTTTGGATATATACGAGCAACTGAACTTCTTTCCTTCTTTCCTTATTTCTTTGAAGAATTTATCTAGTAACTTTTTGGCTCAGCCGCCATTAAACAATATACGTATGCATTTTCTGTTAGTCGTATCATTTTCTTTGGAAGCATATTTTTACTGCATCAAACAAAACCTTCGCCATGATTGACAGGCTCATTTTTTTTAAACGAGATTAAACTCTGCTTTTAGAAAGCAACAGGTACAAAGTTTGCTGGGGTTACCAGCAGCATTATACCTCAATCCCTGGGATTACCAGTAGCGTTAGAGCACACGAAATGGCAAACTACTACAGCCTAGAAGCCAAACAGAACAACGCTTAAGCAAGAGTTCAAACACATCAGTAGCAGAAGTACTATTGGGCCTAAAATTCTTCAACCAGCTCAATATTGCCTCCAGTACTTGTGTAATCCGCTCCCTATCCTTCTCCTTCAACAACGCGCACCATCTCTGCATCAAAGATATGGCAGTATATATGACATCAGTGGACGCTTTGGGGAAAACTTTTTCAATAACCATCTTATTTCTAGTAATCCACAGCGTCCATGCAAAACCTGCAAAGAGAAAAAGAACCAATTTGCTTGGCAGAGACCCCATGCCCTGCAGCCAAGAGCCTAGCAGATCATCTATGGAAGAAGGACAGGAGTCCAGACCAAAGACACTACAGATGATACCCCAGGTCAGCTTAGCAAGATGACAATTCAAAAGGAGATGATTTATGTGTTCTGGACAATCACATAGACAGCAATCAATGTCCCCTTTCCACCCCCTTTTGACCAAATTACCAGCCACCTGTAATTTGTTACGAAACACTTGCCACAAAAAGAATTTGATTTTCAGAGGTATTCTACTTTTCCAAATCACCCCGGCCACCTTGCTAGGGCCTTCCCTATCAGTCAAAAACCAGTATAAAGACTTGCGCCATGTTCGCTTGGCTTATAATCCGTACTTTTTCAGCGAATGAACAATATTTTTCTCTCACAATAAATCAGTCAACAGTACTTTCAGCCATGGCTTATCAGCCAAGCGAATAGGGCATTGGTAGAAAACTGGTTTTTTTGCTCCAGAGCCCATAAAACAGCATCAGCCTCATCAGACTGAGGATAGCACTCTTGCAGAGACTCCCCCAACTCTAACCAACTGTTATATTCTTGTTCAGATAAGGATCTTTTGAAATCCATAACCCAAGAATCCCCATCCCAACAATTGGCTACAGAGCAGCCAGTGTTCCCCACCATTTTGAAGACATTCTCATAAGCAATTTTCAGTGGGACATTTTGGGCCCAACAATCCAACCAGAATTTGCAATGTCTACCATTCCTAATTTTAAACACAGACCCCCATTTAAAGAGGTGTTTCACCTTTTGTAAGTCATGCCAAAATTGTGAAACCCCTCTAGTTTTTGAATCAGAACCCCCCTCACCCATATATTTTGCCTTGACAAGCTTAAACCATAGCTCATCTGGCTCTTGGTGAATTTTCCAAATCCATTTGACTAGGAGGCAGTCATTCATTATTTAGTATTTATGATGCCCAGGCCTCCCTGGTCCTTGGGTCTAGAGACCATTTCCCATTTGGCCACGTGGTATTTAAACTTCTCATCAGCCCCTTGCTAGAGAAATTTTGCTCTTATACCATCCATCTTCTTATGTACCCCATCTGGGAGCCAATAAAAACCCATGCAGTAGATTGGGATTGTACCAGACTAGTAAATTTATACGATTGTCGCACTGCTCTGGAAAGACGATGGTAGCATCCAAAAGACACGAGGATTTATACTGGTTCAGGCCGAAGCCCTGCATCCAGTCTCAGAGATGATCGAGTACGTGTTTCTCGCTTGAATGCTCTGAAGTTCTTACAATTGGGGGGGTGCAAGAATGGTGTAAGAGGTAGGAGAGCTAGAGTTAGGAGATGAACTGCCCGAAGGGAAGCTTCAGAAGTCTGGAGGTTGTGAGGAATGTGGAGATTTAGAATGAATCCGATCCTCTGGGAAGGATGCCCTGGCTACCCTTATATAGAGTCTGGGGCCAGAGCATGTACAAAGAAGAAGGTTCTCTCGACCGAAGGGTCATGAGCCTGAGGGAGAGGTCTAGTTAACTTGGCTTGCAAGCTACACCGTTTTGTGGAGTACATCTGGGCGTGGTTGTCGTCATGGTCTTGTGCCCACATCGCGGTAAGGTGTGGCATGTTGCTACTGTGCCGGCCGTGGCGGCACTGTAGGCATGGTGGTGGTTCACCAGCCATCCTGTGCGATGTGGTCTCTATTATGGCCTTCGTCATTGCCTCCTGTTCTCCTATGGGCGTCGTACCAGAGTTCATAGCCGCCCCCAGGTCGTCGATTGCCTTGTTAGTCTTGTTGAGTTGGTGGCCACAATCCTGGGCTCCGAGGTCGTGGCTCCCGTTAACTTGAATGGCCTCTAAGTCAAGGCCTCCATCGTGGATCCCATCCAGTAGTGGGTAGGATCGTACGCATATCTCGTCGGACCATATTCGAACGGCGGGTCGCCGTACTGACTGTCACCGCTGGGCGGTGTTGTCTTGTCTGTGCTGTGTGGCGCAGGGATGGTGTCTGATCGGACCGAGGTGAGACCGTTGTCCCCTCGGTCCTTGCAGATTAGCGCAGCGTGTCCACTCTTATCAGAGTGGGCACGCTTGGCCGGGCTCGACCTCTCTCCGTCCCTCGTCAGGGGTCAGGACGGCGGAGAGGTCGTGGACCCTTGTGCGATGCTTGGCTAAGGCAGAGAGGAGGGGTCATGGCTGACCCATCCTTGGCGCCTAGCCTGGTCCACTTGGCTTAGTTAGGCCTCAGTCGTTTGGGCTTTCGCTAGTTCGTGTATCGTGGACCGCTCGGCCTGCTGCCTTATCGATGCCTTGAGACATCCGGGGATCATAACCCCGACAGAGATGCTACTAAGACAAGAATTAATAAGGATCTGCCTCCTCCCATTGGTTAAGAACTTTCCTTTCCAAGGATCTAATCTGATGACCATCTTTTGAGAAAGAAAGCCAAAAGCCCCCATGGCCAGATGTTGATCACTAATTGGAATACCAAGATATTTAAGAGGTAATTCTCCTAGAACACAGTTAAGCATGTTGGCTTTCTTCTCTTTCTCCTCTTGTGGAAATCCAAAAACAAACACCTCACTCTTGTGGTAATTGATCTTTAAACCAGTCAACCATTCAAAATAATATAAAAATCAATTTGAGGTTAGTGACTAAATTCACAGATCCATCAATCATAATCATAGTATGGCAGCCTTGCCAAGTAGGACTCCCAAAGCATCAGCTACTAGATTGAAAAGGATCAGAGAGAGAGAGGGTGACTTTGTCTAAGGCCTCTAAAGGTTTTGAAATATGGGCTCCTCTCCCCATTAACATTGATACATACTTTACCGTCCCTCACTGTCTTCATACCCAAGAGATCTAGTTCGAAGGGAATCCTTTCCCTATCATGACTTGTTCTAAAAAGGACCACCTCACTCTATCGTACGCCTTCTCGAAGTCAATTTTAATAATGAGGCCCTTCCTCTTAGAAGTCCTCAACTCATGGAGGACCTCATGTAGAACCACAACACCTTCAACAATATTCCTTCCTTTGATGAAGCCAATTTGTTGTTTACCAATAACTTTCTTTGCAATTGGAACCAGCCTATTGGTTAACACCTTAGTGAAGCATTTATAGTCAACATGGAGCAGACAGATGGGCCTGAATTGTTTGATATTATTAGCTTCCTTCAATTTGGGAACTAGGGTGATAACCCCATAGTTCAACCTTTTGATATCTAACTGATCTTTGTTAAAATCCTTAAACATAGCCCCCATTCCTCTTTAACCACATCCCAGAACTGTTTAAAAAACGATGACCCCATAACCATTGGGACCAAGAGTAGAATTCTCCCTCATCCCCATAACCACTTCCTTAATCTCCTCCATGGAGAAAGGCTTAACCAAATCAACTCTACCTCCCTCAGAAAGAACTAAGTCAGAAGGCCAGAAATTAGTGCTTAAAACCATAGTACAAGCCTCATTATGTCCAAAAAGTTCCTTATAGAAACCAGCAATATGAGCAAAAATAGCACACTAACCTCTGATGTTCCCCTGATCAGATTCTAGGTAAGTAATTATATTCTTCCTCCTACCGTTCACAAATTGGTGTAAAAATTGGGTATTTGCATCCCCTTGCAAAATCTAATTTTTACCAACCCTCTTCTTCCACTGCAATTCCTCTATAGAAATCATTCTGTCCAGCATCTTTTCTAGCTCAATCCTTTCTTCCACTTCGAGAAGCTTAATAACCTTTCTTCAGCTATCAAGTCAATATCTTCAATTTTCTTAGAAATATTATTCATGATCTCCTTTTGCTGGCCAATCCTTTGTAGGTTCCACCCTCTTAAGTATCTCCTAAGAGATTGTAGGCACCCATGCCAGATATCCATCGAATAAGATTGGGCAGAAAGAGTTTTCTTAGTCATTCCACCTTGACTTGACTAAATCATAGAAGCCCTCCTGATGTAACCATTTTTCCTCAAAATAGAAGTACTTGGCTCTAGGGGGCCTTGCTCCCTAGTGTGTAGCACTAAAGGAGAATGACCAGATCCTACTCTAGCCTTAGACCAAGCAAAACTGTTAGTATACTTCAAATCTCAGCTTGCAGTAGATAAGATCCAATCAAGCTTAACTAGAGTTAGATTTTGCTGCTTGTTAGACCAAGTGAATTTGACCCCACTCACAAAAATTTCTCTTAATTGGAAATTGCCAATAAAATCATTGAACAAGTCCATCAACTTAGGGTCCCCTTGACCTTGGTTTGTGTCCTTAGTACTCCTAATCAAGTTAAAGTCACCCCCATTAGAATAGGTAAACATTCCCTCTCACAGAACCTAGACATTTCCTGAATAAAATTCCAAGATAAATCATGATGAGCTGGCCCATATACATTTAGCAACCAAAATCTATGATTAGTTAGTCTATTTCTTATCAAAATACCAAGGAAGAACTCAGCCATTTCACTCTATTCCAGCTCAAAACTATCTGTCTTAATTCCAACTAGAAGCCCCCAGAATGACCTTTTGCTGGAATCCATTTCCAAACAAAATCCACTGGGCCAGACATCTCCCTCAAATCTTGGTCAGAAAAATCAAGTTTTATTATTGTTTCTTGTAAATCTACTACATCTAAGCTCTCCTGGATAACATGTTTCATAACTAAACCCCTTCTATGAGCCTTCCCTAAACCCTTAACATTCCAAAACAAGAACCTCATTAGAAAATGGTTCAGAGGAAACTGCTATCATAGCCCGGATATCACCATTGCCCAATTCTCCCTTGGATGAGTCAATGGAACCATCTCTGACCTGGTTGTCAATGACCTCTATGGTCATATCATCAACCTATAGAGAATTCAAGGAACCCTATTTTTCTTTCTATTTTTCTGTATAGGATCTATAGTTAGCCTCTGCAATAGCTGCCCTAGCAAGTTCCTCTACCCTAAAAATACTAATTTGCTCATCAACATTTTCTACTAAAATATCTAAATCAGAAATAACTTCTTTTAAACTATCAGTAGAAGCATTATTGAGAGCAGTAAATGGGTTAGGTGTGGGAATAGTACCTGAGATCTGGTTTTTTGCTTTTGCCCTGTTAGCAGCCTTAGTTGCAATAGGAATACCATCCCTTGGTACCCTACTGCTGGTTCTTGTGGCAACCACCACCTGCTTCTTGCCCTTCTTCCTAGTCTTCCTAATTCTTGGAGATTGCCACCCTTGGCACTCATTGTCCATGTCAGAGTCCTTGCTTTGAAGGGAGGTGTCATCCATAAAATCTTCATCACCCTGCTGATCCAGTATGTGATCACCAAACCCTCCCCCCTTGGATTCTTCACCTCAGAGTGAGGAATTAGCAATGACCCCCTAGATATCTCCTGAGTGTTCTCAACCAAAGCATACTCCTGTGTTAACTCTCCCAAAGTCTCCCTATCTTGAGAATCCAATTCTGATGCAAGTTTCACACTAGCCATCTACTCTTCTCCATCAGATAGGGTATATCCCTACCATGCACAATGATAGAGTTGTCATCAGCTTGTAACTGCATATCAGATTGGATGACTGTACTTTCTTTTGTTGGGTTTTGAACAGCCTCCCCTTGTGGCTTCAAATCCTCACTCACCTTCTCCACACTAACCTAGGCCACCTGATTAGAATTAGTAATCAGGGAAGGATCAGGTTGAGCAGAATCAGTTCCCACCTTAACAAGCCCAATTTCAGGGTGAAAAGCTGTAAGAGGAGTCACAAAAGAACCAGCACCCTTTTCAGATGTAGTGTGATCCATCTTCAGCAAACTATCCTTCATAGAGTCACCCTGGTTAGAATCCATATCCTTATCTATATTCCCAAATCTGTCAAATTTATTGCTCCCTCTCTTAGACTTCTCTCCTTTCTAATTTCTACCATTGTCTCTCCCAAAGCCTCCACTAGGTTAACCAGCACCAGATACAGGAGGGTGTTTACACCAAAATTTGGGAGAAGAACGCGGAAACTCAAAGGCTTCCAAGATTGTGTCAATCAAGGAATTGATTGCTTGAGCATCGATATTAGCTGATTCAGATGCGACACTAAAATCGGTTCTCTTTGAATAACGTCAGTAGATAACGATGATGAGCTACGGTTGATGTCGGAAAACTACATATCGGACTCTACAAAAAGAGAAAGATTAGGGTCCAAGTTATCTTAAGATAGGAATGTTTTCTTTTATACTGAAGATTGTAATGAGTCGTACTTGAGTAGGATTCATGTTTATGCTCGAGTATAAATATTGGCCCCCCGGCTATTGTAAAGGACACACAATCAATCAAATACAAGTTACTTACTTTTTTGGCTCCGGCCACCCCTTAGGAGTAGGAGTAGAGTAGATCTTAGCGAGTTCTTCAGCGATCAGGGCTGCATCGGTCTGGCCGACCTCCGGCTTATCTATAAGTACTGTCATGGCTTATACTTCTATTCGTATGGCTGCATCGACCCGGTCGACCTCCACTACGACTTTGGTATAAGCTAGTTATCGACTCTTGTCTAGTTCAAGTACGGCTGCATCGATCCGGTCGACCTCCACTGCTCAAATTTGAATTAAGGTCAAGTTATCGGCTCTACCTAAGAGTGGCAATCTTTGGTAGATTGATTAAGTTACCGATCTTACTGATGTTCTTATCTTTATTAGTTTGTAGCAACATCAATCTGCCCGGTCAAGATTGATTTAGATCGGCCTCATATCCTTTGGGTCTGTCGTTTGCTTTGTCACAACATGATACTTCTTACAATGAACGATGGGTTATGTCTTATCGGCTGTTCTATTTTGATCTTGGTCGCGCATAGTACGCGGTTAAGGCATGTATGATCCTAGGGAGGTTTGCTGGTTAGTTAAATCTGGTCTATGGTTCACTATTATTGCTGTAATGATCCGGTCGATCCCCACTGATAGCACTGTAGATTGGAGGATGCTAATTAGTAGATTTGTTCTTGATTAGGCATGACCTTAACTATTTGCTATGCCTGCATCGGCTAAATAGCCGATCGCTTGTGCGTTGACGCCTACAACATGTTTACATGAATCTATTAAGCGTGAATAGATCTATATACTTTAAAGGTTTGATTCGTTGTCTTTTTCATGGCTGCATCGATCCGATCAAACCCCACTGTTAGAGATATCAGGTTGAGTCTAAGGAGTCCATAGGCTTGTTCATGTGAAATAGTTGATTGTTCACACGTTGTAGTTCTCTTCACCTAAATCGGCTATTTTAGCCGATTCATCCGATTCATCACGTATAGTATGTCTTTCGGAAAGCCTGTCGAAGTGTAGATGGTTTTATGGATTCTTCGGTTTTAGTTTGTTATTATCATTATAGCTGCCATGGATCTGATCGAACCTCACTGTTGATGATAACAGATTAGATTCAGAGTGTCGGTGTTTCGAACAAACACCAACTAGTAAATTTATATTGTTGCGCATGAGGCTCGGATGGTGTACTAAAGGACACAAGGTTTATACTGGTTTGGACAGAATATCCCTACGCCTAGTTTGCTGCTGCTCGTGTTATTAGTACTAAAAAAGGTCCGTAGTAGGGGGTACAAACGATCGAGAGAGGGACAGGTCTCAAGTCTTTGATGGAAAGGTCAAAAGGACGCCAAGAGCTCGATTGCTGCTTGGCTATGTGTTGTGTGTGGAATTGATCTGTCCCCTTAGTGGGGCATCCTGTCCTCCCTTTTATAGACCAAGGGGGCAGCAGGAGTTATAGACGGGGGAAAGAGGAAAAAACCAAAGGTAGAGAAGGTCCTTCGAGGGTGCTGGGTCTTCCTTTTCCCTTGAGCCTGCCCTGCTTACATGGCAGACCATGCCAGGGATAGCATGTTTCGTTGATCCTAATAGGGTCGGGCTCTGGCTTCGTCTCGGCGAGTGGTCATGTCCCATCGTCCCCCGGCGGACGGTGCGGTGTGTTAGGGTGCCGAGCCATGCCTCTGTGGGGAGTAGATGGGGAAATGACTATACACCTATACTGTAGATGATGTGAGTTCCTCCTTGGATTGTAGTGGTTGTCATATGCCTATATTAGTATCCGTGCCCGAGGGCTGATGGCGGCGCCTACAACACTGTAGGATAAAAAGTCAGCGCCTACAACACTGTTCGGGCTCTGTTAGGTCGAAAAGGGCTTAAAGAGCCTGTCCCATCGTATCTTGACGGTACCTTCCTACAGGCACGCAGGGCATGGTCATCGGTACTGTGGTTGACTTGAATGTCCTATCGTACCCTATGCTTATCATCATGAAGGAGTAGGGTGCAGTCGTAGGGCGAGGCGGAGCCAGCCCTCGGACGTCGGGTGAGGCGGGGCCTGCCCTCAGACGTCGGGAGAGGCAGAGCTAGCCCTCAGACGTTTGGGCTAGGCAGACCCTGCCCTCAGCCGTCGGGCGAGGCGGAGCCCGCCCTCGGACGTCAGCGGGGGAGCCCGCCCTTAGACATCGGGCAAGGCGGAGCCAGCCCTCAGCCGTTGGGTGAGGCGGAGCTAGCCCTCAGCCATCGGGTGAGGTGGAGTCTAGCCCTCGAGGGTCGGGCGAGGCGGAGTCTAGCCCTCGAGGGTCAGGCGAGGCAGAACCAAGCCCTCAGGGGTCGGGCGAGGAGGAACCAAGCTTCCATCGTCGGGCAAGAAGTGTAGCAGCGTTCTTGTCTGACTGGAAGTGCCAACGTTCGATGGTTATTAATTCCACCTCATTGGGTACCCCGGTATTAGGTCCCCGATAGTAGCCCCCGAGCCCCCGGGTGATTCGGATAGAATCACCCGGGGGATATTTTGAGTTGCCAGAGGGTGCGCTGTAACACCCTAGGTGTTAGCCTTGCATAAATTGACTTGCATTGCATGAGCATGAGCATCAAGCATTCATAATTAAGCTTTTACAATTGAAACATTTGATTGAAACATATGCAACGTTGCTTGTTATTTCATGTTTCCATGTGTACATGCCTATGATCATGAGTGAATACATGTAAATGGTTTATGTGAGTCACTAAAACATATTAGCAACACTTAGGTTAGCAAATGGAACATTGTTCATGAAGGTCACCTTTCATGATCAAGCACTTAAGTGATGTTATGTGTTGACCTGGATAGCCCTATGTGTGACCAATGCATGAAATGAGTGTGTGACCTTGCAAATAGCTTAAACATGTTTAGAGTATCATTATTAACAACTTTGGTATTCATGGCTAGGGCTAAATGAGTCACTAAGTCATAGTTCATGTATGAGTCATCTTTTTAAGGAAGCATGTTTGACCAAGTTTGAATCATATGCTAGAGACTTTGCATGTAGGTGGTCACTAAAGCAAAGTTGTAGTATTTGATATGGGGAACAACTTTTATTTTTGGGTCATGTGATGATAAGGTGCATAGCTTAGTCTTTTGGAGCTCACAAAAATCACAAATGCACTGTTTACTACACTTAGAAAAATTTTCTGAGTCGAGTTAACTAACAGTTTGAAAACCTCAACTTTGGGATGACATTCTCACTAACCGTTGAGAATTAGGTCTTGATCCTTTAAGAACAATTGAAACTGGTACATAGAGCTACAAGTTTGTTATTGACTGTTTTCAATTTTGTTACATGGTTTAAGAGAACGAACGTCACCAAAAGTACGCTATCAGGCTTCGCATCACGTAACTGACGAACTGAATCGGGCGATTCAGTGGCCGACCATTAGTAGAGCTCGCGCACCGCGTGGAGCCAGCGGCTGGCCGCGCGTCGCTGGCGCCCTGCCCCGTGCGGCCAAGCCAGGCCAGAGCGTGCCTTATCACCCGCTGCCCTCACCCGCTCAAGCCCCGCGCACCCATTTCGTTTTTCTGCCCCTCCGCCGCCATAGCGATCGCCTATAGCAGCAGCCGCAGCACCGAGCGCCGCCGTCACCATTCGATGACGCCTCGCTCCGCCTCACCCAGTCACAACCGCAGCCACTCCACTTCCATCCCCAAGCCTCACCGCATCCGCCCGTGCTCGTTGACCACGCTCGGTAAGCCTCTCGTGCCGCGCTTGACCTCGTCGGAGCATCACCGTCGGCGTAGCGCTGTTGTCCGGCTCCGCCGTGCTGCCATTAATGCCACCACCGTGCTTAGCTCCGACGATAGGCTCGGTCAAGTAGGTCAATAGGTCCGGGAGGTCGTGGGGGTCATGATGTGTTGATGCCATCGCCAGTGAAGCTCGCCGTCGACGAGCCGTGGCCGCGCAGTATCAAGCAGCGCCGCTGCCCTGTTCTGTGTCACTGACGCATGGGGTCCCCTATCAGGCGGGTCCCGCCTGTCATCGACTGAAGAGTATTAGGATAGCTCATTTAATCCCTGATTTCATGCGGTTTTGTAAATTTTATCTCTAGTTGTGTAGATCCAAATTTGGTGATTTAAATTTTGCTAGGATCTTGGTGAAGTGTAATATTTAGGAAAAATATGATATTAGCATATGCAGTCTAGTTTTTGGAGGATTTAAATTGAAACTTGAAATGTGTTTTTAAATGTATGTAAACTTGTTTATTTTATATCTAGAGTTCCCGTGTTCCAAAAATTATGAAATTTATGTGGTGAGCTTTTCTTGTCTAGTATAAGCTCTGGTAAAAATGTGAGGGCCAGTGCATGAATAGATTTGTAGTTATAGATTTTCCTTTTATAATTAGGTGATCCTTGTATGAATTTTTATAAATTATTTATGAATCCAATAGTCATAAAATTTGTTGGAGGTTGTCCTAGTACCATATGGATGCTAAAAAAATATAAAACCTGTTGCTTGACACTTTTCACTAGGGTTTTCCATTTATGCTATTTTAAGCCTTTTTGCCTTGTCATTTTTGTGTAGGGTGTTTTACTTGCTAAATTGGAATGAAACTTTTACAGTAGTCTATTGGTAGCACTAGTAAGCCACTGTAAATTTCTGAGAATTTATGATGTACATTTAGTATATGTTTATTATTTAACCTAAGTATCTAAATAAAATAATAAAGACATTTAAATAAATAGTTTGGGATTGGACATTATGATTTCTTAAGTTCATTTGATGTCTTTGAACTGTTGGTATACTTATTGAAGTCAGATCTGGAAAGTTTATATGCAATAGAAATATCGTTGCTTTATAATTTGGGTGAAAAGGGTTTTCGGATAGATTCTGTGATTTGGTATGTTGCATAGTAAAAATGGTGTTTGCTGTAAAAATGGTTAATAACAAAGTTGTAGATAACTTCTTAATTTATCTTGTGTTAAAATTTCAGAGCAATAGGCCAAAGGGTTTAAGAGTTATAGCTATTTGAATTTGGTATCCCGAAATGCTGGCTCTCTGGAATTTCTGGACAGCACTAGATTGATTGTCTGTTTTGGTTAAGTTAAAATGTGAATTAGCTTTTGATGATTAAATAAGAATTGTAGGCAATTTCATAAGCTTTCCAGAATGTCCACAATCATATGAATTCAATATATATAACTTCAGTTATGAGTAAAACAAGCAGCTGCTGTTGTGTGGTGTAGTAAATGAATTGTTGAAGTGTTTGATTAGGTAATTAAGAAGAGATATGCACATACTCAGTAAAATGTGATACACTTGTTATTACTTTAACAACATGCTGTTAAGAATAATTACAAGAATGCATTCATCATGTATCATCATAATACACTTGTCAGCATGTATGCATTCGCAATATCTTATGCCATACTCATGCATCTAGGATCGACGGAAGAGATAACGTTGCTAGAGTTCAACGAAGGAGGGGAAGGGGACCAGCAGGAGATTCCGCAAGACGCAGCTCCCGAAGAAGAGGAGCAGATCCCTAAAGAGCTTCCAGAGTGCCCTGATCACCGCCCCACTTCCTTTCTGAAAGGCAAGCCCCGGAGCATTCTAAGTCTCCCAGTGTTTTACAAAATATTATTCGAGTCATTTATGATTGATGCATTAGGTTATAAGTGTTGGTTGGAACCACTTGATGCATATAAATTACCTTGTCTAGATATATATACCTTTAACCCTATGTAGGTCTAGGATCGAATATATGCTTAGCCCTGCTTAGACCGGTAGAAGTCAGGTGATTTCCTGTCACCTGCGAGATATAGGTGGATACCGAAGCACGGTTGGCTATATTTGCTATCGTGGAAAAGAACCATGGGATGATGTAAATCGAGGTCAGGTGGAATCTATGTGTAGGTTGACTTATGTGATTCCGTCTATGTCGATTAAGGACCGTATCGTTGTTGGACCTTTTGACAAGATTGAACGCAGGCCTATCACTTAGCTGGCCGGATAACTCGTTCGACCGTGAAGCCGAGTAGCTCAACTCAGGCCAGGCCCCATTCTATTGTGCGCTCCTTGCGGGGAGCCAGACTGAGCCCAAGGGCAGGCTAGGCCTGAACGTCCTGGCATTTGGTGTCCCCGATTGTGCGGCGCGGTACGAACCCGTGAAATGTGTACCTAAGTTATACCAAAGGTGACCTAAGGCGACTAATGATCTGGTCTGCCTAGGTTTGTGTTAGGAATAAATTCCCAGCTGGTTGAAATCGATTCGAATCGCCGTCTCTCCCGGATAGTGAGAAACTTGGCTAGCTCCAGCATCGTAGTAATTGTATTATGGAAGTTGATGGTTCGGATAAACATGGAATTACTATACCTGCTATGGTTACTATTGTATGCTTTTAAAATGATATACCACATGTTTGGCACAGGATAGTTGCTAATTTAGAGATGGATAGTCATAATTAACTTGATAACAGAATTATAATTGTATAACAGAGTTAATCGCTTTTATGCAAAATATTGTCAAGCTATGTCCACTTATACAGCCTTGCATGATCCTTGGAGTCATTTTATTTCTGGTTTATGACGGATAAGTCTAGCTGAGTACATTCTCGTACTCAGGGTTTTATTTTCCATTGTTTCAGATGGCACTGTGTATCATGGTTATTGGAAGAGTTGCTTCTATCTCGCTGTGGATGAGGAGTAAGCCTTGGGCAGGCTTCTTTATTAATCCTTCTATATGCTTTTGTGGAGTGTGATCGTATTTTGGCACTGTATCAAACTATGTTGACAAATGTTACTTTCAAACTTAATTTGCTTCCGCTTTTATCTATTGAACTTGGTTTGTAATAACTTTGTTTCATACTCTGATGATGGAAATGTATCTGTGAACTTTATGTAATATGTGACATGTATGTTGAATCATGTACGATCTTGGTTGTTGTAAATCGTTTATCGAGACCCGTCGTGGTACTCGACGGACTACCGGGTTTATATGGATTCAAGTATGACAGTGCGACCGCTCGCGGGATGCCATTGTACTTGTACTCTTATAAATTGGTCGGTTCTGCGACATGCGCACGAGCGAACCCGACGGGTGTAGCCCCCGAGCCCCGGGTGATTTGGGCAGAATCGCCCGGGGGGTATTTCGATTCACCAGAGGGTGCGCGCGAGTGCACCCGTCGGGTGTAGCCCCCGAGGCCCCGGGTGATTTGGATAGAATCGTCCGAGGGGTAATTTTGGACCCTTCACGGGTATGGCTGTGAGATTTGGTTTTTGTCAACTGGACAATTTGGAGAAAACCCCGGTATCCCGTTCGCGGGGATTCGTCCAGGGTTAGCCCGGTTGGGACTTGATTGCGGATCATGGTTCCCTTG
This sequence comes from Miscanthus lutarioriparius, assembly GCA_904845875.1. Lineage (NCBI taxonomy): Eukaryota > Viridiplantae > Streptophyta > Magnoliopsida > Poales > Poaceae > Miscanthus > Miscanthus lutarioriparius. The sequence goes on along the minus strand of CAJGYO010000017.1, from coordinate 27,091,516 downwards.
AGGCTTGTGTGCCTAAGTTCTGGCCGCTCGTGGGCCCATCCCTTGTTGGGACAGCCGTCGAGACTGTTGGGCCAGAACTTGAACTCCTAGGCCCAGGTGGGCCGGTGAAAAGGTTTTTTTACCCGTATCCCCTTTGCGGGAAAAGAGTCCTGGTCTGCTTGGGAAGGCGAAATGCCCGGTCGCGATTTTGGTGGGAAAGGATAGGGATCATGGGTGCATATCCCGTGACATGATGCGGCGGTGTATTGTGGCAGGCTCGGAGACCTAGGCGGGCGGTTGCTCTTCTCGCATCCATCGCCCTTATAAAACCGAGGGGTTCGCCCCCAAGGTTCCGTACTTTGCCTCCTCGCCTTCGCATCGACAACCTCCGCCATCAATCGCCTGAGCCTCCCGCACCCACATCACAGCCACCCTCAAGCTCGCATCCGCATTGTAGCCACTGTTAAACTCGCATCCACACCCCTCCCAATTGTTTCAATGGAGCCGTGGTGCAGATCCGTCATCACCCCTCAGCGCCTGGAGGGCCTCGTTCGCCGTGGCCTCCTTTGCCCGCTGACCGCCACCGAGGAGTGGCGGCTGCTCGGTAATGAGGACAAGCCATCGCCGCTCAAAGGGTATGTCGTGTCCTTCGCTCACTTCCACGAGCGGGGATTCGCTATACCTGCTCACAAGTTCCTTCAGGTGCTGTTGGATTATTACCAGGCAGAGTTGTAGCACCTTACTCCCAATGGGGTCCAACACATTGCGGCATTCATTGCCCTATGTGAGGGATTCCTGGGGATTAGTCCCCACTTAGACCTATGGCGGTATCTCTTCGCTGTCAACCTATCGAAGAAGCGGGTTGGGAAGCAAGAGTTGAGTGTGCCGATGGGATGTGCCAGCATTCATCTCTGCAACAACCGCGTGAACGAATACCCATCGATGCATCTGTCGACCTCCAACAAGGGATGGCATTCGCAATGGTTTTACGTCAAGGACGACGGTGCCGCCCCCTTGCCGGCGTTCTCCGGGCGCATCATCGAAGAGGTCCCGGGGTCGTGGAAGTGGGGTGTCCCGGACAAAGACAAGAAGAGGATCAAGGACCATCTTTCCACCCTCCAAATTTTGAAGGAGAGGGGCATGAAGGGATCGGGGATCATCGGCGCCTACCATATGCGGAGGGTGGTGCCATTGATGAGCCGCGCGCTTCCCCTGTACCTGATGGGGCCCTAAGCATCGCTCAAAGGGGCGGCACTTGTCGATGAAGTGCTCCCCCCTTCGAAGTGGCACAGCGCATCAAGGAGGCGATGGAGCCCCCGAAGGACAACGTCGGTGTTGTCCTTGATTTTGTGTATCCGGTGCCGGGGCATCCCCTAATGCGGCCGAAACCAGGGTTCATTGACTTCGTAAGTTCTTTTTTCCAGTGCCTCCTTTTCACTTGAATTTTTGACCCCCTGATGCTAACCTCGGGATAGCGGGACCAGCCAAGGAGACTCGTCTTTGGGGATAGCCTAGCTCCGCTGCTGAAGGACCGGATCCTGGTGATAGTGAATCGCACCACGGCCGAGTGGGATAGGAAGACGAGGGAGCACAATAGGAAGAAGATGCTATGGAAGCAGCAAGCGCGGGAGCGAGGAGAGGAGACAGACAGTGATGATGATGACGACAACGATGATGAGGAGTTTGATGAGGTAGTTGCTGATGTGGAGTGGGATGTCCTAGAGGGTGAGGATTCGCTGATAGGCACCCACTTGTCCATGCAGGGACCCTTCTCGTTCCATGCGGAGGGAAGTGAGTCCGCGAGGCCGGCGGAGACAGGCCAAACCATCGGCCCATCCTTAGGACTGGTGTGAGTCGGTGGATTCGCCGCCACACCCGGGGTGCCAGTGGAGGATCGGTGGATGGGGGGAGGCGGATCTGCTACCGTGCCTAAGGTGCCGGTGGAGGGCGGTGGCTTCGCTGCCGCACCCCACGAGCTGATAGGGAAGGGCGGATCTGCCGCCACGCCCGAGGTACCGACAAAGAGGGGTGGCTCCACCGCCGTGCCCTCGGAGACAAGGGAGACGAGCCCCTTTGCCCGGGAGCAGGGGGCAGGCTTGAAGCGGTCCTGCCCAGGCGAGTTGGAGCAGGAAACTAGGGGTTCGTCCCCAAAACGTTCCTACCGCCCAACAGTGCCAGCGTAAGTCACCGATTCCTCTGTTTTTCCTATTTTCCTATTTTTTTGTTTGACCTATGCCTTTTAACTCTTGCAGAGTCTTCAGACGGGGACGTTCTTTGGCGCTGGCGCCCAAGAAGAGCGTTGCTCTTTAGGCAGATCGGACGCCATTGTCCGATGTCGCTCCTGTTTTGGGCAGGAGCGGCGCCGATGTTGCGGCCTCGTCGATCGGTCAGGCGCCGCCCATGGTGGCGCCCGTTCCCTCGGTGGGTCAAGCAGGCGTCGGGGCTGAAGAAGCGCCCTCGGGGGTCACCGAGTAGACGATGGCGGAGGTGACTCCGCCGCCTATGTTGGAGCGGATGGAGCTGCCTGCTATGCTTGTGGCGCCCTCTATGGTGGGTGCAGTGCCACAAGTCGATGCCCCAGCATTGCAAGCGGAGGTGACCATGACCGTGACAAGCCAGGCATAGCTGGATGTAGCCATGGTGGTGTCTGAGGGAGCGGCACAATCCGTGGCACCGGCGGCCAGGCGGCGGCGCCGAGGTAGGCCGGATAGAGGGGGGCATGGCTAGAGGGTTCCCGGGCGTCGTGGCGGTGGTGGAGAGGATCAGTTGGAGGTCACCCTTGGCCCTGATGTCAGGGGGCAGCCCCTCGCCTATGTGGGGTGAGCCGCCGCTCTAGTGGATGGCTCCTCAAGACCCGACGTCGACTCTCTTGTCGCTCGACGATGCTGCCGAGAGCATGGAGCGGGAGAGTCTCGACGTTGGGTTCTTGGCTATGATGGATGCCTTGAGCCAGGCCAGGGGCGTCCTATGTGGTGTCATCGTTCCCACTGACCGAGTATCTGCTTGATCTTTCCTCTTGCTTTCTTCTTTCTTCATGTATTTTTGTATTATTGACACTGGTCTTCTTTTCAGTCCCTCATTGCTCGTAGCTAGATTAAGTCCCGGTTCCTCCATGAGCAGAAGGTGGAATGGGACCGCCTCACTGAGGAGGCCTAGCTACGCAGAGATGTGAGCACCCAGCTTGCTGCCGCTCAACAGCGGGAAGCCGAAGGCGTCGTCAGACGTGGAGGAGATCCATGGGATGTTCTAAGATTTGTCAGCGAGGGTGCAGCAGGACGAGGGGGCGGCCGCCAGGGTCCAAAAGGAGCGGGATGAGCTACTCTAGAAACACGCCAAGGCCAGCCAGCGAGCCATCGAGTTCCTGGAAGAGCTAGAGAGGGAGCGAGACCTCAAGCTAGGAGCCGAGGAAAGGTCCACGCCCTGCAGCAGGGGGCGAATCTGGACATCGAGGTGATTGCCTGGCTACGCAGGGAGCGAGACGAGTTGCGCCAGACTATAGAAAGACTCCGCTCGGAGTGCGACATAGTCCACGAGGAGCGTGACCAGGCTGTCCGAGAGTGCGACGAGGCGCGTCAGGTGGTCATCTCCCTCCAGACGGATCTTGGAGCCACGGTGACCCGAAGGCTAGAGGCCGAGAGCATCTCTATCGGGCTGGGCACGAAGCTTGCTGAGGTGCAGGGGATTCTTCAGGCTGAGAGTGATGAGCACGACCTTCTGCGCGCTACCGTCGGGGTGGTCTTCGATGACCTGGTGGTGGTGCGGCCAGAGGAAACCGGCTCACTTGCGGCCCGTGTCGTGGATATCATGGCATGGGTAAGCCAGCTTGAGAAGAACGCCTTTCACGCTGGGATCACCCAAGCCTTTGCTGTTGCCCGCTCTCATTACGATCAGGAAGTTAAATTGGAGGTAATGAGCCTCGGCTTCATGCCTGGCTACGAAAACTCCGAGCTGGATGAGATTGAGAAGGCGGTGACTCCCATTGCGCGGAACCTAGCGAACAGGCTGAAAGACCTATTTCTCCCTATGAGGAAGTAGTTAGTTGAATAAGTTTGATAAACATTTATCCGTAATATGTGGACAAGTGTTGGTACTTTTTGTGTCCGAGAATAGATTCGTGATTTCATTTCACAATTTTGTTTCATTCGTTTGAGCTTACTTTCTTCCTCTTTGCAATTGAGAAAAAAGGTTTATGTGATCCGACCCTTCTGTTCGTTAAGACCATAGGGCCCGAGGTGTATAAGGGGGAATTTTCAATTATGCTGGTGAGCAAAGTTACCGTAGCCGTCGGGGTGTGGGCTTTTTGCAGTCTTACCAGGCATGCTCATTTATCTGCTCCCACAAACCTTGCCGCTAACCTTAACGCGAGGAAGAGGTCTGATGCGATGACTGTTTCAAAAAAGGAGGTATTTATACCTTTATCAGCCCCCGAGTGAGATCCGACAGCTTGCGGTCGCTGGGGCTGGATGTTACTGGAGATCGAAGCGAGGGTAGCGAACTTACTCTTGTATTTGCATGTACCCCTTACTTAGGATTTTGGTGATCATTCTGTGACCGTGCGTTTGGTCTTATTGCTGGCTCAGCCTTACCCGAGCCCCCGCGTGTGGCGGGGATTTGGTCATGGGTCGGTTTGTTTTGTGACTGTCGCCCCGTCTGCAGTTTCCGCATCTAGAGGGGTTGAGGCGACGTCACTTGCCTCGACGGCTCGAGTGACGTGCCTAATGAGCTCACTAATGGGGATGTTTGAACGGAACCTGATCCTATTGCTTTGCGACCGGGTCGGCAAAGCCCACGGGTGGCGTTCCATTGCTCCTTGACCTACCTTCCAATAGATTCCCCCTCAATGGGGATTCTATAGGCTCGGCTAAAGGCTAGATTGAACTAGAAGGTTGAGATTGTCACAGAATTGACCAATTTATAAGAGCACAAGTACAAAAACAATCGCTGAAACGATCAAATTCTCGAACTTGAGCCCATATAAACCCGATAGTCAACTGAAATCTCGAAGGATTTCAAACCAACTTGCATACAACTAAGATCACAGTAATTCAACATAACATATCGTACGTTACAACATTTCACAGACGTTCGCAAATAGATTACATCATCACAGAGTCATCGTTATTACAAAACCAGTCTTGTAAAACATGCGGAAGCAAATAGTTTAATTTACACACCCGACTTCAAATACACATACTGGTTCGCTGATCATAGCCCGCAAAAGCATTCAGATAAGAGAACAGAGATCATGCCCATGATCTAGTCTTCGTCACCCACCGGGTGGAGACAATACTTACAGAATCCCTGATATAGAAGGTCATCTGCAACAAGAGGGAATAAACCCTGAGTACGGGAATGTACTCAGCTAGACTTACCCGTCGAAAACCAAAATAAATGACACCAAGGATTATGCATAGCTTAATGTGGTGGATCTGGCTGACACTTTCTTTTTGCAGAAAAGCATAAGTAATAATGATTAACTCTTAACCTGAACTAGCAGTGACTTTTTAGCCATTAACCTGTCATCTATATTAGCACCTATACTAAGCAACCATTTTATTAGGGTGCAAACATTAATAACCATATTAGGTATTCATTGTGGCAACCTTATCATCATCATCCATTTAACTATATCGTTAAATTAATTGAATCTATGTTGTCGCTGCTCAGTCAAGTTCTCACTATCCGGGAGAGACGGCGATTCGAATCGATTCCTATCCAGCTGGAGGGGTATTCCTAAACACAAACCCTGCTTCCCCCGTCGGAGTCGCAAACAAGTCACCTTTGGTACGATTCAGGAGTCGCGAGTCCGAACAGATCGACATTCTCATAGAACCACTCTGCCAAGGTTGTTCGGGACTCTAACCCGCCCTGGACTTATGCCAATGGCTCTCCGCACATCCTTACTACCTCCAGAATGCCGCCACTGCTCGCGTCCCCGGCCTGAGTCGAGCTACTAGGCTTCGCGGTCGGAACGACTTATCCGGCCAACTAAGTGTTAGGCTGCGTTCAACATGACATGAGAACGTACAACGTATCGGTCCTTAAACGACTCAGACGGAGTCACTATGTTCAAACCTACACAAGACCCCGCACGGTCTTAATTTATTATTCACATGGTTATTTTCCACGATAGCAAATATAGCCAACCGTGATCCACCTCATCCTAAAGCTTGCAGGTGACAGGAAATCACCTGACTTCTACCGCACTAAGCATGGCTAAGCATTTAACCCGTTCTTGAACTTAAATAGGATTCCAGTGCGATATCTGGACAAGGAAGGATATATAATGCAGCAATTGGTTCCAACCAATTCCTATACTTAATGCATCATCAACAATAAAAGATACTCAATGTATGTGTAAAAACATGGGAGGCTTAATATGCTCCGGGGCTTGCCTTTCAGGAACGAGGAAGGCTGGTGGTCAGGGCACTCTGGCAATTCCTCCGCGGCGACTGCTTCGTCGGCTTCGTGCACCTCGGGTTCCTCCTCCTGGTTGGCTCCCTCAAACTCCAGCAACGTCACTCCCTCCAGCACACCTATTGCATGAATGTGCAAGATAAATATCATGGATGCACATGAACGAATGTCAGGGATGCTCGGGGAATGCACACGTTCGCTGTAGTCTGCATATTCCAACTTAAGCCCTATTCAAATCACTTTACTTACCAATTTTATACAACCTAATGTATAATTGCTCATCTTCAGTTAATGACCTAGCACCTGCACCTAAGCATATTCTCAAGTTAGGCTAACCCCTAAACAATCAACGAGAACATTGCAACAACATACACTCAAGCATTTGTATTTCAGCAAAATGAAGACTATGTAGCGGTACAGTAAACTAGCCATAACTGGAGATTTATAAATCCAAATGACTTGCAACAAGACAATCTGGAAAGCTTATGAAATTGTCTACAATTCATTTTTAGACCTCAAAGCATGATTCAACATTTTACCAAGTCGAATTCATAAATCAACAGAACTCTGTCCTCACAAGGCAGAGAGTAAGCAAAACTGGAACCTAACTTTAAACAGTTATAGTTTTTAAACTAGTAGGCCAAATGCCCTCAAATTTTGACAGGAGCGAGATACATAAATTATCTACAACTTTTGTATTCATCATATTCACAGCAAATCAAAATATCATGGGGAACTTTCCAAAGTCCCCAGATCTGTCCAGAAGAACATAATGCAAACAAATAATTATTAACTTATGATATTAACACATAATTGGATAAAACTAACTCTACTCACATATCACTCATATCACAAGAACACCAGAAAGTAGGGTGTTCGTCCCCAAAACATTTCTTTTAATACCTTTCCTAATTTATTTAATTAATTAGAGGAAATAGTAAACATATATGAAAACTACACCATTAAATCTACAAAAATTACAGTAGACACTACATGCCCCAAGTAGACTACCATAAAAATTTCACACCATTTGAGTATGTATAACAACCTACACAAAAATGGTAAGGCAGAATGGCTTAAAATGGTATAATTAGGAAACCTTAGTGAAAAGTGTCAACCAACATATTTCATATTTTTCCTAGCTTCCTTAAGGTACTAAGATACTACCTACCAAGTTTCATGGCCATAGGATTCATAGATAATTTACAAAAATTCACACAAGTATCCACCAATGATAAAAGGAAAATCTATAACTCAAAAACTACACATGCAATGACTCTCAAATTTTAACCAGAGCTTCTACTAAGCAATACTAGCTTACCCACAAAATTTCATAATTTTTGGATCACAGAAACTCAATATATGATTTAAACAAGTTTGCATACATTCAAAAACACATTTCAAGTTCCTCTTTAATTCATCCAAAATTTCTACATAAAGTGCTCAAGACATATTTTTCTTAAATACTAGACCTCACTGTGAGTCTAACAAAATTTGAATCATATCATTTGGATCTATACTTTAGGAATTATAAAATTCACAAATAGCATTCAAAATCTGCATAAATGAGCTATCCTATTGAATACATAGCCACTGACGCGTGGGACCCGGGTGTCAGTCGACCCCACCCGTCAGCGAGACGAAAACAGGGGAGGCGCACGCGACGGCGCGGCGGCGGTGGAACTCGCCGACGGCGACTCTTTCGGCGACGGCAGTGGTACCAACACGTTCACCTCGAACTCCCGAGTCTATAGACCTACTTGGCTTGGCCTATTGCCGACGACCAAAACGGTGGCGGTGGCCATGGCGGTGCGGTGGTTCGGCCCAACGGCGAGGCATCGACGGTGACCGAAATAGCGCAATTGCTGGTTACATTGAGCTTCCCCAACCCAACGTGACTCTAACGCACCCTCTAGAAGGACCCGTGGTGGTCGGAGATGGGCCGACCACGGTGAGCGCCAACTCCGGCGAAGCTCAGCCATGGCGGCGGTGGCTGGAATGGTCACAGTGACCTTACCTAAACTCGAATGGCTTGGCTAAGTGGTGGAGGACGTAGAGGTGAACACAGCGGAGCTACGGTGAAGGTGTAGTGCGCGTTTTTGCGGCGGTGAGCAAGCTCTGTGATGGCGCAGTTGGAGCGGCAATGGCGGAGCGGCTTGAGCTCGCTTGCTGCGCGCGGTGGAGGCGAAGAAATGAGAAATGGGCTAACGAGCTGGTCGGGCAGGCGCGCGGAGTGTTCACGTCGTGGCCAGCAACGCCAGGACGGCCGTGGCGCGTGGCCTGCGCGTCAGGCGACCGGCGACGAATGTCACCCACGCGTCGAACGTTTTCTGAAACGGTGATCATTGTAGCTAGCCTAAACTCTGATTCAATGATCCATCACCCGACTGACAGGCGATGTTTGACAGTGATTAGCTCCTAAACCGTGATGTATTAGTGGAAACAATGAACATGAAAGTTGTAGAGCTATAGTAGGGCTACAACTTTGATTTAGAAATCAACAGCTAACTCTCAATGGATCACGAGTTATATCAAGCCAAAGTTGGCCCATTCAAACTGAAATGGCATTTAGGACTTAGCAAAATTTTCAAGTGTTGAATCCACCTTCAAAGCTGACTTGTGGGTCCCTTTTGAACATGTTGTGCACATTTTCATGACTTGGCTTCTAAACAAAGTTTGTTCTTCATAAAATTTGCTACAACTTTGTTTTAGGTTGCTCAGACATGCAAACATCCTAAGCTACACTTTTTAAATAGTCAAACCAAAGTGTTTAGGGGTCAAAATGGGTCAAACCATGACTTGGGAACCTAATTAGTCAAAGTGATCAACATGAACAATGTCCCAAATGACATTCTAAGTATAACTAAGTTGCTTAAGAGCATTATTAGCCACACCACACATTGGTCACACCAAAATCAAGCATCACAGGCATTGAAACAAGGATGAACAAGTGAAGTGTTACTTTTGTTTCAAGGCCATGTTTCATATGTTTCATGAGTGTGTTGCATAGTACTACTAACCATGTTTCACTAAAGTGAGTTGCACATGTTGCACTTGAGTGTTGCACACTTTACATTTCATAAAAGAAACAACACACATGAAATATACAACATGTTGCAATGTTTCAAAATCATGTTTCATGTGATATAGGTTCACGAATGGATGCATGATGCTCATGTTCATGAAATGCAGTGCAAATGTGGAAGCCAAACACCGGGGGTGTTACAGAGATGACCCTATCCGCCTCAATGCGGGTTGGGCAAAGGCCGCTGAGGCTCATCTATGTTTTCTCCCCTAGCTCTTGTTTGACGTGAGGCGGCCTCGGACCCTTTCGTGGGTCAGCCTTTGAACCTCGGTCTCTCGATGTCGGATCGAGCGGCTCGAGCCCCTGAGCCCCTTAGGGTCTGATAGGGGTCGGCCGTGTTTTGCGCATCACCCCGTCCTCGGTTTCCACAACTGGAGGGGCTGAGTTCACGACACTTGCCTCGACGGCTCGAGTGTCGCGCTCAATGAGCTCGCTAACGGGTATGTTCGTGTGGAATTTGGGTCCATCATTCGCTGACGGGGTCGACAGAGCCCTTGTGTGGCATTCCACTACTTTTTAAACCACCTCCCGGCAGATGCCCGAGCCGTTCGATAAGCTCAGGTGGCCCATTGGTCTCTCCTCGATGGAGATTTTGTAGGTTTGGCTCAAGGTTAGAATCGAACAAGAAAGGTTGAGATGTCCCTGTCCGCTTCTGAGTGGGGTCGGGCAAGGCCACTGGGGCTCATCTTGGTTTTTCTCCCCTGGCTCTATTTGATGTGAGGTGGCCTCGAGCCCTTCACGGGCTGGCCTTCGAACCTTGGTCATTTGTTGCTCATATCGAATGAGGCAACTGCCGCTTCGTGGTGCGACATGAAGCGTTGAGATGCGACGATCGCATATGCAACGTTTGGATGTGTTGGTTTAATGTACGATTTAATTGAAACGAAAGCGGGGGTCGGTAATGTTACCTTGGTGGTATGAGCGATAAGAAGCTCTTACCAAAACATATTTGTGCGGGGTTCGAGTCCGACGTTCGCGGTGGGGCCGGTGTAACCTGCACGAGCATTGCAATTTTTTGTTTCTATCTCTCGGCAGCGATCCGAGCCATTCAATCATTTTTACGTGACCTAACAGCTTCTCCTTGAAGGAGATTCTGCAGGCGAACCCCTCCGAACCCTTCTTGAGAAGGCAGATGCTGAAGCTTGGGGTACGAGGAACTGTGAATTCGATTATGCTGGTGAACAAAAACACCGTAGCCGTCGGGGCGTAGGGTCTAGCGGTTCGTCCAATTTTACTCAAAGTTTTACACCTGCACACTGTGTCTCTGGTTTTGAACGTAAGGAGGGGTCGGATGAAGAGGATGTCTAGATAATTAGACACTCTCGGCAGCCCCCGAGCCATGTCCATGCCCCTGCCGTTGCTGGGGTTGGGGGCTCGGTAAAGAGATTAACACGCAAAGTAAGTAAACAGAGGTGCTTATCTTTCGGTGGTCGTTCGTTTGTCGTTTTACCTGGGCCGTCCGATCGACCCAGGTGGCCCATTGGGCCCCCCCTGGACGGGGGTTCCGTCGTCGGGTCGTTCCATGGTCCTGCCTGGGGAAGTGGGAGTTGCCTGCATGCGAGTGCGCCCTGATTCTCGTGCCTGACGCGCGCTAGTGGTGGGCCATGCCCAGGTAACGTCCTGTTTGACCAGGTAATGTCTCATCGACCAGAGCACGTCCCGTCGGTCCAGGCACGTCCCCTCGGATTCTCGTCAGCATCGATTTCCCATCTGCATTGAATAGGGGAAGGAAGAGAGTTTTTCGTCCCAACCTTTCTCCTTTCCATAGCTGTTGCGCCTCTTCCTTAAATAGGGAGGGGGAGAGGAGTTCTTGTCCCATTCCTTTGCCTGTTCCTGAGCCGCTTCCTCTCCTCCTTTCTCCTTCTCGCCGAGCACGCTCGTATGTCACGGTGATTCCTAAGTGAGAGAGGGTAATGCGAGGGAGAGGAGAACTCAAAGATCCGCTCATGAATCCGGAGTGTGATGTCGAGCTAGAGGTCATCCAACATAGATGAGATGGTGCTGGCCACCTTTATCGAGAAGGGGCCGCTGCTGCCAAAGGAGGAGGCGCACTAGAGGGTGCTGAGCGTCGTCGACTTTGCTGTCGTCCGTGAGGCCTTCATCGGGATGGAGCCGTACGGGAAGCCCTTCCGGCAAAGCTTCTTTGGGCGAGTCTTGTTGGTGGGGAGGCCACTTGGAACTGTGTCAATGGGGGGTTTCGCCCTTGCAACCGCTCAGATCGGCCAGTTCATGAAGCCTGATGAGATGTCAGAGACATCCATCGGCTATGGCGGCCCTTCTTCTGGCGGGGAGCGCCCCCTGCCAGGTGCCATTATCAGGGTTGCGGCTGATCATGATGGCGTAGTCCCTAGACGCCCTGGCGAAGGCACCACAGTCGCTGTCATGGTGCTCGGCATTGCAGATGACGGCGCCCTTGAGGATCCCGTGGAGCGGTAGGACGTCGCCGATGGAGAGCATGGTGCGGCGACTATAGTAGTGCTCATAGTAGAACTGGTTAGAAACTATAATCGAATAAGTTGTGGGGGAGCCCCCGAGTGAACAGTCTTTTATATTTATGAATATATTAGTCCTTTTCGTGATGAAATCACTTTGTAAGCGATGAATTTGTGCAAAAAATGAACAAGTTTTCAACTTTCGTTACGGCAAACAGCTTTTCGGCTCTTCTCCCTCTTTTTGTAAAAGAGGTTTGGTGCCTTCTGACCCTTCTCATAGTTAAGGTCATGAAAAACTTGGAGTGCGGGCGAATCAATTCTGATCACGCTGGTGAGCAAGGAGGCCGTAGCCGCTGGGGCGTGGGTTTCTCGTAGTCCTACCAGTTATACTCAGACTTTGTTCCTGAAATCCTAGTCCTTAGTACTTGCCATGAGGAAAGGGGGGAAACTCAGAGAATGTTTGCAAATATAACAAAAAGAGTGTTTGCAAGATAAACGTACTTATATCAGCCCCTGAGTGAGGTCCAACCCCTCGCAATTTGCAAGGGTCGGATGTCACTAAAGGTCGGGGATTTTTGGAGACAAAAACTGATAAGAAAAAGTATGCATTTATTTAAGGGTAAAAACGACGTAGCTGCTCGATGTTCCAGGCGTTGGTGAAGACCTCGCCGTCTATGGTTTTCAACTTGTAGGCGCTTGGCCGGAGTACTTCCACGATGATGTATGGTCCCTCCTAGGGCAGGGAGAGCTTGTGACAGTCCTTGTTGCTCTACATGAGGCGGAGAACCAGGTCCCCGATGTTGAAGGCTCGGTCCCGCACCCATCGGTTGTGGTACCGACGCAACGCCTGCTGGTACTTGGCCGAACAGAGGAGGGCGATGTTGCGAGCTTCATCTAGCTAGTCCATGGCATCTTCATGGGATGCCTCTACTCCCTTTTTGTCGTATGCTCTGATTCTTGGCACTCCATAGTCGAGGTCAATTGGGAGGACGGCCTTGGAACCATAGACCATGAAGAAAGGCATGTAACGGGTGGCCCGGCTGGGAGTTGTCCTCAGGCTCCAGAGCACCACAGGGAGCTCGGTGACCCAGCGTGTGCCGAACTTGTTCAACCGGTTGAAGATCCTGGGCTTGAGGCCCTGTAGGAGCATGTTGTTTGTGCGCTCGACCTGCCCATTCGTTTGGGGGTGCGCGACGGTGGCCCAATCGTCCCGGATGTGTTGTTCATTGCAGAATCGAAGGAATTTCTTTCTAGTGAACTGTGTGCTATTATCCGTGATGGAGTTTGGTACTCCAAAGTGATGGATGATGTCGAGGGAGAACAGCACGGCTTGTTCAGATTTGATCACGGAGATCGGCCGAGCTTTGATCCATTTTGTGAACTTGTCTATGGTGACAAGCAAGCGGGTGTAGCCCTCGGGCGCCTTCTTGTGAGGCCCAACTAGATCAAGCCCCCAGATCATGAAGGGCCATGTGATGGGGATCATCTAGAGTGCCTAGGTCGGGAGGTGAGTTTGCCAAGCGTAGTACTGGCACCCTTCGTAGGTGCGTACGATCTGCTCGACGTCGGCTACTGCAGTGGGCCAGTAGAAGCCCTGTCAGAATGCGTCCCCAACCAAGGTTCTAGGCATGGCGTGGTGACTGCAAACCCCTCGGTGGAATATCGCTCAGTAGAAGCTTCCCCTGTTCGACGGGGATACAGAGCTACTGGATCTCGGTGTGGCTTCGTTTATAGAGTTTGCCTTCTACAAGAATGAAGGATTTGGCACGATGTGCGAGCCATCGTGCTTCCATCTTGTCCATTGGCAGCATGTCACAGAGGAGGTAGTCGAGGTAGAGTGTTCTCCAGTCCTCTAGAGGGTCAGGCTCTATCGCTGGATCCTCCTCGAGCTCCATGACCTTAGGGCCGGACGGAGCCGTTGGTTGGTTTGCCCTCGGGGCTGGATTGGACAGACCATCGTCGGCCCATTCTGACCCTTCATAGCGTATCGATGGCTTGTGTTGGTCGCTGGCAAAGACACCTGTTGGCACCAGCTCTCGACTAGATGCCACTTTTGCAAGTGTGTTGGCCGCCTCGTTGAGGTGCCGTGGGATGTGATTGAGTTCGAGGCCATCGGACTTCTTGGTAGTATGCAGCCATCTTGGCGTCATGGCAGCTCGACTCCTTCATGACTTGGTTGACGGCCAGCTGGGAGTCGCCCCGGATGTTGAGGCGTCGGATGCCCAACTCGATGGCGATGCGTAGGCCATTGATGAGTGCTTCATATTCAACCACATTATTTGATGAGGGGAAATGGAGACGAACCATGTACCTCATGCGGACCCCGAGGGGCGATACGAAGACTAGCCCCACACCGATGCCCTTCTTCATCAGGGATCCATTGAAGTACATCATCTAGTACTCTTGGTCGATGACCGCCGGTGGTGTTTGGACCTCGGTCCATTCCGCGATGAAGTCAGCCAACACCTGGGACTTCATCGTCGTTCGGGAGGCATACGTGATGCCTTGATCCATCAACTCAAGTGCCCACTTCATGGTTCTTCCCGTGGCATCCTGGCTTTGGACGACCTCACCAAGGGGGAACGATGTCATGACCGTCATGGGGTGTGACTCGAAGTAGTGGCGTAGCTTCCTCTTGGTGATGAGGACAGTGTATAGGAGCTTCTGGATTTGGGAGTAGCAGGTCTTGGAGTCAGATAGTACCTCACTGATGAAGTACATAGGGCGTTGCACCTTGAGGGCGTGCCCCTCTTCCTCCTGCTCTACTACCAGGGCGGCGCTGACCACTTGCGTGGTGGCCGCTATGTATAGCAGGAGGGATTCTCTGTCGCTTCGAGGAACTAGGATCGTGGGCCTTGTTAGAAGCAGCTTGACCATGTCAAGTACCTCCTGGGCCTCGGATGTCCACTCGAAGCGGTCGGCTTTCTTCAAGAGTCGATAAAGGGGGAGACCTCATTCGCCGAGGCGCGAGATGAATCAGTTGAGGGCGGCGAGGCACCCTGTGATTCGCTGAACCCCCTTTATGTTCTAAATCGGTCCCATCCTTATGATGGCTGAGATCTTCTCTGGGTTGGCTTCAATGCCACGCTCGGAGACGATGAAGCCAAGCAGCATGCCCCTCGGGACCCTGAAAACACACTTCTTGGGATTGAGTTTGATGCCATTCGCTCGGAGTTTTGCAAAGGTTTGTTCAAGATTGGCAACAAGATGGTCAACCCGCTTGGACTTAACCATGATGTCGTCAACGTAGGCCTCGACAGTCCATCCGATGAGGTCCCCGAAGCATCTGAGCATACAACGCTGGTATGTAGCCCCAGCGTTCTTCAGTCCAAACAGCATTGAAATGTAGCAGAATGATCTGAAGGGGGTGATGAAAGAAATCATGAGCTGGTCGAACTCTTTCATTGTGATTTGATGGTAGCCGGAGTACGCATCAAGGAAGCAGAGGGTTTCACACCCCGAGGTAGAGTCGACTATTCGGTCTATGCGCGGCAAAGGAAATGGATCCTTTGGGCACACCTTGTTGAGACCCGTATAGTCAACACACATCCTCCATTTCCCGCTCTTTTTTCATACAAGAACAGGATTAGCTAACCACTCTAGGTGGTATACTTCCTTGATGAATCCAACTGTCGAGAGTTTGGCTATCTCTTCGCCGATGGCCCTGTGTTTCTCCTCATCGAAGCGACGCAGGCGTTGCTTCACTGGCCTAGAGCTTGGATGGATCTTCAAGGTATGCTCGGTGACCTCCCTCAGAATGCCTAGCATATCCGAGGGTTTCCACGCAAAGATGTCGTTATTGCCACGGAGGAAGTCGACGAGCGCGCTTTCCTATTTGGAGGAAAGCATGGTACCAATGCGTACCATTTTACCCTCAGAGCTGCCAGGATCTATGAGGACTTCTTTGGAGCCCTCTGCCAATTCGAATGACCCGATCGACTTCTTGGCGTCGGGCGCTTCTTTGGCTACCTCCTCCTTGAGGGCGGCGAGTTCCCCGGAGGCAACGATTGCCGTGGTGTGGCCACAACACTCGACCTCACACTTGTAGGCACGCTGGAAGGAGGTGCCGATGATGATGACCCCGTGGGGGCCCGGCATCTTCAGCTTGAGGTATGTACAGTTGGGGACGGCCATGAACTTTGCATAGCATGGTCCTCCCAAGATGGCGTGGAAGGTTTCGGAGAACCCGACCACCTTAAAGGTGAGGGTCTCAGTCCTATAATTGAACTGATCCCCAAAGGTAACGAGCAGATTGATCTGCCCGAGTGGCATGGCTTGCTTCCCAGGTACAATGTTGTGGAAAGGTGCTCGGGTTGAGCGGAGGCGCGTCCGATCGACGCCCATCACATCGAGCATCTTGGCGTACATGATGTTGAGGCCGCTGCCTCCGTCCATCAGTACTTTGGTGAGTCGCTTTGGGCCAATGATTGGGTCGAGCACAAGCAGATATCTTCCTGGGTGTGGGACGGTATCTAGATGGTCGGTCTGATCGAAGGTTATGGCGGACTTCGACCACCGGAGGAAAGTAGGTGTGGCCGGTTGGGCCGCGTAGACTTCGCGGCGTGTGACCTTCTGACGATGTTTGGAGTCATAGGCCGCTGATCCTCTGAAGATCATGAGGCAGCCGTCCGGCATTGGAAAGCCATCGTCCTTCTCCTCGGTGTCGTCCATAGTGGGGGTAGGTTCCTTCCCCTACTCCCATTTGTTGGAGCCTCCGGACAAGAACCACCACATGAGGCTGTAGTCCTTGAGCAGATACTTAACAGAAAAGGCGTGGTTTGGGCATGACCCTTTGAGTAATTTTTCAAAGTGGTTTAGAGTGCCCTCCATGGGCTTCTGACCACCCTTGCGATCAGCAGTGGCCATGAGAAAGTCCTCATGCCATTGCTTCTTATTCTTCCTTTTAGCAAAATGATTGGAGGTGCCTTCGCTGGTACACTCGTTCCGCCTTGCCTTGCCCTCGAGGTGACCGAAGATCACTCCGACCACCTCTTCTCCTGAGGCATGGCTGGTGGCAATGTCTAGGAGTTCCTTGGTGGTTTACGGGCCCTTGCGTCCTAGCTTATGAACCAAGGACTCGCAGGTCATCCCGGATAGGAAGGCTCGTATCACATCGGCGTCGGCGATGTTAGGGAGCTCGTTGGACTATCGGGAGAGGCGCCAGATGTACCCACAGAGGGTCTCACCGGCCTTCTAACGGCAGTTCTTGAGGTCCCATGGTTTCCTAGGGCGCATGTACGTGGCCTGGAAGTTTCCCACAAACATCTCCTTCAGATCCGCCCAACTCTGGATTGTGTTGGACGGTAGGTGTTCCAACCACGCTCGTGCTGAATCGGCCAAGAATAGTGGAAGGTTGCGGAAAATGAAGTCGTCATTATCCGCACCACTGGCTTGACAGGCAAGCCGATAGTCTTCAAGCCAAAGTTCAGGGTTTGTCTCCCTACAGTACTTAGGGATATTGGTAGGTGGTCGATACCTTGGTGGGAATGCAGCGTTGAGGATGTGCTGGTTGAAGGCCTGAGGCCCTAGCAGGCTAGGGCTTTGGCTTCGGTCCTCACCACTATTGTAGCGTTCGCCGCAACAAGGATGATAGCCATGGCGGGCTCATTCCCTTGGGTCACTGTAGGTACGTCTGTGGGCATTGATGGTGCTGCGTGCGTCGTGGTTACGGCCGAGACGCTGATGTATCTGGGCCACAGCGCGCTACCTGCCGCCTTGTGGTGCTTGGTGGACTGATGCATCCCTGGCAGGGTGCACCGAGGGCATACGCTGCCTGGTGTCGAGCTCGCATCACCAAGACAACAAGCTCTCTGCCTGCTTCGCCGCCGCACGCTCAAGCAACATGCGAATTTCGCGGTGGGCCCAACGATCCTCGAGCGTTGTGGCCTCTAGAAGACCATGGAGCATGGCAGTTGCGGCGGCAATGTTCTGGCTTGCCCGAGCGAAGTGAGGAAGGGTTTCATCATCAGCGATGATCCTTCGGTTCACGTCATGAGCCACGGCGTGTGCGCGCCCACCGTCTTCGCGGTGTTCGATCTCCCGATCGACCTCCACATATTCCCCCCCTACGTGAGGTGGGGTCGCCGTCCCCCCTTCGGTTCCATCGCTGGGGTTGGCTACCGGCGTAGCCTCCTTTGCGGAGATGCTCTCGACGTGTCCCTCAGGGGTACCCACCATGAAACATTCCCAGGAGGGGTGATGGCTCCCCCTGCTAGAGTCAAAGCCAGAGTCTGACCCTGGCTCCTCTGTGAAGGTGCCGTGGAGGGATTCCGTGACACTTTTGATCATCCCCACGAACTCGTTGTTCACGGGGGAAGAGATCGTGCGTTGTGCCACAAGGTGGCTAACGGTCGCCGCGGGGTTGCGGAGACCGAACAGAAGCGCCAGTGGGGCACTCCGTGCGGAGTGTTCTAGAGAGAGGGTGAGGCGGTGTGGGTCCTCCCTGGATAGCTAGGGTCCAAGGGAGACGCCGGGCTGGCGCTCAAGCCTCCCGTAGTCGAAGCCAATGGAGGGGAGAGATTGGATGGCGGCATGGGCCAACACCAACTCTCCTCCCACCGTGACGATTAAGTCCAGGTCACTGAAACGCACGTGTGCTCCTAGGACCCAGCTGATTGCGTGGCTAGCCATCCGAGGCTTGATTTGGAATGCGCAAAGGCCCCTACCTGGCGCGCCAATTGTCGGTGTTTTGAACAAACACTAACTAGGAAATTTATATTGTTGCGCGTTAGGCTCGGATGGTGTACTAAAGGACACAAGATTTATACTGGTTCAGGAAGAATGTCTCTACGTCCAGTTTGCTGCTGCTCATTTTATTAGTACCAAAAAAAGGTTCATAGTAGGGGGTACAAACAGTCGAGAGAGGGACAGGTCCCAAGTCTCTGATGGAAAGGTTGAAAGGATGCTAAGAGCTCGGTTGCTGCTTAGCTGTGTGCTGTGTGTGGAATTGATCCGTCCCCTTAGTGGGGCGTCCTGTCCTCCCTTTTATAGACCAAGGGGGAGCAGAAGTTACAGACAGGAGATAGAGGAAAAAACCAATGGTAGAGAAGGTCCTTTGAGGGTGCTGGGTCTTCCTTTTCCCTTGAGCCTGCCCCGCTGACATGGCAGACCACGCTGGGGATAGCATGTTTCATTGATCCTGATAGGGCCGGGCTCTGGCTTTGTCTCAGCGAGTGGTCATCTCCCATCCTCCCCCGGCGGATGGTGCGGCGTGTCATGGTGCCGAGCCATGCCTCTGCGGGGAGTAGATGGGGAAATGACTATACGCATGTTACTGTAGATGCTGTGAGTTCCTCCTTGGATTGTAGTTGTAGCACCTGGTTTTAAAGACAAAACCAGATACACACTATATGTGAGCCTAGAAAGTCAAATCTCACATATAGCCACCAATAAGGGTAATATCAAGAGACAATACTTATTACATAACGTATTAGTAAAAGGAATATAACCTCAGAGTATAGACAGTGGAAAGTTGACTCCGATCTTCAGGCGAAGACTCCAAATCCATAGGGATGACTGACTGGTTGACCACAAGCCTAACTCCTCCAAACCAGCAATCTAGTACCCATTCGGGATTTTTCTCCAAAGTATAGAAAAGTAAAGCAAGCGTAAGTACATGTTGTACTTAACAACTATATCATGGGGTTCATGAGGCTCAAAAGGCTGACACTGGTTTAACTGCGATTAGTCTTTATTTAGCACAATTTTAGCAATTGGTTGGCAACAAGTTTATCCATAAGACCATAAACATATGATCAGGTAAACATGAATAATGTATAGCATAAACAATTAATCATTAGTACCATTATCCATTAGTGATCATCTCTATTCCATAAGGGTCCAAGGCCGCTCATGACCGTGAGCACGGCTGTTATAATAGTTTTACACTTTGCAGAGGTTGTACACTTTCACTGTGAGTCATGATTTACCCTTTCACCCGAGGTAGCTAATCTCTTGACCCACTTCCAAGGAAGGTCGACAGGGTTCACTATGAAGCCTTTCAAAGGTTCATCTAACAAGTTAGGGCCGCTAGGCATATGTGGCCCTTCTCTAGGAGTGGCACGCGTGGGCACGTAGCACGGTACACACATCCTAGCAGGAAAGGAAACATACCCTCATGCACCGTAAAGGTAACCACTAACAAGCTAGAAAAGGTCCTCATACTGAGCTAAAGCCAGAGCCATATAGCCCTCACAGCTGTACTGTAAGTCCCGGATGATCGCTAACAGATAAGTCCTTAGGGAGAGGAATCTAAAGCATTTAGAAAGTATCTAAATACTCCAGCCCCCTGTTTCCATGTTGCTAAAAAGTCATGTTTTAATGTTTATTGCATATACCATTAGTCAAGTTATAAGATCATGGTTTTGGTTAAGCACTAGCAGAAACTACCCAATGCAATATCCCAAAGGTATCAAGGTACAAGATATCAAATATATACGATATCCTTATTGGCAACAAGGTAGACACATGCAATATAAATTAAATGATTAAAGGTGAATAGGTAACAAGGGTGGTCCCATGCTATACTTGCCTTACACACCGATCCTTCGGTAAGCTTTAATCTTCAACGTCCTTCTTCTTCTTCTGGATCACCACGTATATCTCATCGACTGGACGTATTCGTAGAACACCACACAAACATCCATACACATACATGCATAACATACAATTGCATCTATATCAGAACAGTACACCAATCATAGAAAAATAAGTAAAAGAGATTGAAACATGATTCTACGCATCGCTACGAACACACGATAGCGAGAGGCACGCTAATCGGAGCTACGATTGAAAAGATACAACTACCAAAAGATTTACTTTAAAAACATAACCACAGACTTCATTTATTTTAATAATTATATAAAACATGTATAAGATATTTAAGAGAAAATACTTAAGTTGAATTAAGTCAACTTATATTTGGTTTTAAAAATCAAAGTGGAATTTATTACATTTTATTTATAAATCTAGTGACATATTTATTATTCAAGTTGGGATTTAAACCATGAAATTCTAGAGATTTTGACATTGAAATTATTGCTACTAATGCGTAGGTCACGTCGTTATGAAACAAACGCAACTTGAACGGACTATTTTGGAGTTAAAATGAATAAGTTATGATTTAAACAATGTTTCCTATAGTTAAATAATAGATTAAATCTACCCATGAATTTTAGATATTGAAAACAAGCCTAATAGTTGTTTAAACACATAGAAAACGTAAATATGATCCTAACGCAATTCGAACGGGTCAAATCGGACTTAAAATACAAAAGTTATGCATGAAATAAGATTCAATGGCATTTCTATAAATAACTTGAACTTATTTTTGAATTAAAACAATTATAATCTAAATTTACACGTTTATTGGACTGCGCATACTATTTTTGGAAACTACAGGTACCTAAACGAATAAAAACAGGACTAAATTGTATTTCTTTTGAATTGATCTGGACGGCAGGTTAATTACTGAAAACTACAGGGACTAATATGCAAAACGTGCATGGCTTTGACTAAGGGCTGGCTGCGGCTGCTGACCAGGCCGACATGTGGCGGCCTCTAGTTGGCGCGGTGCACCATGTGGCGTGGGCCAGCACTGACGAGGCACCGTGGACTGGGTGCATGGGTCCACAGTGGACCGGTCATGTACCGAAGCGGTACAGGCTAATCACGGCCGTCCACGCGAATCCGACAGCGCAGTGTGATCGGGAGATCCTCCGGTGGCAGCATGGCACTTCCAGCAAGGTTGCCATTGCCGGCGGTGAGCCGAGCACGGCGGCGGACGCTGGGTTGGCATTCTGGACCTCCCTGGGACCAACCGAACACAACGAAACGTTCTACGGGCAATCACGAACTCAACCAGGTCCCATCCTAGGGTGGGGAACGCGTCGAGATGATGGCCCGTGGCGGCGTCGGGTGCTTGTTGCTACGGCATTCTAGGGCACCAACCGAGACAAGAAGGGGACGAGGAGGTTCGGGAGCTCACCGCGAAGTCAAGGGAATGGAGCGCAACGTCCGGGAAGGGCTCCAAAGGCGCGGTCGACGGCGGCGGTGGCTGGAGAGAGAAGTGGCACGCGGGTGAGGGGAAATCCGATCAAATCGAGACCAAAACGTGAAATTGGAGTTACCTACGGGCGAGGGGGAACAAGGCGCAGCTCACGGGTGCGTCGGCGTCGAGGATAGCACTCGAGAACGAGGGATTCGCCGATGGTGGTGAGAATGAGCTCGAGTGGACGGGAAAGGAAAGAGGAAGACGCTCGGTATGGGTTTTATAGGCCAGGCGGCACTGCGTAAAAGGAAGGGGACCAGGGCGCTGGGGAGGATCGGTCGCCTTCCATGTAGGCATGGTGGGCCGACGGCTTGCCGTGCATGGCCACGCCATTGCCGAGAGCAAGAAAGGAAAGGCACACGAGGAAGAAAGGAAAGGGAAGGGGACCCGTGGGGCAGTGAGGGAGAAGGGGCGGCGGCTTGCGGTGGGCCTTTCAAGGGTGAGCGGACGGGCACATCTTGGTCTTGAAGGAAGGCGAGAGGCGTGGCCAGTGCTGTGAGCAGAGCGGGCCGCCTAGCTGGCATGGCGGTGCAAAGAGTCTGGCGTGGGTGACATGAAGCTGGCCATCGATGTGAAGCAGGCCGGCACGGAAGGCGGGAAAAAGGGGAGGCACGTGGTCCGGGCCGCCAGCGGCCGGGCCAGGAAGAAGAGGAAGGAAAAGGGTCGGCCAATTCCTGAGCTGGGTTGAAAAGGAAGAAAGGAAGATTTTTTTCAAAAACAATCCTTTTCTATTTCTAATTTCCAAATCTAAGCCAAATTCAAGTATAGTTTCAAATATACTACCCTATTCAAATAAAAAAATTGACAATTTTTTTAGGCTTTCCAAGACAAACTGTACAACTTTAAAAATACCTTTATTTTTCTAATTTTCTTTTCTTTCTTTTCTTTTATTTCAAAGCCATTTCCAAACCCTTTTAAAAAACATTCCAAATTACTTTGGAGTTTGGGTCAACACCATTCATCACAATAAATAAAATGCAATAGCATGTATGCTCACACATGTTACTACCTTATGATGAATTTTAAATTAATAAAAAATTTATTTTCCTATATTTCATGTGCACAAAAATTCATAAATAAATCATTTTAGCTCTATTTCAAAAGAGGCAATTTTTAGGGTGTTACAATTCTACCCCCTTAAGATGATCTCGTCCTCGAGATTTGAAAGACGTCGACTAAGAGATGGGAATACTCCGTCCTTGGATTCCTTCAAACACTTACCTGAGGTTTCTTGATCCAAACTGATTTAAAAGCTTCTCCGATAGCTTTATCAACATCTTGCTGGTCTTGGATAAACTTCCCTCTAACCAAACCTTATTATTTAATACTCTGAGTTCTCTCTTACATCCTTGAGTACCACCATGCTTCCATTGCGTAAACTAGAACGTATGATACTTCATCTTATAAATTCTTCCACTTGGCTACCCCCTTAAGAAAAGATAAACCAAGGGACACCAAATTATAGTTTGCATCTTCTTCAGATGAGCTTACTAGTATCAAGATGTTCTGTCATCCCAATGATACTCTTGTACATGGGCAAGGATAAGAAATCTGAATTTCCTTACGAGCAAAAAAACAGCAGTGTGGTAAGATAGTTGTAACTCTCATTATGTTATTCCAATGAAGTTGTAGCTTATATCATTGGAAAACTTATAAAATTCTCTACAACCTCCTTATAGAAAACTTTTCCAAATTCTGCAGTTCACTTGGTCAAAAATAGTGCACAAGAGAAACTATTCCCGGTTCCAAACAGCACAGATGCATCGCCTTGTGATTGAAGTCTACTGTTGTCCAGAATTTTCTCAGGGTTTTTGATCATCCAAAATCAAAGATATGAACCGATAAAGACAGGCAGCTTCAAAGACAGGATAGGAAAAACAGAAAAAAACGATAACCCAACTATTTATTTCATTAATCCTTATACCTTAAACCTATGAACTAAATGAAATTGCGGGAACACCCAACAAGATCATTGCAATCATTACAAAGATTCAAAATAATCATAAGCATAATGACAATTCAACAAGCAGTAGAGATGCACAACTCAATCATTGACTCGACTTGCGATACTAACGTTTTTATTACATAAGGGGCACAACTCCTATCCTTAACTAAGGATCTTGGATAGTCTAGCATAACTTCTTCATTCACCACTCTCACCAAATGGTTCTTTCAGGTTGGTTATCACTGACACTTTCTGGTAACAGTCTAGTAGTGATTTGACTCTAGCTACTTCCTTGGTGTAATTGTTGATTCTTTTGTGGACAAGATTTAACATAATGTCCTTCCTGCTGGCAATGATTACACTTTCTCTTAGCTGGATCTTTAGTGATGTCATACTTCATAGAATTGTTGCTTAGAGTATTGTCAGCTTACTGACTCTATAAGTTCATCTTTGTTTGACTAGACCGCTTTTTAGCTCGCTTGTTCTTTCGAGGTTGAAACTCCTTGTAGGTGATTGTCCACCCATCTATGCATACCTCATGTGGAGTAGTTTTAGCTTAAGAAGCTTCTAACTCTTTATAGTTTAGATTCATCTGACTAGGGATCAGAGCTAGATGTGACAAATCCAAATGTTGATTGCTTCCCAATACTTGCTCTGTTGAGACATCCTTTCTCTTCTTATCCACATTAGCTTCACAACTTGGGTTCACCTTAACTTCCCTCTTATTAGACTTGTCCTGAAAACAGGGAAAACCATAATGTTTACAGCACTGACATGGATCCTGACTTCCAAGAGTCTTGCTATGAACACCCTCATTGGACTTCATCTTCTTCCAAGCTTCTGCCACTTGTCTCTTTACTGGCCCCTTTGGTATGTTGCTCTGATCTTGCGACAAGCACTGCTAAGAACTTCTGGGCTGATTCATTCCTTCTAGTATTTGCTTTTGCATAGCGAATAGCTTTTTCCTTATCAAATGCAATCAAAGGTGGCATAGCTTGGTCTTCCTATTCTCTGATGTTGGCAGTTATCTCATTACGTTCCATCTAATAGACCAAGAGAGAAGATTCAGAATAGGGACAAGGTTTTCATAAAAGAACAGAGGCTGAAGTGAGCATAACTTTTCGCAAATAACAAGGTTAGAGAGAAAGCAAGAAGTAAGCAAGGATGAAAGCATGCTAAAACGTCTAGTTCTATCTAAGCTTGCGTCCTACAGTCAGCATTGCTTTGATACCACTTTGTAGCACCCGGTTTTAAAGACAAAACCAGTTACACACTATATATGAGCTCAGGAAGTCAAATCTCACATATAGCCACAAATAAGGGTAATATCAAGAGACAATACTAATTACATAACGTATTAGTAAAAGGAATATAACCTCAGAGTATAGACAGCGGAAAGTTGACTTCGATCTTCAGGCGAAGACTCCAAATCCATAGGGATGACTGACTGGTTGACCACAAGCCTAACTCCTCCAAACCAGCAATCTAGTACCCATCCGAAATTTTTATCCAAAGTATAGAAAAGTAAAGCAAGCATAAGTACATGTCGTACTTAACAACTATATCATGGGGTTCATGAGGCTCAAAAGGCTGACACTAGTTTAACTGCGATTAGCCTTTGTTTAGCACAATTTTAGCAATTGGTTGGCAATAAGTTTATCCATAAGCCCATAAACACATGATCAGGTAAACATGAATAATGTATAGCATAAACAATTAATCATTAGTACCATTATCCATTAATGATCATCTCTATTCCATAAGGGTCCAAGGCCGCTCGTGACCGTGAGCATAGCTGTTATAATAGTTTTACACTCTGCAGAGGTTGTACACTTTCACTGTGAGTCATGATTTACCCTTTCGCCTGAGGTAGCTAATCTCTTGACCCACTTCCAAGGAAGGTCGGCAGGGTTCACTATGAAGCCTTTTAAAGGTTCGTCTAACAAGTTAGGGCCGCTAGGCGTATGTGGCCCTTCTCTATGAGTGGCACGTGTGGGCACGCAGCACGGTACACACATCCTAGCAAGAAAGGAAACATACCCTCATACACCATAAAGGTAACTACTAACAAGCTAGAAAAGGTCCTCATACTGAGCTAAAGCCAGAGCCATATGGCCCTCACAGCTGTACTATAAGTCTCGGATGATCGCTTACAGATAAGTTCTTAGGAAGAGGAATCTGAAACATTTAGAAAGTTGGTAAATACTCCAGCCCCCTGTTTCCATGTTGCTAAAAAGTCATGTTTTAATATTTATTGCATATACCATTAGTCAAGTTACAAGATCATGGTTTTGGTTAAGCACTAGCAGAAACTACCCAATGCAATATCCCAAAGGTATCAAGGTACAAGATATCAAAAATCTAGGATAGTCTTATTGGCAACAAGGTAGACACATGCAATATGAATTAAATGATTAAAGGTGAATAGTTAACAAGGGTAGTCCCATGGTATACTTGCCTTACACACCGATCCTTCGGTAAGCTTTAATCTTCAACGTCCTTCTTCTTCTTCTAGATCACCACGTATATCTCACCGACTGGACGTATTCGTAGAACACCACACAAACATCCATACACATACATGCATAGCATACAATTGCATCTATATCAGAACAGTACACCAATCATAGAAAAATAAGTAAAAGAGATTGAATCATGATTCTACGCATCACTACGAACACACAGTTGCGAGAGGCACGTTAATCAGAGCTACGGTTAAAAAGATACAACTACCAAAAGATTTACTTTAAAAACATAACCACAGACTTCATTTATTTTAATAATTATATAAAACATGTATAAGATATTTTAGAGAGAATACTTAAGTTGAATTAAGTCAACTTATATTTGGTTTTAGAAATCAAAGTGGAATTTATTACATTTTATTTATAAATATAGTGACATATTTATTATTCTTGTTGGGATTTAAACCATGAAATTCTAGAGAATTTGACATAGAAATTATTGCTACTAATGCGTAGGTCACGTCGTTATGAAACAAACGCAACTTGAATGGACTATTTTGGAGTTAAAATGAATAAGTTATGATTTAAACAAGTTTTCGTATAGTTAAATAATAGATTAAATCTACCCATGAATTTTAGATATTGAAAACATGTCTAATAGTTGTTTAAACACGTAGAAAACATAAATACGATCCTAACGCAATTCGAACGGGTCAAATCGGACTTAAAATATAAAAGTTACGCATGAAATAAGATTCAATGGCATTTCTGTAAATAACTCGAACTCATTTTTGAATTAAAACAATTAAAATCTGAATTTACACGTTTATTGGACTGCATGTACTATTTTTGGAAACTACAGGTACCTACACGAATAAAAACAGGACTAAATTGTATTTCTTTTGAATTGATCTGGACGACGGGTTCATTACTGAAAACTGCAGGGACTAATATGCAAAACGTGCACGTCTTTGACTAAGGGCTGGCTGCGGCTGCTGACCAGGCCGACACATGGCGGCCTCTGGTTGGCGTGGTGCACCACGTGGCGTGGGCCAGCGCTGACGAGGCACCGTGGACTAGGTGCATGGGTCCATAGTGGACCGGTCATGTACCGAAGCGGTACGGGCTAATCATGGCCGTCCACGTGAATCCGATGGCATAGCGTGATCAGGAGATCCTCCGGCGGCAGCATGACACTTCCAGTGAGCCTGCCATTGTCTGCGGTGAGCCAAACTCGGCGGCGGACACTGGGTTGGTGTTGTGGACCTCCCCGGGACCAACCGAACACACCGAAATGTTCTATGGGGAATCGCGAACTCAACCGGGTCCCATCCTAGGGCGGGGAACGCGTCGAGATGACCGCCTGCGGTGGTGCCATGGCCGGCGGCGTCGGGTGCTCGCTGCTACGGCGTTCTAGGGCACTAACCGAGACAAGAAGGGGACGAGGAGGTTCGGGAGCTCACCGCAAAGTCGAGGGAATGGAGCGCAGCATCCGGGAAGGGCTCCAAAGGCGCGGTCGACGGCGGCGGTGACTGGAGATAGAAGTGGCACGTGGGTGAGGGGAAATCCGTTCAAATCGAGACCAAAATGCAAAATTGGAGTTACCTACGGGCGAGGGGGAACAAGGCGCAGCTCACGGGCGCGTCGGCGTCGAGGATAGCGCTCGAGAACAAGGGATTCGCCGGCGGTGGTGAGAATGAGCTCGAGCGGACGGGAAAGGAAAGAGGAAGACGCTCGGTATGGGTTTTATAGGCCTGGTGGCATTGCGTAAAAGGAAGGGGAGCGGGGCGTTGGGGAGGATCGGTCGCCTTCCATGTAGGCGCGGTGGGCCGGCGGCATGCCGTGCATGGCCACGCCATTGCCAGGAGCAAGAAAGGAAAGGCACACGAGGAAGAAAGGAAAGGGAAGGGGGTGCAGCGCTGACGGGCAGGACCCGCGGGGCAGTGAGGGAGAAGGGGCGGCTTGTTGGCATGGGCGCTGAAGGCCGAGCGGATGGGCACGTGCAGGTGCGGGCGTAGGCGCGCAGGGCAGGCCGAGCAGAGCGGGCCGCCTAGCTGGGCACGGGCGGTGCAGCAGGCGCGAGCATGGGCGACGCGAAGCTGGCCACCGATGCGAAGCAGGCCGACACGGAAGGCGGGAAAAAGGGGAGGCGCGCGGTCTGGGCCGCCAGTGGCTAGGCCGGGAAGAAGAGGAAGGAAAAGGGCCAACCAATTCCTGGGCTGGGCTGAAAAGGAAGAAAGGAAGATTTTTTTTCAAAAAAGATCCTTTTCTATTTCTAATTTCCAAATCTAAGCCAAATTCAAATCAAATTCAAGTATAGTTTCAAATATACTGCCCTATTCAAATAAAAAATGGACAATTTTCTTAGGCTTTCCAAGACAAACTGTACAACTTTAAAAATACCTGTATTTTTCTAATTTTCTTTTCTTTTATTTCAAAGCCATTTCCAAACCCTTTTCAAAAACATTCCAAATTACTTTGGAGTTTGGGTCAACACCATTCATCACAATAAATAAAATGCAACAACATGTATGCTCACACATGTTACAACCTTATGATGAATTTTAAATTAATAAAAAAAAATTATTTTCCTATATTTCATGTGCACAAAAATTCATAAATAAATTATTTTAGCTCTATTTCAAAAGAGACAATTTTTAGGGTGTTACAAAAGTGGTTGTCGTATGCCTATGTTAATATCCACGCCCGAGGGCTGATGGCGGCGCCTACAACACTGTAGGACAAAAAGTTGGCGCCTACGACACTGTTCGAGCTCTATTTGGTCGGAAAGGGCTTAAAGGGCCCGTCTCATCGTATCATGACGGTACCTTCCTGCAGGCGTGTAGGGCATGGTCCTCGGTACTGTGGTTGACTTGAATGTCGTGTTGTACCCTATGCTCGTCATCATGAAGGAGCAGGGTGCAGTCATCGGGCGAGGCGGAGCCAACCCTCGGACGTCGAGCGAGGCGGGGCCTACCCTCAGACATTGGGCGAGGCAGAGCCTGCCCTCAGAAGTTTGGGCGAGGCGGAGCCTGCCCTCAGCCATTGGGCGAGGTGGAGCCAGCCCTCAGACGTCAGGCAAGGCAAAGCCAGCCCTCAGCCGTCGGGTGAGGCAGAGCTAGCCCTCAGCCGTCGGGTGAGGTGGAGTCTAGCCCTCGGGAGTCGGGCGAGGTGGAGTCTAGCCCTCGAGGGTCGGACGAGGCAGAGTCTAGCCCTCGAGGGTCGAGCAAGGCGGAACCAAGCCCTCAGGGGTCGGGCAAGAGGCGAAACCAAGCTTCTGTCGTTGGGCAAGAAGTGTAGCAGCATTCTTGTCTGACCGGAAGTGCCAATGTTTGATGGTTATTAATTCCACCTCATTGGGTACCCCGGTATTAGGTCCCCGACATAGAGCATCTGTAGATCCGTTTGTATTAGATGGTCGATTGGTTAGCATGTTATATCTTTTCTCGTTAGATTCATCATCTCAATGATTTATACGAGTAATATCCACCTAACTGATGTTCTTATTTACATATACGTGTACTGTACCTATCAACATAAAATCAATTGCTACCCACGAGCTTTATAGTCCGTAGCAGCCGATATCTGTGCGTATCGGCTATTTAATCATTCGTCCCGTATGGCTGCTCCCGAAGTGGCACTTGGAACTGTCTAGGCACAGACTAGCACATTCCACCTTAAATTACTGACAAACTTTCTCTCCTTGTCAATTGTAGGGTCAAATTGACTAGCACATCTTGGGAGAAATACGCAGGATAGATTATCTCTGCGTTGAAGCCAGGCGGATCTCTAGCTCCACCGAGCGGACCCTTCCGGCTTGCTCGTGTGTCGATGTGTTTTTGTGCCGGCACACATTCTAGCACGCCCAATGGGACCCCACAATCGTCATGGCGGCTTACAACAACAATGACATCCTTATGGTACCTTATGAAGATCTACCTGATGGAGATAAAGATGTCATCAGCAAAGCTATAGAAGAATTTTAGAACAAGTGTTTGTTGTCCTACACCAAGACACGTGACAATACAATTGTTCAGAAATATCCACTACCGAGAGTTCTATTGCATGGGTAGACATATGCAGATGAAGCTAAAGACAGGCATTTCTTCATGGAAGCTGTGAACAAATCTGTTCATGAAGCCATATCGAACCATAATGAAGTTTTCTTGAACACGTTCCACAACACCCTGAAAGAGGTGTTTCATGGGTTTCCAATTGATCAGGTTGGACTGGCTTCTTACAACATTCCACATCCATCGATTCAGGGGACTAATCAAGCCGGTACTAGCCATCAAGAAGCGGCACTAGCTGGTAATGATGATGTCCAGGTAGTTCAGAGTTCATATGAGCAAGTTTAAGGTGCTACTACGAATCAGATACAGTATAATCCTGGATCGTCAGTGCAGCATGTGCAATAATCGGTGAGGCAAGGTCAGAACCAAATAGTTAATTTTGGCACATCAGGACACATACCGCCGTCAGCTCAAAAAATAGCACCATCAATTCAAAGGATCCGTAGGGATATAGATCCTAACATCTACAACCAGAGACTTCAAGCAGCAAGCCAGCAAAGGACCCACCAGATAGAGATTCTGCAAGGATATCATTATGGCATGGATTATAATACTCTTCACATGATTCCGAATCTAGGATACCAAGGTACCCAGAATTTTAATCCACAGACGGGTCAGCAGTTGCAGAGAAATCCAAATTCAAATGCTGATGAATTGTTGCTGAGAGTAATCGAGATGATGAAGAATCTATTCGGTTTGAAGCCAAAAGGGCAGACCTTCTCATACAAATGCCCATATCAAGAATGGTATGATTTGGTTGCTCTTCCTACAAATTACAGACTCCCAGAGTTTGCTAAGTTCACTGGTCAAGATAGCACAAGCACAATAGAACATGTCAGTCGGTATCTTACACAGTTGGGCGAAGCATCCATTGAAGAGGCCCATCGAGTTCGTTTCTTCTCCTTGTCCCTATCAGGGCTAGCCTTCACTTGGTTCTCATCACTGCCAGTTAACTCCATTGCTAATTGGGCTGACCTAGAGAAGAAGTTTCAAACATATTTTTACACTGGGATAGGAGAAAAGAAGATTACCGATTTGACAACTATAAGGTAGAGAACTAATGAATCGGGCACCGAGTTTCTTCAGAGATTCCGAGAGACCAGAAATTTGTGCTTCTCACTGAACTTAACTGATGATCAGCTAGCTGCTTTGGCCGTTCAAGGAATGTTACCAACATGGAGAGAGAAGCTGCTAGGACAAGAATTTGACAATTTGGGTCAATTGGCTCAACAAGTGGCAGCGCTCAATAGCCAATTCTAGAATATGTGCAGAGATACCGCCGATCTATCCATGCTCAAGATGCGTATCATCATAATAACATGGATCGGCGCTTAAAAAATAGAAGTGTTCATGATCGGCTTGGAAAATGAGTTGTTGATCAAAACTGGGCTGATTATGAAGAAAAAAGTAATGAGGAAGAATATGTTTGGCAGGAAGGCCAATGGTGTCTAGGAGGTCTTACAAGAAGCCAGAAAAGAAGAGTGCAATGCCTAAGGAACAGAGAGTTGGAACAGGTTCAGGCATCCAGTAAACCTTAAGTATGGCATGCTAAGCAAACAACCAATAGAAGGCAACCATCAGTTAATATTCAAATGGCTTTTCTATTGCCATCAGAATTCAGAGCTCTAGTGGATCAAGAAGTTTATTCAGATTTTGATGAATCGGAGTATGAAGAAATAGTTGCCAAGTTGACAGTTATACAGCAGGCTATATTCGATAAGTCAGTCAAGCATCGGCACTTAAAGGCTTTATATGTAAGAGGTTTTGTTGATGGGAAGCCAATGAACAAGATGTTGGTGGATGGAGGTGCTTCTGTCAATCTTATGCCTTACACCACTTCTCGTAAACGTGGTAAGGGACTAGGAGATTTGATTGAGACTAACTTGATGCTTAAGGATTTTGGGGGTAATGCGTCTAAGACTCGGGGGGCAATGAACGTCGAACTAACAATCGGGAGTAAGACTCTGCTCACCACGTTCTTCGTCATCGATGGAAAAGGGTCATATAGTTTACTCTTTGGTCGTGATTGGATTCATGCAAACTATTGTGTGCCATCAACCATGCATCAGTGTTTGATTCAATGACATGGGGATGATGTCGAGCTGGTTCGCGCTGATGAGTCTGTGAGTATCGCAATAGCCGATCCAGTCTTTTGGGAGCTAGAAGACTTCAAATGCTTTTTTGGCAAGTTATGGGAAGGAGGCTTCATTAAGATCAGTAATGAAGGCCATCAGCTGATCCAAGCAATCGGCTCTGAGAGTTTGTTTTAATGGATAATCATGGCTTCGCGTCGGCCGGTGAATTAAAGGAAATAAACATTGGTCATGAAGATAAGCCTAGACCGACGTATGTAAGCGCTAAATCGGATCCTAAGTACATACCAGAGTTGATAAATTTATTAGAGGTTCTTCTGCTTGATGAGATGCTTGGCTTAGATTAATCAAATTATTCAAGTTTTGATCTGAAGAGTTCTGATGCAACCTATCAAGAAGCGATCAGTGGAAAGTGATTGAAGGAGTATTATCTTAACATTTAGATCGACGCTTGACAGCCGGTTCGTTTAATCATTGGCTCTAATAGCCGGTACCGGAAAGGTATTGCCTTTAGTTCAAAATAAACAAGAAGATGTAAGAGCCGATACGATATGTATCGCCTATAGAGCAAAAACAAAAACAAAGACAATCATGACATATATGAGGGCATTGCACTAAGACATGGTCATGAAAGAGCAGAAGATTTCATTCATTAGTTTGCCCTAAATACAAACTAATCGAAAACCTTGTTCACCAAATCCTGAGCGGATGTGATGTCCATAATGGCTTTAGCCGCGATGACGAATTCTTCGATTAGATCTTCATGCTCCTTGGGGCCATCACCCATTGGGAAGCCAGTCTCTATGGTGTGGAGCTCGTACCTAGTCTGGACTTGCGCCACGGCCAGCGCCACCGACGCGCCATGACAAACACCATGGAGAGCGATCTCCTGTACATGGGCCGGGACGTCGTGGAGGTGGGTGCTGATGAGGGGGCCTCGAGCATTGATGGCATCCACGACCGCATTCACCGCCAGTTGAAGGGACTCCAACTGCACCATCAGGGCTAGCGATCATAGAAACAGAAAAGTTATCAATAGAAAAGACATTGGAAATCGGGATAGAGCATTCTTGGAATTCATCTTACCCGCCACCTTGGCATCGGACTCGGTCAGCCGCACCTGAACTGCACTGGTCTCCTCTTCGGCAGCATGAAGGGCAGCTTGGGAGACCCCGAGTCGGATCTCAAGCTAGCCATTTTCTTGAGTTGCCTCAGAATAACAGTCTTGGGCCGCCCTCCACTCTTAGAGGAAACACCGGGCATCGTCGCCGTCGTAGGAGTCAGAAGAATCTGATGACGAGGCCAGTGCAGAAGATGCAGCATCATAGGGCTCACCGGCCCAGCGAAGAGGACGAAGACTGTCATTCAAAATGAACCTATGGGCAAGTCAGAATAGTTCATCATCATAAACAGAAGATTTTGATCTCACCTTATGCATTGAAGACACTGGTTCACTAGCATATTCTCCTCCAGAATCTCCTCCGCTGCATGCTTACCTTGGTTGTCCTCGCCAGCCATTGAGTTGATTGGATCTACTGAAAAGGGAAGAAGGCTGCTACAGAGTTTTGCGAGGGCGGAGAAGTGCAAAGGAACAGGAGCGATTATGAATGTAGATGTGTTCGAGACCGCAACCCTCGGCTGGTATTTGAGGCCATAGAGCGAAGAGGTGGACGCCTTGAGATGTGCAAAAGGCAACTGCAATTAATAGAAGGCGAAGTGCCACTTCACTAATACCGAAGAGAATACGGTGCTGGGTGACTAAGGACAGAAGATCGAGGGGTTCTCTTAATAAAGGTCGTGTTTTTAGACTTAATTGGATTAATATTGGAAGTCTAGAATAAGCTATTTTCAAATCGGCTCTTTAGCTAAAATAAGAAGTACAAT
Organism: Miscanthus lutarioriparius; assembly: GCA_904845875.1. NCBI lineage: Eukaryota > Viridiplantae > Streptophyta > Magnoliopsida > Poales > Poaceae > Miscanthus > Miscanthus lutarioriparius. Next base: position 27,057,095 of record CAJGYO010000017.1, on the reverse strand, counting down.
TTGGCGATAGAGAGTATGGTTACCATTGATTCTACATGAGATATATGTTGGTACACGAATTACAAGTCTAGAACATCCTAGATTACTTTCAACACTTCTAGCCGGATAGCATCAACTTCTACGATTTGTTGCTTATCTTCTTCGGCTGATCCAGGAATGTTCTCGAGGCTACTTCGGATGGCTCTGCCTTCTCTGACTTTGGCCAACAGTTCCTATTTCTTTTGTCTAATGGCATTAGGTATTTGAGCCAGGGTGGACTTATGATGATCGATGGCAGCCTTCATGTTTTCTAGCTCCTTCTCGAGTTCTGCACGCTTGATTTCTAGTTGAGACAACTCTGGGTTGATCCTAAGAGAGGAGTTCTTCAAATGATCAATCAGTTGTGTCAGCTCTTTAGCCTCTTGCCTATTGGAGTTCCCCTTGGCCAATAAGGTTTCACAGTTGGACAAGTTCCTCTAGGCCTTTTTCACCTTTGAGACTTCATCTTCAATAATGGATAAAGGTGACAAGACTCTAGGAAGAACTGGGGATGGATTATCCTTAATAGCCAAGAAGACTCTTTGCATTGAATCAGCATCTTGGACCAAATTGGCTATATTCTTCTCAAACATTGGCTGTGCATCCCTTAGCTGATTTCTAGTCTCTTCTGACAAAGCTTCCTTAGAGGAGCCAGCTGATGAGTTGATCTTGTCTTCATCTAGATACTCCTCAAGATTAAAAGAGTAGCTCAGAGCTAAAAGATTGAGTGCCTATATATGAGAAAATCTTGATTAGGAGGTTTGGATCGGTTCATAATAAAATGAACGGTGAAAGTGGATATGGTACCTTTTCTGTGGTAATCTCTATCTAAAGAGAAGGAACAACTAATGATGCACCAGTAATATCTGGTTGAATCGGCTCTGAAGTCTCATCATTGACATCTGCAAACATTAGGAAAAAAATTTAGGTCATGTTTGTTGTAGAGAAATAAGCTAGGCATATGACTTTCTTACTATCAGTTGTGTACTAGACTGGGGAATCGACAGTTTGGATATCAGCAATAGCAGGATCATTTTCGATGAGGAGACTGTCAGACTCCTGCTCTTGCATAGGTGTTTCCTCAGGAAGTATCTAACATGGTAAGAAGTCAGATGGAGGATGAAAACCGAATAAATCAAGAAGTTAAAGAAAATGCCTTGGCAGCATCAGGGGGTGAAATGGAAGGACTTACATCTTCTGTTGTTTTGGAAGCATTGGTTGTTTCAACCAAAATCGGCTCCTTTTGAGGATCGGCCGATGAAAATTCAGTTGATGCTGACTTGAATGCCAGAGACAACAGTTCCGCACCCAGAGCTGATTGGGATGCCATGATTGATAACTATGAAGAAAGAGGATCAGAAGTTGAATATCATTTTGAGGAAAAAACGAATTGTTTACCTGAGCAACTGATGGTCTCGTCCTATGGAGTCTTTTGCCAATAACGGCTTTCTGGGTTGCCCCTTGGACCGCCTTGCGTTTTGAAGATTGATATATCAAAATCGCGGGGGCAGCACGGGTCTTCATCAATTTCTTCAGTGAAGGTGTGGTCGATCCTATTCTTGAAACTGGGTATGGTGGCTAATAATCTATAAGACGCCCCTTCCTATCCAAGCTCGGAGGATCAAATTCAATGTCCTGAAAGGGTCGGTTAGAACAGTTGGCAAAAGAATTCATTGAACAATTTTCTTAAAAAGAAATGGCAAGTTACCTCTCTGTCAAAAGCAAATTCCCCATCTAGAGCTATACACAAAGGGTGGACCAACCCACAAAAAAGATGGGAGTGCCATTCTTGCCACCAAGAGTCAAAAAGAGTGGAAGAGAAGCTGACTCTGATCTAGTCATGCAAGCAAAGGGAAGAAAGATCTGATCCCAGTTGGAAAACTCTAGAGGCTTCTAGTACTTTACTGATACCTTCTCTTGGCCTCAATATGTCCTTGAAGAAAAATTGAGGAGGCAATTGACCAAGACCAAACTGATGAGCTACAAAAGAGGGGTTGTAAAACTCATAGGTTGGAAGGTTGCCTAGGAGGAAGGAGCATGTAGCCATTTTGCCAGGACCATGACGAAATTCGGCTGGAAGGACACAGGACTTGATGAAGGAATTGAAGATTGCAGCCGTTGTCTCGTCCAAATAGCCTGATTCAAATCGAAATTTGAATGGGAAGATCATCTCATTGTTCTCATCCTCATCATAGGGTAACCAAGTCAGGATATCTGCATCAAACCCTCTGTAAAACTTTTTGAAGAGGTGGCCAACATCGACAACAATTGTTATGACCGATGCAGCTTCACCATAGCTCGTGCACTGACGGGTTCTTCCTTATTCACCTATATATTCCTCATCAAAGTTAAAGGAAGGGAAACTCAGGTTTCTAAGATTAGGCCTTACAATCTTGTGCATATACAAGTTGAGCCACAGTTGTATCAACCACCAAGGGCTACTGATAGTATGCACTGGTTCATTCTTCAGTAATTGGGCAGCAACCTGGTGCATCAGATGATATGTAGCTCCTAGCAGATACTTTCCAAGAGAGATATCCTTGCCTACTACCAGATGCTCTGCCATGAGTTTGTGATTGTAAGTCAGACCACAAGATGACCCACAGAAGATGAATCTCTCCAACCACATGTCCAGAAAGGCCACATATTCCTTTTCACTGACAGTTGATTCGTCTCCAATATGATTCAGAATGTAACTAGCCCATCCTATGCAGTCTGATATCTTGGCTAATTTCTTGGATCCAGCACTTAAGAAGTTATAAGGCCGCATCGATCCTATTATTCTGAGGCGGTCAGCATATAAACATCGGCCAAAGTGATAGTCATTGAGCTATGACAAAAAACAAAGGCATTTAAGGTATTGGACCAGAAATAAGATGCAAAAATTAGGAGTGGATCATTCCTCTCCATTCCAGATAATGAGAGTGTCAGGCATTGATTCAGATCATAAAGCTCCCAATCTCCACCCTTTTTCTCAGACACCCTACGGAACCAATTTCTCCACCCCTTAGACATTTTGGGCCAGTTTTTGAAGGGAGTTTTGGTGTTCTAGGAGGACGAATCCACTACAGACTATTTGAAGGGGATTTAGTTGGTTTCTTGACGGATAAAATCAGATGGATCCGGGTCACCCATAGGCCCAAGGAAATAAACATTGGAAGCAATAGCTGATGGAATCAAGATTTCGTTCCTCATTTCCTAAAAATCGGATGAAATAAATTTGAGAACAAAGGAAATGCAGGGTAGTGACCGATGCTTTGAGAACAGGAACTTGAAAGCATACCTCAGGAACATGGTTGCTGGTCGCCATTGCAGCCGAGACAGATTTGAATCTAAGGAAGACCGCTTGAATGAAGGCTTGATAGGGCAGAAGATTTGTTTGGTTTGAGGCCTTGGTGGAGGCGGCGTCGGCTATTAAGATTTGCTCAAGAAAGAAGGGGAAAACAAACAGACCGAAGTGAATTGGAAAAGATACTATTGGGATATTATATAAGACTCAGGTCAGGAAGTCAGGAGTAGCGCATATATCTCGGAACATAATGGTTGTGGCGTGGTGAACAGATAAACAGAAATTTTGGAATAAAATTATTTCTATCCCAAAATTGGGGGGCATGTGTTTACACCAAAATTTAGGAAAAGAACACGGGAACTTGAAGGCTTCCAACATTGTATCAATCAAGGAATCGATTGCTTGAGGATCGATATCAGCTGATTCAGATGCGACACTGGAATCGGTTCTCTTTGAATGACGTCAGCAGATAACGATGATGAGCTACGGTTGACATCGGGAAACTACATATCGGACTCTACAAAAAGGGAAAGATTATGGTTCAAGTTATCTTAAGATAGGAATGTTTTCTTTTATTCCAAAGATTGTAATGAGTCATACTCGGGTAGGATTCATGTTTAGGCTCTGGGTATAAATATTGGCCCCGGCTATTGTAAAGGACACATAATCAATCAAATACAAGTTACTTACTTTTTTGGCTCTAGCCACCCCTTAGGAGTAGGAGTAGAGTAGATCTCGGCGAGTTCTTCAGCGATCAGGGCTACATCAATCTGGCTGACCTTTAGCTTGTCTGTAAATACCGTCATGGCTTATACTTCTGTTCGTACGGCTGCATCGATCTGGTCGACCTCCACTGCGACTCTGGTATAAGCTAGTTACCGACTCTTGTCTAGTTCAAGTACGGCTGCATCGATCCGATCGACCTCCACTGCTCGAATTAGATTAAGGTCAAGTTATTGGCTCTACCTAAGAGTAGCAATCTTTGGTAGATTCATTAAGTTACCAATCTTGCTGACGTTCTTATCGTCATTACTTTGTAGCAACATCAATCTGCCTGGTCGAGATTGATTTAGATCAGCCTCATATCCTTTGGGTTCGTCATTTGCTTTGTCAGAACACAATACTTCTTACAATGAATGACGAGTTATGTCGTATCGGCTGTTCTATTTCGATCTTGGTCGCGCATAGTATGCGGTTAAGGCACGTATGATCCTAGAGAGGTTTGCTGGTTAGTTAAATCTGGTATACGGTTCACTATTATGGCTGTAACGATCCGGTCGATCCCCACTAATAGCACTATAGATTGGAGGATGCTAGTTAGTAGATGTATTCTTGATTAGGCGTGACCTTAACTGTTTGCTATGCCTACATCGGCTAAATAGCCGATCGCTTGTGCGTTAACGCCTACAACATGTTTACATGATTCTATTAAGCGTGAATAGATCTGTATACTTTAAAGTTTGATTAGTTGTCTTTTTCACGGCTACATCGATCCGGTCGAACCCCACTGTTAGAGATAGCAGGTTGAGTCTGAGGAGTCCATAGGCTTGTTCATGTGAAATAGTCGATTGTTCACACGTTGTAGTTCTCTTCACCTGAATCGACTATTTTAGCCGATTCATCTGAGCCTTTATGTATAGCATGTCTTTCGGAAAGCCTGTCGAAGTGTAGATGGTTTTATGGATTCTTTGGTTTTAGTTTGTTATTATCATCATAGCTGCCATCGATCCAGTCAAACCTCACTGTTGATGATAACAGATTAGATTCAGAGTGTTTGTAGATCCGTTTGTATTAGATAGTCGATTGGTTCGCATGTTATATCTTTTCTCGTTAGATTCATCGGCTCAATGATTTATATGGGTAATATCCACCTAGCTGATGATCTCATTTACATATACGTGTACGGTACCTGTCAACATAAAATCAATTGCTACCCACAAGCTTTACAGTCCGTAACAGTCGATTTCTGTGCATATCGGCTATTTAATCATTTTTCCCGTATGGCTGCTCTCAAAGCGGCACACTTGGAACTGTCTAGGCATAGACCAGCACGTTCCACCTTAAATAACTGATAAACTTTCTCTCCTTGTCAATTGTAGGGTCAAATTGACTGGCATATTTCGGGAGGAATATGCAGGATCAATTATTCCTGCGTTGAAGCCAGGCGGATCTCTAGCTCCATCAAGCGGACCCTTCCAGCTTGCTCATGTGTCGACGCGTTTTCATGCCGACAGAGGGCCATCATTACCACCATTGGCCTTCCCTTTATTATCTTCCACTTTAAACCTTATGAATACTCCAGTTCCATTGAAGAATACTTGTATTGAACCTTTGATTGAAGCTAGGTTTCTAATCTACCCTTTACCCTGACAGGGACTTCTCTTATGAGACTTAACTCATCAACTACCAGATGTTTAGCCACAAGGCCAGTTATCTTCTTGACATTCTCAACATCCCTTGCTACACCAGAAACCTTGGGAATCCTGATCCAGACGGTTTAAAGCACTGAAGAAGCCTCAGGATCAATGTTAGATTTCTCAATCTTCCCTTTTAAGCCATATAAGGACATTACAAATCCTGAGAGCCTAGTAAAATTTTCTAGGGAAGTCTTCTCAGGAAAGACCACAAGATACTCTTGCTTATCCATCTTATTTACATTGTAATCCCAATCTTCTTTGACCAGATGTTTTAATTCTTTGTCCACCTTATCTTCAGTAGCCTCTCCTTCTAAGATAGTAAGAACACCAGTAGCCTGATAAATTCTCAACTTAGGTTATGGGATATCAAATGCATAAAAACCTTGACCAGGAACTCCAAAACCATACATCTTTAGCTTTTCCCACTAGAACTCTTGCAATCAACAGCCATGTGCCCCTTTTCTTTACACTTATAACACACTGGCTCATTCACACACTTAGACTGGTCATGACCCATTTCAAGGCATTTGAAGCACTTAACATCTGAATTAGGACCCTTCTGAGTATCAGTAGGCCAGCGATCATTGTGATAAGATCCTTGATGAGCTTGGTTCTAGCTCCCTCCCTACTGTTTGTTGCTCCACTGCCCTTGCTGACTCTAACTCTGCCCTCCTCCCTATGGGTTGCTATCCCAGCCCCCATGCTGCTACTGAGCTTGTCCTAGATCGCATCCCCCTTGGTGGAAATGCCTACCTTCTCCAAATCTCTATTGATCCCGTTGCCCTAGCTGAACTCTCCTTCCTTTGAATCCAATATGATCTAGATCCCCTTGAAGTCCCCCCGTTGTAACTGTAACCTCATATCTTGCTCCTGCCTCAAGTCACCTCCAAGCAAATAGTCCTCCTCCATCCAATCTTCTTGCCTCCGCTTTCCTATAGCACAATTTGGGTGCGCCATCACCCTCTGATTTGCAGCTTCCGCAAAGGATTTGGAAAGGGGATTTGGTGGAGATGTAGACCTAATTTTGCGAGCTAGGTGTCCAAACCTTCTAGTGTCCACTGTGCTACCAGGGTATGTGATATCCAAGCAGGGCCTCCCTTTGGGAATCCAGTACTAACTCGGCCCAGGACCGTCTAGAGTCAATGAGTGGTCAAACCGAGTATCCTTTCCCGCCCACACGATAGCTGTAGCAGCTCTATTTTGCTCCTGAGCCGAATGATCCTCAGGAACAGGTGGCCCGGTAGGCGAAGGAATTCTCCACCCTTGAGAACTTCCGCATAGGTACGTACCTTTTCTGTTTTTCATCGAGTTGGTTTTGTCCTTCAGCCTATTTCTGAGCTTATCGTCCTTCTCTCAGAGCTGGGTGGAAAGGTGAAGTCGCTGGAGCAGGACCTGGAGACGGTCAAGGCGACCTTTAGCCGAAATGCAGAGGAGCTAGCCAAGTCCCATGAAGAGTGACGTGCTCTTGAGGGGGAACTTAACTAGATCCACAACGTTGCCCAGCTTGTCGTCTCAAAGGTCTTCGGGGTGGCGCCAAGTACTAGTGCGCCCGTTGTCCAGCTAGCGAAGGTCCCGTATGTGGTCCGGGACCTTATCACAAGTGGGCTGTTCTACAGAGCGTTGGGGGTGTTGACCTCGGTGGCGACGTACCACTCGAACCTGGACTTCGCCACCATCTGCAGTAGGTATGCTGACAGTTTGAGCATGGAGGACATCCAAACGCTTGGGGAGAGCTTGCTGCCACACGCAAGGTTGGTGGCAGAGCAAGTCTCTACATAGTGGGTGATGGACGTCCACCATGAAGACATGGCCATAAGCGTGCATTGGGAGGACGTCGCCTAGCCTGCGGATGGTACAGAGCCTGGGTCAGAGGTGGGTATCGCCCCGGCTCCGACCGAGGCGGATGTCGTCCCACCAGGGAGTGAGCAGCCCGTGCCTTCGTCGGTTGTTCCATCAACAGATGCCGCCGAGCCACCCCAACAGTTTGTGAAGTATAAGAAGTTTAGTAGATGTAAAAAGATTAAGTTCATGGGGGAGCCCGCGTGTAAACGTTCTTGTGTGTTTTAATGACTACAATCGGTTTTGTTTTTTGTGATGGAGTCACTCCGTTCGGGAAAACTTGTCCCTTTCGTTCCTTAGTTTTTCCCTTAGCATAATTTTTTTTTTTATTCTTTCTTTCTCGTACTTGCCCATTCGTCCCGTATGCTGCAACCTTGGGAGCCTAGGGTGTGGCCCGTGAGGCTCAGGTACTCGTAACCGTAGGGAAAGGTGGGGTGCAATCGGTCGGAATGTTTGAAAGCAAAGCTACGTAAGGCAAATTAAAGGAATGAACTACCCTTTTGTTTGGTTAAGAAGGAGTTTCACCATATGATAGTAAACAAAAAAGAGAGGTAGTAGTGTACCCTCGTGGAGCCCCGAAGCGACCCAGGCCAAAAAGTGTTTGGGTCGGGGTGCTCTTATAGGAGTAAACGCTAAGTAAACAATGGTAAGACTAAAATTTAGGGGAAGAAAAAACAACATAGCTGTTCCAAGCATTTGGTGAGAATGTTGTCGTTGTCGTCCTTCAGTTGTCCGGATCCTTGTCCGCTATGCCCCCTTTCTTGGCCGCTGCTTTTGCACCTTTTTCTTCCTTTGGCTCGCCGGCCTGTCGTAGAAGGCGCTTGAGGAGCTCGTAGTCCTTGTAGAGGTATTTGACGGGGTAGTTGTGGTTGGTGCACGAGCTCTCCATGAGCTCGTGGAAGTGTCTCGGAGGGTCCTGCTGGGGCTACTTGCCTGTGTGATCAACTGTGGTGACCAACGCAGAGTCGGTCGGTCGGCGATGATCTTTTCTGTTCTTTTCCCCTTCTGCGTGGAGGGGCCCTCATCCTGATCCTGGCGCTTGGCCTTGCCTTTGCCTCGGCCTCCATCGGAGCATGGCAGGAGCGATGCTCGCTGCAGACATTGGACAAAGGTCCATGGTCCTGAGCCATCAGGGCTGGGACTCAGGTCGCTGCTACATGCATCTCGGTTCGGCCCGAGCCGCGCGTAGACAGGTGGTCGGTGCGGAGTGGTCGTCAAGTCAATACGAGGCATAGGTGTGACCTCTTGTGCCACACTCGGTGGTTGTTGCGGTGAGCGGGTGGAGTGATTCGTCTACTGTGTCCCTATTCCCCTGGTTTGGACTGAGGCCATGAGTCGGTGTCGCGATACGGAGCTCTTCGCTTGTTGAGCGGTGGTGGTCTCCACTAGTGCTCGGAGGTTGCGGTGGATCGCTTGTTCCTGAGGATCGTTCGGCTCGGGCAGGCCGCGCAGAAGCATTACCGTAGCGGCGATGTTCTGATTGGCCTGAGCAAATTATGGGGGGTCGTTCCCCCTGTCCATGGTGTCACGCTGGACCCGACGGGCATGACCCCGGGCGCCGCTCATCGGTCTATGTGCATAGGGCACAGTGTGGTGTGTCGAGCGCGCTAGCGCAGTTGGTGGCTAATGCAGCCACTATTGTCATAGTTCCTCGTCGTACTCCCGCGTGAGCTTGAGGGTCTCCGCACGAGGGTTCCGAGGGGTGTGAGTCTACAAGGACTCTGTCACCACCGGTGGCTGTTCCAGAGCGTCCACCATAGCGCACTCCCAGGATGGACGGTGGCTAGGCGCCATGTCACCGATGCTAGAGCCGTCACTCTCAACATAGGCATCCATGAGGTTGAGGAAATAGGTGGGCACGTAGCTCACCATCCCCATGAATTCGGACACGAGAGGGGGCGGTGCTGGTATCCTTCGGAGCCCCCCAGGCATACGCATCCATAGGAGACATGAGGCCATAGGGGAACCGGTCGTATGGCGGTCGCGGTGGGGACAACGGGGTCCCTCTGGGTGATCGATGGAAGATAGAGAATAGTAAGTAAATAACAGCATGTACATTACTCACAGTGGGGTTTGAGCAGAGAGTTTGCTCGGAATAAAGCGCAGATGCTGCGTCATTGAAGTTGTGCGTCCCGGAGTCGATGGAGGGTGCCCCTCCGACGGGTGCCAGAATGAGTGTCTCCTCGCGGAGGTGTAGTACGTCGAGCCAGTCGGCGACGAAGTCCAGGCTTCCGAGGAGGAAGGCCTGGGATGGCTCGAAGATGGGTGGAACCCACATCCCAACAGGTGGGAGCACGGGAAACTCCAATGAGCCGAAGCAAGTTGTATCGCCTGAGTGCGCCATGGTGAAGGTGGCGGAAAAGTGGGCCATCCGATGACCAAAAAGTGTTGAACGTACAGTGTCTTCCCCACTGTCAGTGCAGAAAGTGACCAACAAGTAAATATTTATAGTTTTGCCGTACATTTTGATCGGAGGTGGCCTAGCACTCAATGACACACGGTTTATACTAGTTCAGGCAACATGCCCTACGTCCAGTTTGAGTTGATCGGTGACTTTATTCCTGAGCCCAGGTGCTCAAAGTTTGTAGTGGGGTTGCAAACAAGAAGGAGAAAGATGGGGGGTACAAGAGGTTCGGTCGGCTCCAGTCAGAAGGGCTGAGAGCGATAGGAGCTCCGCTATGAGCTAAGTGTTCAAGCATGAGCTTGAGGTCTGAACCTAGCGGTTCTATGGTTGTGAGCTAGTGAACTTGATCGATCTGATGGATCTAGAATTACTTGAATGTTGGGGGAGAGTGCATCCCCTTTTATAGATGAAGGGGTGGCCATACAAGTGAGGGGGAGAGAGTACGTATGCTTCTGATCTTTGTTGCCCATGCCAGCGGGTACAGGATGATGGTAGGCGCCCACAATATTGTCGAATGTCAGATGCACGTGGGAGGTGGTGTTGTCTTCTTCGGGCATGGCAGACGTCGGCGCCTGCCACACTGTTGATACCTGAGGTAGGCAAGGGGTTTTTACCATGTTCATCCAGTACGGTAAAAGCCGGCGCCCACAACATTGTCGATGCCCAGAGGCATGTAGGGGCCTTACTGTGTGGGAGTTAACAGCGCCCATAATATTGTAGAGGAAAATATCGGCGCCTACAACACTGTTCATGTCAGGGAGGTTGTAGAATAATGTTTCTGCAGGTGTACAGGGTACAGTCCCTGGTATCGTGGTTTGACTTGTGCGCTCTTCCTTGCTTTCTCCGTTCGTTCCCCGGTCCTTTCTGAGCGAGCGTCCCCGGTCGGTCGGTCCTAGTCAGTTTTGATCGCGCCAGTCGGAGACGAGCAGTGAGCAGGGTTTTTGCGTACCTCGGTTGGAGACGTGGGGTCAGAGTCAGAAGTAGTGTTTTGGCCAGGCCTTCTAGTCGGAGAGACCATCTGGAGGTGACCGAAGTGAGCCCTCCGGTCGGAGAGGTGGGTCGGAGTCAGAAAACGAGCGTCGCTCCTCCTCGGCCAGACCTTCCGGTCGATGATTGGATCACCCTTCTGGCCTGTTGTTTAGATACTTGGGCCAGCCCTTGAGTCACGTGATGTCTACTTGGGCCAAGCCTTTATTTGGGAAGCCGGTCCGCGAGGGACCCCGGGTTTATGAACCCGACAATATGTTTACACACCCTCTCCTGACCCTTTGGGTTGAAGGATGATAACCTGATAAATCCACACACCATTCGCTAAATTTTTGTAGCACGAAGGTCAATCATATCTAAGCTCCCTTGCCTAGTTGATTGCCTTGTTCAATTGTAGGCCAAATCTCATGATTAAGAGCACCCATGCCCTCATCTGACAAACTCGTAGGCCCAAATCTAGGAACTGTGGATGCGGAATGAACTTTAGGGGGAGAGGAGGTACAAAGATTAGCTCGGCGCCACACCTACCGTCGCCGGAGGAGACCCTTAGTCGCAGTCTACTAACTTGGGGGCACGCAGGGACGAGCACTCAATGAAGATGCCGCCTCTACCCTATCTTGTGGTGAGAGTGGGTCTCGTAGCCGTTGCATACCTTGAGCAGACAATGAGAGTCGAGGGGACCCGCCGGAGTTGCTCGGAGGCCCGCTCTTCGCCGGCGAGGCCGTCACGAAGGGGGTGGCTACCTAGTCACTTTGTGGAGAGGACCCCTACCGACTCATCCATCACGTCCTGTTGGTTGCATCTTCTTCCTATTGGTTCACATATAGAAAAGACATGCAGAAACTATAATTGAGCAACAAAGTGAGATGAGATCGACTTATTTACGTTCAAAGATCCTTTCACAGCAACGTTTAATTTTCATGGCTTGTGAATAGGATTGTCATAGCCGAAAGCATATAAGTTTGGAGCGTGGCTCTAGGCATCCTCGGTCTAGAACATATGTTGGCCACGATGGGCTATTGCTTTTGGTCATGGTGGCTGACATCACACAAGATGATCAGCAAAGATGCGAGGTGGGGTTTTGACTCCCTCACTTTCCTAGCTGGATGGCACCTCTGGAAGGAGAGAAACTCAAGGATGTTCGATGGAAATAGCTCCACCACAGACGAGGTGTTTTGAGCAATAGTCGAGGAAGCCAAGCAGTGGTCGCTGGCAGGCTTCAAATAGCTTCATAGCTTATTGCCGTTAGCGCTACCCAATGGGTCGCAACAGATGTTCTATATAAATTAAACCTTTCTGCTATACCCTAGTCGGGGTTCCACCTAACAAGATCCTAACATATGGGTATGTTAAGCCTCGGGTCCAGTGGTTCCCGAATGAAGAAGACCCCTGACTGACCCCGCTAGGATCGCCCGAGGGCTCGTGCGCACCCTCCGGAGAAGAAACCCTACCAAGCCTGACTACGATGACACCTCCGTTTGGGGTTTGGGGGCCTGCCTAAGCCCCTAGGCTCCCAATCTACGATGACACTCCGGCCTGGCCCTTGGCTCCTGCTTCACCAATGACGCTAGCCAAGGACCGAGCAAAAGAAGACATGCCCCAAGCTACCAAGGCTCGGGGGCTCTCTGGAGCTACCCCTTGGGCACGACACTTTCCTAATAAGGTCACGCACGGGGCACGACACAAGAAGACAAAGCTTCACTGCGGCCTCCAGGGGCTTGGAGGCCTCTGGGCCCATGCATTAGCCCTTGAAGCCGACCTCCTTCACCGTCAAGAAGACTCTAGAAGGTCCACCTAGTGGAGATTGGTTGTTGACGGTAGTTAATAACCATTATAAACCATCAATTAAACATGTATAAGGGCAAAAATATAATCACCAATAAAAGGTTTAGGGGTTTTAACTAATGAATTCCATGACCTTTGGTGATTTCATGACTGCAGGAGGATTTATCCAGAAAATAGCTCCTAGAAACACTGTCGTACACTCCAAACAAGCAAACCAACGACAACAAGTGATTCTACCCGTGACATTAATGAAATTTGACTCAAGACAGATCCCAAGCCTCGCTACCAGAAGGAGGAGCTCACTTGGCACCTTAGTGGGCCGGCCAGCCCACTAGGGAGGTCGCCTGGCCCATGGGGGTGGTCCATAACCCTCTGCCGCCGTGTACTCCTTCCTACGATCTACACCGTTGATTTTAAGGTGGTTTTATGTTGGTTCATCTAACAGTGGTCGGGAGAGATGAGGCGGATCGATGACGTGGCAATTCCTTGCCCCCTACTCCTCCTAGAGTCCTTGCCCCTTACTCCACCTCTATTCCTGGGCCGCTACTCTACCTCTGGCCTATATATAGCAGCCCCTATCCCCTTCCCTCGTCAGATCCTGAAACCCTAATTCATATTCTCCTCATGAGGATCAAAGCTAGCTATTAAGAGAAGATTAGTCCTCTATAGGATTTAGTCTTATAATTAGAAATAGTGAGATAGAGAGTGAGGGAAGAGTTTGGAGGAGATGTCGGCCGTGTGTAATAAAATTGATTCAGGATAAATCCTTCTCGTGAGAAGGCGATGAAAACACATACTCACGCCTATGAGAGTTTGAGCAGATATGTGCATGCTTGCATATCACTGGCATGTTTGACAAGACCTTAAGATCAAAGTTATTTATGTTCTCTTTGATGGGAAAAGCTAAAACATGGTATAGTCAAACCGTAGGAAGTGTTCAAGGAGATTGGGAAACGTTATGCTCTAAATTTTGTTTATGTTTCATTCCCATATCTAAAGTGGTTAGCCTTCGGAAAGAGGTTCTAAATTTAAGACAACTAGAAGAAGAATCTCTTGGTACATCGTGGGATCGTTTTAATGAACTCATCTTCACTGGCCCAGACCTTGCCATTCAAGACATTGTACTTCTTCATCATTTTTACATAGGTCTTAGCAAGGATTCTATGGAATCCCTTGATGCAGCCTCTAGAGGAGCTTTCTTTCATTTGTCTACTAGTGAAGCAAGGGCTATGATTGATAGAATTAGTGGAAAGACTCCCTGCACTAGCATTGATAATGAACTCCCCGAGAAAGGTAAGAAATCATCCCCTAATCAAGAAGACCAAGTTCTGATAGCCAAATCACAACCACTCCAATCCCAAGATTTAGCTGTCAATCCCGAACCATCAATACCCCAAAATCCCCAAGAGAAGAAGGAATTCCACCTTTGGAAATCCCTATTGAAATTAAGGATGATCTTTTTGATGTTGATTTTAGGAAAAGATTAAACTTTCTACTAGATAAGAGACCTTCGAGCGAATATAATTCAAATCCTCTCAAGAAGGGATCTCTTAGAAAGCGTCCTTATTCCCATATAGGACATTGGGAAGAATTCAAGGATGGCATGTCTAGTGAACCCATAGAAGGAGAGCCAAGCCATTTAGAAGCCACTCCTATTCTCTCCCTTTCTATGCCCACATTAGATGTCTTATCTGAACCCATCTTTCAACCCATCCTTGACCCCGATGATCCCTCTTATGCTCTCTCTCCTAAGTCTCATGATGATCCTAGAAATTCACCAAGACACACAAAGCATAGGAATCATGAAGGCCACAAGGAAGACCAAGAAGAGCAACAACAATGGTTGGAGGATATTAAGAACTTATGTGTCGTTGCCATTGAATGGATGGATGAGGCTTTAGATGAGATCAACCCGAGAGTCATCGATTCATGGGAAATCTTGGACAATAAAATGTCCAAAGAATGTCATAGGCATAAAATGATGGAGACAATGTTTCCACCTATAGACATTCATGAAGAAACACCCCTGGAGCTTGAAAAGGAAGATGACATCAACGAGCATGGAAGTTATTTCATGAACACCTCATCAAATCCATGCTCGTATGAAAAATCTCCTAAATCAATTGGTCTCTCTAACATTGCCACACACGAGATCTTCAACCCCCTCATTCTCCTTGTTCATCAAGACTTTAAAAGGGTGGTTGTAGATGCATATATTTATCATAAATATTGTAGATCTCATTGTGTGAATCTTGAGATAGGCACACAAAGGTTGGTGTTGGAGGGGAAACCACTTCACCAACTTAAAACACAATTCGAAGGTTTCCCAAGAACGAGTTGTTGCCCTAAAGCAAGCACTTTCGAAAGATAATATGAGTTTTCACCTTCTGTTGTGATACCCTTGTAAAGTGAGCATAGAAACATAATTGTGCAAATATTTATTCGGGTATTTTTGTCACTAACCATTCCAGGTTTGAAGCAAAAAGAATGAAGGATGACGACGCAAGATATGTCCAACCCATTATCATGCAACATTTAATCACATCCATCCAAACTTGATTTTGCATTTGCAAAATTCAAGTATGGGGGTTGGACTTCTCTGAAAATCTCTTGCCATGTTGCTAAATTTATCTTGGTTGTCTCTACCTTTAAACCATGCTCAGTTTGCTAAATAACAATCATGCTCTTCATCTGTATTTGAATAAAACTCTATAATGTTTTCATGCTATCTTTGTTTGCTATAGTATGCTTAAGGTTTGGAGTATGTTCATACATCTTCTAAATTAAGAATGGTGCTTAGTTTAGGAGTGTTGATCCCACTTCAGAAGACTTTTTAAATTAAGCGTGGTGCTTAGGTTAAAATGCTTTCCTAGATTAAATTAGACAAGGTGTCTAGTTTGATTTTTGAACCAAGAATATTCTATAGTAGATATTGGTCATTTTGCTAGACTAACCCATGCAGGAAACTCTTAATTCAATTTGGGTAAGTCACGAGATGAATTCAAATCAAAGATGAAGCAAGGCACATGGTGAACTCTAATAACTTTGCGCAAAGAAGACACGGCTCATTCATTAGGAATGAAAGACCTATAAGTATCAAAAGTCATTCCCTTTGTCTTATGCTGCAAGTTACCTTTGCCTTGAGCCATGTCTGTATAGAACATGATAAACCAAAACTATGTTAAAATAATTCTAACACTATCTTTTCATTAGCATAGATGGAAATTACAAAATTCTAGATAAACAACCTGTGTTTCAAAATTGTATATTCTTCGGGTATGTGTTGTCCACTAATCCTTTGCAGGCATAAAACAATGATTGAGACAAAAGGTCTAACAAGGTGTCAAAAGATCAAAGAGCAAAAAGATGGCATGACAGAAGGATGAGAAAGAAAAGGTGTGAACTAGGAAACAAGAAGCTCATGAACAGCTCAAGTTGCGAGACTAGCGGAACAAGGAAAACTTCAAGGAAAAAGGAAGGACCATCATGAGTTATCTACCCTTCGTCACATGGTGTTATCACGCTCCAATAACAAAGGTAACATCCTAAGGTAAATGGTCATTATTTAAAAAGTTTTTCCTTGATTCTGGTAGGCACATAAATAAGAAACAAACATGTTTGAGTTACAAATTTACTTGATCCAATCTGATTAGCTCAACATATTTAATTCTTTAAACTTGTTCCTAGCACCACTTTCTTGAGCTCATAGTCTTAACCAAATAAGCTAAATATTGCACATCCTATCTCTGGAAGATGATAGTCATAATCATGTAAAGTTCGATATATTATGAAAAGATAGATAATCCTTCCATAGGTTAAGCAACTCAGTATTTTCTGCCAAATATACTTAAATGCTACATTCATGCACAATCTTCTGATCTTATCACCCATGATATAAATGAACAAAGCACATAACATCAACTTTATCTTGTTCAATGTGCCTAAGGATAGAGAAGGATAAATAAAGTTTTGGTTCTGTTGGTGTTTTCCCACCAACAGAGCCGATGCACTTGATCTCTACCTTGTCTTATGAGCAAGACACGCTTCAAGCAAAGTGTGGGAGAGTCAGTTGATTCTCTAAATTTCTACAAGTGTTCTGAGCCTGTCAAACCAAAATCAAAAATCAAAATCAAGATAGGTTTGGCAAAAAAAGGTGACAATACCATTGGAGGCGTTATCACAAGAATCCTCATCTTCAGAGCAAACCGAGGAACTTGATCAATGACTTCACAAGGAGAAGTCCAGTTCGAAGGACTTAAAACACCAAACCCTCACCGAAAGAGCTAGCTTGGGGGAGAAGCACTCCCATGTATCCAGGTAAGTATTATTTCCCTTTTTGTTTTAGTTTTTAGTTTCTTTTAAATAGTTAAAAATGATGAATGAAAAACAAAATAAAAAGTTATCTATATAATAAATATATATAGTTATAGTAATAATGTGTGATCTAGTAAAATTGAAAACAAAATAAAAAGGTGTGTCTAGTTTGTTTTAATTTGTTTTTAAGAGCTGAATAAAATAAAGAGGACTCATAATAATCTCTTAAATGGAAATGATGAATAGTTGCTCTATTGTAATTCCTTTCAAGTACCTAATTTTCAGCCTTGAATTCTCCTGAGTTTTGGATACGACTGATTTGATATAAAGATTTACTCTAAACTAGAAACTCATAGGTAGCGAATGCTTGATCTAAGTCTAGGTAATTGACGGATATGATATGAGAAGGTCTGAGCTATTGTTTATCTTGTTCCTAGTGACACTAAACTTCTAGAGATTTAACTTTGAAAAAATAAAAATACTATATGATGAGTTCCTGTATGACAAAGCTTGAATTCCCACCATAGCCATACATGTTATTTAGGATAGGAAAACTTCCACATATATGTTGCGTACTTTTGCATTGAGTTTTGTCAAGCTTTATTGAACCTTATGAGAGGTTTGTCATGCTCTTAAAATCAAGATCACATACACACCACCCAAATATGCACTACTCCTACACTGGGGTAGGCGTAGATATATGCCTTCCATCTAGATCTGCCCAAAAATGTTTTACTCCTACACTGGGAGTGAACACCAAAAATATGCTTGATAGGTTTTCCATTCACCAAATAAATACTCCAAGTTCTTGTTGCTATCTCTCAAAGTTTTGTTGCAGAAAAGAGACATGGAGCTATGCAAAAGTTATTCATAAAAAAAAGAAAAAAAAAACAATGATGATGAGAAAAAATGGATACAAAAGTGTCCAAGATATTTAAAACAATGGGTACTCAGATGCCCGCCTTGAAAAAAAAGAAGAAGAGATGAATAAGATTGCCCTTGTTCTCTAGCAAATGTTTCTAAGTTTCAAAGGAGAGATATGTTTTCAAGGAACACAGTAGAATTAGGTTAGCCACCATATATATCCACCATACATCCACACACATGCATATCTTGATTTGATTGTATGACTCAACTCTCTTTGGATCCATTGTTTGACATTACAATATATGCATTTGCAAGTATGCTCTAGCTTTCTCCCTACCTATGAACTCCATATAAAACCTTAGTGGTAGGAAGAAAAAGGCATAACATCTTTATTGCCTTGGTGAGGATCCACAAATACCACATATATTGAGAGACTTGAGAGTGTCATACAACAGAATCTCTGAGTTTTATTTTGAAAACTTATAAAAACTCCAAAACAATGGTGGAACAAAGAAATTTGAGACATAGTGCTTGACTTGATCGTTCTGTCCTTCAATTGCTCAAGACCCAAGTGAAGGCTGAGAATCCCCATAGTAGAAGGTAATATGGGTAAGTTTGAAAGTCAAATCAGTTTATTCTAATCCAGAGAAGAATTCTTGTTTGAACGCATGTGTACCTTTGAGGCGTGAAAACATTGTAGCAACTCCTGATCCATTAATGAGTTTAGATTTGCTAAGGTACTAGTAAAGGTTAAGCTTGGGGGAGTTGTTGATGGTAGTTAACAACCATTATAAACCATCACTTAAACATGTATAAGGGCATAAATGTAATCACCAATGAAGGTTTAGGGATTTAAACTAATGAATTACATGAGCTTTGGTAATTTCATGACTGCAGGAGGATTTATCTAGAAAATAGCTCTTGGAACCACTATCATACACTCCAAACAAGCAAACCGACGACAACAAGTGATTCTACCTGCGACACCTATGAAAGTCGACTCAAGATGAAGCCCAAGCCTCGCCACTAGAAGGAGAAGCTCACCTGGCACCATAGTGGGCCGACCGGCCCACTAGGGAGGTCGCCCGACCCATGGGGGTGGCCCATCACCCTCCGCCACCGCGTACTCCTTCCTATAATCTACACCATTGATTTTAAAGCGGTTTTAGGTCGGTTCATCCAACGGTGGTCAAGAGAGATGACGTGGATCGATGATGTGGCAATTCCTTGCCCCGTACTCCTCCTAGAGTCCTTGCCCCTTACTCCACCTATATTCCTTGGCCGCTACTCTACCTCTGGCCTATATATAGCAGCCCCTACCCCCTTCCCTCATCAGATCCTAAAACCCTAATTCATATTCTCCTCATGAGGATCAAATCTAGCTATCAAGAGAAGATTAGTCCTCTATAGGATTTAGTCTTATAATTAGAAATAGTGAGATAGAGAGTGAGAAAAGAGTTTGGAGGAGATGCCGGCCTGTCGGTGTTCTCTCTATGGCTTGCACCTTGGTGGATTCAAGTTCTAATTGACCTTGCTTTTGAGATTTCTCTGGTAATCAACTTCTGATTCAAGTAAGTATCTTGCTTATATTGTTCTTCAGGTTCAAAACTCTTTTGAGTACTTTATTCCTACACTAGAGGGAGTAGAGTATTAATTGTAAGTGTAAGCATGGTGCTTAGACTTAGGTTAATCATGGATGCACCCTGCATTCTGGATCGGTGGTGACTCGCGAGGGTGACTCTTATAGCCTCGTTGAATCCTTTGTAGTCCACCTCTTGTCTGTAGGAGCATGTAAGACGTGGTTGTGAAGGAAAGCATCCTCTACTGGTGTCTTTCCCTCGTAATGTCCCCAGTTGAACAGTACAAGATATAAGCTTACCCAAGTCAGAACTAGAGAACCTCGGTTGTCCTCTCTACGCTCCTATTTATCCTAACCTTGTTGCTACACCTAGATAAATTAACCCTTAACCTATTCACTACCCCTCGTTAAGTTAGACCGTAGTTAGTCTCACATGTTTCCCTGTGGATATGATACTTGGAATACTTTTGGGTGAAAGCTACAATGGTATCCGTGCGCTTGCGGATTTATCTATGTGCGTTAAAATATACCAACAAGCTTTCTAGCGCCTTTGCTGGGGAAACGGTTGCTGAATTAACTTCGAGCCTAGCTTAATATTTTTTAGCCTGGATTCCACTTCTATTTATCAATATGCTAAACCCACAAGCACAAGCCTAAAGGCACCAGAATCCTTAGAGCCTATCATGACACCTGGTTATGAGCTGCGCCCGTGTTTAATAAAATTGATTCGGGATAAATCCTTCTTGTGAGAAGGCGATGAAAACACATACTCACACCTACGAGAGTTTGAGCAGATATGTGCATGCTTGTATATCACTGGCTCTATGGTGGCTCTACAGGCAGCGTTAAGTGCGATTCTATGGTGGCTCTATGGTGGCTAGAGCCACCCGCCTTGTCACCAGAGCAAGCGGCACCGCCCCACATGGCGGTGTTCGCTTCCCCAGCGAGATCTCCGTCATGGCTGGAGCACTCCTCGACATAGGAGCCTCACACAGAAAGGGGCTTGCCCGACGATGGGACCTACATGCTAACTCCATGAATAGCTAAGTTCCCCGGCAACTAAGCTATTTTTTCATATGTTCTTCACCTCTCAAATTGCCATTGGGGGAACACGCCGACCCCGCTCGAATCAACCCGCCTTTGGGCCACGAACCTCCTTGCCCCAGTCTCACGGTCGGGGAGCAAAGCTGCCCTGTTCTCCCTCTATTGACCATCGAACGGGATAAGCTAACGCCCTAATGCCACACAGGCACCACCCGGGCTAACGGAGCTAACAGCTAATGACCACTAGGCTCTAAAAGAGGGAAGCAGACACCGAGGATGCTCCCCACCAAGACAAACAGAGCGTGGAG
This sequence comes from Miscanthus lutarioriparius, assembly GCA_904845875.1. Classification (NCBI taxonomy): domain Eukaryota; kingdom Viridiplantae; phylum Streptophyta; class Magnoliopsida; order Poales; family Poaceae; genus Miscanthus; species Miscanthus lutarioriparius. The sequence continues at coordinate 27,036,244 of CAJGYO010000017.1, read as the reverse complement.
TGGGAGCGACAGCGAAAGCGCAAAGATTTGACGAACAGGCATGCCCTTAGTGTAACGATTGTTCAAAGGGGGATAGAAACCTTGAATTATAGAAATAGGTTTTACAGCCTAATCCTTGTGTAGGTCACGGGGATGCTAGGGGATCCATGGGCACACCCTCTTCTTATGGATACTCATTGATCAACAACAGCTTGTCATCGACGATGCCCGCTGCGGTGGCGACCAAGGGCGCCACCGCGCTCTCGGCTTCTTCTAGCTCCTTGTCGGAGGTCTTATTGGGCACGCCCAGGGCCACTGCACCTAAGTCAGCCTATGGGGGCTGAAGCTTCGTCAAGATCAGGGCCTCGGTGGCCCCCTGGTGGACCACGCTCCTGACGACTCATGGAACAAGCACCGCGAGGGAGCGTACCCTTCTGACAAGGTCGTGCTCCGCCTTCGAGGGTGACGAAGGGAGCCGAACATCACACGCCTCTTCCACGCTAGTGGCGAGCCCCTCCAACTTTGCCCGCATGGCATCTAGCTCCTACCCATGCTTCGCTAGGGTGGTCTAGCCATCCACCGACACCTTCGCCTCAGCCTACAGCTCCTTCCATAGGCGGTCGCACTCCACACATGCCTTCTCTGCCTCCTCTAGCCGAAGGACCTCGCCACACTCATCTGTGAGCGCCACTGGTAGCCCTACATTGTGTGAAGTAAGGAGCACTGGGTTCATGGTGGCACGGGATGAAAGACCCCACCCCGGGGGCAAGGGAGAGAAGGAAGAGAAGAGGATGCACCTATAATGAGCCCCTAGGCCTCATGAAGCTCGAAACGGGCAGTATCCCTCATGGTCTCCAGTAGGCCTAGGGAGACCCTTAGCTCCATGAAAATACCCTCGGCCATCTAGCAAGCCTCCTTCGCCTCTACAACCTTCTGCCGAGACACCTCAGCCCTCGCCTCCGCGTTGCACTTGGCCTCCCATTCTGCCGCCAGCTCAGAATCCAGACGTGCCACGACGCTGCGTGCCCCATCGCCTTCCCTGACAAGTGCCTCCATCAGTGCTGCCACCCGCTTGCCAGTTGGAGGATAGGGGTTGGGGAGCAAGGTGGGCAAGGACCTCGTGCCCCCATCAGAGGGGCTAGAAAGCGCCCATGGAGCAGCCTTCTCCCACTCCCGGATGAGGTCCGACTTTCTCTGGGAGAACTGGACCAGCACCTGCAACAACAACGACAACAAGGAAGCTCAAGCAAAACCTCGGCTCCAGCTATGGCGTCACGACCATCTGGTCGATTCTCACCCCACAGGAGGCATATATCCCCTGTTGAAGACCGAAGAACGTCCCCATAGGGGCCCATCATCTCTGCGATGGAGTCATAGAAGAAGGCGACCAGCTCATCGAAGGCGCCACGCCACTTCATCAGCTCCAACCATGTGTCCGCCTTGGGGCCATCGTCCAGCATGTGTGGTCCCCCTACTAGCGACACAGGAGCAGCCAGCGTAGCCACAGACGAGGAACCAGCATCCTTGTGTCTCAGGGCCGGGGGGAGATCAGGGGCAGCGGCCTACCTCGAGTCTACCTCTACTTCAGGGGGAAGGTCCCCCAAAAGGGGGCCTCCTCCCATGGCGTTGGATCTCTTTGGACATGCCTAGGCATCAACAACTGGCCCCTCCATGACAGCGTCTGGCCTTGACACCTTGCCCACTTAAGGTGGCAACAACGGGTGATGGTGCACCTTCAGCACCAGCGGCCGAAATGGCACCGCTGCACCGCCCAAAGCCCCTACCAACGAAGATTCCCTGTAGTCAATATCCGCATCGTCAAGCAATAAACATATGACCTTTAGACAATGGCGGCCTAATTAACAAAAGTCTTCACCTATTGCCTAAAGAAAGCCTCAGAGGAGAGCACCTATTCCGTGGAGGCAACCCTGCCCCAAAGGAACTCGAATAGGGGCGCTTCCCACGTGGCCCAACTAGAGGGAGAACCTCCCAAGGATGGGCTAGGGGACGTGCCCCTAGTGGTGGGGAAGAACTCCTAGAGGTGACCTCGCCCCCCTACCCCTTGGGGCTAGGGAGACGAAGACCGTCCCTAGATAAGGGAGGTCGACAAGTCTCGGCTTGAACACCGAGAATGGGGCCAGGCCTTCATCGACTGATGGCTCCCCCGACGCAGATCCGAGCACCATCCATGCGATCCCCGTCATGGACTCCTCCGAGAGGTGACCCTCCGCCACCGCGGACTGGTCCCCTAACCCAAGGTACTCCCACATCGGGGCAGCCCTCGCCATCAGCGGAAGGATGCGGTGGAACAAGAACACCCAGAGCACCGTCCTGTCAGTCAAGCTGGCATTCCTTAGGGCGGTGACCCGGTCTAGCTAGCCCTCGGTGACCTCAACGGTGGGACCCTCTAGGACCATCTTCCAAGATGGCTATGCCACCATCCCTAGATGGTCGGGGGAGTAGGACCAGTAGAGACTCGGAAGGATCCGGAAGATAAAACCTTTTCTGCTGCCACCCCTTTTCGTAGGTGGGAAAGGAGAGCTCCAGGTACCACAGCTTTAGGTTGTTGCACACCTAGATGGTGGTGGCGCTGATCTGTTGTATGGATCCATCGCCGTACTTATTCAAGTTTAGTCGGAAGATCCTCCTCCACAAGTCGAAGTGAGGCTTGATCCCCAAATAACACTCTTAGAGGGTGACGAACACCGCAAGGTGGGCCACCCCATGCGGCGTTAGGTCATGGAGCCGCAGCCCGAAGTAGCGGAGGAACCTCCCCATGAATGGATGTGTGGGGACGCCAAACCCAGCAAGGTGGAATGGGATGAAGGAAACAACCTACGACTCCCACTATTGCTTTAAATTCATAGGATCTTGTATAACAAAAGAAAGTTTTAAATTCATAGCCTACCACTATTGCTTGAATGATTAATTGATCTAGTAGTTAGTATATGAATTTGTTCATGAGCTAATGAACCCAAGTACTTGATCTAATTTGGATTCCCAACAAGTGACAAGTACAACCTCGATAAGATAACCTCCAAATGAGTGTGAAGAATCTTAAAGAGGGTTCAAACCGGACTTGGAAGCTTAGGCAAATCAATTTAGTTCAAGTCAACTTAGAAGTTCACGATATATGACAAGAGTACAAGCATAAGACAACAATGCAAATGGATATCTAGTTTGGTTGATTCAAGTAGTATCTAGACTCAAATGATCTTTCATCAAGACTCCACAAGTGATGTCTAGATCAACTTACAAGTGATATCCTACAAGTGGTACTCATGAAGATAGCAAATGTTCAAGAAATGATTTTTATTAACAAATCAATCACACACGTGGCATCACATCTCTACATATGGTATCATTCATACAAGATGGTGGTTCCACAAGTGATCCTCAACCTTAAGTGATCATCAAGTCAAAGATGCTTTCCTCATCTACAAGAGTTCAAGATTCTCAGGTGTCAAGACCCATGTTTGGACATAGGGGGAGGAGTCCCACTACAATTGGTATCAAGGTTACAAGATCCTACACATGGTGTCTAAAGAGCTATACAAGTGGTGTCCATCAAAAATGCAAGATTCAAGTATCAACCATCTACCCCAAATGCAAGCCTTTGCATAAAAAAGAAGCACACCTTTTTATGGAAATTGGTGACAAAGGGAGAGAGATTGTACAAAGATATGAAAGCTTTGGGAAAGATTGAGACAAAGAAGTAGAGGCTGGACATGGACATGGACAAAGAGGGAGCAACATTGAAGAATTGAGAAGTATCAAAATTCTTGGACAAAGCGAAGCACACAAGTAGGGGGAGCAAGCTCATGAACTTTGATTGAGTGCATTTGATATGTGCATATTCATGTGCTTGCTTGCATTGCATAAGTTTTTAAATTTGATATGCATGCTTGTGTGGTGTATGCTAGTTATAGAATTTGATTGATGAAATAAAAACTAGCATGTATAGGATGGTAGCTAGACTTGTGTTTCTATATGTGGTACTAGAACCTTGCTTATAATGTTAATCTCACGGGGTTTCTAGTATTTTTGTTGAGTGACAGTCAGGCCTCGCTTGGACCTGCGCGTCCGATCATGTGTTCCAGAGAGGGCACGGTCTCGATCATGTGACCGGACGCTGGCGTGAAGAGGTGACCTGACGCGCTGAGGCTGCGTTCGATCGGTCGTGATGTACGCTGACGTCTTGGCACGAGGAGCAGCAGTGACACATGGCAAGCAGTGAAGGACCGGACTCAAGTGCTATGTCCGATCGCGACCAACCTGACGCGTTCAGTCGTAGTTTAGGGATTCCAGGAGCCCTCTGGAGTCAACCTGACTCAGGTGGTGGCGCAGCATCAGGTGGCGCGAAGGCGTGTCTGGTCAGATGGTGGACGAGTGCTGGCACGCGCGATCTGATGCAACATGGCAACATTAGGTCAGGGCTCGATGCGTCGGGTCATCACATGACCGTTGGCTCACAGCTGCCGACCATTGAAGATCAACGCTCACGGTTGAATCTAGGCTGACACGTGGACGGTGGATTGTGATCGGACGCTGGTCGGGTGCGTCCGATCAAGGTGATCTGTGTGTCCCGTCGTGTTGCAGAAAGCCTAGTGAAGGGGTAACAGCTAGTTTAGCCCTTAGGGCTATAAATGGAAGTGTTGGTCGGCCTTTGGCCAGTTGCTGAGCACACTAGAGCCTTGGTGGCTTATGTGGTGGTGCTTTGGAGCCCTCTAACTCACTCTTGCTTGATAGTGTTCATCCGATTGAGTGAGTGAGCAAGTCTAGTGCTATTGCATCATGAGGTTGCATCGAGTGGCACTAGGTGATCATGTTGTAAGCCGGTGGTGCTTGTTACTCTTGGAGGTTGCCACCTCCTAGATGGCTTGGTGGCTTGTGACTCCGTTGAAGCACTTGAGAAGATTCTACGGTGCTCCAGAGGAGGATTTGTGAGGGGGATTGTGCTCACCCTGCGGGGATCACGAAGAGCAACTCCAGTTGAGCGTGTCATTGAGCTACCCTCATTTTAGGGTAGGTTCTTACAGTGCCCGACGTGTGGGCTTGGTGGGTGATGCCAATTAGCCGTCGAACCACCAAGTGAACGGTCGACACAACGGGGACAAAGCTTGGTGGCAACCAAGTGAACCTTGGAAGAAAATCACCGTATCAACATTGTCTTCATCATCTTCTCTATGGTTTGCATTCCGTGAAACACAAGCTTGTATTACTTTCATTTACATTGTGCTTGTGTAGTTGCTCTTGAGACTAGTTTAGCTTTAGTAGCTTGCTAGTTGCCTTCTTGCTTGTGTAGCATAGAAGTAGCTCCCTTGCATGGCTAATTTGGTTCTAGTAACCTTGTTAGTTACATTGCTTAGTTTGTGTAGCTAAGTAATTTGCGCTCTATAATTTGGCTTGTGTAGCCTTGTTATTGAGCATTGCTAGTGAGCTTAGGTGGCTTTGTGCTTTTGCTTCACTAGTTGTGTAGGTGCTCCCCGGTTTGGTTGAAGTACTAGTTGCATAGGTTTGTGTGACCTTGCAAGCTAGAATTGGATAGGTTGTGGCAGAACCTCCTAAATTATAGGACCCACATACATTTGTCACTGTCCAAAGACCTTTGACAACAATGCATATGTTCCTGGTAACTTAAGAAGTCTGTCGGGTGTCCTCGGGGAACCCCGAATCATCCATGATTTCCGAGCAGGATCACATTACAGAGTCATTGCAGTATTACAACAGTTTATTCAAATAAATACATCAGAGTAAAAGTAGCGGAAGACTTACAATAACATAGTTTACAAACCATTTATTTCAAACCATACAACTAAGTTTGATATTAATACAAACCAAAGTAGTGGAGCGGCATTATAATATAATACAAAACACACAATGAGGCTGCCCTGCCCAAGGGCCACACAATTACTTCTCAACGCCATCACAAGGTACAACTGTCATGCAGCACGATCCAAAACAGATCTGCTCATGAGGCTCACCTGCAACAAGGGTCAACGAACCCTGACTACAAAAGTACTCAACAAGACTTAACCGAAATAAGAACTGATAACTCAGGAATGCAGGCTCAGGGATTCAAGGTATGGTTTTAGCAATAATCAAAGTTATTTTGCGTAAAAGCTCTTTGACAAAATTCTTTGTTTCAACAGTTTAAACTTCATAAAATCATATACAAAGATGACACGATCCGTAATGAGATCATGAAACTTCATATCCAACACCTTCATCAACCATTCTCAAGTTCCAGTTATTAATTACTACGATGATGAACAGTGAGTTGAGTCTCCATAACCGAGGAGCAACGACGATTCGAACCGATTATAAACCCAGCTGGGGACTCCAGACCACATGACATATGCAGGTCCCTGACCTACATATACCAACCTATTCTCGGATCCTCTAAAACAAGAATGGGTCCGCGCCACCCGAGAATACAGTACTCCACCAATCCAGCCCATTGCCACGTGGGTACACGCTATTCCCGCCATCTCTCCACTCCCAGTGCGCGAGTAGCCATTCTCGTAATAGAATTGCCAAGTTCAGGCTTACCGGAGTATGTGGTTAGTACTACAAATTCTCACCTCATGCAATTTAACAACGGACGTGCCTTAATCGACACAGGCGGAAAGATCCCGCTCACAAGACCTCCATGTCTTGTGGCTCACACACACCGAGTCCGCCCGGTCTAGATTTATTACTCCACATTCCCATATCACATGCTAACATAATTAACCAATGTTCCATTTAAAACTTGCAGGTGGCAGGTAGTCACCGACTTCATCGTTCTACGCATAGCTAAGCAAAACTAGGCATATACGAGTTCAAAACTGGTAATATGGTAAATATGGAATAACAAGGGTGGTAATGCACCAATTAGGCTCTTACTTAACTCTTAATCACTTAATGCAGTAACGGAAAGCAAAAGCGAAATTAATTTGTAAAACACAAGGTAGGGTTGTATGCATCCGGGGCTTGCCTTCGTTGACGGAAAAGTTCGGCTCCTGCGACGTTTCACAAGTCTTCAATCCGACCTCAACAGACAGATCAACCTCCTCCGCAACTTGATTAACTACCATGTGTTCACCTTCGTTTACTACACGTAGTAACATTGCCATGTTTAACATGATGAGGAATATAAAACATGATGCTCGATGATGGATGCAAAAATTAATAAATTGGATACAATTTTCCTTCGCAGTACAGTTACAAACCAAACTAACCAAACCATATTCGTAACTGATGTGACCACACCAGCACCGATCACTTTGGTGAACTCTCCGACCACTATGGTGAACTATCCGACCACTACGGTGAACTATCCGACCACTACGGTGAACTATCCGACCACTACGGTGAACTATCCGACCACTACGGTGAACTATGCGGAGCAAAGATCATCGGTGAGGGAGAACCGGCGACTGCAGTGATCAAAATGAGTAAACAACAACTGACTAAGGACTACAGCATCGAAACGAAACCGTAAGTACACGCGATTATGAGACAACGGCTCACCGAAGGGCTCGCCACGATGACACGCACGCTTGAGCGGTGAAGTTCTTGACCTCGAGGAAGAAAAACGTGGACAGCGAGTTCTCGGCAATTTCAAGCGACCAATGTTAGCTAAATTTGGATTCGCAAGGAAAAGACGGAACTAGGACGGCCTTTACCGAGATGGCAACAAGCGCTGGGGAGACGATGCGAGCTTGTTGGAGCGATGACAACGGCGGTGGTGAAAACAAAGGAAGAAGAAAAACGACGATGACGACGTCTTGGTACTTATAGCGCGGCAGAAGAAGCTCAAGGAAGCCACGACGGAGCCGTTTCCGTGCTGCAGCGACATCAAGGACGGCCACGACGCACCGAACGCCAAGAAGGTCCGACAATGCAATGTAGCTTAAGCGGTGAACACATTTCACGAAATTACAAAATTGCCATACGCCAAAATTCACAAATTACTCTCAAATTTTCATAACAACTCAAAATCTCCAAAAACAAAAGTTGTTCAAAATCGAAAGTTCTACAACTTTGCTTCTATAACCATCTCCTAATTCGGTCTAGATTTTGAAATGGATTTTCAGGGTAGGATTTAAATGCTGAAAAGCGGGGTTTTCTCGAAAAATTCAAAATCCAAACAAACTTTGAACTAGAGTCAACCAATACAATTCAACACATACCACATGAATATAAACTTGTTTTAGTGTATGCATCTCAAAGTTTTCATCAAATGCCAAATGCTTTGCAATGCATATGATGACATGTTAGGTTTTAGTATTTTAAACACACGAGGTGTTACATAGGTGAGCACTAGCTAGCCCGGCACCTTTGTTGCCTCTTTAGGATCATTTTATAAGGTGCTTGTGAACTTAGATAGAGGGGTATAGTCTTGGCTAGACCAATAGTTTTAATTCTGCATTTGTTAGTCGGGGCGATTAAGTTTTAGAAAGGACTATTCACCCCCTCTAGTCTGCCATCTCAACCCTACAAGTGGTATCAGAGGGAGGTCTCTCATTTGTGGTCTTCACCGATCCGAGAAGATGGTGACTTATGGGCTAGATGTTGAGTGTCCACACATTTTAGTGGCACACACTTTACATGGTGGAAAAATTGGATGACTTGGAATTTAAGTTTATTTGCCCTCAAATGTGGTGGATCGTAGATGTGGGCTTTTCTCATGCGATTGATAGAAAGAATGCAACTCAAGCACAAAAGAAATGCCTACATCTCGATTGCCAAGCTACTAACATTTTCTATCAATCTATGAAAGATAACATATTTGGTGAGATCATGGACATGAAGTCCGCCCATGAGATTTGGATTTATCTCAATGAAAAATATGGGGTGGTCTCCGATGATGATGATGATGATGATCACAAGGTGCATGAGAGTGTTGAGCATGACCATGATTTGGTGATTGTGGAAGATTGCTCCACCTCATGGTCAAGTGATGATGATGATGACCATACCACTAGATCACTTGACAAGATTGATGATGATGCCTTAAGTGATGCAAATGATGATGCTACCCCATGCACACTTGATGGTGACGATGATGGTTCATGCTCGGGCTATGAGAGTGATGCTTCTACAAGCTCTCCATCACCACATTGCTTCATGTCACAAGGTGAGACAAAGGTACAAAATGCTAATGTGGTTGATCATGTTGATTCATTTGATGAGCTTGTTAATAGACTTGCTAGCATGACCATGTCTTTAGAAAATGAGAAAACTAAAACATTGAAATTGGAAAAAGAAAACTCATTTCTAAAGAACTCATGTGAAGAACATAAGCACTTACTTGATGTTCTTAAATCTTCACATGGTGAGCTAAAATTGAATCATGAGACACTACTTGCATCTCATGAAGAATTATTGGAATAACATGCTTCTCTCATTAAAGTATTTTCAAAGAAACTTAAAATGAATGCGAGCTCATCACATAAGTCAAGTGATCAATTACAACATGTGACTAACTCTTGTGATGTAGGAAAGAAGCATGTATCCACCTCTTGTGATGATTTATTAGAAATGCCATGCTCTTCACATATAGATGCTTGTTCTACTTCCTTGTCTTGTGAGACTAACCTTTTAAAGGAGAACAATGAGCTTAAGAATGAAGTAAAGAAATTGAGCAACAAGTTAGAGAGGTGCTACAACTCAAAAGTCACCTTTGAACATATATTGAAGACTCAAAGAAACTTTGGTGACAAGAGTGGCCTTGGCTTCAAAAGGAAGATGACAAAGGGCGAAAGAAAAAGGGCAAAGAAGATGAAGAAGCAACTACAATTGAAGTTGTCTCACTCAATGTGCTACCGGTGTCATGAAGCGGGACACCTTGCAAATGGTTGCCCAAACATTGAGAGGCTGAAGAAGATGAAAGAAGAAGAGAGGCTCAAGCATGTGAAGTGCTTCAAGTGCCGCACTTGGGGTCACCTTACCTCAATGTGCCCAACCAAGCAATTGGTGAAGCAACAAGAAGAGCCTCAACCAAAGCTACAAGATGAGCAAGATAAGACACCCCAAGAGCAAATTAAGATCAACCATGAAGATCGTGGTGACTTGATGATGAAGAAGAAGAGGAAGACAAGAAGGGGTGGGAAGGCAAGGCATCCAATGCAAATTCAAGATGCCAAGATGATGAGCAAGAGTAAAGATGAGAAGAAGGTGTATGCTCACATCAAGTGCTTCAAGTGTGAAGATATGGGACACTTTTCCTCGAAGTGTCCTACCAAGCTTGAGAAGAAGGATCAAGCAATTCATGAGAGGCAAGGCAATGGGAAGCACCACATGAGCAATGAAGAGAAGGCTCAATCAAAGAGAAATGCTACTCATGCCGGAAAAGGGGACACATGGCTCATTCATGTCCCCTAGGTAACTCTCCTAATCCCATTTCAATTGATGCAAATACTATGCTTAGGAAGGATGGCAATGGTACCTCATTGGTTGCAATTGTAAAACGTTCCGCTACTCATACTAAGGCATTGCCAAAGTATGTTGCTCCTAACTTGAAAGGACCCAAACTTTTTTGGGTATCATCAAAAAATGGATGATTGATTGTAGGTACCATGGGTATTGGAGGCTTGGTTCAAGTGGTATTCATTGTGTCGGTCATGTGATTGAGCCAAGTATTGACAAGTGATGATTATTATCCCAATGCCATGACAAGATAGTGAAGTCCAAATGTGCTACAACATACAAGTGTCATATTCAAGTTGTGGATGATTCATTGATATATTTGATGACTTGCAAAGATATGAGTTGAAGCTTGCTAATTAGATGATCATGAGCTAACCAAGGTATATCTCTTGTTGATCATTTCATTTGGGTGCATATGAGTTGGTTGAATTGAATAAATATGCATATGTTGCTTGCTATGAGATGATTGAATAGATAAATACTTAGTAATCAAGTTTGAATTGATTTGTGTTGGATAAATTCATAAGATGACCTTTAGTGAGTGGATTTAATGGATATATATCTTGTAAAAGTATTCAAACAAGTTAGTTTCAAGTTTGATTCACATTTGATGAAATATAGCTCAAGTGATTGAAATCTGTCCCATATTGAAAATTTGAGTGAGCTGTCATCTTAGCCATGTTTGAGTCATAAAAAATTATTGGATTGGCATAAAAATTGGTGTATATACTCGAGACTTATTGTATAAGATTCTATACAAATTTCATGAGAATTGGATAAGAGATGATTCGGTTTTGGAGTGGATCTTGTCAGTCATAGTGCAGCAGTTTTTAGCATGTAGCAGTGGTGGAAGAATTGAAATCTGGTAGCAATCTAGAAGTCAAATGAAGCTCAAATTTTTACAACTACTAGATGACTTAGTGAGCCACATCTTCACCAAATTTAGTGATATTTGGATCTGTACATTGGGACATATAGATTTTTCTTTGAAGAGTACAGAATCTGCTAGAAAAGTAACTTTTATTGGATTGATTAAGCGTCACTTCGATTGAAAGGTCCTCAAGTTGGAATCATGTTTATAAATGTTTGAGATACTTAAGTTTGGTTTTAATATAATCTAGAAGCATGACAAGAAAAGAGTATAAGACCATTTGATTGTGGAGTGTACTTGGCACATATTAGGTACTCAAATTGAAGATCAAGACCAAGCTCAAGATAAAGATGAAGTTTAAGTTCTAGTGATCATTGGAGATCATTGAGTAGAAAGAAAAGGACTTAAACAAGTAGAAAGAAAATGATTTAAAGAATGATTCATGGTTACTTAACAAGTTAAGTCCATCACTTGGATCAATCAAACAAAGTCAATTCAAGTGAGTATCTAGAATGGTTCTTTGAAGAGAGGTGACTTCTCCCTAGTGTAGGGGGTTGCTGCCTATGTGTAGGTAAAACCAAATGTGGTACTTGGAAGGCTAACATGGAAGTGGTGATCCAAGGAGCATTTGAGATGCTTAGTTGAAGCATTCAAAAGGGTTGATCAACAAAAGCAAGCAACACCCAAAAGAGAGCTAGTCATGGAAATTCAAGTGGTATTCCAAATAGTTCTCTCATGTAAGCATTGATCAAAGAATGAAGCAAGTCAACCACATCATGATAGTGCACTGTCGATGAAATCTAGTCGGCAGTCTACCGAGGGGTATACCCACGGTAGTAGATTAATCGATGGAGGTGCACATGATAGGAACCGGATGGTGACACAAGTGCAGAGACAGCGATTTAGACAGGTTCAGGCCGTCTGATCGACGTAATACCCTACGACATGTGTCTTTGGTGTATTGTATTAAATATGAAAAAAAATCTAGGGGGTCCCTACCCGCCTTATATAGTCTGGAGGGTAGGGTTACAGGTCGGTTTAGGTCTAGATCTATTCGGCTATATGGTTAGTATTTACAAGGAATACAATATCTATCATATCCGAACAGGTCTTCCTTCATCGCCAAGATGTCTTCTGATTGCCTTGCGGTGTACGCCGACCAGAGCCAAGCACCATAGGCCTTGATCTTATGGGTTGGACCACCCCTGGTGGTGCAGCCCATGTTCATTGTCATGGGTACCTAGGGTTATACCCCCCCACAGCTAGTCCCCGAGCGCCTTGTATCCGCTGAGCAACGCCGTCTTGAGTAGGTCCGAGCAGTTTGACGTGAAGCCGATCAATTTAACCGGTGATCCGAGTGGTGGAAGTCGAAGCTGACCAGTTTAACTAGTGAACGGAGCGGTGAAAGTCGAAGCCGACCGGTTTAGCTGGTATGCAGATCTCGGACTTAGCCAAGTAAGGCTTGCCAGAAGGATGTAAGGGGCTCAAGATAAAATTTTGAAAATTCTCCACCTTAGGTGAAGTGTAGCCACTTAGACTCCTTTTGTGATGAATCATCCATGATTTAGTCAATAAGGAGGGTAAATCAAGAAAAGAGCACTACATTCACCGCCAGGTGAAGTGTAGCCACTTAGTCCCCGAGCCTGCTGGAAGATGAAGAATGAATCTTGTAGTAGGGTCAAAGAAAATAAATCTAAAAGCTTGTCGACATCATCTGACATGTGCGTATCAAGACCCAGACATGCTGCCTAAGATCAGCACCCTGATCCAAATAGCATGGAGCAAGCTAATAGCACACCAATGAGACATAGCAAGATCCGACCGCCAAGGGAATCCCCAGCTTAGCCGGCGACTCTTGCATGAGGAATCCAAACACCGCCGAATGCTGAGTCCCTAGCTTAGCTGGCAATGCTTATACGAAGAATCCGAACACCAGGGAGTCCCTAGCTTAGCTGGCGAGCCCCCAGCGTGGCTGACGATGAAACGACGGACAATCCGACCAGTTGGTTGGCGAAGACTCGAGCACCAAGCAGCCCAACCAACTGGTTGGCGATGAAGTGAGCACCGAGTAGAAGTAAACGTCGAATAGTCCAACCAATTGGTCGGCGACGAAGTTCATGAACCTAGCGGTCCAACCAGTTGATTGGTGGAGAAAGCAGTGGCAGAGCTTGCCGGAGACATCGACCTTAGGTGAAGTGTACACACTTAGGCTTCGTTGGCGAAGTCAGATGATCATCATCTATGACTTAGTCAAAGAGGATGTTAGTATTGATACATGTGCCACAAGGTGCAATGTATACCTTGTAGTCCCCGAGCCTAACAGTAGGTGAAGAATGCATTTGGCATCAGGATCAAAAAAATACAATGATCACTTAGTCAGAATAACTGAGACCCTAGCTTAGCCGAGCACACAACCAGTCCCTAGCTTAGCTGAAGACCAATAAGAGGAAAATAGTACACTCACCGCTAGGTGAAGTGTACACACTTAGTCCCTGAGCCTACTGTAAGATAGAACAACATCTTGTAGCAGGATCAAGGAAACAAGTAAAAAGGATGAAATCCCCATGCTTAGCATTGGACATTGGAGTAAAATTTGGAGAGTGCTGAGCACTTAAAAATGGAGAGTGCTAAGCACTTTATGATTGGAGAACATGGAGAGTGCTTAGCACTATACCGTGGCGAAATTGGAGAACATGGAGAGTGCATAGCACTAAACCATGGCAAAATTGGAGAGTGTGGCAAAATTTGGAGAACGTGGAGAGTGCTTAGCACTATACCATGGTGAAATTGGAGAACATGGAGAGTGCTTAGCACTATACTGTGGCAAAATTGGAGAACGTGGTGAAATTTGGAGAACGTGGAGAGTGCTTAGCACTATACCATGGCGAAATTTGGAGAACCTGGTGAAATTTGGAGAACATGGAGAGTGCTTAGCACTTGACCATGGTGAAATTTGGAGAGTGCTTAGCACTATCCCATGGAGAAAATGGAGAACGTGTAGAGTGCTTAGCACCATACCGTGGCAAAATTGGAGAACGTAGAGAGTGCTTAGCACTATATCGTGGTGAAATTTGGAGAACGTGGTGAAATTTGGAGACCATGGAGAGTGCTTAGCACTTGACCGTGGTGAAATTTGGAGAGTGCTTAGCACTATGCCATGGAGAACATGGTGAGTGCTTAGCACTATACCGTGGCAAAATTGGAGAACGTGGTGAAATTTGGAGAACGTGGAGAGTGCTTAGCACTATACCATGGCAAAATTTGGAGAACGTGGTGAAATTTGGAGAACATGGAGAGTGCTTAGCACTTGACCATGGCAAAATTTGGAGAGTGCTTAGCACTATCCCATGGAGAACATGGAGAACGTGTAGAGTGCTTAGCACTATACCATGGCGAAATTGGAGAACGTAGCGAAATTTGGAGAATGTAGAGAGTGCTTAGCACTATACCGTGGCGAAATTTGGAGAACGTGGTGAAATTTGGAGACCATGGAGAGTGCTTAGCACTTGACCGTGGTGAAATTTGGAGGGTAGCACTATGCCATGGAGAACATGGAGAGTGCTTAGCACTATACCATGGCAAAATTGGAGAACATGGAGAGTGCTTAGCACTATACCGTGGTGAAATTGGAGAACATGAAGAACATGGAGAGATAACCCGACGAAAACCAGCCCAGCCATTCAGTATGCTTTGAAGCCATTTGAACCATAAATAACTTAGCTCTTGTGCACGCTTAGGAGCATAGGCATCACCGTGGAGCCACTATCGACCGCCCATGATGCAGAGCGCTGCTGCTCGTGCACGTTTAGGTGCTAAGTCGAGGATAGGGCTACTTCTGGACAACACAAATGAGAACATGACTGGTCGGCAGCGATGACATTGCTCGGCCCTCGAGCTTTCTGGCCTGTCGTCATGACGGCGGTCGTGATCGCTATAACACCATTCTTCGTGGCGGTCATCATCATGGCGCGGTGCGGCTTGCTTACGACTCAGGTGGCTCCTTTAGCAGCTCGCTTGGCGGCTCGGGAGGCTCGATGGCTCGGCAGCTCGAGCAGCTCGGTGGCTCGGTGGCTCGAGCGGCTCGGTGGCTCGGCAGCTCAAGCGGCTCGGCGGCTCAAGCGGCTACACGGAGTCATAGGCAAACGGGCGTAATCAGAGCCTGATGGAGTCATTTCGTGTGGGGAGGTGAAGCCCTTGAGCGTGTTCGACTGAGGTTAGGGTGCGGTCTGATTTGAATGGTGATAGTATGCATCATCTTAAAGATGCTTAGCATGGAGAAAAGTCATTTGGAGAAAATTATGGAAAACAAATGGAGAAAATATCATGGACAAAAACATTATTGAAATACATATATACATAAAAAGGTACATATCTTTTGTAGAACGTCTCAAGGATAGAACCGCCTAAGGTTTTTGATGAGCTAGGAATTAGGGATGTCAATGCCGTCTTGATCACAGAGCCTTATATGACCCTGGTCGGGTCATAGCCTTGACGATGTATGGACCTTCTTGGAGTTGGCGATGCAAGCCTCCATTCTGGCTGAGATGTCCATTGCTTCGGTGATGGCATGTCCTTCTCTTTCGTAGTCATAGGCGGGGAGACGTTGGCACACAGGGTGAGGACACCCTACTCCATTGGAATCTTCAACACCAGATAGACATAATGGGGCACGACCATGAACTTAGGGAGAGCTGGTCGGCCAAGGATGGCGTGGTAGGCTGTGTCGAAGTCTGCCACCAAGAAGTTCACGTACTCAGTACGGAAGTGGTTGGCGATGCCAAACTAGACTAGCAAGGTGATGTACCCCAAAGGTTTGTACACACTGCTAGGTACAATACCCTAGAATGGAGAACCAACAGGAACAAGATTGTCCTTCATGAGTCCTAACTTAGTTAGGGCTCTGGTGAAGAGGATGTTGAGGGCACTCCCGCCATCAATGAGGACCTTCTTGAACCACATGTTGCGGATGGTTGGATCCAGCATGAGTGGGAAATGCCTAGGGTATGGGATATCTACCCACTAGTCGGCCCTACTGAATGTGATAGGATGCTCCGACCAGTCTAGATATTTGGGATCGGCGATCGTGTCGTACTTGGTGATCGACATGACCTACCGAGCGGTGAGATTCTGCTGGCGTTTGCTCTCAGAGGCGGCGCATCTTCCAAAGATTGTGGCGACCGTCTTGTTGGCATCATGAAAAGCAAGTCATGCATCCTTAGGACGCTCCTCCTCCTTGTTGTCATTGGACTCGTCATCCTTGCGCGTCTGCCATTTTTGCTATTCATCATAGAAAGCTTTGGCCATGCCATAGCATTGCCGCATGGTGTGCTTGCTATTCTTGTGAATTGGGCATGGACCGTCAAGGAGCTTTTTGTAGGCAACATTAAAATTGCGCTTAGCGCATGGATGCTCTACATTGTTGATGAAGTTTTCTGGTTGGCGGTGACATGGCTGTGCAGTCCTCGATCCCTCTGGCCGATCATTATGCCGGTGTTCGCGATCATCGTAATGCCTGTCGTGATCTTCATAATGTCGTTCTTCACGGCGATCATCATCACGATGTGGGTGGCAATGCGAACGGGAAGCATGAGCAACATTGTCCTTGAACTGCCGATCAGCTTCTTTGGAATCTGTGTATGAGTTGCAACCTTGAGGAGTTCGCCGATGGTCTAGGGCCTCTTGCGGTAAAGTTTGGAGCGCAGCTCCTGATGGTGATGGAGTCCTCTAGTGAAAGCGGAGATGGCCTCGTTGTCCCCGATGTTGAGAATGGTGTTCCTTGTTTCGGAGAAATGCCTGATATAGCTTCATAGAGGTTTCCCAGAGGTCTGATGGAGTTTTCTAGATCATATTTTGTGCCAGGCTGCTGGCATGTTGCCATATAATTTTCGACGAAGACTTTCTTGAGATCATCCCAAGATTCGATGGAGTCCTCTCTTAGGCCCATCAGCCAATTGTTGGCTGATTGGGAGAGCATGACAGGCAAATAGTTTGCCATCACATTGGTGTTTCCTCTGGTGGCATGTACGGCGATCTCATAGAGCTTCATCCACTGCTCAGGATTAGCCTTGCCATCCTAAGGATCAACCTCGAAGATCTTGAAACCTGTAGGCCACTATACAGCTCGTAGCCCTACTGTGAAGGGGTGGGGTCCTGTCGGCTCGATAGCTTGGAGTGGTCGGAGGTCGACAGGGTCGCGATGTTGGTCGTCATACTCCTCCCGACGTTGGAGCTCTGCCTGATGCCGCTGGGCATGACTATGCTCGATGCGATTGCGGGCATCAAGATTAGCGTTGGTACAGTCGCAGGTATCACCGCGTAGGGGTTGATTAACCTCCTGGTTAGCGTCATGAGCTAGTCGGCCACGCTGATTTCGTGGCCCTTGTGATCAGGGATTGATGGCAACATTGCCCCTGGAAGCCCCTTGGATGATCTGGCCGCTATGGTAACGTCTCCCCTCATCATGGCGAGAACCACGAGGGTTACGACTACGTGCAGCCGCTGTCAAAAAAGACAGAGCTAGGTTTCAGATGTCGTTGACCTGGACCTGAGCTGCTTTAAGCAGCGCTTGAATCTTGAGTATCTCTGGCGTTGGTGGGAGTCTAGCCAACTCGTGGGTGGCCATAGCCAGATTGACGCTCGGTGTCTGCTCCACTTGCTGGTTGTCCACCATGAGGAACTCTTGTTGAAGATTACGAGCGAGAGGCAGCGGGTCACCTCCGGCAGCTTGGACCGCATTTTCTGCTTCTTCGTTGCAACGTCCCTGGCAATCAGTGTTCCTGGTTTTGCGCTCACAGCGCTGGACACTAGTTTCTCCATCGATAGCGATGCTATCATGGCTTACCATGAAGAGCTCTCTCCCAAAGCCTGGAGGGAAAGGTGGGCAGGTGCTGGTAGAGCCTTCGAAGTATGGCTCGGGGCTTTCCTCCAAGATTGTATGGAGCGTGTCATTTGGAAGATCTGTTCTGATTTGCACCATCTTTACCATTGGCGCAGGTTGGTTGGCCTCAAGGAAGTCAATCTGATAGAGGTCATTCACATGGTTGCGCTTGGCGTGGTCGGCGAAAAGATGGTGCACGACAACCCGACAGACCAGACCCACACCCACTAGCCCAAAAGAATAGGGCTTCGGCATGCTCTCCGTCGGGGCGGGGAGTGGTCAGCATTGAATGGTATGCCCTTCCAGAGTTACCGTGATCACCAGATCAGAATCTGGCAGCCTTGAACAATGTGGCCGAGCAGGTCACTCGATTGCAGCGGCTTAGTGATCTTGGAGTACGGGAAATTCATCGCTCACTCTAGATTGATCTAAGACTGAAACCACGAGGACCTGACATTCCGCTAAGCGGTCTATGACCCGATCGATGGATGCGATCAGATCATCATTGCTGATGGATGTCCTCACCCAGCGATGAGGCATCAGGATCGGAGATGTCGTTGTAGATGTTGGCATGATCGGCGCAGGGTGATTCTGCACCGCCTCCATGATTTCCTCGATGCCATTGGCGCCGATGACCCAGGTCATATATCCGACCGTGAAGGTCTGTCCTGGCTCGGGAAGGATCATGGAGCTCGAGAAGTGGACCATCTAGCTCGCCATGGAATCAACACGCACACCCCCAACCTAGTGTGCCACTATCGATGAAATCTAGTCGACAGTCTACCGAGGGGTATACCCATGGTAGTAGATGAATCGGTGGAGGTGCGCATGATAGGAACCTGATGGTGACACAAGTGCAGAGACAGCAATTTAAATAGGTACAGGCCATCTAATCGACGTAATACCCTACGTCCTGTGTCTTTGGTGTATTGTATTGAATATGAAAAAAATTCGAGGGGGGTCCCTACCTGCCTTATATAGTCTGGAGGGTAGGGTTATAGGTCGGTTTAGGTCTAGATCTATTCGGCTATATGGTTAGTATTTACAAGGAATACAATATTTATCATATCCGAACAGATCTTCCTTCATCACCAAGATGTCTTCTGATTGCCTTGCGGTGCACGCCGACCAGAGCCATGCACCATAGGCCTTGATCTTATGGGCTGGACCTCCCCTGGTGGTGTGGCCCATGTTCATTGCCATGGGTACCTGGGGTTATACCCCCCACATGCACTTAATCATATTAGTGGTTCTCATTTCAAATGGGTGAATAATGGATTTCATATTGATGATTGGTCTTCACCAAGCTGTTGAATTGGACTTCACATTGCTATTGGAGTAATGAATTGGAACCTATATGACTATCCTCTACTCCAACATAGCAAAGGTATCATTGTAATGTGCATGATCATTTCATCCCTTACTAGTGTGCGGTTAGTGCATATAGTTCATACTTCATAGGATCGTGTATAACAAATGAAAGTTTTAAATTCATATCCTACCACTATTGCTTGAATGATTAATTGATCTAGTGGTTAGTCTATGAATTTGTTCATGAGCTAGTGAACCCAAGTACTTGATTTAATTTGGATTGCCAACAAGTGACAAATACAACCTCGATAAGATAACCTCCAAATGAGTGTGAAGAATCTTAAAGAGGGTTCAAACCAGACTTGGAAGCTTAGCCAAATCAATTTAGTTCAAGTCAACTTAGAATCTCATGATATGTGACAAGAGTACAAGCACAAGACAACAATGCAAATGGATATCTAGTTTCATTATTTCAAGTAATATCTAGACTCAAATGATCTTTCATCAAGACTCCACAAGTGATGTCTGGATCAACTTACAAGTGATATCCTACAAGTGGTACTCATGAAGATAGCAAATGTTCAAGAAATGATTTTTATTAACAAATCAATCACACGTGTGGCATCACATCTCTACACATGGTATCATTCATACAAGATGGTGGTTCCACAAGTGATCCTCAACCTTAAGTGATCATCAAGTCAAAGATGCTTTCCTCATCTACAAGAGTTCAAGATTCTCAAGTGTCATGACCCATGTTTGGACATAGGGGGAGGAGTCCCACTACAATTGGTATCAAGGTCACAAGATCCTACACATGGTGTCTAAAGAGCTATACAAGTGGTGTCCATAAAAAATGCAAGATTCAAGTATCAACCATCTACCCCAAATGCAAGCCTTTGCATAAAAATGAAGCACACCTTTTATGGAAATTCATGACAAAGGGAGAGATATTATACAAAGATATGAAAGCTTTGGGAAAGATTGAGACAAAGAAGTAGAGGTTGGACATGGACATTGACAAAGAGGGAGCAACATTGAGGAATTGAGAAGGATCAAAATTCTTGGACAAAGAGAAGCACACAAGTAGGGGGAGCAAGCTCATGAACTTTGATTGGTTGCATTTGATATGTGCATATTCATGTGCTTGCTTGCATTGCATAAGTTTTTAAATTTGATATGGATGCTTGTGTGGTGTATGCTAGTTATAGAATTTGATTGATGAAATGAAAACTAGCATGTATAGGATGGTAGCTAGACTTGTGTTTCTACATGCGGTACTAGAACCTTGCTTATAATGTTAATCTCGCGGGGTTTCTAGTATTTTTGTTGTCTAGCTACTCATGGTGCTAAGGATGGTGTTAATAGTGCAACTTCGATTGGTATCACGCTTCAAAGGTTAATCTTTGGTAGTAATTACTCTCCCACAATTCCAATCTATGCATATGTGCGAGCTTCAAACCAAACGCTCTAGCACATATGTAGGGGGAGCTAATACTACCAATTCGAGTTTGTGGTACTTGTCCAAAATCATTTACACATAATAAAATTGCTTGGGCAAGCAACATGAATCCAAAAGTGTTTTATTTCCTTATCTTTGTAGAGTTGGCATCAATTACCAAAAAGGGGGAGATTGAAAGGTCTTTGTTTGGTTTTGGTAATTGAGTGACAACCTTAGGTGGACTAATATGTGTTTGAGTGAGATACACAGATGATTAGTCCACAAGTACATGTGTGTGAGCAACATATGCCATGACGGTGAAGATGGCTCGAGGATGTTGCAAAGCTCACACATATGATGATGAAGGAGCTCATTGCACATGAGACATGACATTGAGTCATGTGATCAAGGTGGAGAAGATCAAGACATGACTTGGCTCGATGGACCGGTTGCAAGTGTGAAGGGCAAGTTAAGTGATGACTTGGTGCCGATGGACCGAAGCAACAGTGAAGAGCAAGTGAGGTCAAGATCGATGAACCAATACGGTCACGTGATGATATGGAGTGGATCATATCATTGTTGATCATGTTGGTGCATGTGTTGCATCAACATTTGAGGAGATGGAATAGAATGCGCAAGGCAAAGGTATAACCTAGGGCATTTCATTTCACCGGTCATAGGTGTGTAGAGAAGTTGATGACTGGGTTTAGGATAGATGGCCATACTATCAAGAGGGGCAAACTTGTTTGCATATCAGTCATCTAGTGCCACTCGAGTGATCTAACTTTGCATCATTGCTAGGATCGAGTGGTGTGGCAAGTTGAGTGATTAACTCCTTTAAAATGATTGTGAAAATGCTAACATATACACATGGTGGTGTACACTTGGTGGTGTTAGCACATTTGCAAAGGAGAAGTTGGAGTTGAAACGGATCAACTCGGTGAAGTAATAGAGGCGAAATAGGTCACTGGAGGTGACCAGACGCAGGCCTCGCTTGGACTTGCGCGTCCGGTCACGTGTTCTAGAGAGGGCACGGTCTCGGTCATGTGACTGGACGCTGGCGTGAAGAGGTGACCTGACGCGCTAAGGCTGCGTCCGATCGGTCATGACGTATGCTGACGTCTTGGCGCGAGGAGCAGCAGTGACATGTGGCAGATGGTGAAGGACCAGACTCAGGTGCTGCGTCCGATCGCGACCAACCTGACGCGTTTGGACGCAGTTTATAGGCTCCAGGAGCTCTCTAGAGTTGACCCAACTCAGGTGGTGGCCCAGCATCAGGTGGCGCGTCGGCGCGTCCAGTCAGATGGTGGCCGAGCGCTGGCACATGCGATTTGACGCACTGCGGCACCATTAGGTCGGTGCACGGCGTGTCCGGTCATCACTTGACCATTGGCGCGCAGTTGCCGACCATTGAATATCAACGTGCACAGTTGAATCCAGGCTAACACGTGGACGGTGGATTGTGACCGAATGCTAGTCGGGTGCATCCGATCAAGGTGATCTGCGCATCCGGTCGTGTCACAAAAAGCCCAGTGAAGGGGTAACGTCTAATTTAGCTCGTGGGGCTATAAATAGAAGTGTGGGCCTGTGTAGTTGCTCTTGAGACTAGTTTAGCTTTAGTAGCTTGCTAGTTGCCTTCTTGCTTGTGTAGCATAGAAGTAGCTCCCTTGCATAGCTAATTTGGTTCTAGTAACCTTGTTAGTCACATTGCTTAGTTTGTGTAGCTAAGTAATTTACGCTCTATAATTTGGCTTGTGTACCCTTGTTATTGAGCATTGCTAGTGAGCTTAGGTGGCTTTGTGCTTTTGCTTCACTAGTTGTGTAGGTGCTCCCCGGTTTGCTTGAAGTACTAGTTATATATGTTTGTGTGACCTTGCAAGCTAGAATTGGATAGGTGAGCACTAGCTAGCCCGGCACCTTCGTTGTCTCTTTAGGATCTTTATAAGGTGCTTGTGAACTTAGATAGAGGGGTGTAGTCTTGGCTAGACCGATAGCTTTAATTCTGCATTTGTTAGCCGACGCGATTAAGTTTTAGAAAGGACTATTCACCCCCCCCTCTAGTCCACCATCTCGACCCTACATGGCTGCAAAAGGTCGGCCCCAGAAGGCTAGCTCCAGAGGATCGGGACCTGCTACCGCAGCCCTTAGAAGGGTGTGGTGCTCCGGATGATCAGATGGCCGCGAGCTAGAGCCTAGACGCTCTCGATCACCCAACCCACGACAGGCTCCGATCAAAACAGAGGGCGCCTCCGGGCTCAAGATCGGAAACTCCCAGACAAGTTCATCTAGCCCACGCTCGAGTCAAAGACCTTTGCGACATAGACCCACGAAAGGATCAGCACCATCATCGCTCGGCCCCGACAGCCGAGCAACGCCCATCGCATTGGAAAAGAAGGCCCCAAGCAGGGCACAGCACCCTTGTCAGCGGAAGCCGTCTCCGCCAAGGAGGGTTCGGTCACCAGAAGATCAAATTTAGCCCTTCGTCGCCATCACACCGAGTGAGGCCATGAAGGGCTCGGGGGCTCCTAACGAGATCGTAACATATGGGTATGTTAAGGCTCGGGTCTAGTGGTTCCCGAATGAAGAAGACCCCCCGACCGACCCCTCTAGGATCGCTCGGGGGCTCGGTGGCTATACCCATCAGGTACGCTCGCGCGCACCCACTGGTGAAGGAACCCTGTCGAGG
Source organism: Miscanthus lutarioriparius (assembly GCA_904845875.1). Taxonomy (NCBI): domain Eukaryota; kingdom Viridiplantae; phylum Streptophyta; class Magnoliopsida; order Poales; family Poaceae; genus Miscanthus; species Miscanthus lutarioriparius. Next base: position 27,012,663 of record CAJGYO010000017.1, on the reverse strand, counting down.
CTGACTATGACGCAACCTCCGCTTGGGGCTCAGGGGAGCCCCCGAGCCCCCAGGCTCCCGGTCTACGACGATACTCCGGCCCGACCCTTGGCTCCTGCCCGGCCAACGATGCCAGCTAGGGCCTGGGCACAAGAAGACACGCCCCGAGCTACTGAGGCTCGGGGGCTCCCCAGCGCTGCCCCTTGGGCACGGCATTGCCGGCCACTTTCCTGACAAGGTCACGCACGGGGCGTGACACAAGAAGACAAAGCTTTCCCACGGCCTCTACGGGCTCGGAGGCCCCCGGGCCCACGCATCAGCCCTTGAAGCCGATCTCCTTCACCGCCAAGAAGACTCCAGAAGGTCCACCTGGGGGAGGCCGGTCCAAGCCGACACATCCTGACACGCGGAGTGTCAGAACAGAGCAGACGGACAGCGCCCAAGGCTTCTTCGGCTCCACGACATTGCCACGGTCCACAGTGCTCCACTGCAAGGCCCTTCTGGACTCCGGCGCATGTAGACCATAGACTAGTTCCCCCAAACCGCCATGTACCCGACCTATCTCGTTATATAAGGTATAAGGTCGGACCTAGGGGAGGAGACGGAGGGAACAATCAGAAGAAAGATAGATTGTTTCCATTCCTTGGCCTCGGCTCAACATCAAGAGCAAGGCAACCACCGAGGGGCACCACGAGCTCCTCCACCGCATCCCGTCATCTTCCTCCTCTCCGACGAGGGGAAGGCACCACCGGCGGCAAGGCAACCTTAGGATTAGCACTGAGCTAACCCCCTACCAAATCTCTCTCTACAACCCTGTTGAAACCTCTCGATTTTGGGTGCTTTTGAGTATAAGGATCATCAACTGCTGGACGTAGGGCACCGATTGACCCGAACCAGGATAAACCTTTGCGTTCTCTCTGTGATTCTTGTGTTCTTGAGTCCACCCGAACCATCGGAGACCCGTACTCTGACACCGACTCGAACAACAATGCTTGCCGCGGTTCCGACCCCGTGACACTACCCTTCCTTAGTAATTCTAGGTTTGCTCAGGAATGATGTAACTTTGACATTCTTCTGCTTAATGAAACACGTGTGATAAGGACAAGCTCGCGGGAAAAAAAAAACAGCCGAAAGCGTCTTATTATTTAACATGAGGCCGAAGAGTGAGAACGATATTTTTAACCTGAAGGCTCTCAAGCTGTCGTTTGATTTTTCAATGCTTATTTCAAGGCTTTGGTGCGACCTGTGCATAACCAATCATCTATGATTGATGTTACTGTTCCGGAGCTTTCCCGCTCGTCCTTTCCTGGTTTGATTGTTGGCTGTCTGGCGTTATTTGCAATCATAACCACAGTCAGTGCGCAGAGATGGTACCACCAGACCAGAGTGGATTTTCCGCTCATCCTTGTAGCTGCAAGCTAGACTTATCTTAGCCGCGTTAGCTGTTGTGTGCTTTTTCCGGTTCACGCAGGACACAGCCTAGCACAAGTGCCAAGCAGCAGAGCTAGCACCAATGAGTACAGCTCCAGCAGACCAGCACCGCCACTCCATCAGCCTTGAGCCTTCCTCCCCGTGAGTCCGTGATACGGCCCCCACTCCCGCCGCACATGAAGACGACAAACGTACCGCGGCCGCGCGTCCCCATCCGTCCTAAAACAATTCACTCAATTTTCTCGTCAATGTTGATGTCGCGCGCGGGTGCATTAGGGTTCGGCGACGGTACGTCGTCGGCCTCTGTACCCTCTTCCGGCATTCACTGCCACGACGATTCTTAATTCTTAGGGAGGTGCGCTATTGTCTGGGGTTAGCTCGGTGTCACGGCTGTAAACACCTAACACTTCTAACGCCCTGTTCTTCAGCACTACTTCACCAGTAATTTTCAACGAACGAATAGTGTTATCCTCTTATAACAAATCAGCCTAAACAGTAGCATAAGCCAAATTTCAGCGAAACGAACAGGTCCTCGTGTCTATATATATGAATATGTGGTTCCATACTTCCATCCTCGCATGCATGTGAGGGCCATAGCTCAGTCTCACTGTCGCATACCCTGCTCTGCTTGAGCACCACACGCATCAATCGCTGGCCATAACAAGGAGCGAGACCTCCCTGCATCCAGCCATGGCAACCACGACGACGGCGGATGGTAGGAATGGAGAAGGAGAGCAGAAGAGGAAGGAGAAGGGAGGATTCAAGACCATGCCATTCATACTTGGTGAGTAGCTAGCTTAAGCCAACGATATAATAGATGAGCCAGCATATTTGCGGCCAAGAGAGGATTTTGAACAAGCAATGGGCGAGAAATCTAGACGATGCATGCAACGAGTGATGGCGGCCGGCGCAGTCCTTGCCTTGTTTGGCAGTTTGATGGCCATCCGTCTAATGGCTTCGCTCGCCGATTCCGATGCAGGGAACGACATCTGCGACAAGTTCGCCTCGACCGGCTTCGGCGCCAACTTTATCACGTACCTGACGGTGCAGCTGCACATGCCGATGGTGGAGGCGTCCAACCTCCTGACCAACTTCGGCGGCACGTCCAGCCTCACGCCTATCCTTGGCGCGATCGCCGCCGACTCCTTCGCAGGACGCTTCTGGACCATCATCGTCGGCTCCGTCTTCTACCAGCTCGGCATGCTCGGCCTCCTCGTGTCCGCGCTCCTCCCTTCGCTACGCCCCTCGCCGTGCTCGGCTCCTCCCAGCGGCCCCGGATGCCAGCGCGCCTCCGGGTTGCAGCTCACCGTGCTGTACCTCTCCCTTCTGTGCAAGTCCGTCGGCACCGGCGGGCTCCGGCCCTGCGTCGTGATGTTCGGCACCGACCAGTTCGACCATGAGCCCGGGGCGGAGCAGCAGCAGGTCACCGCCGAGGCAGCCGAGGCGGCGGCGGAGCGGAAACGGCTCTACTTCAACCTCTACTTCTTCGCCGGTGGAGTAGCGTCGATGCTGGCGCTGACGGGGGTGGTGTACATCCAGGACCACGTGGGGTGGGGGTGGGGGTTCGGGATCCCGGCCATCGCCATGTTCGTCTCCATCGTCGTGTTCCTGATCGGGTACCCGCTGTACGTCCGGCTCAAGCCCGGGGGCAGCCCGTTCACGCGGCTCGCGCAGGTTGCCGCCGCCGCGTACAAGAAGCGCAACGTCGCCGTACCGGAGGACACGGGCATGCTGTACCAGGACAAGGAGCTCGACGTCCTCATCTCCACCAACGGCAGGCTGCTGCACACCAACCAGCTCACGTGAGTCCGTGTCTCTAGCTATTTTGTCGTGTTCTGTATGTTTCGACGTGTCCTATACACACCTACTGACCTAACCCCCGTAAGATAGCCTCCACGTGTTGTGCTATTGCATTGGCGCCTGCTTGCCTGAACGGTACTAGACATGCCCGCAACAGGTGTGGTGGTTACGCTATCTCGTGCACATCACTTGAGGATGCTTACATTTAACTCTGGTTCACGGTTCTTTGTACTCTACTCGCTACGTCCTATAACACAGTATATTCTAGAGATAGCCACAGCTGCAACCAAACAAATAGACCCAAAGTGAAGCCAAAGGACTGTTTGGTAGCCCTCTTTCCAGTTCGTTCCACGTGAGATGCTGAAGAGTGCTACTAGACAAGTCCGCTCCAGCCAGCTTCATGGGTGAATTGAGACAATTGACACGAATTGATTCCTCGTTTTCAACATGGGGTAGGGAGTCGAAAAACTCATTCCCCATGTTGTGCTGCTGATTCGGATTTCTCCATCGCTTCTCCGCCACAATTCCAAACCGCCCTCACGCTCTTCTTCGTCGCTCTTTCTGTCCCTCTCCGTCACCTCGTTTGGGTAGCTCTGCCGCCCTCACAGATCTTGGAGCTTTCTATCGCTTGTGCTTCTCACCTCACCTTGCCATGCTCATCTTCCTGCAGCGGACGTTGGTTGCGCTCTTCTCCTTGTCTAACCCATGAACTTCATATATAGAAATTTTGGTGTTTAGGGCATCTTTCGAATTTCAAATCAATCAATTTTAATTTTACAGGAGAAATGTAGGATTTAGAAAAATTCCCTCATTCACAAACAGAAAAATTAAGCTGATTCATTCATAAAATTTCTGTATGATTCTTATGAAATTCTTGCATTCTAAGCGGGCTGAAATACCTAGAATGCATATTGCAGATTACAACAGTGTAACCCTTAGATTGTAGCAATCCAGCAATATGGGTTTGACCAGCTGTCAAAAATCCACAATCTTCGTGTTGTCTTCTAAAGCAAAAGTATGCACGACTTTAGCATTTAACTATGGTTCACGATTCTCTTTGCCGCAGGTCCCTCGCTGTTGCTTACAGCTCATTTTCGTTTTTTAAATCTGTCACACTCCAAAATTCCACTTTCCACTACCATGGTAACATTGAGATGAGACAGCGTGTTGATTTCAGATTTGTCTTTTCCTCTGTGAATTAAGGTTCTTGGACCGGGCAGCGATAGTGATGCCGGGCGACATCTCCGCTTCTGGGCAGCCGGACCTGTGGCGTCTGTCGACGGTGCACCGCGTGGAGGAGCTCAAGTCCATCGTCCGCTTGCTGCCCATCTGGTCAGCCGGGATCATGCTGGCCACCGTTGAAGCGCACGGTCCCTTCACCATCTTGCAGGCGCGCAGCATGGACCGGCACATCACCCGGCGCTTCGAGATACCAGCAGCGACTATGTCCATCTTTGGGACTATGGCCTTCCTCGTCAGCCTGGCGCTCTACGACCGCTCGTTCGTGCCCTTGGCACGCCGCGTCACGGGCCTGCAGTCCGGGATCACCTACTTCCAGCGCATGGGCATCGGGCTCGCCATCCACATCCTCGGCGTCGCCACGGCCGCGCTCGTAGAGACCAAGCGCCGCCACGCCGCGGCCGACCACGGGCTCGTGGACAAACCTACCGCCGTCGTCCCGCTCAGCGTGTTCTGGCTGGTGCCGCAGTTCGCCGTAAACGGCGTCGCCGGCGCCTTCTCGTCAGTGGCGCACATGGAGTTCCTGTACGACCAGTCGCCCGAGAGCATGCGCAGTACTGCCGCCGCGCTCTTCTGCCTCTCCAGCTCCATCGGGCACTACCTGAGCACGGTCCTGGTCACGGTGGTGCAGCGCACCACGCGCGCCCACGGCAACGACTGGCTCCAGGACAACATCAACCGTGGCAGGATCGACAACTACTACTGGCTCGTCACCTGCCTCATGGTGCTCAATCTTGGCTACTACCTCATCTGCTTCCAATCTACACCATGAAGCCACTGGAAATGGCAGACGAAAAGGACGATCATGACGCAGAGTGTGAGCTCTCCTCTGTCCAGAAAAATGGCACCAGTGCTGGAGGTGTGGTGTACGGTTGATGTGCTGGTAATTAATTAGGGTGGGCGTTAGTTGTCAATATATTGATTAGATACTGCACTATAAGGTTAACGCCACTCTCTGCATTGCAAAGACACAAAATTGATTGCAATATTTTCAATTTTGGTTGCGACAATGGACAATGTTATCATGGATATTTTAGCACGGCGATTATCATGCATTTCGTGAATATGGGAGCATAATGGAAGTCGCAGGGCAGCAGTGTTTTTATACATGCAGTGACGAGGACATCACTCCTTCGGAGCTCGGATACAAGCTATAGAGACGAAGATGACCAGCGTGGGCGTCCCGCTCATTAAAGTTATGGCGGAGGCCTAGTCCGACTCAAGTAGGAGTCCATTTTAGATTCCAAGAGCAGCATGGGTAAATTTGACGCCTAGAATGCATACGAACTCTGTTTCTAATGATCCACATATGTATGGAAAGATAATTTCAGTAGCTAACAAATGACTTTTGTTTGACGTCAAAAATTTTCCGGAGTCAATGGGAATCATCAAAACATGTTAGCATTCAGAATCTGCCAGGATACTACAACATCGTCTTTTGGTCCGTTGAGCTGTTTATCGTCTTAGAGCTCATAAGGGGGTGCTAGGGGTTTTAGTCACATGCAAAAAATTCCATTTTGGGTTGTGATAGAAAATACTAAATAAAATAAAGGATTTAATATTTTTCTAAAATTTTCCAAGATTTATTTATTTGTTGCCAATACAGAGTGTGCAAATGTGGTTTATACAATTTTTACAAAGTTAATGAAAGTGTATTTGTTGCATTCATGCCTTTGCTTTGGCTTTGTTGTGCAAAAACAGAATTTCTAAAACTCAATCAACCACGAATAGACTCTCTTCTTTTTTTTAAAAAAAACAAAGCTTCAAAATTTTGCCTCAAAATCAGTTTTAAAAGTAAGCTCAAAATTTGACTTTGAAATGTATTTAAGAGTGCTTTCTAAGTGTGTTTAAAAGAAAAGTATTTTTAACTTTGAAAATAGTCTACAACCACATTCCAAAAATAATCTCAAAACATGAATCAAATTTTAGTATTAAAACTTCTTTTTGGAAAAGTGGTTTGAATCCTTTTAATAAAAAGAAAACCCTTTTCTTTTTCTCTCTTGTATTCGGCCTGCATCCCCTTCTAGCCTTCTAAGGCCCAGCAGGCTCTGCCGCCTCCTGCGCTCCACCAGCCTAGCTCTTGCGGCCCGCCCCAACCTGCCACAGCTCCTTTCCATGCTCGCCCTCACGTAGTGTGGGCCTAGCCCGGCGCCGCAGCCCATCAACATGCTCAGCAGCGCACTTTCCAGCCCAGCGGCACCCCCGCCCCTGTGCCGCTGCCATCTGGGCCACGCTCACCAGGCCATGCAGAGCCACTGACCGCCTGGGTCCACGCATCAGCGGGAGCGACCCTTCTTCCCAAGCACTCCGCATCTGCCGGGAGCGGACACCATCACTGCCGCTCGTCCTCATGGCCCACGCGCAGTTTGACGATGGCAACTGCCTATACAGGGTCTAGCCCAGTGCGTTGCACCGCCTTCGAAACCCTAGCCGCCCCTAGCCCTAGCTCTAGCTCTCCGAAGCTCCCGCACGCAATTGCCATCGCCGCTGCCCCAGGATGATCCCACCACCATCGATCTCCTCCCCTGCAACGTACCTGCCAGCGAGACATACACGAACGCCATCGAGCGAAGGTGACGAACCCACCGGTACCTTCCCCGACCGCTCTCTCCCTCTCTGTTGCGAATGCGCACTCGTCGTATCTAGTGCCCTAGGCTGACCTGCCACGCCACATCCTTCGTTGTTTTCAGCCGTCGTCTGCCGTCTTGGACACCCCAGCCAAGTCCGCGCCATCGATTTCTACGCGCTGGTGCCAACCCCATGCCCAGTAGTGGCCCAGATCGCCAACACTGATGTTTTCCGATGAAGCTCCATCGTGCTCCATCCGGCACCGCCGCGCTCCACCGGCGCCGCCTAGATCAATCGCCCTGAGCGACCCACAGCCGTCTAACCCTTCTCTAATAGCCTAGATCTGATCGGCTTTTGCCGATCAACGAGGTCAACTGGCCCAGTCAGTGCAGCTGACGTGGCTGCCGTGTCGGTGCCACACAAGCTAACAACCAAGTCAACCGTGCAGTCCACTCAAAACTAGCCGTTGGGTTCAAATAGTTACACCGAACAGTCCGCCCCTAGGGTTCGGACAGTCCGCCATTCAACCTCGACAACATAGACAGAATCTGTCCAGCAACTTCGTTCCTCAGAAAGTTAGACATCCATAGTCTGATCCACAACTATAGGGCCAGACAGTCGGCCAGTGACTTGTCAGCCTAAGAATAGTGCACACGCAGTCCGATACTTAACCATAGCAAGCATTAGACCAATCTGATGCCCGCGGACAATTCACCGCCTTGGGGCCAGAGAGTCCACCGCTGTCTAGAAACCAGCACTACAGAGCGCTTCGCCTCCTTTCTCTCCACCATCTTCACCACCGTTCTCAAGACATCTTGCAAAACTTTTTCAAACATGCTAACCTCAAGTGTTGTCACAGAAGACAAACACCTCAAGGTGTGCTCACACAAGAGCTCTTCGCTCACCCCTCACTGTGTGCTCACAAGCTCACTCTCACCCCTTAAGGTGTGCCCACACAAGAACTCTATTACTTCGATCCAGCCAGACCACTTGATGCTCTTCGCTCCCCGCTTCTACTAGAGCTGTTCTTTGCGATCTCCCACGGGGGGAGCACAACACCCCTCAACAATGCGATCTCCTCCAGAGCACCGCACCAACTCCAGGCATGCTACATGGAGTCCACAAGCTTCCAAGCCATCTAGGAGGTGGCAACCTACAGGAGTAACAAGCACACCGGCTTGCAACAAGATCACCTAGTGTCCACACTTGCAATCTCTCATGCACTACACTAGAATTGCTCTCAAACAATCGAATGAATATACCACTAAGCATATATGAGTTAGAGGGCTCCAACACACTCCCCCAATGTGCCAAGCACCCCAAATACCCCGCCACCCTCTCTACTTATACAAGGAGGCCTCCAACTAGCCATTTGGGGTGTGCTGAAATTATCAACCCACACAGTCCGCCCTTATAAGCCCAAATAGTCCGCCCTTATGCCAAAACCAACTCTTATGTGCTGAAACGGTCACCATAGATAGTCCATCCCTTAGGGGCCAGACAGTCCGTCGTTCAACCTCGACAACATGGACAGAATTTCTCCATCAACTTTGCTCCTCGAGAAAATTAGCGCCAGACAAATTCCAGTAACTATAGGGTCGGACTGTTAAATCGATGACTTGTTTGCCCAGAACAATGCACCCGCAGTGTTCAAAACTAAACCTTAGCAAGCATCTGACCAATCCGATGCCCATGGACAATTTGCCCCCTTGGGGTTCGACAGTCCACCGCAGTCCAGAATGAAGCATTGTAGAGCCTTCGCCTCCTTTCTCTCCACCGTTCTCAAGACATTTTGCAAACCTTTTCCAAACATGCTAACCTCAAGTGTTGTTAAACAAGACAAACACCACCTTATATTAAGTCAATGTTAGCATTTTCAAAATTGTTTTCATAATGGTTTTCAAACTCATTTTCAATCCCCGCTTGATCCTAGAAACACATGCAAAGTGAGATCGCTCAAGTGACACTAGATGACCGATATGCAAACAAATTTGCAACTCTTGATAGTATGGTCATCTATCATAAACCTGGGCAAGTACTTTTCTACTCAACAATAGACCAATAAAGTGAAATGCCCTACAAATATACATTTGCCTTGCGCATTCCATTTGATCTGCATCTTCATGATGCCACACAAGATCCAACCTCCATCAAGCCACTTGTAATCAACACAAGTCTTTTATGGCTTGATACCTTGTAGATGATATGTCCCACTTCGTGTCATCACGTGGCCTTATTGGTTCGTCGATCGCAGCCTCTTGCTCTTCACCCGTTGCACCCGGTCCATCGGCACCAAGTCCTTCGCTCTAGCTTCACTGCCTCGATGGTCCATCGCACAGGCCTCTGACTTGTCCTTCACACTAGCAACCCAGTCATTCTTAGTCAAGCCATGTCTCTTGATCTTCTCCATCTAGGCACATGATATCATGCCATGGCTGATATGCAATGAGCTCCTCCAAAACACTAGTTGAGCACTTGCAACATAACTAAGCCACTTTTCCATCATGGCCTTTAAGTATTGCTCACACTATGGTACATGTGGACTAAATACTCGTGTATCTCAACATAACCGATATTAATCCACTTAAGGTTATCACTGAATCACCAAAACTAAACTAGGACCTTTTAGTGAGGTCAATCGTGTTGTGCGTGGTTGATAACCAATGGAGCTGTAGTGTAACGGTTGGCGGGGTCCAAATCAAATTTGGTTTGAAACCTAGATTATTAATTTTTGTGACGATACCTGATTTTGTCATAAATAGGCGAGGTCAGAGGACCATCACCAATGATCGATGACGAAACAAAAAAAATCATCATAAAAATCGATCTTCTATGACAGTTTTTAATTCGTCATTAAGATTTTTGTCATAGATGTGCATATTCTACTAGTGATACCTATCGGAAGATTGGACCGCGTCTACATCATATAGCCATTTTACTCGTGCCAAATTCGAGTAAAAAAGCCAGTACACTATTTAATCGTATATTTAAAACATTATTAAGAGGATATGAAACTTATCTATACCAGTGCTAAACCAAATAATTGGCACACAATTCTATAAAGTTAAAAGGTGCAGCCCGGATTGCGTGACCCTGCATTGGCTCTAGACTCAATGATATATACTCTCTCCGGTCTATTTTATTTGGCGCAAGTTAGAATGACACGGTCTCCTAGATTATAATTTAATCATTCATTTGCTTTATATTATATTATTTATGTTTATAAAGTTATAATCATTGCATAGTATAATTTCTTACAAATCCAATCATATAAAGTTTGTATTGTAGTAATTAAAATTTATTAGACTAATTATTGTTCAAAGTTTTTAAAGCTTGAATCTTGATATGCGTGTGCGCTAGATAAAATAGACCGGATGGAGTATTGTATATCCTTGTCGATTGTATTTCAAGCATTTATGGGGGTGTTTGGGACTTCTCCGCTCCACGTTTTTTAGCTAAACGGTTTCAGCTCCACGCACTCTATTCGAGAAAAAAATAGTGAAGCTATAAGAGCACCTAAAGAGGTGGTCTATAAACTCCAGTTTTTTGTGGAGCTGCTCCACGGTGGAGTTTGTGCCACAGAGTTTGCGGAGTAATCCCAAATAACCCCTATATACAGGCACGGATGATATGTTCTACTGTAGTATTAGCCTACTTTTCAAACCGCTCGTGCTTTCCATTGATTGTCTTCACCAATGAGGTGTATTTATATCCAGGAGCTAAAGTTTAGGGGTGTCAGATAGGTGTTATGTGGGAGTGTTCGGATAGTAATAATAAAATAAATTACAGAAGTCCTCAGAAATCCGCGAGATGAATTTATTAAGTCTAATTAATCCATCATTAGCAATGTTTGCTGCAGCTTTATTGTAGCACCAAATTGTCAAATCATGAACTAATTAGGCTTAAAAATTTCATCTCGTAAAGTAGTCGCAATCTGTACAATTAGTTATTTTTTAGTCTTTATTTAATACTACATGTATATGTCTAAACATCCGATGTGATAGAAACTAAACTTCAGAAAGAGAATCTAAACAAGTCCTGACTAGTGTTATTCAGACTTCAAGACCTTCAGCAACAGGTCCTGCAGATCGCGCTCATCATCAAGGGCGCACACACTAGTGTGTGTACCTGTGTGTATGGCGCGTATACACATCAACAATATCCATTCATTTTGTCTATCAGAACTATATCTCGCTTTAGATCTAGTAATTCAATCTTGCGTATGCAATTACGTGAATCATCCTGCTAATATATAATCTCATAAAACATATTGTAGCACACCAGACAAGTTGGGTTGTCGTCTATGCAAGTTCACATTATCGCGGATCGTGGTTCCATGTGATTTATCGGTTTATCCCTACTACTAAAAATATACAATTCATACTATGGAACAACGCTCTTTCTTGGCTTATATATATACTTTAAAAAAAAGGATATTCTTGGCGGCCCATTGGTTGAGCTGGCTGTAACGTGTAGACCTTGTGCTGGCTTTGTGAGGATCATAAAATACCTCTGTTAAGTAGATCAGGGGTAAGCCTCTTGCACGCCGGTGTTGAGGGAGCTCGGTGCGATGGAGTCCGTAGTTGTGGCGAGGTCCAGTGGCGACGGCGGAGTCGGTGGGCTTCCCGTCGCTGGCAGCACTCGCTTTAGATCGGGTTAGGTTTACTGTGGGTGGGATTATGGCAGCTCCAGTCAACTTCGTTATCCGAGTCCAGTTCCCCATTCCTCTATTTATAGTGCTGTGTGACAGGGGCCCACCAACCATATTAGAGTTGGGCGCCCCCGATTAGGGCGCAGATCTAAGGGCTCAATAGGACGTTGGGCCTATTGATGGAGATCAACTAATATTCTCCCCCTTGATCTCATTACTATTTTTCAATTTCATATCATTTACTTTTATTCATTCCATTACAGATTAGCGCATGGAGCATATCTCATCGTCACGGTCCATTGGCGATAGATTTAACAGCTACAACACACTGCTCTGTTCTGAAATAGATAATTATCTTTGAGCCTTCTTTTGTCCAAGAATTTTAGGCTTTCCCTTAAACCCATGCTAGATACACGTTGGGTGGTAAGCCTTTTATAAGCGGCTCCGCGAGCATCTTTTCTGTACTTATATGCTCAAGACTTTATGACATGACCCCGAACTTTATCTTTCACAACAATATACTTTATGTCAATGTATTTGGCAGCATCACTTGACTTATTGTTGTGAGCATGCTGTACTGCCTGATTATTATCGTAGTATAACTTTAGTGGTCTATAGATGTCGTCAACCACCTTCAAAAACAGATTGAAGCTTGTTTTAATCCATAAATGGATTTCTTTAGGCGTCATCCCATTTGTTCTTTTCCTTCCATGACAAAACCCTTCGATTGTGCCATATAAACATTTTCCTCCAAGTCCCCGTTCAGAAATGTCGTCTTTACATCCATCTGATATAATTCTAAATCTTAATGTGCCACTAATGTCATTATGATTCTGAAGGATTCCTTACATGAGACTGGAGAAAATGTCTCATTGTAATCAATTCCTTCTCTTTGCGTAAAGTCTTTTGCCACAAGTTGCACTTTATATCTCTCTTATTCCCTTGGGAGTCAAGTTTTATTTTGTAGACCCATTTACGACCTACTATTTTGGCTCCTTTAGGAATTATCTTCAAGTCCCAAACTTTATTGGCATTCATAGATTTCATTTCATCTTCCATGGCCTCAAGCCACTTTGATGAATGATCATTTTTCATGGCTTATTCAAATAAGGTGGGATCATCCTCCATTTGAAATTCTTCAGTATTGTATACTTCATTATCAGCAGGAATAGCTGATTTTCTACTTATTTGAGACCTTCTAGGGGCCTCCACATTTGGCACATCTTCTGTTTGAGGCTGTTGTTGCTCCTCCTCATGTGTGGCAATAGGTTCTATAGGATTCTAAAGAACAGGTTCCTTATCATCATTCATTGTTGCCACAGGCGGAATAACAACAGGTGCTGGCACCACAGTATCTGACACTATCGGTGCAGCGATAGCAAGTAGTGAGAAAAATAGCTCATGAATCATTGGAGTGGACGCATACACCCGTTTCTATTCAAGGTCAATTTCTCGAGCTACCCTGCTCCCCCTCATCAATTCATCCTATAGGAAGACAGCGTGTCTCGTTTCCATAAACTTTGTATGTCTCTCTAGATAGTAGAAACGAAAACCTTTTGACTTTTCTGGGTAGCTAATGAAATGGCAACTCACTGTTTTGGGATCTAACTTCCCAATGTTTGAGTTAAATACTTTAGCCTCAGCAGGACTCCCCCACACACGTAAGTGGTTTAGTGAAGGTACTCTTCCTATCCACAATTCATACGGTGTTTTGAGCACCGACTTACCTGGTACTCTATTGAGAATATAAATGGCGGTTTTTAACGCCTCCATCCACAGACTCAACTGTAAGGTGGAGTAACTTATCATATTACGCACCATATCTATCAGGGTACGATTGCGTCTTTCAGCTACTCCATTCTGCTGAGGTTCGCCCGGTGTAGTATCCTGGGCTATTTTGCCATTCTCCTGTAAGAACCTTGCAAAAGGTCCAAGAATATGGCCATATGGGGTATGCCGACCATAGTACTCCCCCACGGTCGGACCTGACTTTCTTAATCTTTAAATTGCGTTGAATTTCAACTTTTGCCTTAAATATCTATATTTATCCAATGCTTCTGTTCTTTCTTTGATTGGATAAATGTAGATATAACGGAAGTAATCATCTATGAATGTTATGAACGAATCATAACCATCCACATTCTTTACAGGAAACTAACCACAGATGTCTGTGTGAATAATCTGTAAAATTCATGCGCTTCGTTTAGCATCTTTCTCAATTTTCTTTATATACTTTTCTTTTATGCATTCTCTGCATTGTTCTAAATCTGAGAGCTCTAATAGAGGAAGAATATCATTCTTAACTAGTCTTTCTATTCTCCCCCTCGAAATATGGCCTGAATGACAGTGCCATAATTTCGACGACGCATCGTGAGCTCTCTTATGCCACCATTTCCAGAGTAACTCTCTGTCACCAGCTGCTTTATCAGCTGGGTAGCATATGTCTTTAAAAAGCCAGAGAATTGACTATTTATTCTATCGAGGTACTCAGTGATTGTGTCACACTCTAGGATTGAGCCTACAATTGCAGGCTCAATCGTGTTCTTTATCACAGCCAAATATTTCTTGTTGACAGTGACCCACTTTCTATGTTCAAGGGCATAAGACATCTCTCAGGATTCAAAATCCATCTCTTTAGTTGTCCAAGCGGCATCAGCCTCGTTTGTCTCCCTCACCGGTGCCACAGGATCAGTGGGACACGGTGAGGTGACTACCCAGTCCAACTCAAACAAGATGAAGGCCAGATCAAACTTTTTCTTAACACATAAATAATACCATTTGCATGCCTTGATTCCAACATTGGTCAAAATCAAAACATACTATTGTTCTTATACACTAATTCTACATCACCGTTGAGTAGAAATAGAATTAATGTATAAAATCTTTAAAATTTACAAGTGTTCTTACACACTAATTCAACATCACCGTTGGACAGAAATAGAATTAATGCATAAAATCATTAAATTACGATATTGTTATTAACAACGTTGGTCAGAAAATAACAACATCATAATCATGTCAAAATCTTTTTTTCTCCAATTAAATCATTCTCTTTAGTTCATAATAACTGGAGAATAAATAATTTCTTTAGCAGCGAAAAAACTCTCTTTTTCTCCAATTAAATATCACGTTGGTTCAAAATAACTGGAGAATTAACAATTTCTTTAGTAGCGAAAAAATAATTCAATTCAATGAATTTTGCCCACGGGACAAATCTCTTTTCTATTTTCTTTAAGCAATTAATCAATTTCCAGGAAATAAACATTTCTAGAAAAAGAAAAAAAAAGGAAAACTTATTTATTTCTGTCACTGTTTTCGGCCCAACCGGCAAAGCGGCCCACGACAAAAATTACTTTTCTATTTTCTTTGAGCTATTCTTCATTTTCCAGAAATAAGCAATTACTGGAAAATAAAAAAGGAAAAACTGATCTTGGGCCAAAACTGGCACAGTAGCCCGGCCCAGCTGTGGCCTAAGGCTAGCCCGTCTCTCTCACGCGCAAGCGCTGCCTTACCAGGCCGCAACGTGGGCCTGGGCCGGCAAAGCGCCGCGGCGCGCTCGCCCGCCTAGGCCGCATCGCTGGTCGTGTATCTGGCGCCGTTGGATCCGATTGGACGGCTGCGCGGCGTCTTCGGGCGAACAAAACCGCCCCCGGCCGTGTCGGTCGAAACCCTAACGGCCATTCCTTTCTCCTCTGCCTTGCTCTCTCTCGCGCCGCGTCGGCGTCAGCGGCGACGACCAAGGTGGCCGTCGGCGTCGTGAGAAGAAGGCAGCCACCAGAGCATGTCCAGCCGCTCCCCTTCCTCCTCTTCCTTTCTTTTCGCCACGCTCCTTCCTTCTCAGCGCAGCAAGCGGCAACCGAGAGCGAGCAGAGAGAGCCTGGCGCTCGCCCGTGCATGCATGCGCGCTCCCAACAGGGGTGAGCGCGCCGCCGAAAGCGACTGGCATGGCGCCCCTGCGTGGCGTGAGTCCGACGAGCAGCTCCCCCGGGCTCGGCCTCCTTCTCCCCGCGCGCCGGTCTGGATCATAAAGTACCTCTGTTAAGTAGATCAGGGGTAAGCCTCTTGCACGCCGGTGTTGAGGGAGTTCGGCGCGGTGGAGTCCGTAGTTGTGGCGAGGTCCAGTGGCGACGGCGGAGTCGGTGAGTTTCCCGTCGCTGACAGCACTCGGTTTAGATCGGGTTAGGTTTACTGTGGGTGGGATTATGACGGCTCCGGTCAACTTTCGTTATCCGAGCCCGGTTCTCCACTCCTCTATTTATAGTGCTGTGCAACAGGGGCCCACCAACCATATTAGGGTTGGGCGCTCCCGATCAGAACAGAGATCCAAAGGTCCAATAGGCCGTGGTGGAGATAAAGTAACAGGCTTGTGAAAGGATCAGCGCACTCCACTCAAAAAAGTGAATCTGTGATACAGGTATGGACACACTAAACTATATATCATGCATGCGATGCATGGTGCTTTTAATTAGCTTGCTTGATCACGATCTTGATCGCTACGTTTGTATCTTCCTGTGACAGTATGCATGCTCGCTCACAGTTCATATATAATTCTAGCCTCCATATACTATACACTATAGTAAATTGTAATCCTTGTGCATGTGCAGCAGCTGATTATATCTACTAAATCCGTTCCAAATTATAATTTATTTGACTTTTTTGACCTTAAGTTTGACCACTCGTCTTATTCAAAAATTTGTATATTGTTGTGGCTTGCTTTATTAACAAAAGTTCTTCAAGAATGACTTAAATTTGACTATATTTGCATAATTTTTTTGAATAAAACAAGTGGTCAAATTTGGGGTCAAAAAAAGTTAAACTAAAACCCTGTTCGCTTTAGCTACTTTTCAGCCATAGGACAATATTTTCTTCTCACAATATTTCAGCATAAGTATAAGTATAAGTCAAATTTCAGCATATAGGCGAACAGGGTGCCACCAAATTTCAGCATAATTTGAAACGGAGGGAGTAGTTATTAACAAGAGACCACTCTTTCTAGTCTTCTAGTTAATTATCCTCAAATAGATCAACCTTACACCATCCCACCGGTGCCGCCACCGCCATTTTTCTGGAGAGACGATGAGAGCTCAAACTCCTTGTCATGGTCACCACCACCATTGTCATCATCTGCCACCTCCAGCGGCTTCATGGTGTAGAAGTAGAAGCAGACGAGGTAGTAGCCGAAGTTGAGCACCACGAGGCAGGTGACGAGCCAGTAATACTTGTCGAGCCTGCCCCGGTTGATGTTGTCCTGGAGCCACTCGCCGCGCCCGCGCGTGGCGCGCTGCACCGCCGTGACGAGCACCGTGCCCATGTAGCTCCCGATGGAGCCCGCGAGCCAGAAGAGCGCGACGGCGCTGCTGCGCATGCTCTCGGGCGCCTGGTCGTACAGGAACTCCATGTGCCCCACCGACGAGAAGGCGTCGCCGACGCCGTGGACGGCGAACTGCGGCACCAGCCAGAACACGCTGATGGGCACGACGGCGGCGGGGCTGTCCAGGAGCCCGTGCCGCGCCGCGGCGTCACGGCGCTTGGTCTCCACGAGCGCGGCCGACGCGACGCTGAGCACGGAGATGGCCAGCCCGATGCCCATACGCTGGAAGTAGGTGATCCCCGACGGTAGGCCCGTGACGCGGCGCGCCAGCGGCACGAAGACGCGGTCGTAGAAGGCCAGGGTGACGAGCATGGCGGCCGTCGAGAAGATGGTCAGCGTCGCCGGCGGGATCTGGAAGTGGCCGGGCCCCAGGTGCCGGTCCATGGTCCGCGCCTGCATGATGGTGAAGGTGTAGTTGTGCGAGCCGGCGGTGGCCAGCATGATGCCCGCCGACCAGATGGGCAGCAGGCGGACGATGGACTTGAGCTCCTCCACGCGGTGCACCGTCGACAGACGCCACGGGTCTGGTTGCCCGGACGGGGTGATGTCGCCCGGCGTCACTATTGCTGCCCGGTCGAAGAACCTTAATTAATCAACAGAGAAAAAAAAAATCAATAGTGAGCACTGAGCAGTGAACAGGAATCTAGAGTACAATCAAAGGAATGCGAAAAGGAGGTAATTTTATTTTAAAGCAGTGAGCGATGTTGCTTTAAGCTAGCGGGGTTGCATTTTCCCTTTCTGTGCACTGATAATGTAACCACCACAAAAAGTTGCCCACAGGTCTATCACCGTTCAGGCACGCAGGCGCCATTGTAAGACACATCACGTGCACGCTATCTTACGGTTAGGTTACGGGTCTTTTACTGACAAGACTTGTCGAGGAACTCAAGGATCTTTTTTTACTACAACTACAAGAGAGTCGATTTTTTTTACTGACAAGGATCTTTTTTCGTGCACGCTATCTTACGGTTAGGTTACGGTGGCATACTGGCATATGCTTTGGTGGCCCTGGGGAGTGTATGTCCGGGGCCGTCTAATATTGGACAACTACTTTCGTTTTTTACAAGAGACCGGAAAACAAATGGAGACTTACGTGAGCTGGTTGGTGTGCAGGAGCCTGCCGTTGGTGGAGATGAGCGCGTCGAGCTCCTTGTCCTTGTACAGCAAGCCGGGGTCCTCGGGCACGGCGGCGTGGCGCTTCTTGAACGCGGCGGCAACGACCTGCACGAGCCGCGTGAACGGGCTGCCGCCGGGCCTGAGCAGCACGTAGAGCGGGTAGCCGACCAGGAACACGACGATGGAGATGAACATGCCGATGGCCGGGATGCCGAACCCCCACCCCCACCCGACGTTCTCCTGGATGTACACCACCACCGTGAGCGCCAGCAGCACGGCGAACCCCATGGTGAAGAAGTAGAGGTTGAAGTAGCGCCGCTTCCGCTCCGCCTCCGCCTTGGCCGCCTCGGCGGCGCTGCTGTCCTGCTGCTGCTTCTGCTGCTCGAACTGGTCGGCGCCGAACGCCACGACGCACGGCCGGATCCCGCCGGAGCCCAGCGACGTGCACAGCAGAGACAGGTATAGCAAGGCGAGCTGCCACCCGGAGGCGTGTTGGCACGGGGTGGCCGGTGGTTTGCACGGGGCGGGCGGAGCGAAGGGAGGAGCGCGGACACGACGACGCCGATCATGCCGATCTGGTAGACTACGGAGCCCGCGATGATGGTCCAGAAGCGCCCGGCGAAGGAGTCGGCGGCGAACGCGCCTAGGATGGGCGTGAAGGCGGACGTGCCGCTGAAGTTGGTGAGGAGGTTGGACGCCTCCACCATGGGGAGGTGCAGCTGCTGCGTCAGGTACGTGATCAGGTTGGCGTTGAAGCCGGCCGTGGCAAACCGGTCGCAGACTTCGCTTGCTGCAATGCGATGGACAAAGCCATGAGACTGTCGTCAGAACATCTATCACCAAGCCAAGAACTGCACTTGCAACCCAAGTGTTCGTTGCATCGTCATCATCTGTCTTAGCTTTCTTGGTTTGTTCACCAATTAATTTCTTATTACCAAATTTACCGTATACGTCATTCAGTCTACGTTTACAGTTTGACAGTAGAATTAGACGAGGACATAATAATAAAAGAAAAATGCACGGAACAATTAATAAACAAAAAATAAAACAAGAAGACAAACATATTGGCAGCGGAAAGACCGCGGATCTAGATTTCCAAGAACAGGAAGGCGTACGTTTTCTTGCAACGGAATCATATTAATTTGCGAACCCGGTTAAGTAGAGGCGTAGAGCTCTACATCTTTGGACTGAAACACCGACCAAAATGTAAACAATAAACAACCGTGCTTAACTTGTGCAAACTCCACAGATTGGTGTAAACAACTGCAACATAAGCCGATGCAGGCATATCGATTTCCTCACCTAGTATGAGCGGCATGGTCCTGAAGCCTCCCTTCTTCCTCCTACCTTGCTCTCCATCTGCATTCCTGTCCATTGTTGCCGTTGTGGTCCCTATCATGGCAAGCTGCAGAGAGCAAGAGAACTCGCTGGTTCCTGTGGTGAGTGAGTGAGTGAGGCGTTGCTGATGCTCAATCAGAGCAAGGCCTTGGGGGAACGACTGCGACCTTCACATGCCCCTGCATTTGACGCGAGAATGGAGCCAAATATATATAGACACGCCGAGACAAACACCTCAGCGGCGCCCGAGGGGCAAGCCAAACCTGCTAAGCTAGTTCAGACCACAAGTGTGACGGCAACTTTTTCTTTTTCTTTTTTGAGGAACTTAGTGCATCATGATTGGTTATACTTATATTAGCTTTATATTTGCACCTAGGTCTTGTTTAGATTGAAAAAAATTTCAACCCGATGAATAGTAGCACTTTCGTCTTATTTGGTAAATATTGTCCAATCGTGGACCAACTAAGCTCAAAAGATTCATCTTGTGATTTTCAACTAAACTGTGCAATTAGTTTTTTTTTTTACCTACATTTAATGCTCCATGCAAACGGCTAAAAATTGATGTGATGGAGAGAGAGTGAAAAAACTTGAAATTTTGAGTGTATCTAAACAAGGCCCTAGGATTATTTAGGAATTTTACTTTGTGGCCAGTTAATGTTGGCACACCCAGGTCCATTTTTCCTTTTCTTTTTTTTTTTGGTCATTATAATGGGAGGATACAACCATGAACCACTAAACGCCCTGCATTGTTAGGGATTAGCTAGTCCTCCCAAGTTTACAGTTATTCCCCTCAGTCATAAACTATTGTCGTTTTAAGCTATATGATAAGCAAAAGTTTAAACTTTGAACATCAATATCTATTTAAATATTCAAATGAGGCTTTTTCAAAATTGTAAGTCTATAATAGTTTCTTAATTTTATAATGCTATATATATTTCCATAAATTGCATAATGCTCCATCAGTTCTAAATTATAAGATGTTTTAACTTTTCTAGATATATTACTTTTACTATGTATCTAGACATATAGTGTATATCTAAGTGCACTGCAAAAACCATGGATCAAGAAAATTCAAAACATCTTATAATTTAGACTTGATGGAGTAGTAAGCAATGGTCAAACCAATGTCTTGGTGACAAGAATGGTAGTCATCTGTGACTAGAGGGAGTACTATCCAGAGACTCATGTTAGAGAGTTTATGTTAATTTTCATAAACTTGACTGGGTTAACAAGGCCTTGAATGGCTCCACAATAGCAAAAACGGGTAGAATAGGTTACGCTTACGCGCATGCATGTGCAGTAGGGCGATTTCTGCAACCAAGTGGACTGCTGGATGTGTCATTTGCAGCAAAGAAGATTTATTGGAGTGGCATCACAGAATACAAGTAACCTATCGGTGGTTTCACATCTTTTTCTCAGCGGATTTTAGCCCAGGGGCGTTACTATCTTATTATCTTGGCCGAGTTCTTTCGGCGCCCTGCAATTAGGAACAGAGCTTCCAGAATGCTCTCGATATGCCAGTGCATGTGGCTTTTTTAAAGGTGTGCCTTTCTTCAAATCATCTCCAAAGTTATGCCCAATATGGTGCACAGAAAAGCAAGCAACGCATGGTTTCTTCGCGGTGTGCTAGATCGGGTTAGACCAAGGTTTTGCCACTTGTCTCTGCTACCCTCTAATCGCGGTCAATTTTATTGTTTACCTGTACATCGTAAAGTAAAAGTAGGTCAGACAATCAGAATCGAGCCAGGAGCCCAGGACAAGCCAATCCAACTCGGCCGGCCCTGAAGCTGCATGGTCATGGAGCCACTCAACCTGGGTTCCGAAGCATGCTCCCCCACTGCTACGTCTTCATTCCTCCCATCGCTGTCGTCCGCTCCGTCTCCACGTCGGCCGGACAGCCGATGGCGCCAGGCCGCCAGCAGGTTCCCTTTTCCAGGCATCGCTGAGCTGACACCGCCCGAAAGCGCCGCCCTGCCATCCCGTCCTGAGGCTCCCGCGGAGGCGAAGGCAAGAAGCGCGTACAGACTACAGAGACAGGCACCAAACCGTAACATGCCCAATTGCCCATCAGCTGCTCTAGGAAAACGAAGCGAATTGGACGTTTGCAATCTGCGTGGAGGCCGTGCCACGGCGAAGGGTGGTGCCTGGTGGCGCGTGCGTGCGTTCGGCACTGGCCAGGCTGTGTGAACCGTGAACCGGACTGCAGGCGGACACAACAGCTCATAGCTAAGCTATGGTTACTATCACTGTGCTGTGCACAGCAGCACATGCGTGATGGTATCTTAGGTCCGATCGGGTCCAAATGATTGGTGTCGTGCCTACTTCGTTAAGATGTTTGGGATTATCGCCCGTTTGGTTCCACCCTGTCACATCGGATGTTGAACATTAATTTAGAGTATTAAATATATATTAATTATAAACTAATTACACAGATAGAGACTAATTTACGAGACGAATCTATTAAATATATTAGTTTATGATTTGACAATGTAGTGCTACATGCTGGGTTGACAATTATTTCCCGTCTAAAAAATATCATGTGGGAGCGAAACACCTATTTGCATTCAGTAACTGGTTCTGCACTTTAGTACACAACACAGGTCATTAAAACTATTGGCTGAAATCCCAACGTGGGGAACCAAAAAGTCTCTCTCAATTTGAGTAAAAAAAAGCAACACATCATCGTCACAATTGAGTCTGATGCTAAATCGCGCTTTCGTCAGCTACCATACACGAAAACCATGCCATGGAAACACCTCGAACTCTCAACGAACGGCAAAAGTATAGCTGTCCGTTTTTTAGTCAACATCAAGGAGCACTCCACCTAAATATATTTTCTACGGATTTCGACGAGCCGGTAATGAAGGGTGTAAAACACCTATTATAGGGATCATCCTTGAAAGTCACAAAAGTACATGGAAGGTGTAAAGCATCTATTACAAGGACAACCCATGAAGCTCACACAACTACATGACAATATGACATAGAGGAAAAGAGAATGGAATACAACACCAATAAAAATAAAACAAACAACAACGACAGTGTTTAGCTATAGGCTCACAGCCTACATCCGGAGCTAGTGCGAGGACCACGTTCCCGACCTTTGCCACCACCAAAGACAGACTCTAAAGATCTCAAATCCACAAATCAGACAGACGACGGCCAGGAAGCTGTAAGGCATCGAGTAAGAACAAACCGACGAGAAGCGTGAGCTGCATCTCATATGAGAGCATCTAGGTTCCGGTCGACGCCGACCAACACCATTTAAGGAAAGGAAGCCTCAAAGGGGAGTACCATCAGGAGGAGAACGAGGAGATATGATGAGATGAAGCACTTAAAATGAACTAGAGGACGGCAGAGCAAGCCGTTGACGGCGAGCACCTAACAGCGTGTAGTGTGCACAAAGGCCAAGGGGTAGAAACGTAATCAGACCAAAAATAAGATGGGCAGGGAGAACAACCAGAGAGAGCACAAAGATATGCCAGTCACGGCGGGAGCTGGTCTGGAGCAATCAGGGAGAGCGACACGCTGGACGCAGACATGAGCATGTGTGCTTGTATCGATGCTTTCAAGAAGAGAAGTAACGTCCACGGACCCACCATCGATGATCGGAGCACCAGGCTCGTAAGGGCTTTTGCCCTAAGACCTGCCCAGCTGATGCAGCAATCTCAGAAATGCTTCCACGATGGCAGAAATTGAAATCTACGACGACACCGGGATATGACGCCATTTTGAGCCATCGTCGCTGGCCTGGAGCCGCAGCCATGCACAGTTTTTACCCAGATTCCATATGCCTCGGAAAGCCCACCCAGAGCGCAGCACGGCAAACCGAACTTGTCGAGCACGAGCAGTAGGCGGAGGGGACCGGCGATGTCCCATCGCGACCACGGCCAGCAGGGGCCGTGGAGGCGAGCGCGCAGGCGCCTGGCCACCCGAGCTGCGAGTGCAGGTGAGCAGCCCGGCAACCGCAGGTCATAGGCGCTGCCATCACGGCCACCGTAGGGCGCTGCCTGGCCTTGCTAATGTGTATGGCCGTCCGTTACTCAATTAGAATCTAATTCCCCAATTGTCTTCGTCCTGCTAATGTGTAAATAAATTAAGACAAGGGACAAGGGATCCCGGTTACGAGGTGCCAACTGCAGGATAGAGTTCAAAAGATACTCCTTCCAAAGAATTTTGTGTGACTAACAACAGTAAGCTGCAGATTGTTTATTGGCGCCTGTGGCATATGGCTACCACTGGTAAGTTCTTTTGGTCCTTCAACGAAAAGATCAAAAAAGAATGATTGGATTTGCATATGTGAACAAGAGCAGTAATCATCGCAGTATGACAAGATTGACCAAACTCACCAGTATCACGAGCAAAAGATAAGGATCAATGGAGTCCAGAGGCTCTGAATCTGATACCAACTCTGAATCTAATAGCTCCGAGATCATGAGACGTCTGAACCTCCAGTTCCGATTAAACTTCTATTTGCTCGATCAGTAGCTACTACTACTGGCAGTGGCGGATCTAGGTAGGATGCCGGTTAAGGCACGCTGTCTGTACCCGCCCCTACTACTGGTTCCTTTCGCCATCACTCCCATCATCCAGTGTTCATCGGCTCGGATTTTACGATCACACGACGCTCGACAAACCAGTCCTGGTTGTGGAAACAGAACTGAACTGTCGTTTCTACGTTTCAGTCACACACCACCAAGTGGAATAGAAGCTTTGAGACTGTACCAGCGATCTGTTGATTTCCTTTCTTGGAAGCGAGCAGCGAACGCTTGGAGGGATTCCGAAGAATTCGGTGCGCATGCGTAATTCTTCTCACATCTTGTATGTCGATCTAGTCCTAAGTGCAGCGATTTTGTGTTGTGTCGATCGAGCTCAACTTGCCAAGAGGCAAGAGGCACCCGTATAGGTTTGGTTTGTTGCCCATACAGCATGGATCGGCTTTGCTAGCCAAGCGGCCATTCAGGTTAGGCAGGTCGGCCGGTCGACCCACACGGTCGTCAGATAATGAGATAACCGGACCTTTGTCTGGTCCGACCGTCCTACCAGGCTTGTTTTTTCATAAGTCATAATCCAGTCCAGATTTATTAATAGTGTGCCAAATCTTATCTAGCATGCTAATGATCGAACTCAACATGGGACCTTGTTCTACTGGTGGCAAGTAGTAGCATTATATATTGATGATTGGCATGATTTGTGGTTTCACCGTCTGAGTAAGACTGACCAAGCAATCATTCAGCAATTATGCAGAGAAAGAATGATAACCGAGGAGGTCCTGAGTATCAGTTACTGGTACTAGCAGTCAGTGTGCGTGACGGCAGGTGCGCGACAGCGACCAAGGCACCAAGCAGTACCGGCGGGAAGGCTGGTGCGCTGGTCCAATATGTCCGTTTCCTGTCATCTCGATCCGCCGGTGCCGGCGTCCGTCCTGTTCACAAATCACAAGCTCAAGCGCTCTCAATCATTAGAACGGGACGCGCGTCTACTTTGCCTTTACAAGTGTACAGAGGGCGAGCCGCAGGTGCGGTTCGATCTGTGCGCCGGCGGTGTGGTGGTGGTGCGCTCGGGTGGTCTGGTCTCTGGTGCGCTGTGGGCGCCGGTCCCATCCCGATCGGACACCGGGACCTTCCCGCTCGTCCGGGTGCGGTGCGAGTGCCGGACGTGGCAGATTCGGCGCGCACGGACGCGGTTGGCGTCTTCCTCTGGTCCCGCGGTTCGCCCCCTGGGTCCCGCGCCGGCAAGGGACGGATGGTTCGCGTACCCTGCTGTGCTGTGCCGTGCGCGATCGAGGGGACGAGACGCGAAGGGCCAGGGCGGTGCACGCTCGAATCCCCCGCGTCTTGACCGCACCGTGCGGACGCGACGAAACGTCGACGTCGCTGGTTGCGCGCTCGCAGGGCTCGTGTGCGAGGAGCGCGACAAAATTGGTGTCGTCCCGCGTGACCTCCCCGCTTTCGTGGTCGCGGGCAGGTAGGGCCCAACACCGGCGCTGCTGGCTGCCTGGCTCCTTTCTTTTAAAATCACGTTCCCATTCTTTCAAAAAACAAAATCACATTCCCATGCATTGCAAGGCGAGAAAATAAAAATTATTAAACTTTCATAGATAACGAGAACAGGATCGTTTCATTTCAATTATGTTTTACACCTTCTATAAATTTTATTTAAAAGCTATAAATCATTCCATGATGATCATATGACAACATAATATAGTTTCATACTAACAATAACATAACAATGTCCTATTAAACCTATTAAGATACTACAATTTTGATAGATTTTTTCTTCCATTACAGCACAGAAATATTATCAATAATATATCAAAACATTAATTTCATATTATCCTTGTGTTGGTACAGTTAAATATTGAGTTTTGTGACTTACTTTGAGGACCCATGAAAACTCGTAATTCCATTATCAGATTAAAGTCAGTAAGATTAGTTGCTAACATGTCAAGAATTGATCTGTCCAAAATAATAATAACACAGACCTCTCCCTCCATTTTTCACATGACAACCCTTGTTAGGATTTCTAAGATAAATTCATATTTATTTATTTAGACTGAATTAGATAACAAACTGTTCAAAATTTTAGTTTACTATTTGATTAGTTGGACTATTGACTGATCTAGGTTTTAATCATAAGCATAAATTTTGTTTATAATCAAAACTGCATCAATAACTTGGTGATAGAAATTTTTGTTACTTAGGGAGAGGATCAATGGTTTAAAGCCCACGATATTGTGTTTGTTATTTAACTTTTATGTTTATGAGAAAAAAACCAAATATTGCATGGATTAAGGATCGAGCGCAACAAAAAAACAGATCGAATATGTACTGGACGGTCGAATGGAGGACCATTCACACAGCAGAGGGACAAATGGAGGAGGGCGGAGGACCACTCTAACAGCAGAGGGACAAATACCGGAGGGGTGAAGACGATGGACAAAAAAAACTAGATGGAGAGAAATTTTACATCTCTAATATTAGATATTATTACCAATAATAATAAATGTTAGGTACTTCTTTCATTTCTAATAAGTGCATATCTCGGTTCTCGTGGATTCAATTTTTTTAAAAAAATATTAGGTATATAAAAACAAGTATCAATATTAATATATTAAATAAGTTTATTATGAACATATATTTTGCAAACAATCTAATGATACTTACTATGCATCATAAATGCAATACTTATATAATTAGTCAAACTTTAAAAGATTTGATTTCTCGAGAAGTTAGATGTACACTTGTTTTGAGATTAGTGTTGAAAAAAACCACAACACGTTTATAGAGAAGATGATCTAATATTATTACCATATTAATAAAATAACATCTTACTGTCTATATTAGTCCATAGGTGTATCTATATCTATATCTGATATTAATATTATATGTAATGATCTCCCTCAGTCTGTTGTTCCACACTTCCAATCTCTCTTCTTCCGTCACTCACTCCTTCACTTTTCACTTCTGAAAGGTCCTAATGGCTAGAGGGGGAGGGGAGTGAATAGCCTATAAAATTTTTTACAACAACACTAAACAAAGCGGTTAGACAAATATAAGGCGAAGTAAATGTTGAGCTAGGCTACCAAAAATACAAGCCACCTACCACAATTCTAGTTTCTATAGTCTCTATGCACACAATGCTATGTCACTACCACTAAGTCAGTGAGCTCTCAAAGACTAACTAAATAGCCTCACTAACCACTAGATCTGACACAAGCTAGCTCTCAAAACTAATTACACTAAAGAGTTTAGCTACACTAAGAAATGTAAATACAAGAAAGGAAATGAGATATTTATACCGCTGTTTCGAGGAATGAGCCATTCAAAAGATGGAGCCAATCAATCACAATGAATACCAAGAAATCCTCGGAACAAGATGACACAATAATTTTTTACCGAGGTTCACTTGCTTGCCGACAAGCAAATCCTTGTTGTGGCGATTCACTCACTTGAAGGTTCACGCACTCATAGGCATCACACGCTTAACCCGTAATCGGGTGCCACACAACCAACACAAGATGAGGATCACACAAACCACGAGCAATCCACTAGAGTACATTTTGGCTCTTCGCCGGAGAAAGGTCAAGAACCCCTCACAATCACCATGATCGGAGCCGAAGACAAGCACCTTCCTCCACTCGACGATCCTCGCTGCACCAAGCCGTCTAGGTAACGACAACCACCAAGAATAACAAGCGAATCCCACAGCGAAACACGAACACCAAGTGCCTCTAGATGCAATTACTCAAGCAATGCACTTGGATTCACTCCCAATCTCATAAAGATGATGAATCTGAAAGAACCTAGGATGCTGCCTAGAGGGGGGTGAATAGGCGTTTCTAAAAATTAACACCTTTAAATGCGGAAACGATTAGTAAAGGGTGGAAACTCCAAATAAAGAGTAGTACCACCCCTCACAAGTTAGCCACAGAGTATACAAGGTATAAAGAATTTATTTAGAAGCTACAACCCTGCAACACAAGGTTAGAACAGAGAATGAATAAATTCAGCACTGGCAGGAAATATCGGGCGTGTCTGGTAGGCATACTGGACGTGTCCGGTATGCACGTGTTTGGCAGAGGACCCTGGCACAGTGGTCGATACCGGACGTGTCCGATAGCTATATACACGGTTTCAGTGGAACAACTCCAAACTTGCTCCTTTTGATTTCTATCTTCAATCTAAACTGCAGGCACCTACTAGAGATGGCAATATACATAGAGAGTCTGCACAAAAGCTGGAGCAACACAAATATCAAATGAAATGTGAATTGAGACATAATATTTGTTTTACCAAAGTTCGGACTCGTTCGAGTCCTACTCTCCGTTGAGGGGGCTGCAGGCGACCCAGCGAAGGTCAGCCCTAGAGGGTACCACTAAGGTCACTCTAGCCGGAGTATTTTCCAACTCATTTTCCTCCTTTCACTAGTTGATTTCGAGGCGGCGGAATCGACCGTTACAAACTTTCCGAGGCACACCACAATCTCTCGGGTGCTCTCCGGCAACGCCTAACCGTCTAGGACCGAAGAGTCCAAGAGTAACAAATGCGAATCACGAGATTGACAATATGCACAAGTGCTCAAGTGATTGGATTGCTCTCTTTTTGAATTTCACTCAACTCACAATTTGATTTGGCAAATTTGATTAATCACTCACTCAGAGAGGGTTGGGAGAGTTGGCAAGGCTCAAAAACGTGTGTGTATATCAGCAGAATCAGTAGCCTCCAAAGGTGGAGGCTTGGGGGTATTTATAGCCCCCTTGAAAAAACTAGCCGTTTTATAGCCGTTGCCATACCGGACACGTTGCATACCGGACACGTCCGGTATGACTTACACTGCGCCAACGGTAACTAAGTTACAGTGTCAATGTGAGGCGTCGGAACTCTCGATGAATGCCGGAACTCCCGACCGTCGGAACTCCCGACCCTCAGCATATATGAAAACCATGTAACTGAGTTAAAGTAAGTGAGGTATCGGAACTCCCGACTCATACCGGAACTTCCGACCGTCAGAACTCTCGACTCACGTCAGAACTCCCGACCCTCAAGGCTTTTGAAAACTAGCCGTTGCCCTATGGTCGTTCATACCGAACATGTCCGGTATGACTAGGACAGTGAACCATCTAAGTCAATTAAAGACGAGACGTTGGAACTCCCGACCTATGCCGGAACTCCCGACCCACGTTGAAACTTCCGACGAACCAACCCGAGAACAAAAAGAATTTTATAGTGGCTTGGCCCATACCAGACACGTCCGGTATCAATACTGCCAGACCAACAAAACACAAGTTAGCTCTTTTGTCTCTCAAACACTCAAAACTCACATGGGTTGACTTGAGCACTTATGAAACATTATCTATCAACATGATGCATCCCTCTTAATAGTACGGCATTCCTATGAACTTAAATTTCAAAGTATAACGAATTTAAACCTTTTGAGTTGATCTCTTTCAATCGAAACCGTGTATTCCAATCTTCATCAAGTGAGGGTGCCAACATGTCAACTTTGATCTTTTTCACTTGAGCATAGCCATCTTGAGTACGTGACTTGATTCCATTCATCAAATATGAATAACTCCAAATGCATCAAGTCACTTCAAACACTTTGTTCAATATAGATTTGATCCTCCACATCAATATGACCATCGTAGCTTGATTAGTACCTCAACTAAATGCAAGTACTTCCTTCTTCATCCTAGCTAGGTTCTTCGGCTGCCAAGTCGTCGCTTGCCCTTCACCCTTGCTTAGTACCTCGAAGCATTTCCTTGCTATCTTCACCATCTCAAGCCATCAAGTCACATCTTGTGTTGAATCATCCATTCATTTGTATTGTTATCTTTTTCATTTTAATTTAGCAAGCTTCAAGTATGAGACCATTCCATATGCAATCCCTCATGTCTCATTAATTAATTCTTACGAGCTTGCTTTCACATAGTACAAGGAAATCCCACAATAAATAAGCCTTTGTATGAATTCCATTTGCATTGTTGTCTTGTGATTGAACTAGATTGTTTATACAACAACATATCATTTTGGCTTTCATTAAGTATCGGTGAGAAAACCTATTACCTGTCCACACCTAGCAAACGGGTTAGACCTTTAATCACGTTGTCATTCAATCATCCAAAACCCACTAAAGGGCTAGATGCACTTTCAATCTCCCCCTTTTTTGTAATTGATGATAACTTGATTAAAGCTTACAAAAGAATATAAACATTTAAGCTTTTGGGTTCAATGATTTATGAGAGGCTCCCCCTTAATATATGCTTATGATTAGAATTCACAAAATGACCTCAAATGTCAATTGCACATACTAAAACATATAGGAGACTCCCCTAAATCATTGCATCCATGGGGTGCATGTGTATGTGACAAAGTAACACCGTGATGCATATGATAAGATATATCATACAAGAATAAATATAAAGGCATCACATCAAATATTTTCATTCTAGCATGCATAGTCCTTATGAAAATAAATATAACACATGTATGTCACACATAGCACTCATTACACATTTTCTCAAGTCCACAAGCCACTAATATATAAATAAAGATCATGTCTCGAGAGATACATAGATAAAGCATAAGTAAGTCTCATCTCAAACTCAAGATACATCAATGAAGTTCAAAAACTACGGCCTACAGTACATATCTTCAGGTATAAAGATAAGTAAAAGAAACAAAAATCCTAAAGCTTTAATCAGTTTCTCTCCCCCTTTGTCATCTATTACCACAAAGATCCAACAATGACAAACTAAGGACAAAAGAGGCTGTAAGCTGTCTCTAAACGCTGTGATCACTCTTCATCATCTTCATCTCTACCAACATCCTCATCATCTGAGCGTGTAGCACCGACTGGACGAGAACCACCCGCACCAAACAGGTCATAGAAACCACCCGTGAGGTTACTCCACCAGTCTAAAGCATACTCGTCTGTGGCACTAAGACGTGGCTGAGAGTGAGTAGGCACCCGAGCCTGTAGTGGTAAAGTGTCAGGGTGCTCTAAAGCCTACTGCTGCTACTGTCGCTGAAGGAACTCAGCAAACTCTGCATCGTACCTGCCCTGCTGCTGCTCCTCAGTCTCAAGCTCACTAGCTGCCTCATCTGATAGTGGATACCTAGGAGGATCAAGCTCAAGAATAGAAGCAATATGCTTCAAGGTCCGAGTATCCTTCCTCCTAGCCTTCCTCTCCTTTTGCTGATAGGTCCGTATGTCCTTACACATCCCAAAGATAGCACTGAACATCTTGCGAATAGGAGAAGGAGGACTGCGACGACGTGAAGAAGAATGTGAAGGAGTATGTGGTAGAGGAGAAGCTCGTCCTGCTGCTGCACCACCTATAGGTGCATCTGCCTCTGGTGCTGCTGCTGCTCCTCCTGCTCCTGCTGGAGGTACCCCAACCTTAGACAAATCTACAACAATCTTTAGGGCCTTATGTACCTTGTCATACTCAAAGGTATGCCCTGTGACCTGCTTAATCATGTGTATGATGTAGGGAGCAAAACTATAGCCCTTGAGGGGCCTCTCGCCAACACTCCTGATCTCGCACCATATGAAATCAAAGATGCTAAAAGGTCGTGCATCAAGTGCCATCCTGTGGAGCAGGTTCCTGGAGTAATCTTCAATGTTTTCCTTATCTCCACCCTTGCAGTCAATGGTCTTCCTGAATATCCTGTCTAGGTATCTATAGGTAGGGTGAAGACCTAGAACCTTCCCCACTGCTCCTCTCTCACCTCCTGGTGGATACATGTAGGCGAGCTGCTCTGGAGGCAACACCTGCTGTGTGTGAATCCTATCTTTCTGAAGATCATCATCTGAGAACCCAAGTAGAGCTACAAAAGCATCATAATCAACACTGTACCATTGGCCCTCAAGCATCCAATGCATACGCCTCTCATCCTCCTCAACATACAGAGTGGCATAGAATTGAGCAATCACCTCAGTGTTCCAGTCATGTTGGAACTCCATGATCTCATATACCCATGTATGCTCACAAATAGCAATAGCGTGATCAATGGAGGCCTTCTGCAGATCTCTGATGTACTGTCAGTCAATCCACTAAGACCTAGCAATCACTGGGTTCCTGGTGAGGATCACACTAGAGTAGAAGTCCATGTGAAAGGCTATCTGGAAGCGGTGATCATACTGAACCTTAGGTAAGCCTCTCGGATCTACTCTTCTCTCATCTCTAGCTTTCCTGGTCATGCCCTTTTCCCTGTAGTCAACTCTGGAAACATAAGAGGGCACATTAGGTAGACGTGTCTTAAGAAGACCATAATGCATACCCTGACCAGGCTGATGCTGAAATGGAGGTACTGGCTCCTCCTCCTCAATCTCCTGCTCCTCATCTGAGCTATCATTATCTGATCCTCTATCAGTGCTCTTCCTCTTTCTATCTTCTCTGGGCTCCACTCTGAACTCATCAGAATCAGTGTCAGAAGAAGAGCTCCTTGACCCCTCAGCATACTGAGGTGCTGCACTAGAGGTAGCTCTGGTAGACCTCCTATTGGTCAGCTTGAATCCAGGATGCATTTCTTGTCTTGCCTTCTTGTATTTCTCTAGTGCTGGATCATGCCTATGCTTGGACCTAGGCTCCTGTCTTCCACTCATAGCTGATGTCCTATATCCAAAAATTTACAAGGAATTTTAGATACATGCCCAAACGATAGCTTATATTAGTTGAAATATAGAAATAAGAATAATTATCCTATGCTTTGTAATCATCTCAACCAAACTAGGTCAAAAGGTTCACAAAACACAATAGACAATTAGACTCAGTCCTAATAATCAACCACTAAGAAGATTGAAACAAGAGAGCAAAATCTGCTCTGCTGTCCCATACCGGACAGTGGACAACAACCCTAACCAGGGTCCTTCGCTCAATCTTCAACCAATCCAATCCAAACTCTAGGCATTGCTTCTAGACAGATAATGTAGCATCTCTACCAAAGGGATTTCAAAATCATGCCCTAACTGCTTAGATCGGATGAGGTCCGGGATTATGGTACCTTAAGAGGGTGAATAAAGATGCAATTGGAAATCCAAGTCCTAGAGCCTTTGATCTTGATGCAAATCTCCTCCGATCCAATCTCCCTCTCTTCCTTTTCACGGTGGAAACTTGAAATCACCAATAAAGATCGAGGAGAGGTGGCTGGGTTGGCTGGAAGGAGGAAAAACTAACTTCTCATAACATACCGGACACATCCGGTATACGCGGGCTGGCCCAAATAGTTCCAAAATGTGTTTTCTCTCTTCCAATCCCCTTTTCTGTTATTTCTCAGTCCAAAAAGGTATATAATCTTGATCCAAACTGAGTATCATCACTTTTCTTATCCAAATACCATGAGTAACACTTCTCTTTTCTAAATATTTGGCATGTATAGATTTTGGTTACTTGAGAGATAGATATTGTGAGACATAGTAGATTGTGGACTTAAGAAAGCCATGTCATATGTGATTAGCCAATCAAATAATCAAGGAGAGCTATAGTCATCACATGACAAGGCTAGGTCACAAAGACCAAGATTCAAATAGTTTTTCAAATTCACACCACCTACTCATGCTAGTTATGGGTTTTGAAAAACATCTCTCCTATGTCACACAAATGCACATTCTAACATATAAAGGGCCTTAGATGCACTTACAATGCATGTATGTAAATTCATACCTTTGCCTTGAGCCCACAAGAATACCACTAAGAAGATACATAGCATGATAATCTTTATGTTGACCTTAATTGCCAAATGATCATCCTAGATACATTTTCATCCAAGGACTTGTCGATGTTTTACCACCGGCAACCCGCCATGGGAGTACCCGGGACGGTGATTTGTTCGGAGGGGTATCGGCGTTTGCAGGAACTCGATGGTAAACGCAGGGAGACAACGATTTATACTGGTTCGGTACGCCGGAAAATCACGGCGCCCTACGTCCAGTGTGGGGTGGATAGTATATTGCGCCCTGCGCTATTTGTTGTGGTGTTGCGAGGTCTGTCGGTTATGTCTGTCGCTCATGTGTGTGTGTTTTAGCTAGGTCTAGATAGGTCTGCCGATCTAGGGACCCCTGCCCTCCTTTATATAGTCCAGGAGAGGCGGGAGTCCTAGTCGGTTACAAAGTAGAGATCCTAGTAGAATTACGTGTACTAGTCCTAGTAGGATTACATGAGGAGAATCCTATTTGGACTAAGTCTTCTTCTCTCTTCACCGTGGGGAACCTTATGGGTCCCCATCGATCGACAAGCCCAGAGCATTTCATGATTGAGCTTCAAGGGCCGGGTTGTTGTAGACTTGTTCGGGTTCTTTCTTGAAGCGAGATCTTGAGATGGTCTTCTTTGTCTTTTCTTGGTGATGTGCACTTTTGCACAAAAGTGCACTTTCGATGAGTGTAGCCCCGAGCCTCTTGCTTGTTGGGACAAGAAGCCGAGAGGGTCCCTTTAGTCTTCTTGGTTGCTCAGAGTTCTTTTTCGGTGGGTGTAATTTTTCGTAAAAATTGCACTCACTGAGTGTAGCCCCTGAGTCTCTTGCTTTTGCTTGCAAAAGTTGGAGGGTCCAGATTCTTGTCTTAAAAAATTTTTGGGGTTATGTATCCCGCAGTCCCCGAGCCTTCTCCGAGTACTTTTCTTTAGAATAGAAATCGGATGAAGGGTCTTGATGTGTTGTCGTTGTTGTAGTCTTGAGTACTTGTATTCTTGGTCTTTCATCCTTGAATTCGAGCCCCCGGGCGTAGTTGAAGCAAATGCTGAGCCCCCGAGCTTAGTGTTTGACTAAGCCGTGATGCTCTTCCGAGTTGTTTTTTATTCCTCCAGGTCGTTTTCTAGACTTCTCTGGTTCTTGACGTACCTCTTCCAGGTTGTTTGCACTTCATCCAGGTTCTTTCTGAACTTGTATGTACCTCATCCGGTTGTTTTTGATCAATCCAAGTTCTTTTTTGTCTTGATTTCTATTCCCAACTTATCCGGGTTGTTTTTCTTCAATCCGGGTTCTCTCGATCTTGTCTTGGTCCTTGCCGCACCTTGTAGGGGTTCTTTTTGATCAATCCGGGTTCTTTCGATCTTGTCTTGGTCCTTGCCGCACCTTGTCGGGTTCTTTTTTATCAATCCGGGTTCTTTCCGATCTTGTCTTGGTTCTTGCCGCATCTTGTCGTGGTTCTTTTTGATCAATCCGGTTCTTTCTAATCTTGTCTTGGTCCTTTTGCCGCACCTTTGTCGGGGTTCTTTTTTTATCAATCCGGGTTCTTTCGAAATTGTCTTGTTACTTGCAGCACCTCTTTAGGGTTGTTTTCCGATTGTTCCGGGTTCTTTACGAACTTGTATGTTCCTCATCCGGGTTGTTTTTCGATCAATTCGGGTTCTTTTCGAATTTGTCTTGGTACTGCAGCACCTCTTGGGGTTGTTTGCGCTTCGTCCAGGTTCTTTCTGAACTTGTATGTACCTCATCCGGGTTGTTTTCTGATCAATCCGGGTTCTTTCTGGACTAGTTCTCAGGAGCGTGTTTTCCGGATCTCATGGTACCGATGTAGCTCCCCTGCATGTTAAACATAAAAATATGTTGTAAATGACATTCCGGATATGAAGTGGGGAGCATGTCCCATATTTGAATAATCAATTAGGGACAGGCCCCTACATTATGAAATGCATATAAACTTTTTGCGTCTTGCTCTTGCTAGGCCATGCAAATTCCTCAGGTAGTGTCCTGTTACGTTTAAGCACTTGAATCTCTGGCGTATGGTTTAGAGGTTCATGACGTGACCATGTGAGCCTGGCACTCGGTTCGTGACCGTCCATGTGAGTAGACAAGCTTCACGGATTAAGGCGTGTTCTACCTGAGGAATTCGGTGACCATTAAGAGAAGACCTAGAGCACTATGTTTGCTCGCATGATGATTTTTTGTGTCTTCCCTTGCTAGGTCGGTTAATTTTCTGGGTAGTAGCCTGTTACGTTTAAGCACTTGAATCTCGCGTATGGTTCAGAGGTCCATTGACGTGACCACCCATATGGTTCAGAGGTTCTTTGACGTGACCATCCGTATGGTTCAGAGGTTCATTGACGTGACCATCCATTCGAGAAAACAAGCTTCACGAATTAAGGCTTACTATCCGAGAAAATTAACAGCCGTTAAGGGAAGATAATATGGCCATAGAGGTATATGAATAATATCCGGAATATATAAAAAATGAGACGTGACTTAGCTTGGTTTATGGCCGAGTCGTTTGTTGATGGGGTAAACCAGTTGAGTGGCCGGTATGTCGAGTACTCGGAACAACTCGGAACCTGTCGTCGTGTTCTCTGAAGCCTTTGTCGTGGTCGTTGCCGACAGTGTGCGTACGGTGCATCCATCCAGCTTGACGTGTGTGATGGAGTTGTCGCGGGTGCCGGATGAAAGTTGATCTTTGTCTGTGTATGTGTACTAGTTCACATATCCATCTTGTAGTCTTGTATGTGTCCAGTAATCAATTTGGATGGCTTCTGGTCTTGCTTGTACGTATATATACACATACGCCTTCCTTGTATTTGTTTGTTGTTGTGGCGCCGTGGGATGTCTTGATGTAGTCAGATGTCTCCGGATATACAAAGTTGATTTCGGATGTCGCGTTCTTGGAGTTGAACTCGGATGTTCTCGGATAAATCCTAGTTCTCCTCCGATCCAGCTTCGTATCCGAGTTGATAACGCTGGGACGTACTCCTTGCCGAAGTTGATGCTAGCTGATCCAACATGTGGTGATGTCGGACTCTTCGTCGTGGCTGAGTAGTTGACTGACTCCTGACTTGTGCCTTGAGTCTTCTGCAAATTTGAACGTGCGGCTTCACTTGCTTGCTTGTTGAATCAGGACACCTTGGCCATGCGCAGAGATCCGTAGCGAGTTGTTGATCGTGGTTGACGGGAATTGCAGCGTCTTGTTGATAAGGGCCGACGAGAACCGCGGCAAATTTTGATCTGAGGTCCACCGAGCTCTCGAACGCAAAGCGCCGAGAACCCCTACCTGGCGCGCCAGCTGTCGATGTTTCACCACCGATAGCCTGCCATGGGGGTACCCGGGGCAGTATGTTCGGGCTTCGGCATATGCTGAAGTCGATGGTAAACGCAAGAGACAGTCGATTTATCCTGGTTCAGACCCTCGATCGTAGATCGAGTAACGACCCTACGTCCAATCGGCGTTGGCCTTTGCGTTGGATTGATTATGAAGTGTTATGTTGTACAATTGTCCTCCTCTCTCAGGAGCCCTGCCCTCCTTTATATAGTCAGGAGGCCAGAGTCCTAGTCGGTTTACAATGAGATTTCCTAGTAGGATTACTTAATAGTTCTATTACTAAGATTACATGGGAAGAATCCTAGTTGAACTAGATCTTCTCTCTCCCTTGCGGGGTATCCTGTGGGTCCCGCATCGACAGGACTACAAAGAATGCTAGGTAAATTGGTTAGTCCACAAAAGTGTAAAATAGAAACTGAGCCTCCCCTAAATAAGTGCTTTAAGTAATTTGAATGACTTTCAACTAGCATTTTATTCTATTAAGAATATGAGAGTCAATTTTCTATTTTGAACCATAACCAAATAATTTACCATATTTAAATTTGAGTTCAAGAGATGCTCACAATCCACTTAGAGTTGGTAAACCACAAGCTTCTGAGTAAATTAAGGATATATGAAAATATGTGGATCAAAGACTCAGTTGTAATCCTATTAGTGTTTTGGTTCCTGCAATACCGAACACGTCCGGTAGGTATACCGGGCACGTCCGGAGTACACAGAACAGAAACACTTTCTTTGTCCCTGGCCATACCAGACACGTCTGGTAGGAATACCGGACACGTCTGGTAGGTGTAAGACAGAAACAATTAATTCGCTACTTGTGATTCTTTGTTTAGCTTTATTATTTATTGTATACCTGCATCTCAACAAATGAATTGCTCTACTAGAGAGCTATTAAAAGCATAATATGACAAAAATGACATTATCAAGTAAAACTTATTAGCCACTTTCAATTTTTCGTAAATATGTATATTTGAGAGTCATTGAGCACAAAACAAACAAAGTGGCTATCCTATGAGGTTTAGGTACTTGTTGTCAATGGTGAGGATGAAGTAGATGATATATTCATTAACTTATCTTCGGGTCAACCATATTGGAGATTAAGATAAGAATTGGTTGATAGATTGAGTGAATATTTTCAATTTCTTTGCTCAACCACCCCGAAGCCTTCAACTCATCACCAAGTACCTACATCATTAACCTAAGCACACTTTAGTACCCAACTCTTGTTGGGTCCTTTTGGGTTAGTCAACAAGTGCTTAGGCACCCAATTAGCTTTAACACTAGTTTGTGGTGAACACATCACCTTGCTAGCGCTAACTCTATTTGTGGTCTTCCTAAGCATATCATTATAAACAAATGTGTTCGGCTTATGAGCGTTACCATTTGGGCATTCATAGCTTAAATGCCCCTTTCTTCTACAAGCATAGCATATTCGGCCTTTGTTTGCTCTATGCTTGCTTTGCTTGTATGGACATCTATCAACCTTGTGGCCCATCTCATTGCATCCATAGCATCTTCTTATTGCAATTTGGGCTTCCTTTCTTGCCTCTTTATACATTGAGTATTTCTTGGTAGGATGCCCCAATTTCTTGCTCATTAGACAAGTGCTTTGTCCATCACTCTTCATTTGCTTGGCCTCCTTGGTAGAAGCCTTTTGATTTGCGGCTTCAACCTTGTCGGCCCAACTCTTATGTGGACACATGGCCCACTCATGTCCATACAATCCACAACCATAGCACATCCTTTTTCCATGTTTCTTGCTCTTGGTTGTGTTGGCCTTGCTTGAAATGTGATTCTTTTGTTGGGCTTTGGAGGAAGCAAGGTTTGAACCCTTCTCAAGCTTCTTCACCATGTTATCACGGTTATCTTGAGAAGGTTGTGCTTTCTCCTTACCCTTCAGCCGAATCACATCTTTCTTTAATCTTTTCACCTCTTCTTTGAGCTCTATGTCTTCTATGAGATTTAGCTCAATCGAAGATTGGCTTGCTTGAGGAGCACACTCATTAGTATAAGAAATATTTAATTGAGATGGTGTACTAGTGAGTGAATATGTGAGAGGTTGAGAAAATTTCACCGATGTGATCACAGTCTCATGAGCCACCTCAAGCATGATGCTTGATTCTACTATTTCCTCATGGGAGCACTTTAGATGAACATAGTTTGCTTGTAGCATATTGTACTTGCTTGATAGTTCATCTAGCCTTGCCTTGAGCTCCAAGTTTTCCTTCTCTAGTTGTGAAACACTAGAAGAGGAGTTAGTAACTAAAGCATGCTCAATTGACAATTTTTCATACCTTTCACTTAGAGCCTTTAGTTCTTCCATCTTGGAGATGAGAAACAATTCTTGCTTTTGAAGTGATTGCTCTTGCTTCTCAATCTCTTCTTCAAGCTCATCATTCTTTTCAACTATCTTCATGATGATGAACTTGTCTTTGCGGTTGAGATGATCAAGGTTGTAGTTGTCTTCAACTTCAACATCACTCTCATCTTAATCATCTACTTGTGCTTTCTCCTTTTCTTGATCTTTCTTGTTACTCTTCTTCTTGCTTTTCTTGGCCATGAGACACAAGTGATGAGTATCATGAGAAACTAAGGTTGACTCATCACTTGGTCGCCACCGGGCTTGAGCCTCATCATCACAGACAGCTTGCAGTCCTACTGCCACGGCCATACCGGACACGTCCGGTATGAGCA
The DNA here is from genome assembly GCA_904845875.1 of Miscanthus lutarioriparius. Taxonomy (NCBI): domain Eukaryota; kingdom Viridiplantae; phylum Streptophyta; class Magnoliopsida; order Poales; family Poaceae; genus Miscanthus; species Miscanthus lutarioriparius. Next base: position 26,972,944 of record CAJGYO010000017.1, on the reverse strand, counting down.
GGCAGACAACATGTCATGCGTTGCTTGCTCTTTTTGCTCCGGCTCGGCGCTCTTGAGGTCTTGTGAGGCTTCTTCACTGCATGAATACACAATGGACATACTTTCCATTGACTCGATCTCAAGTGCATCATCACATTTGGATTTTCCATATAAATCAAAAAATCTAGTCCAAATGAGATGAGCACTCTCCGGAGGTGGTTGTCCATTAAAGATTGCCTCATCTTGAACCTCTGCACTCAATGTACTCAACATGACATTAATAGCTTGAGCATTGAGTTGCACGCATATCTCTTCCTCTTTTGATAAATTTTTGTAGTTGCTCCAATCAACTATAGGAAGAGGTATGCTTGCATCCACAATATGCTCAACAAGAGGACTAATATCCCTAAAAGCATTGAGTACATGAATTGACCAAGGTAGAAAGTTTGAACCATCATTTTGGAGAAGCACCGGCTCCAACTCGATAGGCGTCGACATCATTTTCTCACGGCGGTGAAGCTTTAGGTGAGAACCATGCTCTGATACCAATTGAAAGGACCTAGGATGCTGCCTAGAGGGGGGGTGAATAGGCATTTCTGAAAATAAACACCTTTAAATGCGGAAACGATTAGTAAAGGGATGGAAACTCCAAATAAAGAGTAGTATCACCCCTCACAAGTTAGCCACAGAGTATACAAGGTATAAAGAATTTATCTAGAAGCTACAACCCTGCAACACAAGGTTAGAACAGAGAATGAATAAATTCAGCACAGGCAGGAAATATCGGACGTGTCCGGTATGCACGTGTTCGGCAGAGGACCCTAGCACAGTGGTCGATACCGGACGTGTCCGGTATACACGGTTTCAGTGGAACAACCCCAAACTTGCTCCTTTTGATTTCTATCTTCAATCCAAACTGTAGGCACCTACTAGAGATGACAATATACACAGAGAGCCTACACAAAAGCTGGAGCAACACAAATATCAAATTAAATGCGAATTGAGACACGATATTTGTTTTACCGAAGTTTAGACTCGTTCGAGTCCTACTCTCCGTTGAGGGGGCTGCGGGCGACCCAGCGAAGGTCAACCCTAGAGGGTACCACGAAAGTCACTCTAGCCAGAGTCTTTTCCAACTCCTTTTCCTCCTTTCACTAGTTGATTCCGAGACGGCGGAATCGACCGTTACAAACTTTCCGAGGCACACCACAATCTCTCGGGTGCTCTCCGGCGACGCCTAACCGTCTAGAACCAAAGAGTCCAAGAGTAACAAATGCGAATCACGAGATTGACAATATGCACAAGTGCTCAAGTGGTTGGATTGCTCTCTTTTTGAATTTCACTCAACTCACAATTTGATTTGGCAAATTTGATTAATCACTCACTAAGAGAGGGTTAGGAGAGTTGGCAAGGCTAAAAAACGTGTGTATTTATCAGTAGAATCAGTAGCCTCCAAAGGTGGAGGCTTGGGGGTATTTATAGCCCCCCTTGGAAAAACTAGCCGTTTTATAGCCGTTGCTATACCGGACACGTTGCATACCGGACACGTCCGGTATGACTTACACTACGTGAACGGTAACTAAGTTACAGTGTCAATGTGAGGCGTCGGAACTCCCGATGAATGCCGGAACCCCCGACTATCGGAACTTCCGACCCTCAGCATATTTGAAAACCATGTAACTGAGTTAAAGTAAGTGAGGTGTCGGAACTCCCGACTCATGCTGGAACTTCCGACCGTTGGAACTCCCGACTCACGTCAGAACTCCCGACCCTCAAGGCTTTTGAAAACTAGCCGTTGCCCTATGGTCATTCATACCAGACACGTCCGGTATGAATACCAGACACGTCCGGTATGACTAGGACAGTGAACCATCTAAGTCAATTAAACACGAGACGTCGGAACTCCCGACCTATGCCGGAACTCCCGACCGTCGGAACTTCCGACCCACGTCGGAACTCCCGATGAACCAACCCAAGAACAAAAAGAATTTTATCGTGGCTTGGCCCATACCGGACACGTCCGGTATCAATACTGCCAGACCAGCAAAACACAAGTTAGCTCTTTTGTCTCTCAAACACTCAAAACTCACATGGGTTGACTTGAGCACTTATGAAACATTATCTATCAACATGATGCATCCCTCTTAATAGTACGGCATTTCTATTAACTCAAATTTAAAAGTATAACAAATTTAAATCTTTTGAGTTGATCTCTTTCAATCGAAACCGTGTATTCCAATCTTCATCAAGTGAGGGTGCTAACATGTCAACTTTGATCTTTTTCACTTGAGCATAGCCATCTTGAGCACGTGACTTGATTCCATTCATCAAATATGAATAACTCCAAATGCATCAAGTCACTTCAAACACTTTGTTCAATATAGATTTGATCCTCCACATCAATATGACCATCGTAGCTTGATTAGTACCTCAACTAAATGCAAGTACTTCCTTCTTCACCCTAGCTAGGTTCTTCGACTACCAAGCCGTCGCTTGCCCTTCACCCTTACTTAGTACCTCGAAGCCTTTCCTTGCTATCTTCACCATCTCAAGCCATCAAGTCACATCTTGTGTTGAATCATCCATTCATTTGTATTGTTATCTTTTTCATTTTAATTTAGCAAGCTTCAAATATGAGACCATTCCATATGCAATCCCTCATGTCTCATTAATTAATTCTTACGAGCTTGCTTTCTTATAGTATAAGGAAATCCCACAATAAATAAGCCTTTGTATGAATTCCATTTGCATTGTTGTCTTGTGCTTGAACTAGATTGCTTATACAACAACACATCATTTTGGCTTTCATTAAGTATCGATGAGATAACCTATTACATGTCCACACCTAGCAAACGGGTTAGATCTTTAATCACGTTGTCATTCAATCATTCAAAACCCACTAAAGGGCTAGATGCACTTTTAGAATCAATAATGGAGATGGGTGGGAGGGCTTTGGCTAAGCTCATAACGTTGCTATATCAATGCAAATAACCAAGAGAGTGAGTTTGAGCCGGCCATGTGGCTTCAATAGGACCCCCATGAAATAGAGCCGTTGCGCTAACACTGCAGCCTGCCCCAAGCTAACCGGACGTGCCGATCAGGTATGATCGGACGCACACTTCAGTGTCTGGTCAACCAACTCCGTCCATGTGTCACTCCCGTTCAACCTCGCGCGTACGATTCCAATGGTCAAATTCAAATCCTCGCGCCTTAAGTTAGGGCTGGACGTGTCCGTCGCATGACCGGGCGCGCCGATCAACAGTAGAGCACACGCGTGCGCGCCACGGCCAAGTCATGACCGGATGCGCCATTCCCCTCGGCTTCTCAGCGTCATGTCATTTCCAGTAAGGTTCTAGAGCCGTTTTTCCGCAATCGGACGCGTCAGATCGCCGATGACCGGACGCGCCCCAGCGTCCGCTCTTCACAAGCCTCGCAGCGCACCACCACGTCACCATACATCAGCTGTGAATGGACGCAGGCCCTGCATGTCCGATCACAATGACTGTTCAGCATCTGGTCATCCACCAGACCGAGCCTGAGCGCGCCATCTTCACTATAATTGATCGGAGTTGAGTGTCCGGTCAGTAAAAGATAGCTCCTCCACTTCTCCAAACTTCACAACCCTTGTTCAAATATGCTAACCACCAAGTGTATCACCTTGTGCACATGTGTTAGCATATTTTCATAAATATTTTCAAGGGTGTTAGCACTCCACTAGATCTAAATGCATATGCAATGAGTTAGAGCATCTAGTGGCACTTTGGTAACCATATTTTAATACGAGTTTTACCACTCTTAATAGTGTGGCTATCGATCTTAAATATGATCACATCCACTAGGTGTCTTGATCACCAAAATAAAATGGCCCGATTAAATTCACTTTTGCCTTGAGCCCATTTTATTTTTCTGTTTCTTCTTTTCCAAGCCGAGCACTAGATCACCATGGCCATCACATCATCATCACGATCTTCACTAATTGTTCCATCACTTGAAATGTGCTACCTATCTCATGATCGCTAGAGTAAATAGGTTAGCACATAGGGTTTTATCAATTTATCAAAACTAAACTAGAGCTTTCAACTTCCTCACTCAGCTTTCACGGATGCTGTAGACTCACTCTCAGTTTGGTTACCATTACAGTTCAGAGATGCAAAACATTGATCGTTCGAGTCAAAATGTGTCACTACTTGACAAAGTTCAGTGTGCACAAAGGAGGTGTGACTCACCTCTCATCTTTCATCTTTCTCATTGTCACATCATATACACATGCTAGCCACCTTTGTAATATGAGTCAATTTCTAATCAATTTTCATACGAGATGAATTATTTTATTACATCTAACACATGAAGGAAAAAGTCAACATTACCTTCCTTAACTTTTGTGAAAGTCTGTTTTTCCTCCCTAAACTCTAAAACCGGTTAAACCACCTCCTTGAACTTTTAAAACCATTCGTTTTACCTCCCTGACCGGTTATAAGCGGTTTTCAAAGACGATTTTTCTTTTTCTTTTTAATTTATTTTGGCTGAATCTTTAAAAAATCATAGTAAATCACAGAAAATTTATAAAATGAAAAATTCAATCTTATTGGACTCCACATGAGTAGATCTACACAGTGAATATATAATATGGTATGTTTTAGTATAAATTTTTTGTTGTAGCTTTAGATCTATGTTTTTCTATAATCAATTCATAGCCGCAGTTTCTATGGTCCAATTGTGGTGAAATTTTTATGGTGGGCTAACTATTGTATGCTTGAACTATTGTAAAAAATTTCTACTCATTGGATTAGGTATAACTTAGTTATAGATTTATTTAGGTGTATGCTTGTTAAAAAGTATTTATAAATCTATAACTATGTTATACATGATCCAATGAGTATGAAATTTTTACTACATTTCAAGAATACAATAATTAGCTCGCTATAAAAATTTCCCCATAATTGGACTGTAGAAACTGCAGTTGTGAATTAATTACAGAAAAACATAGATCTAAAACTACAATAAAAAAATTATACTAAAGCATACCATATTATCTGTTCACTGTGTAGATCTACTTGTATGAAGTGCAAAAAAATTTGGTTTTCCATTTTATGATTTTTCTGTGATTTATTATGATTTTTCAAAGATTCAGCCGAAATAAATAAAAATAAAAAAGATAAAATCGCCTTTGAAAACCACTTATAACCGGTCAGGGAGGTAAAACGAATGGTTTTAAAAGTTCGAGGAGGTGGTTTACCCAGTTTTTGAGTTTAGGGAGAAAAAAACAGACTTTCACAAAAGTTGAGGGAGGTAACGTGGACTTTTTCCACACATGAAAAATCTAAGATTTATTTGATTTAGTTGGGCCAAACCCACAAAACAAGCGGCTGACACAAACTTCGCTGAGGCCTTCTAGACTAGCTCTTAGCCCACCCGATTATTCCCGTCAGGCCCCATGTGGCAAGCAAAGATTGATATGTCAAGCAGCCTTTCTTAGCTCTGTTCATAGTTTGATTTTTGCTGTTTAGAGCGGGTTTGGAACCCAACCCATTTGTTAGTTCACGAGGCGGGTTGGACTGGTTCTAGGTGATTCCAAAACGTCTCTAGTGGCAATGCATGCTTGATTGGTTCGGCCTAGGTTGGTTCCAGAATGCGTAGTAGTAACTTATATACAATTATACAGCAACTTATATAGAAACCCAACTAGCAAATGAGGCCTTAATCAATGTATATGGTGCAACCCTAATTGATACGAGTGTCACAGCTCCTAATCAGTATGGAACCTACAACCCACGATTATACGAACCAGTGTTTCACAAATCTAAAAGGAATAGCTTGAGCAGACTATAGGGCAAACCCCATACCTCACCTGGCGCGACTCAGTATGCACAATTATACTCCTCGTCACGCACTCGGGCACTGGCGCGACGTGCTGCGCAATAGAGTTTGGGTTATACTATATGCGTGGCTAGCGTCCAGACATCTGGATGGACGTGAGCGTCCGAACACCGCGTCCCCATCTACCTCGCAACAACCTGCACGCGCACCATGCCCTTGTCGTTGCGCCCACGGCTCCTTCCTAGTGACACCGCTCCCCTCTCTCCGCGCGGGCGGGACCCGGGAGACGGGAGCACGCCCTCATCCACAGGACCCTAGGCGCACCACGCGCCCCGACCATTAGCCTCCAGCACGTCCCCATCCGCAGGCACCCGGCTCGCCGCGCCCCATCCCCCGCGACCGGGGCGTGCCCCCATGGCTCCCCGAACACACCTCTGAAACATGAAACACTTGCAACATGAAACACTTGCATGCAACATATTTTTGAAGCAGAACATTTGTAACATATACTTGAAACATATGTGTGAAACATATGCAACATCTAGATAAAACACTTGCAACTTAATTGCAACATGAAAACACTTATACTACAACATAAGACTGAAACAACTGAAATCATTGGAACATACTTTTGCAACATGTGTGAAACATATGCAACATCCATATATTACGCTTTCAAACATACGTCTAAAAAACAGATGAAAATTTTTAAAAAACTCTTGCAGCATGTCTCTGAAACACTTGCAACATATCGATCTACTTTTGCAACATCCACATAAAACACTTGCAACGTACTTATGAAACCTCTAAAATACTTGAAACATAGGCTTGCAACATGTGTTTTTCAACCTTCTACCGTACAACGCAGCGTAGAGCGGGAGGACGGCCGATTTCGGCCAGCCAACGGCCGAGGATGGTGGCACGGCCTAGTAGTAGCCAGCTACGCCTGTGCTTGGCCTGGGCTCATCCAACGATGACCCCCTCTCCTAGTTGCCTAGCCTGGGCACGGCGGACGACGAAGCACGGCATGGTGCGGCAGGAGACGGAGGCGAGGGATGGCGGCGGCGCGCCGGAGTGGGTCGCTGCGCCGGACAGAGGCAGCGCGGGGGATGGCGGTGGCTACGTGGCAGAGTGGGGCGGACGGCCACACCGTGCGGCGTGGAGTGGGGAGAGGAGCGCGGTATGGGGGCGGATGCGGCGCCGTCGCGCTGGAGAAGGCCACGACGAGCGCCCTTGGACTGCCTGCGGTGAGGAGCCTCGCGTTGGAGAAGGGTGTAGCACTATCTTTTTTTGAGAAGCAGACTGATGAGTGGCGGTAGATAAGGCAAAGTGCGGACGCGCGACGTCTGGATGGACAGACGCCCGCGTCATGTCCTTATCGTTGTACTATTGCTTTCCAATCTCATCTTTACTCCAAGAAATAAGCCCACCAACAAACAGGCCATGCTGTGATAGGCCCACAAAGTCCAGAACAATCCTCTTGGTACGGTTGAGCCCAAATTTTTGCAATGGAATCTTGTGGCCCTCACCAAAACTATTAAGCCCAGCCGTTTTTTTTTAAACCGGAAGCTCAGCAGGTTTTGCCTGTCCCATTATATATCGGCGCTCCTAGCGCCCGGACGCCGGGATTCAGAGGCGTGTCCGGACGCACCTCGGGCCCGTCCGCCCCCCACACGGAATGCCCCCTCCTCTCCCCAGCAGACAGAACAGAGCGAGAGACTCGATCGACCAAAACAACAGAGCAAACAACGAGCACCTCGCGGCGGCCCGTCCCACAACAATGAGACTCGTTCGGTCTCGCAGGCGCCGCCATCCCACCGCGCCGCCTTGTCCCCCCACCATTCCGTCGTGTCGCCCATCCCCCCGCCGCGCCCCGCTAGGTGCGTCGCATCCTCACCGCGCTCCCATCAGAATTTGCAACATCAAACAAAGCGCAATGCGAGATGCAACATCAGAACAAGTCTACTGCAACATTAGAACAAAGCGACTGCAACATTAGAACAAAGCTACTGCAATACGAGATGCAACATCAGAAAAAAGAAACTAATGCAATAAAGAAATATTACCTGTTGCAACAAAGTAACAAGGCTACTGAAACAAAAAACAGAACAAAAAAGCAAACGCGAGAAATCAACATCAGAAAAAAGCTAATGCAACAATGAAAAATTACTTGTTGCAACAGAAAAAAAGCTATGCAACAACAAAGAAATAAAGCGCAATGCGAGATGCAACATCAGAAAATAAGACTAATGCAATAAAAAAGAATACTTGTTGTAACATCAAAACAACGATACTTCAACAACACAAACGAACCGCAATGCGAGATGCAACATCAGAAAAAAAACTAATGCAAAAAAAAAAGAATACTTGTTGCAACAGCAAAACAACGCTACTGCAATAGAGCTCGCTGGAACCCTAGCCACTGTGGCGTCCCTCAGATCCAGATTCAAAGGAGGAGGAGGAGAGCTTAGATCCAGAGGAGGAGGTGGAGGAGGAGAGCTCAGATCAAGATAATGATCCACCTACCTCGCCGGAAGCCGCCGTCGTCGCCCTCCTCTCCAGTGGCATGGAGGTCGCGGAGGGAAGGGAGGGAGGGAGGGGCGGCTCGTCGGAAGCCGCCGCCGTCGCCCTCCTCTCCGGTGGCATGGAGGTCGCGGAGGGAGGGAGGGACGGAGGGGCGGCAGCGCGCGAGCGCTGCGTGCCAGCAGCGAGAGAGTGGAGCAGCGGGAGGAGGAGCGGGCGAGCAGAGCGAGAGAGCGGCGCGAGCAGAGCAGGCGAGGGAGGCGTGGTCACGGGACGGGATGGGAGGGAGTCGAGTCGCATCGGCGGATAAGACGAGGCGCGGTCCGTCGAGTCGTGCAGGGTCCATCCGGACGGGACGGACATCAACACAGTAGCCATTTAAAAAAAAAACTGGAAGCCCAGCCGGTTTTGCCCGTCCCATTATATATTCTCCAGTCCGTCGCTGATGACTGCGGAGTGCGGAGTACAGCTGAAAAAAAAACATAATGAACATGATGGAGGTTCATGTGAGAAATACGGGATGGCATGTGAGGGGGTCGCATGACTTTTGTGGCGGGACAATCTAAAAAAAAAAACTTTTGTGGCGGGACCTTGAGTTCTTGACCGATGACGAGTTGACTGCAACGATCTGTCGGATCTGAATTCCTTGGCTCGTTCTTGCGGTCCGGCGTGCGGAGTGCGGTGCACCGTACGCTTGCTTGTCTATGGTGCCCGCCTCGCTGTTCGCACGCTGGGTTGGTTCACTGGCTACCGAATCTTGCGCTGTTGCAGTTTAGATTAAACTGTCCACTTGCCAATTTGCTACTGGATTAGTAGTTATTTTAGTCCTCCATCTGTGCTGCGCTCTAGTACTTCCGCATCTCAGTGTCCATAGCTAGTCCCCTACGGGCAACGGCAGTAAGGACGACTGACAATCTGATCTCAAGCATGGCGACTGCAGCTCTGGGCGATGAGGATGGATCGCCGAAGAAGACGAAGCAGGGCGGCTTCAAGACCATGCCTTTCATACTAGGTGACCTTCCCATCGTTATTTCTGACTGAGTATATACATACTGCTCTGCACGACTGATGCTAACTCGGGCCATGCATGTCCGTCCTGCACCTGCAATGCAGCAAACGAGATCTGCGACCGGTTCGCGACGGCCGGCTTCAACGCCAACATGATCACATACCTGACGCAGCAGCTGCACCTGCCGCTCGTGGAGGCCTCCAACCTGCTCACCAACTTCAACGGCACCGCGGCCTTCACGCCGGTCCTGGGCGCCATCATCGCCGACTCCTGCGCCGGCCGCTTCTGGACCATCGCGGGGGGCGGCGCGCTGTACCAGCTCGGCATGCTGGGCCTCGTCGTGTCCGCGCTCGTCCCTGCGCTCCGCCCCGCGTCCTGCGGTGCCGGTGCTGCTGCCACTGCCACTGCCTGCCAGCGTGCGAGCGGCGGGCAGCTCGCCATGCTGTACGTTTCTCTGCTGCTCACCGCGCTCGGCGGCGGCGGCATCCGCCCCTGCGTGGTGGCGTTCGGCGCCGACCAGTTTGGCCTGCGCGGCACGGGCAGGCGTCCTGGCGGCGAGCAGAAGTGGAGCTACTTCAACCTCTACTTCTTCAGCATGGGGCTCGCCGTGCTGCTGGCGCTCACCGTGGTGGTGTACATCCAGGAGAACGTCGGGTGGGGCTGGGGGTTCGGGATCCCTTCCGTCGCCATGTTCGTCTCCGTGCTGTCGTTCGTCGTCGGGTACCCGCTCTACGTGAAGGTGAAGCCCGAAGGAAGCCCCTTCAAGAGGCTCCTGCAGGTCGTCGTCGCGGCGTTCAAGAAGAGGAAGGAGTCCGTGCCGGAGGACGTCGGCTTGCTGTACCAGAACAAGGAGCTCGACGCCCCAATCGCCGCCGACGGGAGGCTACTGCACACCGATCAGCTTAGGCAAGTGCCATTGACTTCTCACTTCAGACGTCGGTCTATCTCATGTGCATTGCTATGTCGTTTTGCTAAAGTGGTCACTTGTTTATTGTCGCGCGCGCCGCGCGGGCTCCAAAGTCCGCGAGATCAGAGTTACTAATGCTTTGCTCTTACCTGTCCCACGTGAAGGTTCTTGAACCGAGCGGCTGTACTGACGGCGGGCGACGTATCCGACTCCGGCGAGCCGGACCTATGGCGCGTGTCGACGGTGCATCGCGTGGAGGAGCTCAAGTCCATCGTCCGCATGCTGCCACTGTGGGCGGCCAGCATCACGCTCGTCGCAGCCGCGTCGCACAACTTCACCTTCGCCATCCAGCAGGCGCGCACCATGGACCGCCACCTCACCCCGCGCTTCCAGATCCCGCCGGCCACGATGATCATCTTCACCACGCTCACGATGCTCGTCAGCCTCGCGCTCTACGACCGCGTCTTCGTCCCCGTCGCGCGCCGCTACACGGGGCGGCGGTCGGGCATCACCTACTTCCAGCGCATGGGCGCAGGCTTCGCGGTTTCCGTCCTCGGCGTCCTGGCGGGCGCGCTCGTGGAGGCCAGGCGGCGCCGCGTGGCCGCGGAGCACGGCCTGCTCGACAGCCCCAGCGCCGTGGTGCCCATCAGCGTGTTCTGGCTGGTGCCGCAGTACGCGCTCCACGGCATGAGCGACGCGCTCTCCACGGTGGGGCACATGGAGTTCCTGTACGACCAGTCGCCGGAGAGCATGCGCAGCTCGGCGGCGGCGCTGTTCTGGGTCGCCGGCTCCATCGGGAACTACCTGGGCACGGTGCTCGTCACGGCGGTGCAGAGCGCCACCAGAGGGGTGTGGCTCCAGGACAACATCAACAAGGGGAGGCTGGACTACTACTACTGGCTCGTCACGTTCCTCTTGGTGCTCAATCTTTTTTATTACATCGTGTGCTTCCATTTTTACACCTTGAAGACGTTCGAGGTGGACGCCGGCCGCATTAATGGTGGTGAGGAGCAAGTTGGAGAACGGCAGGCGGAGGCCGTGGAGCCTTGCCATGTCCAGGTTGGAAGCTTGTAGACTTGTAGTGACAGCGCGCATGTAATGGTGAGAAGCTTGCAGGGACCTGTTGATTGTTGAGAATGGGAGAATCATCATTCAAATGATGGGCGTGTCTGTACGCAGCTCAAATCTGACAGAGTAGATTTGACCTTCCGTTAAGGTAGAGTAGATTTGACTTTCCGTTTCTGCACTCCTAGGAAGTGGCAAATCTCCTGTAATTGACACATCACACATGGGGTCACCTGAGTCACTGGCGGTGGCCTAGGTGGCAAATCTGCTGTCACTTAATTACGGTCTTCTTGGTTGGGTACAAAATTTGTCATGCTAAAAATTTGGTGAGCAAAAATTCCTAAAAGTTAGAAAAAAATATTTGTTTTGTACCGTTGATTAGTAAATTTCTATCGATTTTTCAATAATTTTCTTTTCTTTTCTTTTCTGAGCACTCGGAAAATGCTTCTTAGACAACATCTATAACATGAAAAATAAATATATAGAATTAGACATTTACAACCCTATGTTCTTATCACCATACAGACATACACAAAAGAAAATTAAAAATAGGCTTCAATACCCTGGTGATTTAAATTAGAAATTGGAAATTGGAAAGATGAAATGTCACTGCTTGCTAGCGTAGTAAGTACAGGAATAGAAACCGTCGGCAACATACTGGGCTAATTGTTAGGCCTCCAAATCAAATCTGCCTAAATATCCCCCGGTGGTCGCACCGGCGGCCCATCCCTTAGAGCCGGCCCTGACCATCGCCCGTCGCCCCCACATGCTGCTGCCGCCGTTGCAAGAGACCGGGAGCGCCAACAATCAATCTGGGGAGCGCAAGGGACACCGAGCAGGGAGGCTGGTGGTGGGGGTGGTCGGGGTGGAGGAGAGGGAGGGCAGAGAGGGCAGCACCGCAGGAATCCGAGGCTAGAGCAGGGCAGATTGATCGTGAGGGGCGCCCGATCTAGAGAAATGTACTGGCGAGCAGGTGTGCGACCGAGCAAAGGTGCATCACGGAGAAAGGTGTGCAATCGAGCTAAGGTTTATCGAGGAGAAGGAGACAACGACGGGAGATTCGGTGAAGTCCCGAGGGTGTTGATTTTTATTTTATACTTTGGGTTGAGGAAAAATTGGGCCGGCATAGTTCCAACCATTTTAGTTGTGTCATGCCATGCCGGCACTGCAGGCCGAGGACGCGGCCTAGGCACGACATTACACCTATGTCGTGCTGGGTTAGTGTGGTACTTTTTGCGAGCTCGTTTCGCCATTTATAGGATCCGATGTATTCTGCCGGCAGGGGTTGAATCGCTGGCCGCGGGCATGGCTGAAGGTATCCAGTTGAAAATTAATTAACAAAATGATTAATTAATCATAACTGTTTTAAGATATGTGCAATTTTAAAAGAGATGTACAATTATCTTCGTACATAATTTTTAGTATGTATCTGGATACACTATATATGTAAGTATGCACAGAAAAAATCTATATACTCAAAACAGATCTAGAAGAGCGGAAGTGGATATTAAAAAAAAAAGACAAAGTTGTCGAAGTACAATTATTTCATCCCAACCCGATCTTTCTTGTTGGGATCCAGATCGAAGCTCACTCTAAGCTTAAGCTACTCGAAGTTTCCACCCTGCTTCTTGGCGTCATCGGTGCCCTTGCCATCACCATTGCCATGGTGGTGGAGCTCGACCTCCTCGCTGACCATCTCCAATGGCTTAAAGGTGTAGTACTTAACGCAGATAAAGAAGTAGACGAGGTTGACCACCTCCAGAGCCACGACAAGCCAGTAGTAGTTGTCTAGCTTCCCTCGGTTAAGGTTGTCCGGGAGCCATTGCCCGCTTCGCCGCGTCTTGTCGTGCACGATGGTCACCAGCAGCGTGCCGAGGTAGCTCCCTATCGAGAAGGTCAGCCAGTAGAGCGCCGTCGCTGTGCTCCGCATGCTCTCGGGTGCCTGGTCGTATAGGAACTCCATGCGGCCGACGTCCATGAAGGCGTTGGCGATGCCATGGATGGCGTACTGCGGCACCAGCCAGAAGACGCTCATCGGCAGGGTGGCCTTGGGAGCGTCAAGCAGCCCACTCGCAGCGGCTACGGACTTGCGTCTCCGCTCGACGACCGCGGCCACCACGTTGGACAGCATGGCGATCGTCAGCCCGACGCCCGTGCGCTGAAGGTGGGTGATGCCGTTGGGGCGGCCAGTGAAGCGGCGCAGCACGCGGACGAGCACGCGGTCGTAGAAGGCGAGGGTCAGCAGCATGCCGAAGTTGGTGAAGATGAGCATGGAGGCCGGCGGGATCTTGAAGTGCGGCGTGATGTCGCGGTCCATGGTACGGGCTTGCTGGATGGCGAAGCTGTGATTGTGCGACGCCGATGTCACCAGGATGATGCCGGCAGCACAGATCGGCAGCATACGTATGATCGACTTGAGCTCCTCGACGCGGTGCACCGTCGACAGCCGCCATAACTTCGGCTGGCCTGACGGCAGCACGTCGCCGTCGGTCACTATAGCCGCCTTGTCAAAGAACCTAAGCAAAAACAAATCAGCTAGTGCATTCAGATCAAATTCCCAACATTTTTTTTCATTTTAACTTACTTTAGCTGGTCGGTGTGAAGAAGGCGTCCGGTGGTGGAGATGCCAGCGTCGAGCTCCTTGTCCTCGTACAGGAGGCTCGGGTCCGGCACGACGGCTTTCCGCTTCTTGTACGCAGCGGTAGCGACCTGCGCCAACCGGACCAGGGGGCTGCCCCCGGGCGGCATCCTGATGTAGAGCGAGTACCCGGACACGAAGGTGATCACCGCGGCGACCATGGCGACGGTAGGCACGCCGATCCCCCAACCCCACCCGACGTTGTCCTGGATGTACACCACGGCGGTGACGGCCGCGAGCTTTGCGAGCTCCACGGCGAAGAAGTAGAGGTTAAAGAAACTCCACTTGGGCTTGGCGCCACGGTGCCTGCGCGCGTTCAGCTCAAGCTGGTCGGCGCCGAACGCCATGATGCAGGGGCGCGTGCCCCCGGTGCCAATCGACGTGCAGAGCAGAGACAGATAGAGCACGGAAATCTGGTAGGAGGACGCGCGCTGGCAGTCTGCAGCGTGCTTGGCGCAGGGTGGCGGGTGCAGCGACGGGAGTGCGGCGGAGAGGGTAAGGCAGACCATGCCGAGCTGGTAGATGATGGAGCCGAATGTGATGGTCCAGAAGCGGCCGGCAAAGGAGTCCGCGATGAGACCGCCGATGAGCGGAGTGAGATTAGCAGTGCCGTTGTAGTTGGTGATGATGTTGGAGGCCTGGACGAGCGGCAGGTGCAGCTGCAGGGTGAGGTACGAGATCAGGTTCGTCGTGAACCCAACCGACGCAAGCCGGTCGCAGAAGTCATTCGCTGCCGTCGTGCACATGCATGCCAAGAAATATTAGCTTCAACAACGAAGATAGTAAAATCTTACAATTACTAGGTGGAGGTGCGTTAATTATTACAATAAATGTTAAATAAAAATCATAAAATTCTAGCAATAATCAGAAACGTTTTGCCCTTAATTGGCTGATTTTAGTCACCATCGTCAACAATAATCATAAATTATTTAATATGATTGCTCGTTGCTTTCTGCAGACCAGTGTAACTAGATATATACATGGATCCCATGTCAAAAGCAGGACCTTAGAATTAAAACCTCACACTCATAGCTTATAGTTTTAACAAAAATTACTAAAATTTGTTGAAAATAATTGAGTATGATTGCTCGCTACTTTATGCAGATCGGTGCGACTAATTATATAAGCGGACCCCACATCAAAAGTTGGACCCTAGAATCAAAAACTCTGTGTTAACACCTTAAAGTTTACCAAATTGACTAAATCATTTGAAAATGACTTAATACGATTGCCCACTACTTCGTGTGCACTGTAACTAGATATAATACATGGGCCCCACATTAAAGATTAAACAACATTGTGTGCACCCCTTAAAATTTTAGCAAAATTAACTAAAATCTATTAGAGATAACTCTGAACAATTGCTCGCTGTGCAGATCGATGAGACTGATATATACTTGAGTCCCGTGCCATAAATTTAAAATTAGACACTAAAGGCTGGTCTACCTCTCAAGTAGTCAAGTCCATGTGAGTCCAACGAGCTGGACTTTTTTTGAGTTATAACTTATTTGGCACGGCTGCTCCTCAATTGCTCATTCGGAGGAGTCGAAGCACTTAAGGAGGAGCCACTTTTTCTGGTTTGGGCTCCTGGCTTAAAACCGCTCGGGCTCCTTCATCACAAAAATGGATTCTTCTTCTAAAGTGTTTAATACGGCTCTTTCAAGGAAGCTGCTGCTAGAGCTGGAGCTGGAGCTGAAACCGTATCAAACAGGCCTTTAATGTCTAATGGATTTTAGAGTTTATTGAATTAAATGATTATGGACATTCAAATCCAAAGAAATTCCATCCAAGTGGATCCAAAGTAACTAGAATCCAATTAAATTTTGGATCCAAATCCACAGTCATCTCTAGTGTTGGTCATCGTCGTCATGGTGGCGATGGTGACGGTGACGATGGTGGCCATGGTGGTACCATGTGTGACCGCATCCCTCGAAACAAGCCGCGTACCACCCACTAGTATCTTTTATGACCGAAAAATCCTCAATTTCGAGACGATATGCATCTCTACTGACTTTTCAGCCCCTCTGAAGTATAATTCTGTTGGAGTATGCCGTCATATTTCTAGGCTGATTTTAGTGCAACTTATCTGACTGTAACTATGGGCCTGTTTGGATCCACCCACTAAGTTTTAGCTGGCCAAATGTAGCTGCTACTGCTAGGGATCCAAACGACCCTGCTAAAAACCAGCTAAAGTTTATCTGCTTCAACCTAGCTAAACCCAGCTAAAGTTTAGCTGGAGGATCAAACAACCCAACTAAAGTTTGGCTAGAAAAACTTTTAGTCGGCTAAAGTTTAACTTCAAAATTTTAGCCGGCTAAACTTTAGTTGAATGGATCCAAAATATGGCATGGCATATACCTCCAGGGCTCTCACTCTTTGGAAGCTAATATATGTTCACACTTTCGAAATCATTCATGCCATGCATACAGGAGCCTCACAATTTGAGGGTAGCAAAAGCAACATGCATGTACAAGTCAAGGAATTCTTACGCACCAGATAGAAATTCTTGTTACAGTTCAGCTTTTGCATTGATAGTTATTAAATAGGAGTACGTCACTAAGCTATCCTTCACAGAAGTTTACTAGTTTAGGGCTTGTTTGATTCTCAGTTCAGTTTTAGTCCATGAACTAAAAGTGGACTAAAGTGATATTTAGTTTTTTGAACTAAAATAGACTAAAGTCATTAAATGATATGGAAGAAAGACAATTTTACCCACTCTTTTACCCTGGGAGAGAGATGACAATAAATGAGGGGCACGGGTGTCTCCAACATCTTTTAGTCTATTTTAATCCAGTTTTGTGGACTAAAGGAGTTTAGTCCACTTTTAGCGTAAGGGTTTGGCTGTTTAGTTCAACTAAAGTGTAGATTTTAGTCCAAAATACTTTAGTCCATAGAAACCAAACACCCCCTTAGTTCTAAACTCAGATAAAAGTCATTTTGTTTCCACGAAAACAGATAGCCACAACGTGTGAGTACATGTAAACAAAGCAACAGCTCTAAGAAATAATAATGTCGCTAATGGTTTGACTGGTTGGTACCTTGACAGCTAAAGCTTGGCAGTACAGAATTTCCACTTGTCACAAAGGAGATGCTTGATACTGTTCTAAGGTTGAATCGTTTGACGTAAATCCAAAAACGTCTTTTTTTTAGTATAGCATGTTGCCTCTGTTCTATCAATCAAAATAGACTGGTTTGACCCAGAGGAAAACAACAAGAACTGCTACGAAAGGGAGACTGCCACATGTGCATGGACTGACGTGCAGTGTGGTATCGTCCATCAACGTGTTCGCAGATGCAGCGTCAGCTCCCCTAGCAGCAGTGCAGCACCAAGAGGTGGCGAGCATGCATGGAAGTTGGAACGGAAAAAGAACATTTGGTGGTGCTGCTCAGCTATAGGTGGACCCGCTCTGTGTGTGCCCTGCTAACTATCTTTTTTTTTAGGGAAGCCCTGCTACTATCTTCTAGTGAACAGGCTACATGAAATTCGTGAAGGAAAATGGAGACTAAGGGTGTGTTTAGTTCGTGAAATAAAAATTTTTGATATCACATCGGATGTTTTGGGATGTCGGAAGGGGTTTTTGGAAACTAATAAAAAAAACTAATTACATAGCTCGTCCGAAAATTACGAGACGAATTTATTAAGCCTAATTAATCTATTATTAGCACATATTAGTTACAGTAGCACTTATGGATAATCATGGACTAATTAGTCTTAAAACATTCGTCTCGCGATTTTCAACCAAACTGTGCAATTAGTTTTTTTTCGTCTATATTTAATACTCCATACATATGCCGTAAGATTTGATTTGATAGTTTGGGTTAAAAAAAATTTGGAACTAAACCAGACCTAGATGCAGAAGGGCCCAGCTCAAGAAACAGAGGACAAATCTAGGGTGATCCGATGGAATTCCAACAGGAATCTAAGCAAAACACTGAAACAGATCGAGTATATGGAGTACTGACAGTAGGAGGAGGACGGAGTGGATCACTCACCTAGGATGAAGGGCATGGTCCTGAACCCTCCCCGTTGCTTCGCCGGCATCTTCGACGCCGCCGCGTCGGCATCCTTCTTCTCTCCTCTGCCATCCTCGGCCATGGCGCTCTCTTCCCGTGCTTCAGAGAGGAGGAGCCGACTACGGCCAGTGGAGAGGTATGGGGTGTATATGGTTAGGAAATGGTTGTGGCCTTGTGGGAATTGAAGACGGGTGTGCGTTGTACGCACGCTTTTATAAAGGAATCGGGTTAAGATCGGATTGGAAATGGATGTATGTCCGCGGCAGTGGCGGAGAGATTGAGTGGGCGAAGCTCAAAGAGAGTTGGATGCGGATAGTTCTAACCCAGAAACTAAGATGTATTATATGACTATTAATTAGAGTGTCAACTAAGTAAAATGGTGATGTGACATTGAAATTAAGAAAGAGAGATACAAAAAATTGCTTCTTCTCTCTTGTACAATAAACTACGTTTACACGAGAAATAAGATAGAAAGAGATATAACATGCGGACGCTAGGAACGAAAAGACATGTATTTGACCCATAGATAGCCTTGTGCACAGTCTGAACTACTGGTCTAGTTTAAACACCAGTTTTTCACTTAATTAATGAGCCTCCACACTCCATTCACCAGGCGAGCTTGCTTTTCTGACTGACTCTGCCCAAGTCAGGCCACAAAAGCTGCTAGCATCTACTCATCTGTTTTGTGTGTATCTACTGGTGTGGCTGTGCGACCTCGGAGATCTCTCAGGCGCAGTTGCAGGGGAGCCCGGGCAGGCGCCCAGGGTCGCCGGGCCCTGGGGCCGCGGGAAAGCAGCGGTCCGGGAATAGGACGTGCTGCAAGCCTGCAAGGCTCCACCATTGTCCTTTTTTATTTCTTTTATATAATTCCCTCGGTTTTGAAATAACGTTCATCGTGACTTCTAAAATTTATACTGAAATATAATTTATTCTATGTAATAACTATACCTTGATTTAGCAAAGTTTGTTAAAAAGAAACCATAATTTAAGGAGAAACTCCTTAAGGAGTAAGGATTAAAGTATGATCAATATAAGAAGAACTATACGTATTTTCATTAAAAGGAAAATATGCACCTAAATTTTAGTTGAAGATGACTCAAAGTTAAATAGTTAGGGTCAATTTGTTTCATGTTTTTGTTGGTTTTTGCCAGCAAGAAGCTGAAACAAACAACATAGTTATTGAGTTAGCTTTTAAAAGCTGGAAAAGCTAACTTCTAAGGAAATAAGCTGGAAACTAAAAAAACACGGCGAGAGAAGCTCTTTTAGTTTTTGGTGTGGAGCTAATAAGAAATTATTACAAAAAATAATAGCAAAGATTCAACAGCTAGAAGCTAAAAGCCAAAAATCAGTTTTTAAGCAAAATCTAAAAACCACGGCTCAAATAAATAAGCGCGGACGTATGACTACATCTTCCACCCGTTCAGCTAAGCTCACATTCTAATCTAGCGGGCTTGATTGAGACGCAACATCATTGAGGACTGAGGAGCTCTAGGCACTGATCCTTCCATCCACTGCAGTCACATCAGGTGGCATGAGCAACAGTTCCCTGATGAGCAAGTCAATTTGATTATTATTCGGCTTTCACCACTTGGTGCTCTAGATTTTGTGCGTTGAGGCAGAGATGGAGGTAGCGCAAATCTAAGAAGGATACATTCATTGGTGCAAGTATCTACAACATGAGGGTATAAATATAGTACTAAATCCGTTCTAAATTATAATTTATTTGACTTTTTGACCTCAAGTTTGATCACTCGTTTTATTCAAAAAATTATGAAAAATATCTACAACATGAGGTGGATCCACTCATCGGGAGCATGCTTCTTGCCGAGTTTGCTATCCTATATGAGTCTACCCGGGCACGTAGCCTTCTTCTGGCATGGCAATCCCGAGCCATGGTCTGGCAGATTGCTGAGCCAGCTTCTGGACATGGCTCGGGACGTTGGTTGCTGCCCGGGCGATTGCGAGGGAGAGTTCAAGCTCAGGCTCCCATCATTCAGTAGCCCGGGGCTGTGGCTGAGCCCCCAAGCCCCGGGCGACGGCTATAGGTGTGCTCGGGCTCGTCCTGACTTCACCGGAGGGTACGTACGACGATGGGTATAGCCCCCAAGTAATTCATAGGATCGGTCGGGGATCTATCGATCTGCTATCCCTTTTTCGGAGACTTAACATACCTCTATGCTAGACTCTCGTCACTTGTCATCACCAAAGGGACATTGTTTAATTTTGTGCTAGTTGCAACAGATTATTTCACAAAGTGGACTGAAGCTGCAACTTTGAAGAATATGACACACAAGGAGGTAATCGAGTTTGCTACTGAGCATATTATTCATAGATTTAGCATCCCTCACACGTTAACTAGAATAAAGGTACATCTTTCGTATCAAACGAGCTACGAGATTTTGCTAAATTATATAAGATCAAATTGCTTAATTCATCTTTATATTATGCTGAAGCTAATGGCCAAGCTGAGTCAAACAGCAATGCTTTGGTAAAGCCTATTAAGAATAAATTGAGGACAATCCTGGGAGATGGCATGAAGTTTTCTTTAAAGCTCCATGGGCTCATCGTATTTTAGACATGGTGCTACTAAAGTTATTCTTTTTTAGCTCGTATATGACAAGAAGTTGTGCTACCTGTTTGAAGTGAATTTGGATGCATATAGATTGGTAAACAAAATGATCTATCTGTTGTTATGTATCATGACCTAATGATGGATAATATTGACGAGGTGATTGAGAAAAGAATCAACTCTGAAAGATATTGAGAAAGACAAAGCTCAAGTTGCCTAGGCGCATAACAAGAATGTAAAAAGCAAATCTTTCCAAATTGGGGAGTTAGTGTGGAAAACAATTTTGCCAATTGGGATGAAAAGCAATAAGTTTGGCAAGTGGTCTCTAAGCTGGGAAGGTCCACACAAAATGATCAAAGTAGTGTTCGGGAATTCATACTCCCTCCTCCGTCCTAAATTATAAGGAATCGAAGCGATTTTCAGACAAAATAAGGAGTTAGACAAAATACCTCATTACCCCTCACAAATTAGGAGTGAGTGTTCGGTTAGTTTTTTCCTACTTTAAAAGGAACCCTTACATGTTATTATTTCTTGCCATGAATTGGAGAGGAAAGGTATGATGTACTTAGAAGGAAAATTTTGTTCGGTTAATAAAGCTAGAGGAGAGAGAGGAGCTGACGACCTAGAATACATTATATTTTGGTACAAATTTTGAACACTCGATTTCTTATATTTCATGACAATGGGAGTACATGCTAGAGACGTTGCAATGCGATCGTCTCCAAAGAGAGTATTGTCCAAACAATGGTCGATATACAATGTTCGTCCTTGGAACAAATATGGCCGATGCATGTGTCGCCCTTAGAACAAAGCCGATGGCTTGATATCATTTCTTTACTGTCTTGTGTTTTTTGAAAACTTGCATGTGCTTCGCTTTTGAAAATAGGAGGGCACATGTTAACAACAAAAAGAGGTTAAAGAAGTCAAATACTCCTTTTACGCAACTCGTGGGAAACTTGCATGAGCTGAGGTTAAAAAAGCTATGCCGATTTGAGTTCAGACTTGCCATTTCGATTCAAACTCATCTAAACTCGTGGGGAACTTGTGATGCATATTTTGAAAAGTTTTCTATTGATATAAGACCACCCCCTCCATATATATTAGAGGATCACAACTAATTGAGGTTAACCACGTAGAATTGATAAAAAATCAATCTAATACTTCTTTTACCCAACTTTTACTTCTAAAATCCCTTGCTGTCTAGCACATCTCTCGACGAGATTGATGGGTGTTTTAGGTGGCCTTGCCGATCTAAGACAACCTCGTTATGTCCTTTCCCGATGGGTCTTTTAGGGGGGGTGTCCGCGAGCTTTTCGGACAAAGAGCGGGCGTCAAATCTGCATGGGCATCGTACTGGTCGGCCTTGCTGCGTTTGAATCCTCTCGCTACATGTTTGGCCTAGCTAGCATGTGACCCGAATCGGCGTGAGCCATGCTGTTCCTTTTATCTCTACTTGAATAATGGTACTATGCTTTCAAAATATTCGAATGCAAATTTGAATCCAAACTATTCGTTTTGTATTCATACTCGAGAACATTCGAAACTATAGTTGTATCTGGCAAAAAGTTCAACATCATGATTAATAGATATCTCCATTTTCACCCCTACTTCGCCTATACATCTTCCTTCCCGTAAAATCAAACGCTTTTAACTTCAACTAAATATATACAAGAAATCATTAATACTTCTGGTATATAATAAGTGTCATTAGATTATGTGTTAAATATATTTTTATAATAAATTTATTTAGAGATAAAAATTTAATAAACCTAATTAAATTTAACAAAGTTTGACTTGTACGGAACCTATTTTAGAATGTTGGGAGTACCTCGTGATGAAATCGTCGGCCGCCCATTAATTCAGGCCGCCCATTATTTCATAGGCATCTATCGCGGCACCGCCCACCGGCGTCGCGCACGCTGACGGCGACGGCACGTCCGATCATCACAGTGCTGAGCGCAACAGTCATCTTTCTCCTCTCTGGCGGAGGAAAAGAGACGATCACTATTGCTACTTGCTGAAGGGCCCACGGCATCGCTGCCTACCTCAATACTCCGTAGTCAATATGGCACTTCCGACGATCAAAAACATTGCTGGCACGATTTTTGTTCCTGAAATGTGATACCAATCATGGGAGCAACGACATCCGCGCAAGGTTATGTCTCGGGCAAAACGTGGCGCACTTTAGTACTTTTCAGTACTACTAGTACTACCACTTGATATTTTCCCCTTTCTTTGATAACATTTTTTATAACAATATTTTGCCCCTTCTAATTTCAGTTCAGTAAGTTGCTTGAGGCTAATGCCGAAGTATATTTTCTTATATTGGTAAAAAAGAAGTATATTTTCTTACCATTCAAGAGTTCACTTTAAGCTACGTTTCGAACACAAGACCGTTTTATGAAAATTTCGATGACATTTATATGCTCAAAACAAACCTGACAATGGGTTACAGGAGCACTACCCGTCTACCGCATTACTTCCTTCGTCCCTAAATAAATCAATTTATAGAATCCGTGTCAGTTTAACTTTTAAGTTTAACTAATTTTATAAAAAAGAGCAACAACATCTATGACATAAAATGTGCACCTTATAAAAATATATTGTATGGTAAATCTAATAATAATAATTTGATACCATAAGTTTTAACATTTTATTCTAGAAATTCGGTCAAAGTATAAAATTTTTGACTTAAGACAACTCCAAAAATCTATTTATTTAGGGACAGATGGAGTAGTTTCGATATAGAGCTTTCCATATGATATATAGATCAAATAAATCTCAAAAGGATACGTAAGAAGAATGGTACTGGTCTTTATGCCAGTCTTAATGAAAGTTTCATTAGAATTTTATAGGCATTAAATATACTGATGTGACACCGTATTGATGAAGAAAGAGATGATAAAAATTTGATAAAAGTAAAGAGAGTTTCATGATAAAACTCTTCCATACTATTTCCAAAACATGGATACGTGAAACATGAAATCCCCCTTAGACCGGTCTAGTCTGGAAATCTCGATATTTCCATAAGCGCCTGTTGAGAACTGAGCACATGACATTGTGGTCCACATCCACATTCTCCTTTCCTTTTCACACGATGGCTCCCAAAGACAACGTTATCCTCCCCTTATCCTTAACACATCCAATCCGCTATTTATTTCTATTTCCAACGTTTTCTCATTCTTATATTGAGGAAGACCCGGTGTAAGAAATATGGATCTAATATAAAGATCTGTTTGTTTGAGCTATAGCTTATAGAGTTTTGGCTCAAATGCTATTTTTCAGGCAGTTGCCTTTTTACTATTGATTTTGTAAAAAATAGTTTTTTAGCACACCAAAAGCCAGAAAACCTCCCTCAACATATTTTTTAGCTTTTATTAGTTTATTTTCTTAGAAACTAACTTTCCATCTTTTTAAAACTCGGCTTAACAGCTGGGCTATTTGTTTCAGCTTCTGGCCGACCGAAGCTAGATAAAAGTCGAAACAAACAAACCCTAAATGGCATATCTTTGTGGTTTTGGTGATTAGTGATAACCTAATTAATAGTACTAACATGTATGTTTAAATATGTTAGATAGGTACATTTAGGTCATAGAGATGAAACAAGTGGTGAAAAAACATATTGGAAAATAAACAACAAAGAAAAAAACAAATACAAGAAAAATAACATGCATGGACAGCTGCATGTCTTGAAAAAGATAGCACGGTGCAAAACGTTCAAACTAGCCTGGTGAACAAATTGGCCGAGAACACTACACATTTACATGGACTAAAGGTCCAGTGACAGAAAAGAAGAGCGCCAGATAACTGTCAAATGGTCAGGCAATCAATTAAAAAAAAAGGAATTCACGATCGTTGGAGGAATGAACAAACTGGACAATTCGATGACCGAAAGAAGGAGAGCTCTCAACAATCAGCATATATGATTATAAGAACCGGTAAGAGCTCTCTCTCTCTCTCTCTCTATATATATATATATATATAATTCTCATTCTCTTTCACACACTCTCTCTCTCTTTTGTTCTTGAGCAAGAACACCTAGAGAGCACCACCCAAGCCAAGGAGGAGGAGGAAGAGTGAAAGGAAACTGCAAGGAAGGCCAAGGAGACCCCAAGGACGATCCAAACTAGCCCCATTGCTTGGGATTGAGCTAGGAGAGCTCAATCTCCATTGCATAGGGTGTGGTTCAAGGAGGGAATGTCAACCAAGGAGCAAGGACGAGATCAAGGAAGTCATCAAATCCCACAAGACCATCTCTCTGCTTCTTCTCCACCCTTGATGAGTTGAATCCCAAAGCTCACTCCTTTTCTAAATCTTTACAGACCAAAGTAGTAGTTCTTGACATAGAGATCTTTTCAATAGCTCAATATTGACCTAAGCTAGTTTAATCCAATGTGCCATGGTAGATGCACTTTCTAAGACCTTAGGAACACTCCTACAAAATCTCAAACACATGCAAACACTACACAATCACCTAGGACACACAAAATCACTTAATGCACAGGAACTACACAGGGACGGACAATCCATTATTAACCCATGGATGGTCCATCAGAGCATTCTAGAGAGCACCTTCTTAGGAATCTTCAAAGAGATCTTTATGGAAAGTCCATACATAACCATCAAATAGTCCATCGAAATCCACACTTAACCGTTTTTCATGCAAGGCACAACGCCTTGACGGATAGTCCATCCGCCAGCGATGGTTGATCTGTCAAGCACTCTCTCCAATCTAGAGAGGGGTGTTTTGGTGCACACTCCATCGGACAGTCTGTCTGCCTTCGATGAATAGTTTGTTAGGTCTAATAAAGTAGCAAGTTTTGGCCAAAGCTCCAAAGGATGGTCCATTAGCTCTTGACTAATGGTCCATGAGGCTGCAACGGATAGTCTATTATTTCACAGCGGACAATCCGTAAGGCCATCTAGGACCTCACTTCTCACCTAGCTTAAGGATAAGTACTCTTTGGACCTACATATGTGTTATATGTTTTTCATACATGTTCATACATCTAGTTTGCATCTTGTTTCAATCCTAAGCATTGCATGTACTCATTCATATCAGTGAGTACGAATGGAAACACTAGAGGAGGCAAACCCCAAAATCGGTGTTGAGCCCGAGCCCAAAGCCATTTAGACCCCCCCGCTGAGTACCAAGGAATGTTCCTAAGCATCTTTCTCTTTTTATAAATGCATGGAAATGATTACATTTTCTACTGCATTGTGTTACTATATGACTAGAAACCCAATTAGCGATTTATCTTATAACCTTGACTTGTTTCCACTATACCTTGTAGCTTGTTTGTTTTGTTTTACATAGAGCGCAATACATGCTTAGTTGCTTAGACTCCGTAGAAATCAAATTGGTGATGGGTTCCTCACCATTCATGTGACTAGGAGTTGTTTGGCCACTAAACAACTTTAAATTGAGCAGGGGACTAAAACTTAACCCACATAATGAACATGACTTGAGAACCGGTGAGGGTTTGGGTCATGGCAGGACGGGAGGTCTTGGAAGACATAGCTCTCTTGGCAAGTTAATGACCGCACATCCGTTGTAGTGAGTTTTGGACTTAACCCCTACAGACCACTTGCCATGTTAGGGTACGGTAAGCTTAGTACCTTGTTGTGACCAGATGTCCCATGGATTTGGTGTGAGGTGGAGCACGCGGTAGCCAGAAGTGCTAGTAACTCAACTCATCATCAAACCATCATGGGCGGTTTGGCTGAACTTAGGTCATATTGGTTGTGACTGTTGCCTTTGTGGGAAAAACATGCATGTACACCTCTGTAGAGTTTTGAATTTATTTTTGTTCATATGTTCTAACTTCGGAGTAGTGTTCATTGGAAGGACTCATGAAAGACCGAGCTCGACTTGCTTACTTTCTCTTACACATTGAACCATGCTATGCTTTGCCTAAATGTGTAAAAAAAACTTTTACTATTCTTGTTGTCGGAGTTATGATACCCCGGGTATCTCAAGACACGGATTAGTTAGCCACTTGGGCGGCCCACGGTACACTAGCTAGCATAAGCCCAAGTGATCGAGGCCTAGCTAAGCACTAAGGCAGGGTTTGGCCACTACCTCTTCCCTCAGCCTTCACCACGCGCCGTGTAACTCCTCACGACCTCTCCTTCATTCCAACCTCTGGGAGGAACGGGGAGAGATCGAAGCCTACCAAGCACACCTGCTCTGACAAGAGTAGGCACGCCGCACTAACCCCGCAAGGACCGAGGGGACAACAGTCCCCTTAGCTCGGTCAGACACCATCTATACGCCATGCAGCATAGACAAGACAACACCGTCGAGCGGTGGCGGCCAGTATGGCGACCCACCATCCAAATATGGCCCAACAAGATAGACGTACGACTCCACCCACTATGGGATGGGGGCCACGATGATGGCTGTCGAGGACCAATACTAGGGTACCCGAAGAGGAGGGGCTAATGACCATAAATGTTGATTCATCCGAGTGGTCGAGAGCGCGACTACACCTCTTGCTGGGCTCCGCCTCGTCCGACCCCAGAGGGTTGGCTCCGCTTCGGCTGACTCTCGAGGATTGGTTCCGCCTCAACGGACCCCCGAGGGTTGGCTCTGCCTCATCCGACCCCCGAGGGTTGGCTCCGCCTCGTCCGACCCCCGAGGGTTGGCGTCGCCTCGTCCAACCCCCGAGGGTTGGCTCCACCTCGACTGACCCCTGAGGGCTGGCTCCGCCTCACCCGACGTCTGAAGGCTGGCTCCGCCTCGCCTGATCTCTCGGACATGGCTCCTAACGGAAGCTTACGCCGCCGCCAACCACTACGGGCTAGAAAGTACAACCCAAGGTCAAACTTCTAGCATCGTGGAAGGAGCGGTCACATCTCAACATGACCCATCCCCACGACATGTCATTTCAGGGAACTCACATCGCCCACAGTGATGGACGCGTGGTCACTATGCTGCCTACTTCTTGTACGGTTGCTGATCAGCACGCTGGTTCACCGCACCGCCCGCTGGGGCAGAGTGGAACGTGATGACCCATTGACAATGCCAGGGCATGGCATTGTCAGCGGACACGCGCTCGACGTGGAGCTCTCCCTATCACCACCTGCCGTGTTAGCGGGGCCTGCACAAAGGAAAAGAAAGGCCCAGCGACCCTGAAGGACTTCCACTCCCTCTCGTTCCCCTCTTTTCTCCCGTTGTAACCCTTGCTTTCACTTGGCCTATAAAAGGGAAATCAGGGCATCCCACTAAGGGACATCATCGCATCGCACCGCATTAGATCAAGACCCTAGCATCAAACCTCAAACACATAGCCGAGCAGCAACTGAGCTCTCGGTACCCATTCGTTCTTTCCACCAGAGACTTGAGACCTGTCCCTCTCTCGCCCATTTGTAACTCCTACTACGGACTTTCAGTGCTAGTAACACGAGCAGAAGCAATGAACTGGACGTAGGGACATTCTACCCGAACCAGTATAAATCTTGTGTCCTCTTAGCACACCATTTGGGCTAGATGCGCAATAATACCAATTTACTCATTGGTGTTTACTTGAAACACCGACAACGGCCTTGACT
Source organism: Miscanthus lutarioriparius (assembly GCA_904845875.1). Taxonomy (NCBI): domain Eukaryota; kingdom Viridiplantae; phylum Streptophyta; class Magnoliopsida; order Poales; family Poaceae; genus Miscanthus; species Miscanthus lutarioriparius. The sequence continues at coordinate 26,944,869 of CAJGYO010000017.1, read as the reverse complement.
TTTGTGGTCATCTAAGCCAACGAATGCCATGACCTCGGAGCTCGGGATCGTGGCCATCGGCTCCACAAGCAACAAGACGACCAACGACCTAGGCACAACTACCAACTCCTATACAACTCCCCCGGGAGATTAGGAGGCGATGACGAAGGCCACGGTGAGACCACGTCGTGTAGGATGGCTGGTGAAACACCACTGTGTCCACATTATCGCCACGACCAGCACAGTAGCACCACGCCACACCATGCCGTGACATGGGCACAAGACCATGATGACAACCACGCCCGGACGTGCACTACACCAAGACAAGATAGCGTTACTTGCAAGCCAAGTTAGATCAGTTCCCTCCCTCAGGCTCACGACCCCTCGGTCGGGAGAACCTTCTTCTTTGTATGTGACCTGGCCCCGGACTCTATATAAGGATAGCTAGGGCACCCTTCCATGGACATCGGACTCTCAAAGCTCTCATTCGGACAGTCCATCTCCTAGCTCTAGCTCTCCTACCTCTTCCACCATTCTTGCACCCCCCATTGTAAGAACTTCAGAGCATTCAAGCGGGGAACGCGCACTCGATCATCTCTGAGACTAGACATAGGGCTCCGGCCTAAACTAGTATAACTCCTCGTGTCTTTTGGATGCTACCATCGTCTTCCTAGAGTAGTGCGACATTCATATAAATTCACTAGTCGGTCTACAAAACACCAACACTTGTACAAATGTTTTTATGCATAACCAACAATTTCTCCTTGATAGTACCGAATGATAATTCCTTGTTTGTATTGTATGGGTAGGTCCTAGTGAGTACGCTTGTATATTCATGAGGATGCACCCATGTATGGGTTCTTCTATGCGTCTGATCCCTCAATGGATTGGGAGTATTAGAGGTCCCCTTTTATGTGTAGCTTAAATGATGGTTGTAGAATGGAGCATGATTTGTTGTATTAAACTTATGTTGTTTAAATACTTTCGTTGTAGACTTCATATTCATTTGTGTGAGATGTGATGAACTAATGTGTGAAAGAATGTGTTGTAAAACTTAAGTACTATCTTTTGTTAATTGTGATGTAACTTGTGAGGTGAGCTATGATTGTCCACTTGGAGTGGATCCTGTGAAAGGATCAAGATGCCCAAGAGGGAGGTGAATTGAGCTAATTCTAAATTTTTTCAGTAATTAAGCCCTACACTTAGCCCATTTCACCCCTTGTATCTAGAATGTGTTTCTATTATTCTCCCGTACAAAAGTTTTGCACCCTAGGTTCCAATCCTACTCTAGCATGACAATTCTAGGATTGTAAAGACATGAAATGAATTGCTCAAATGTAAATGCTCAAAATAAAGAGAGGGAAAGGAACACGACAATGTTTTCCTGAGGTATCGGAGAGTCGCCACTCCCCACTAGTCCTCGTTAGCGCACCCGCGCAAGGGTGTAGCTCCCCCTTAATCCGCGCAAGGATCAAGTGTTCTCTATGGGCTGATTTTTTGACACTCCGTCGCGGTAAATTACCCACAACCGCTCACAAAATGAATTGGGTCATCCATAAGCTCCGCCGGATGATCACCAAGCTCCCAATCACCACCAAGCTGTCTAGGTGATGACGATCACCAAGAGTAACAAGCACAAACTCTCACTTGACCAAGATAAGCCTAATGAGTAAAGTGGATGCACACTTGCTACTCTCTATGCACTAATGAGGTATTTAATCTTGGATTATAAAATCTCAATCATCCCACTAGGCTCTTACTCTCCCTTGCACTCCAAAGGTGTTTCTCTGCTAAAAAATGGGCAAGAGATCTGAAAGGACCTAGGATGTCGCCTAGAGGGGGGTGAATAGGCGTTTCTGAAAATTAACACCTTTAAATGCGAAAACAATTAGAAAGGGGAGTTTCCAAAATGGAAACTCCAAATTAAGAGTACTACCACCCCTCACAAGTTAGACACAGAGTATATAAAAGATACTAAATGAATCTAGGAGCCAAACGCCTGCAACCAAAGAGTTAGAACACAATACAATTCAGTTTGGCGCAGGGGCTAATACCGGACGTGTCCGGTAGGTATACCGGACGTGTCCGGTATTCACGACTTCAGTGGAACAGCCCCGAACTTGCTCCTTTTGATTTCTATCTTCAATCCAAACTGCAAGAAACTATTAGAGATAGTAATATACACAGAGAACCTGCAGAATAGCTAGAGCAACACAAATATCAAATGAAATGCGAATTGAGACACAATATTTGTTTTACCGAAGTTCGGACTCGTTCGAGTCCTACTCTCAGTTGAGGGGGCTGCGGGAGACCCAGCGAAGGTCAGCCCTAGAGGGTACCACGAAGGTCACTCTAGCCGGAGTCTTTTCCAACTCCTTTTCCTCCTTCCACTAAATGATTCCGAGGCGGCGGAATCGGCCGTTACAAACTTTCTGAAGCAACCACAATCTCTCGGTTGCTCTCCGGCGACGCCTAGCCGTCTAGGACCAAAGATTCCAAGAGTAACAAATGCGAATCACGAGATTGACAATATGCACAAGTGCTCAAGTGGTGGCTTGCTCTCTTTTTCAAATTCTCTCTTAACCCACAAATTGATTTTGCAATTTGGATCACACACTCACTAAGAGAGGGTTTAGGAGAGTTGGCAAGGCTCAAAAACGTGTGTCTATCTTAGCAGAATCAGTAGCCTCCAAAGGTGGAGGCTTGGGGGTATTTATAGCCCCCTTGGAAAACTAGCCGTTGCAATACCGGACACGTCCGGTATGACTTACACTGCCCCAACGGTAACTAAGTTACAGTGAAGTTGTGAGGCGTCAGAACTCCCGATGAAGGCCGGAACTCCTGACCGCTGGAACTCCCGACTCACGTCGGAACTCCCGATCCTCAGTAAATTTGAAAACCATGTAACTGAGTTAAAGAATATGAGGTGCCGGAACTCCCGACACATGCCGGAACTTCCGACCGTCGGAACTCCCAACTTACGTCGAAACTCCCGACCCTCAAGGCTTTGGAAAACTAGCCATTGGCCTCTGGTCGTCCATACCGGACAAATACCGGACACGTCCGGTATGACCAGGACAGTGAACTCTCCAAATTATTTAAATTGCGAGCCGTCAGAACTCCCGACCATTGCCGGAACTTCCGACCGTCGGAACTCCCGACCTACGTCGGAACTCCCGACGAACCAACCCGAGAACAACAATTTTACAACTGCTGGGTAAATACCGGACACGTCCGGTATGAATACCGGACACGTCCGGTATTGCCAGACCAGCAAAAATAAAGTTAGCTCTTTTGTCGCTCAAATACTCAAAACTCACTTGGCTTGGCTTGAGCACTTATGAAACATTATCTATCAATATGATGCATCCCTCTTAATAGTACGGCATTCCTATTTACTCAAATTTAAAAGTATAACAGATTTAAACCTTTTGAGTTGCTCTTTTTGAACCGAAGCCGTGTATTCCAATCTTCATCAAGTGAGGGCGCCAACATGTTGATATTGATCTTTTTCACTTGAGCATAGCCATCTTGAGCACGTGACTTGATTCCATTCATCAAATTTGAATAATCCCAAATGTATCAAGTCACTTCTATCAAACACTCCAATAGTGATTTGATCTTTCACATCAATATGACCATCGTAGCTTGATTAGTACCTCAACTAAATGCAAGTACTTTCTTCTTCACCCTAGCTAGGTTCTTCGGCCGCCAAGCCGTCGCTTGCCCTTCACCCTTGCTTAGTACCTCGAAGCCTTTCCTTGCTATCTTCACCATCTTAAGCCATCAAGTCACATCTTGTGTTGAATCATCCATTCATTTGTATTGTTGTCTTTTTCATTTCAATTTAGCAAGCTTCAAATATGAGACCATTCCATATGCAATCCCTTATATCTCATTAATTAATTCTCACAAACTTGCTTTTACATAGTACATGGAAATCCCACAATAAACAAGCCTTTGCATGAATTCCATTTGCATTGTTGTCTTGTGCTTGAACTAGATTGTATATACAACAACACATCATTTTGGCTTTCATTAAGTACCTGTGAGATAACCTATAACCTGTCCACACTTAGCAAACGGGTTAGACCTTTAATCACATTGTCATTCAATCATCCAAAACCCACTAAAGGGCTAGATGCACTTTCAAGATCTCAAATGGACGAGAGGGATATGTATTTTTACCCCTCCATTCAAAACATAACGGTTGAGGTCCAACTTAGCAAGTATCAAGATGATCGGACACTCCGATCAAGGTGACCGGACGCATCGATCAGTGAAATACGTCAGCGTGTCACACAGAGCCATTTGCTCTGACCGGACTCTAACCTGTGTCCGATCAGCACCCACCGGACGCATCCAGTCATCAAAAACCATCTCTTGAACCATACTGATGTTGACCGGACGCTGGCACCCTGAGTCCGGTCATTTCTCTTTCAGCATTTAGTTTGTGGTCAACAGCCTATCCACGCCGCTACAGATACGGCTAGCGTCGCGTCCGGTGAGCACTGGTGTCCAGCGTTCGGTCGCACTCTAACTGCTGCTGCCGATCAAATGAACTGACCGAACTCTCCAAGCTACGTCTGGTCACAACCAAACCAGCGTCCGCTCAGTCATTTGACTCTCCATTTACTTCCAATTCGAAATTCTTTGTGAATGAAGTTGACTTCTATCGATCTTAGGGCTATTCCTGAGCTACCTAGTGCTAAGTTTGACAAGTGTGCACCACACCTAATTCATTAGACTCACCTAGGTTAAGCTACTAGTCCATACCGCCCTTAATAGTATGGCCAAAGGAAAAACAAAGTTCTAAACTACTCTAAGTGTCTCTCCAACACTAAACGACACTTAGAACTAGTCCGTCCTTAACCTTGTCGTCCATCCTTTGAAAACCAAAACGATTTCCATCGACAGGGGCATGACAACCATGATTACCCAATCAATTTCCATTACCATGACCTAACTCAAATTGCCTCTGCAAAACACACGTTAGTCATAGTAATCTCATGTCGTCATTAATCACTAAAACCCAACTGGGGGCCTAGATGCTTTCAATCTCCCCCTTTTGGTGATTGATGACAACACAACCTCGAGTAAGTAAAAGAGATGAGTGAGGTTTTCAACATGCTTGATTCACATAAGCTTTTGACAATAAGAACAAAAGAGTTAGGCATTCTTATATGACTCAAGCCATCATGGTGTACTCAAAAGATATGAATTAAGCATGAGTACATGAAGTAAAGCTCATTTGAATTAGAGTAAAACATGGAAGCAAAGCCAATGAGCATAGCCAAGTGACATGACATATATATATAACAATGTAGAGAGCACACATGTCACATAAGTCTCACCATCACATGTATATAATACAATGCATGAAAGTAAACATGAATGCACGAAGTATCACACATGAAAGACCAAAAGAATCGAGTCCATCTCACACGCTCCCCTAAATCTAACATATTCAGTCCCTCTCCCCCTTTGGCGTCAAGCACTAAAACCTAAAGGTCGAATGACAGGATAGGAGCAGTCGAGTCGGGCGCTGAGGTGCGGTGAGAGACCTAGAACTAAGCTACATCATCCTCTGACCCTAAACTCTGAGGGGTCTGACCCTCTATAGCTGGAAGTGAAGGTGAAGTGGTCTGGGTCTGGTCAGTAACTGGCGCGGCCTGTAACTCTGTAGGTGTCACTAGAGAAGGGGAGCCACATCTACCGCTATTGCTGTCGCTGAAGCCTCAAGTGTAGGAGTGACTGTCTGAGGTGGCTCGGATGATGCAACAGACGATGGAATCATCTCAGTAGTCCTGATAACTAGAGCAGCTATGGTAGGGACAGAGACTCGGAACACTAGAGGTGTAGGCTGTCCTATAAGCTCACTGAAGGTAGCACCGAAACTTCTAGAGACTAGGGTGTTCGTCACTAACACCGAAGAAGTTTTAGTCGGAGTGAAGCCCATAACAATAGGAGTAAAATGCAGACCCTGAGCTATCTCTGGTGAAGCAAACCACCGAGACACCTGCTCTGTAGGCGAGGTAAATTGAGGAGCTAGTTGTCTCTGACTCGGAAGCCCACTGGGTTGTATAGCTAGAGTAACTAGAGTAGTGGTAGCAGGCTGGCCTATCTGAAATATAGACTGCTGAGGATCAACCCCAATAGCAGTGAATACGTGCTGCATGAAGCTGAGTAACTACTGCTGAATCATAAGCTGCTGCTGCTGCATGGCCTATTGCTGCCGCTAAAACTCATCCTATCGTGCCTGAACCTGAGCAAGTGCAGCTGCAGTCTCCTGTGCCTAGCGTGCCTAGTCCTGCCTCATCCGCCCAAGTACAGCTAGAAGTGTCGGGTCTTTCTACGGTGGCTGTGGTGGAACTAAGCTAGAGCCATTGACCTCTCTGTCATGTGAACGAGGTGCCATCTACGAAATCGGCTGATAGTTATCGTCTGAGCTATCACTCGGGTTGGTCTCGACCCCATCTTCCTATTGTGCATCAAACTGCTCCTCCTTTGTCTCTACGATGCCCCTAATGATCTCATCCTGCTGAGCTACTATCTTTGGTACCTTTAGGCGATGACTCGACTGGTGAGGTGTCCTCGCACGACTATGATGTAGCATCTGGCTCATGTCATACTATGGAAACTCAGTAGTAGCACCTGTCTACTCTGCCATTGTCTCTAGAGACTTGTGTAGAACTGCCTTTTGGAGTAAGAAAGTGATCCAATGAGCATAAGACTGCTGATGGTGACCTCTAAAGCCCTCTGCTAGTGTGTCCTCCATCTCTAAAAGCATCACATCCCAAATATCAAAGATAGTCTGAGACACCAGGTAATGCACTAGCCACAACTAAATTTGAGTCAGGCCCTCGCGGTAGCCCATCCTTGGAAGCAAAGTTCTCCTCATAATAGCATCAAGGATCCAAGCTATAGGTGTAAGGTCACGTGGTGTCCTGCTCGACCCCTCGCCAAATGGCTCTATGAAGCACGGTCTGACAAGATCTGTAGGTGGCACAAGTCCACCATGAGGGCGTCTCGGAAGCTCTGTCTATCCATAGCATGCCTCGTGAAGACGAATAAGTGACTCTGGAATCCTCAGCATCTCTTTGACCCTCCATCTCTGGAGCCTATAGTCACACCCTCGAAAAGCAAAATGAATAAACCTGTGTATCGAGCCAATCCACAAGGAGGAGTAGAACTCATGGACCCAAGATGAAACATACCAACCAGTCCATCCAAGGAGATCTGACAAGCCTGGCAGATAAGTGAGGTGAGGATGGATCTGCTCACCTACAGCTACAACTAGAGACTCTAAGGAGCAGACTTGCTGAGATCTGAAGGCAACACCGCTGTTGAGATATGCACAATAGAAGTCCTCCTGCAACACAGTGTAGAAGTGCTATGAGGCATGCTCATCCTGCAATCCTCAAACTGTACGAACCGTAGCTACTACACTTGTCTAGATGTGGCTGCTCTCAGGTCAAGGTGAACAACCGAAGGCGGACCCTATGGCCTAGGACGTGGACGAGAGCCCCGCCTCTGTGTTTGATGCCTCGATGACACCTGAGTGTGTGTGCGACTAGAGCGTTGAAGCCATGGCTATGCTACCTCCTCTGCCTCCTTAACCAGCTCTCCCTACTGAGCGTCCTCTATCTGCTCTATTGACTGTGTCTGCTGCTCAGTCACCCCCTAAGTCTGACTCTCCTCTAAAGAGACACGCCGTCCTCCTAGAATGATGGTCCTAGGTGGACTACCAAGACTAGCCTCAATCCTCTCTACGGCAGCCCTCTGAGTCGGTGATAACTAATCACCTATGCAAATGCCACTGCCAGATCCACCTGTCTCGGCTCACTCTATGGTGGCTACCACTGCTGCTGCTCTCTCTGCCTCAACATCATCTCTCTTGCGCTTTTTCTTTGTAGTCTTTTTCACCTTTCCTTTTTGCTGAGCAGTCAGGCGAGGCAGAGGCGTTGGATCCTCATTGCTAGGACCACCCCCGACATTCTTGCAACATGCCATCTCTGAAGCTGACAAGAATCACTGCCACTGATAAGAAACAACTGTCAACTAACACCCGTGAGGCTTGGCCTCAATCCATACTCGCAGGCTTTGCCCCAAGTAAATTTGTCAACTACCCAACTGCCAAACAGACTCACTGCCTGAACTGACTGCACGATAGAATAGGAGGCATATATATAAGCAACTTTATATACAAGGGAAGCGAATGACCTAATGGAAAGCAAGTAGTAGGAAAGTAATGAGCGAATATGGCTTGCTACCTTAGAACGATCCCGAGACGTGTGAAGGGATAAGTTGTTGATCACAGGGACACCACATGGGAACGACAATAGCACTGCAAGGTCATACGAATGCGAGAGGAATTAGAATTGAAATCAAGGCCGGTTGAGACAATTCATCGAACATGTGGTAGGCAATGGAGATGGCTTACCCTTAGGGCTAGGATTGGGTGATGTGAAGCAGTGCGGCGGCCGAGGAGGCACGGCAATGGGTAACCATCGGCGCAAGAGGATGGCAACGCGGTGACGCAGTGGTGCATGAGCACGTGGTGGTGGGTGAGGATGGCTGCGTAGGCGAGACGCGTGTGGTGGCGCGGCAGCGAGATGTAGGCGGTGCGGGTGCGCAGGCTACGCGACGACGGGGCTGCGGCGACCGAAAGAGAGCAAGGCAGTGGTGGTTAGGGCAGCAGCAACGGTGTGGCATACGAAGGAAGGACAGGGGACACGAGATAGAGAGAATAGTATATATGGTATCCCCCCCATGACATACAAGGAAAGAAAAGAAAATTCTTTTCCGCTTGCACTTCAGTGACCGGACGCACCGGCAAAGACGATCGGACGCAACCCTCCGGAGTCCGGTCAACAATAGAGAGGTCCAGAGACCCCCAAATCATGATCGGACACGTCCGATGACCCTTGACCAGATGTAGCATAGAGTTTGGTCCTTCCCTAAGATCCATCCTACGCTGATCGGACGCAGAAACATCGTCACACCGGATGCTGTAGAAACATTGTTCATCGTCCGGTCCTCCTTCAACAACTGTTCCTTCGTTCTTGCACGCCGCTTTTTCCCAATCGAGTCCCAACTTCAATAAGACCAAAATAAACACCAATTGGGACTGATATAAGAGATCTCTCTCAAACTCTCAAGTTTTTCAAAATATTTTTCCTTTGGCTATAATTATTTTTAAGAAAATAGGTAAATAAAAGGAGCGAGGAGCACCATGTAACCACACAAGAGAGTTTTATGGCTAATAGGAGCTTCAAATGCTCTCCCTATTTGTGGATAAACACATCGGATGCACAAAAGATAACTGAAAAGGAACGACAAAGCAACACACATGCACATGCAATGCAATACTTGAAAGTAAGTCTAGTTGCTTGTCAAGTTTGATCCAAGGTTAAGCTTCTTCACACGCATTTTGGCGGTTATCTCAACCATGTTAGACAAGCCCTAAGTGCATTAATAAAAAATAAATATATTTTATATTACAGTGCAATGCAAGGGACAACACAAGCTCATTTTTAGTGAAGTTACTGGAGTCAAGCACATTAAGCTCATTCCTCAACCGATAAAATGTAGCCTCATCTAGCGGTTTAGTGAAGATATCCGCCAATTGATCCTCGGTCCTTACACCTTCTAGTGATATATCATTTTTAGCAACATGATCTCTAAGAAAATAATGACGGATATCTATGTGCTTGGTGCGAGAGTGTTGAATTGGATTATTAGCAAGCTTTATCGCGCTCTCATTGTCACACAAGAGAGGTACCTTTCTAGAACTACACCATAGTCTAGAAGAGTTTGCTTCATGTAAAGAATTTATACACAACAAGCACCCGCGGCAATGTACTCCGCCTCGGCGGTGGACAATGCCACACTATTTTGCTTCATCAAGGACCAAGACACTAGTGATCTACCAAGCAAATAGCACCCTCTGAATGTGCTTTTTATATCAATTTTGCAACCGGCATAATCCGAATCAGAATAGCCAACTAGTTAGAATCTAGCTTCTTTAGGATACCAAAGACCGATACTTGGTGTGTGCTTAAGGTACCTAAGAATTCATTGAACGGCAACCATGTGAGCCTCCTTAGGATTAGCTTGAAATCTAGCACACATACACATACTAAACATGATGTCGAGCCTAGATGCAGTTAAATATAATAAACTACCTGAAAGGATCAAGATGCCCAAGAGGGGAGGTGAATTGGGCTAATTCTAAATTTCTTCGCAATAAACAAGTCCTATGGTTTGTCCAATTAACCCCTTGTGCCTAGAGAAGTGTTTCTATTGATCTAACACACAAAAGTTTAGCAACCAAGTTCCAATCCTACTCTAGCATGACAATTCTAGGAATGTAAATGACAAGAATTGAAATGCTCAAGGTAAATGCTCAAAGTAAAGAGAGGAGAGGAAACGCGGCGACGTTTTGCCGAGGTATCGGAGAGTCACCACTCCCCACTAGTCCTCGTTGGAGCACCCGCGCAAGGGTGTAGATCCCCCTTGATCCGCGCAAGGATCAAGTGCTCTCTACGGGTTGATTCTTCGACACTCTATCGCGGTGAATCACCCACAACCGCTCAAAACTTGAGTTGGGTCATCCACAAGCTCTCCGGATGATCACCAAGCTCTCCAATCACCACCAAGCCGTCTAGGTGATGGCGATCACCAAGAGTAACAAGCACGAACTCTCACTTGACCACAACAAGCCTAAGGAGAAGGGTGGATTCACACTTTGCTACTCTTGATCTTGCTAATGAGGTCTCTCTCTTGGATTCTCAAATCTCAATCACCTCACTAGGACCTTGCTCTTCCTAGCACTCACAAACATGTTTCTCAGCTGTTGGAATGAGCAAAAGTGACTCCACACACGAGTGGAGCTTCTATTTATAATACAGCCTGAAAAACGAATTGTTATGTGCCTCTGCGGGGTGACCGGACGCTCCGGTCATGTTGACCGGACGCTCCGGTCAGTTCAACCCGCATACCAGTGTTTAAGTGTTGACCGGACACTGGCAGCGTCCGATCACCACTGACCGGACGCGTCCAGTCGCATTTTTCCCTCACTGGATGCTTACTGTACTCGACCGGACGCTGGATCCTCAGGGTCCGATCAATATTGACCGGACGCGTCCGGTCACAGATTCCCTTCTCTGGAACCTTACTGGAGTCGACCGGATGCTAGTCTTCAGCGTCTGGTCACTCGGCCACTCAGCGTCCGATCGCACCGAACGCAGTCTCTTGATCAAATGAACTGACCGGACCCTGCGGCCAACGTCCGGTCGCACCGGAGCCAGCGTCCGGTCAGTATTTGACCCTCCATTCACTTCCAATTCTCGATCATATGTGAATGAAGTTTGCTCCATAGGTTCATAGGGCTGCTGTGGAGCTACCTAGTGCTAGTTTCAACAAGTGTGCACCACACCTAACTCACTAGACTCATCTAGGTCAAGCCACCCGTCCATACCCCCCTTAATAGTACGGCCAAAGGAAAAACAAAGTACTAAACTACTCTAAGTGTCTCTCCAACTCCAATCGACACTTAGAACTAGTCATCCTTAACCTTGTCGTCCATCCTTTGAAAACCGAAACAATTTCCACTGTAGGGGCATGACCACCTTGATTGCCCAATTGATCTCCATTACCATGATCTAACTTAATTGCCTCTGCAAAACACATGTTAGTCATAGTAATCTTGTATTGTCATTAATCACCGAAACCCAACTAGGGGCCTAGATGCTTTCAATCTCCCCCTTTTTGGTGATTGATGACAATACCACCTCGAGTATGTGAAAGAGTGAGGTTTTTGACATGCTTGGTTCATATAAGCTTTTATCAATAAGAACAAAAATGTTAGGCAAGCTTATATGACTCAAGCCAACACGATGTACTTCAAAGGATATGAAAAAAGCATGAGTTCAAATAATAAAGCTCATTTGCATCGGAGTATAAATGCGGAAGCAAAAACAAATGAGCATAACACAAGTGATATGACATATCAATGAATACAAAGTAGAGAGCACATATGTCATATATCACAATCACGTAGATATCACTATCACATAGATATAATAGTATACAAGAAAGTAAACACACGAATGCATAATAGTAATAGTTTATCACACAAATAAAACTCCAAATGTATATAATAGATGACTAATAGCTAGCTCCCCCTAAATGTCGCTCCCCCTGAGTCTACATACTCGAACCCTCTCCCCCTTTGGCGTCAAACACCAAAACCTAAGGGCTGGTCGGTGGGGCTGCAGTGGACGAGTCGGGCGCTGAAGTACGAGGAGCAAGCTGAAACTGGGCGGCATCATCATCTGACCCTAAGCTCTGAGCTGATTGACCCTCTGTGGCTGGGAGCGTCGCTGAAGCGATCTGGGTCTAAGCTGGGGCAGGTGCTGTAACACCCTAGGTGTTAGCCTTGCATAAATTGACTTGCATAGCATGAGCATGATCATCAAGCATTCATAAACAAGCATTTACAATTGAAACATTGGATTGAAACATATGAAACATGCTTTGTTATTTTATGTTTCCTTGTATGTATGCTTATGATCATGAGTGAATATATGTAAATGGTTGATGTTAGTCACTAAAACATCTTAGCTACACTTAGGATAACTAGTGGAACATTGTTCATGTAGATCACTTTGTCTAAACTAAGCTTCTAAGTGATGCTATGCATGTTGACCTGAAAAGTGAAATGTGTAACCAAGGTATGAAATGATTGTGTGACCCTAGGAATAGCTTAAACATGTTTGGAATGTCTTTATGAGCAACTTTGATATTCATGGTTAGGGGTAAATAGGTCATTAAGCCATAGTTTGAAGTGTATCATCATTTAAATGTGACATGTTTGACCTAGTTTGAACTATGTGTTAGAGACCTTGCATGGAGGTGGTCACTAAAGCAAAGTTGTAGTAATTGTCATAGTGAACAACTTTTATGTTTGGGTCATTGACTGGTTTAGCTCCTAGCATGCTTGAATTTGGATCACAAAAATCAGCAAATTCACCTTTTCAACACTTCGAGAAAATTTCTAAGTCATGATCATAGACGGTGCTGACAGGCCGACCTTTGGGATGATTTAACTCGGTCTTGGTTGGGAGTTGGAACATAATCCTTTAAGAACAAATGAAGCTGGTACATAGGTCTACCATTTCAGTTTAGAATTTTTGCACGAAGGAGCCACGGATTAGAAGTTTGATCTTCGTGAAAACTCGCTATCAGGCGGCCATCGCGTTTTCTGACGAACTGAATCAAATCCAAAACGCTGGTTTCACTGGCCGACCGGCTCAGAGCTGAGCCGCCGCGTGGTGGCCAGCGGACGCCACGCGTCGCCGGTGCCCTGCCGCGTGTGGCCAAGGCAGGCCAGCGCGCGGCTTAACCTCGCCAGCACCTGCCCGCACTGTCCCGCGCTCGCCATTCCATTTCCTCGGCCTTCTTTCTTCACCCGCCGCAGCAGCCACAGCACCGAGAGCCTGCCGCCGTCGCCATCACCGAAGCCAGCTCTCCCTCGTTGCTCCTCCGTCACCACAACCACCCCGCCGTGCTCACACCCTCCCACCGCACCTGCTTTGCTTGCCGTAACCGCACGATAAGCCTCCTCGCCACGCACGGCTGTCGCCATTGCTCCGCCGCCACCCTCTGTCGCCGTGGTCCGACCAAATCCGACCACCGTAGGCCACGATAGAGCGCGCAATAGTTTCCTTGTAGTCCAGCGATGCTCGTCCGAGCTTTAGTAGGGGCCGCCGAGGTCGTCACCGGCGTACCGCCATTGTCCCTCCTCGTCGTGCCGCCATGAGTGCTGCCACCGCGCGTAGCTTTGTTGAGAGGCTCAACCAAGTAGACTAATCGAGGCGCTTGGTCGCGGGGATCACGTGGTGAAGATGTCACCGCCGGCAAACTCGCTGTCGGTGAGCTCTGGTCACGCCAGCTTTGTGCGCCACCGCCTGCTCTGTTCTTGTTTCGCTGACGTGTGGGGTCACCGACCAGTGGGTCCCGCTTGCCAGTGACATCAGACAGGAAGCTTGCTCATTTATTTCCTGTTTCATGTGTATCTTTGAAAATAGATAAGTAGAGTTGTGTAGATCCAAATCTGTTGGTTCAAATTTTGTTAGGATCTGGATGAAGTGTAGTATTTATGAAAAATATTATATTAGCAAGTTCAGTAGAAATTTTGGAAGATTTAAATGGAAGTTTGAAATGTGTTTTTGAATGCATGCAAACTTGTTTATTTTATATCTAGAGTTCCTGTGCACCAAAAATTATGAAATTTTTGTGGTAAGCTGTTCTTGACATGTATGAGTTCTGGTAAAAAGTTTAGGATCAGTGCATGTATATATTGGTAGTTATAGATTTTTCTTTTATAAATAGGTAATCCTTGTATGAATTTTTATAAATTATTTAGAAATCCAATGTTCATGAAATTTGTTGGAGGTTATCCTAGTACTATAGGAATGCTAACAAAAATATAAAATCTGTTGCTTGATACTTTTCACTACGATTTTCTATTTATGCTATTTTAAGCCTTTATACCTTGTCATTTTTGCATAGGATGTTTTACTTGGTAAAATGGCATAAAACTTTTACAGTAGTCTTTTGGTAACATTAGTAAGACACTGTAAATGTTTGAGAATTTATGAAGTACATCTAGTATATGTTTATTATTTAACCTAAGTATCTAAGTAAAATAATAAAGGCATTTAAAGAAATAGTTTGGGCTTCACCATTATATTTTCTTGAGTGTATTTGGTATGCTTAAACTGTTGGTAGACTTTGGGTTGTAAAAATTTGAATACTTATATGAAGTAGAAGTATTGTTACTTTATAATGCGAATTGGAATAGTTTCCGGACAGATTCGGTAGTTTGATAAGTTGCATGATAAAAATGATGTTTTATGTAAAAAGGGTTAATAACAAAGTTGTAGATAACTTCATCATATGTCTTGTGTTAAAATTTCAGGACCATAGGTCAAACGGTTTAGGAGTTACAGCTGTTTAAAGTTAACATTTCCGAATTGCTTGCTCTCTGGAATTTCTGGACAGCACTGATATGATTGTCTGTTTTGGCTAAGATAAGTTATGATTTAGCTTTTGTGAATTAAATAAGAGTTGTAGGTAATTTTATAATATTTCCAGAAAGTCTAGGATCACTGCAATTGGATAATTAGAACTCTAGTTATGAGTAAAATAAGTAGCTGCTGTTTGTGAAATAGTTGATGAATTGTTGAGGTAGTTGATTGCACAATCAAGAAGAGATATGCACCTACTCAGTAAACACGATGCACTTGTTGTTACTTAAACCACATGCTGTTAAGAATATTTGCAAGAATGCATTCTTCATGTATCATCATACCACACTTGTTAACATATTTGCATTCGCAATATCTTATGCCATATTCATGCATCTAGGATCGGAGGAAGAAATAACGTTGCTGGAATTCGACGAAGCAGAGGAAGGGGACCAGCAAGAGAATCCTCAAGTCGCAGCTCCCGAAGGTGAGAAGCAGATCCCTAAAGAGCTTCCAGAGTGTCCTGACCACCGCCCTACTTCCTTTCTGCGAGGCAAGCCCCGGAGCATTATAAGTCTCCTAACATTTTACAAATGATTACTTAAGTACTTATGATTGATGCATTAGGTTATAAGAGTTGATTGGAACCCCTCGATGCATATGAATTCCTTGTCCAGATATTACACCTTTAACCGGTATAGGTCTAGGATCGAATATATGCTTAGCCATGCTTAGACCGGTAGAAGCCGGGTGATTTCCTGTCACCTGCGAGATATAGGTGGATACCGGAGCACGGTTGACTATATTTGCTATCGTGGAACAGAACCATGGGGTAAAAGAAAATTGAGGCCGGGCGGAGTCTATGCGTAGGATGACTCATGAGATTCCGTCCGTGCCGATCAAGGACCGTACCATTGTTGGAACTTCTGACAAGATTGAACGCATGCCTATCACTTAGCTGGCCAGATAACTCGTTCCGACCGCGATGCCGAGTAGCTCAACTCAGGCCGAGCCCCGTTCTGTTGTGCGCTCCTTGCGGGGGGCGATCAGACTGAGCCCAAGGGCAGGCTAGGCCTGAACGTCCTGGCATCTGGTGTCCCAGATTGTGTGGCACGGTACGGAAACATGAAATGTGTATCTGAGTTGTACTAAAGGTGACCTAAGGCTGCCTTCGCGCGGTATGCCTGGGTTTGTGTTAGGAATAAATTCCCAGCTGGTTGAAATTAATTCGAATCGCCGTCTCTCCCGGATAGTGAGAAACTTGGCTAGCTCCAACATCGTAGTAACTGTGTTATGGAACATGATGGTTCGGATGAATATGGAATTACAATACCTGCTATGGTTACTATTGTATGCTTTTAAATGGATATACCACATGTTTGACACATGATAGTTGCTAATCTAGAGATGGATAGTTATAATTAACCTGATATTGGAATCATAATTGTATAACTAAGTTAATCGCTTTTATGCAAAATGTTGTCAAGCTATCCCCACTTATACAACCTTGCATAATCCTTGGAGTCATTTTATTTCTGGTTTATGACGGGTAAGTCTAGCTGAGTACCTTCTCGTACTTAGGGTTTTATTTCCCATTGTTGCAGATGACACTGTGTATCATGGTTATTGCAAGAGTTGCTTCTATCCCGTCGTGGATGAGGAGTAAGCCTTGGGCAGGCTTCTTTAATAATCCCTATCTTTGCTTTTGTGGACTGTGATCCTACTTGGCACTGTACTAAACTATGTTGGAAACTTTACTTTCAAACTTAATTTGCTTCCGCTTTTCTCTATCAAACTCGGTTTGTAATAACTGGTTTAATACTCTGATGATGAAAATGTATCTGTGAACTTTATGTAATATGTGGCATGAATGTTGAATCATATACGATCTTGGTTGTTGTAAATCGTTTATCGAGACCCGTCGTGGTACTCGACGGACTACCGGGTTTATATGGGTTCAAGTATGACAGTGCGACCGCTTGCGGGGCGTCATTGTAGTTGTACTCTTATAAATTGGTCGGTTCTGCGACAGGTGCTGCCTGTGATGCTGCTGGTATGTCTGTCGTAGGATCTGAAGATGCGATAGAAGAAGGGAGCCTCTGAGTAGTCACGACGATGGGAGCTGCAGTAGAAGGACCTGGGGCATGCATATGTGGCGGTGTAGGCATCCCTGTCAACTCGCTAAAAGATGCTCCAAGACTCCTGGAGACTGACGTGTCAGGCACAAATAGCGAGGATGACTGATCCGGTGTGAAGCCCGTCTGAAGTGGTGTGAACTGCGGGGCTACCACTGGTGAGGATAACCACTGGGACACCTGCACTGTGGGAGAAGCAAACTGAGCTGGAGGTTGTCCCTGACTCTGGAGCCCACTGGGCTATACTACTGGAGTCGTCATAGTGGTAGCAGGCTGATCAATCTGGGGCGAAGGCTGTGGCTGTGGGGCCCCAAGAGCTATCACTACATGCTGCATGAATCCCATAAGCTGTTGCTGCATGAGTAAGTGCTACTGATGCATCTGCTGCTGCTGCTGGAGGACCTGCTGCTGTCGCTTAAACTCGTCCTGACGAGCCTGAAACTGAGCAAAGTTGGCAGCGGTCTCCTGAGCCTGTCTAGCCTGATCCTGCTGCATCCGCTCAAGAATAGCAATCAAAGCAGGGTCCGTCTGCGGTGTAGGTGGAGCTGAGCTGGAATTGCCGGCCTCTGCATCATGTCTGCATGGAGGCATCTGAGGAATAGGCAGGTAGTCATCATCCGAACTGTCACTAGACTCGCTCCTCTCCTGCTAAGCCTCAAGCTGCTCCTCCTCAGTAGCTGCTATGCCTCTAATAATCTCATCCTGCTGAGCTGCGGACTCTAGTACATCTAGACAATGGTGAGGCTGAGTAGGTGCCTGTGATGTGCCATGTTATAAGCTGGAAACTCTATGGTGGCACCTTTGTACTCTGCAACCATCTCTGGTGTCCTAACTTGCACAGCCTTGAGCATAAGGAATGTGATCCAATGTGCATATGGAAGCTGCCTGCGACCCTTGAAGCCCTCAGCTATCGTGTCCTCCATCTCAGACAGAAGAAGATCCCAAATATCGAACACTGTCTGCTGCATCAGGGCATTGAGGAGCCAAAGCTGGAGGCGAGTCAAGCCCTCTCTGTATCCCAACCTAGGAAGTAGTGTCCTCCTTATGATAGCCTCTAGCACTCTAGCTGTAGGAGTAAGGTCACTAGGGTTCCTCCTTGACCCCTCACCAATGGGCTCCTTGAAGCAATGACGCACAAGTTCTATAGGGGGCACCTTACCACCATGAGGATGCCAAGGAGGCTCTTGCTGTCCATAACATACCTCATGTAACTTGACAGGCTGCTCCTGGCCCTAAAACTCATCATCCTATAGTCTCTGCCTCTGAATGCAAAGTGAATAAAGTTATGATGCGGGTCAACACAGAGCGAAGCATAAAACTGCCGAACCCAAGATGGTACATATAATCATATCCGGCCAATCAAATCTGTCAGCCCCGACAAATATGATAAGTAGGGACGGATATGCTCTCTGGCTACTGCCACAATAGCCTCAATACTGCAGACTCTCTGAGATCGGAAGACTGCCCCACTGTTCAGATATGCATTGTAGAAGTCTTCCTGGAGCGGTGTATAGAAACCCTCTGCTGCTCTCTCATCCCTCTGGGGTGGAAACCACACATCAAACTCCATGAAGCAAAGCTGCTGAACCTACTTGGCCGTGGCGGCTCTCAAGTCAAGGTGGATCACTGGAGGTGGACCCTGTGGTCTAGGTGGTGGATGAGATCCCCTCCGCTGTGTCGGCGGCCTCGGTGAGACTAGAACACGGGTACGACCAGAGCGGCATAGCTGTGGCTGGGATGCCTGCTCGGTCTCCTCGACCTCCTCGGCCTGCTGGCCCTCCTAAGTCTCCTTAGCTGGCTGAGGCTCTGCTGGTGGGGGCTGCTACTGTGACTCCTGCTGTGACTCCCCCTGAGGCTGAGGATCCACAATGGGAAGACATTGTCCTGCCATCATGACAGTCCTAGGTGGACTACCATGAAGCTGCTCAATACGCTCAAGTTGGCCCTGTGCCTCTGGTGACAGATGATCTGCAATGACAACTCCACTGCGGGCACCTCCTCTCTCGGCATGCTCTGCGGCCTCTACAACTGCTGCTGCACGAGCTGTCTCTCCATCAGGATACTTCCTCTTCTTGGATGCAATCTTCTTTGTCGCCTTACCTTTTGCATCTGCAGGCAGGCGAGGCGGGGGCCTCCGATCATCATCTCCTGGACCACCTCCAACATTTTTTGTGCGAGCCATCTAATCTGACAAGAAAAAACTACCGCTGACAAGATCAACTGTCCACTGACACTTTCGAGGCTTGGCCTCGATCCGTACTCGCGAGCTTGGCCCCGAATTGACTGACAACTACACCTGACACCTCAACGGAACTGACTCGCTGCACAATAGAATAGAATGGATATACAAATAAATACATTATATCTAATAGATGCGAAACCCTAGGAAGCAAGCAATTTAGATACGAAATAGAAACGATGGGCTTGCTACCTGACGAAATCGGCGAACGAGAAGACGAGAAGCGACACACGGGAAACCATCGACTCGACTCGACAAAGATTGGCGACGCAAGCGGTGAATCGACGGCCGAGAGGATGAAGGACACGAGCTCGGTGATTTGGGGCAAATGCAATGGCAATGCTGCTGTGGTGGAGCTTGGCTCGGTGGAGGGCGGCGTTGATGAGGCTTGTGGAGGTTAGGGCACGGCGCGGCACTGGGAGGCGCTGGCGGCGCGGGAGCAGGAGGCGGCGTGCACGCGGGCAGCGACGGCGTGCGTGCGGGCAGCAGCGGCGTGCACGTGGGCTGGCGGCTAGGGCAGGGGCGAGCACGACGGCATTCGGCTTGGGGCATAGGCGTACGGCGATGACGGCGGATAGGTTAAGTCAAGAGCACGCGACATTATATAGTGGTCCCCAGCGGATCAGAAAAAAGAATCGAAGAAAGAGTTCTGAAACCGCACGAGATCTACCGACCGGACGCTCTGGTGGTAGCGACCGGACGCTACCACCCAGCGTTCGGTCGATTCCAGAGAGGTCCAATTCCTCATGAATCGCAACCGGACGCGTCCGGTGGACACCGACCGGACGTAGCCAGAGTTCGGTCAACTTAGCCTTCGTCTTCTTCACACGATCGGACGCTGAGACGTCTTCTGACCGGACGCTGAAGGACAGAGTCCGGTCACTCCTTCGCAGTGAGTTCACCTCCTGTGAACTGATCGGACGCTGGATTGCAGAGTCCGGTGCAGCGTCCGGTCACTCTTTTTCAGCAAGTCTTCAAAGATCCTTCGCGCTGCCTGTTCCCAATCAAGTCCCAACTTGAATAAGATCCAAATAAACACCAATTGGGACTGATGTGAGTGACCTCAATCAAACCCTCAAGTTTTTCAAAATATTTTGCCTTAGGCTATAATTATTTTTAAAAAAAATAGACAATAAGAGGGCAATTGAAGATAAACGACAAAACAACATTCATGCATATACAATACTTGAACGACAAATCTAGTTGCTTGTCAAGTTTGATCCAAGGTTAAGCTTCTTCACACACTTTTCGGTGGTTATCTTAACCATATTAGACAAGCCCTATATGCATTACAAAAAATTAAGCATGTTCTATGTTACAATGAATGTAAGGAACAACACAAGCTTATCTTTTAGTAAAGTTGCTAAAATCAAGTACATTGAGCTCATTCCGCAATCTACAAAATGTAGCCTCATCTAGCGGTTTAGTGAAGATATCCGCTAATTGATCTTCGGTCCTTACACCTTCTAGTGATATATCATTTTTAGCAACATGATCTCTTAGAAAGTGATGGCGGATATCTATGTGCTTGGTGCGAGAGTGTTGAACCGGATTATTTATAAGTTTTACCGCACTTTCATTGTCGCACAAAAGAGGTACTTTTTCTAGAACTACACCATAGTCTAGCAAAGTTTGTTTCATGTATAATATTTGTGCACAACAAGCACCCGCGGCAATGTATTCCGCTTCGGCGGTGGACAAAGCCACACTATTTTGCTTCTTGGAGGACCAAGACACAAGAGATCTACCAAGCAAATGGCACCCTCCGGATGTGTTTTTTCTATCAACTTTGCAACCGGCATAATCCGAATCAGAATAGCCAACTAATTCAAATATAGCTCCTTTGGGATACCAAAGGCCAATGCTTGGTGAGTGCTTAAGATACCTAAGAATTCTTTTTACGGCAATTAAATGTGTTTCCTTAGGATTAGCTTGAAATCTAGCACACATACACACACTAAACATGATGTCGGGCCTAGATGCGG